>JAOXOE010000632.1:16308369-16337733 GCA_028565055.1 Phoeniculus purpureus | reverse complement strand
GGGTCGTCTAACGGGCCCCCACCCCAGCCCACCGGCTGCTTGCGGCCGCCACCCACGGAGGGGGAACACCCAGGCGGCAGCGGCTGCGGCCCAGGCGGCAGCCCAGGCGGCGGCTCAGCGGGAGCGGAACGACTTCCCCGAGGACCCTGAGTTCGCCGAGGTGGTGCGGCGGGCCGAGCTGGCCAGCGAGCGCGGCATTTTCCCTGAGCGCATCTCACAGGGTTCCAGCGGCAGTTATTTTGTGAAGGACCCACAGGGGGTGAGCCGGCCACGGGGGGAAGACTGAGATGCGGGGAGGGGAAACCCGAGGAATCTGGTGACGCTGGCCCGGCCGTGACCGGCCTCGGGGGGCGGGGAGGAGCGGCTGTAGCTGCCCTGGGCTTCCCTGGGGACTGCCGTAGGAACAGCAGAGGATGGGGGCAGCTATGTCCGAGTGCTGCTTCAGCCTTTTCTCCTGCCTTAAGAGGAAGGGGTCGTCCTCTTCTGTAGTCCTGTGCGTCTTCTGACCGTACTCAGCATTTCCTGACCACAGTGACTCAATCTCTAGGGCTGTGATGCTGAGAGTTGAGCTGGTGTTTTTTTGGCCAGCAAGTCTAGAGTGAGATGTCTCCTCTGTGGCGTGTGGTTGGTCTCATCGAGGCAAAGTCTTTGACATGTAGTTGGACCACACAGTTGGTCAGCTGAGTGGTACCTGTCTCCGTGCCACTGACTGTATGCGTTTGCAGTCTTGTGACTTGCCCAATTACTTGAGCTGTTGCTTCTCATGTCTTCTTTGCCACGTGTGTTCTAAGATGCTCCTGGGAAGCAGGACTGGGCTCACTGGTCTCTGGTGTGCCCTAGTTTTCCTGCCCTGGGTGGAGCCTGACTCTTGGGAACTGTGGCAGGCAGGTCCAAGGGGAGGTGAGCTAGTGAGCTGTGGGGCACTACACACTTCCTTCTGCTCTCTCCTGTTGCCCAATATCACATATGGTGCTGCTGGAGTGGGCTGCTGGGGGGTGGCAGGGCAGGGGGTGGCAGGGCAGAGGCTGCCTGGCCATAGGAGATCCCAACTCAACAAGGGTTGGTGGAAGGTGCACATGAGAGGCTAAAGTCTGTGTACTCCTGGCCATGTCACTTCGCATGTCCCCTGGACTGGCCTGTTGTCAGCATATGCAATGTGTATTTCTGTTTTCTGTGGCTTGCTGCCCAGGGTCACCAAAAGCTCCCTGCTGCTGGCACAGGAAGGCACAGTGTGCTGCTGTGGTGTGTGGGTTAGGGCAGGGGGTGAAAGCTTCAAAAGAAAACATTTTTTCTCTTGCCTGCTTTCTTCTGGGCTGCTGGGGGCTGAACTGCACCAGGTGGGATGTGCTTCCCCAGCCCCACAAGTTGTGGTTATCCCAGGTGTTGGCTGTGCCTCTGGCCTGACCTGGCTCCCTCTGCCCTGCTGCTAGCAGCAGGCAGACCTGTTTTCCCTGCCGGTGCTGCTCCCAGCACAGGTCTGCCTGGAAGGGGATGCTGTGCTGCTAGGCCTCTGCTTTCACACTGTCCCTGTCTGACTGGGCCTTGTTCTACTGGACTGGCTCCACGGAACACAGAGCACTGTGCTGCTAGAACTCCCAGCAAGCCTCTTGCAGGCTCAAAGCCAAGGACTTGTTGGCAGTTGTGTGCCTTCACATGGGGGCTGATGAGTGGATTGCCTAACTGCATGCACAAGGGAAGTGGCTCCTCCATGTGATCTGTGAATGGCTGAAGGGCTCCTATTGCCACAAGCCCTTCCTCTCTGTCTTCCTTTCAACAATACCTTGCTCTTGTCTACCCTGGATTGGATTCTGGCCTCTGGCAGACTGATATTACACTGGGTTTTCCTGCTGAAGTGTCCTGCTTTCACACTGAGGCAGGAGTTCAGCTTGGGAAAGTGCCACCCACTCAGGCTGGGGCTGGTACCAGCCATGGGGAAGAAAGCTGGTTTTCTGTGCTAATGAGTCGCCCCAGAGCAGGGGCTGCCAGTCCAGAGTTGATGTGCAGACCCCAGTCTCAGCTATGTGACAGTGCAAGGCTTCTGTGCACGCTGCAGTGGTGGGGTACTGGTGCTGCTGTCCCCACTGCTGTGTTGATATGTGTGTGAAGCTGGACTGAGGGACTGGGAACACTGCTGGTATCAGACAGTGGCCAGTTTAGAGCTCCTTGTGCCCTCTTGTTCACAGTGTATCCAGAGAGCTAGCCTATCTGCTGTCTCTAGCTGGGCCCACTAGCCAGGGTTCCTCCAGCTGCTCAGCTGTTACGGACCCTTTTTCTCTGGTCAGTTAGAGATCAGCTCCATTTTGGAGCCAGGGCAGGGATCACTGTTCCCCCCGCTCTTTGTGAACATAATGAGCAGTGGTGAGCAGCAGGTTTCCCCAGCCATACAAAGTTCACTGGGGATGGGACTGGGATTTACCAGGGGACAATATCCCAGGGCTGGTGGTTGTTATGGTGAGGGATTGTTCCTGGGCATCCCCACCACAGGCTGGCTTGGGCAGAGTGCAGGTTCCCAACCCTGCCACCTGCTTTAAGTCAACCCTTCTCTCTCCTGCTCACAGAAAATCATTGGTGTCTTCAAGCCCAAGAATGAGGAGCCATACGGGCATCTGAACCCAAAGTGGACCAAGTGGCTGCAGAAGTTGTGCTGCCCATGCTGCTTCGGGAGAGACTGCCTTGTCCTTAACCAGGGCTACCTGTCAGAGGCAGGCGCCAGCCTGGTGGACCAGAAACTGGAACTCAACATTGTTCCCCGCACAAAGGTGAGGGGACAGCTGCTGGAATTTCATCCCAGGAAGTCTTTTGTGTACTTCTGCATAGCTCTGCTTGTGCCTTAACTTGTGGCACTGCTGACCTTGGAGATGTTGTGCAGTCCTGGTCCAGAGTTCTCAACACCTGCTCCAGCTGTGAGGATCCTTGCAGCTGTGAGGATCCTTGTGCAGGGCAGAGCTGTGGAAAATGCTGTGTCTTGGTTTTATCAGCCAGTCCAGGTGGCCCTGCTAACATCTACACTTCTGTCCCCACAGGTGGTGTATCTGGCCAGTGAGACCTTTAACTACAGTGCCATTGACAGAGTGAAATCTCGAGGAAAGAGGCTGGCTCTAGAGAAGGTGCCTAAAGTCGGCCAGCGCTTCAACCGCATTGGTCTGCCACCCAAGGTAGGGCTGCCGACCTCTGTACCAGTCTGTTGCCCCTTCTTTGGCCTCCTGTAATGCAGCCTTTTCTTGTTGCAGGTGGGCTCCTTCCAGCTCTTTGTGGAAGGCTACAAGGATGCTGACTACTGGCTGCGACGGTTTGAAGCTGAGCCACTCCCGGAGAACACCAACCGACAGCTGCTGCTTCAGTTTGAGCGGCTGGTAGTGCTGGACTATATCATCAGGAACACAGGTAGGGCTGGCTGCCTGGTGTGGGATGCTGCTTGCTCCTTCATGTCCTGCCACCTGTAGAAAGGGGAGGCAGGGCATTGGCATCTCTTCCTTGTCCTCAAAGCTCCTGCTGACACCCCTTGGTTATTGCTCTGTCTGCCTACCACTGTGGCCACGTTCTGATGCTGGCCTGTTTTCTGGGAGATCTGGATCCGTCACAGTGCTCAGGTTAAAGTTTGTCAGCTGTATGAATCCAGGGACATCTGGAGATCCATAACCAGACTATGCCTCTGTGTCATATCTCACAATGGGCTTGCAAGTTTCTGCCAGGCTGGAAGGGATTAGAGCAGCACTCTGGGGCTTGCAAGCTGAACTTTATCTTGTGAGCTGGGGACATGTAGACCTCTCCAGTTTCCATGGCTGGTTGTGTGAGGATTGATGTGGCTTCCCAGACCTGCACAAGCTCGAGGGCTCTTGGGTAAAGTTTTAGACCCAAACTGATCTCACTTCTGGGTCAGAGAAGGTGTAGTCTTCTGCCTGGAATGTTGTGGGCAGGCCCTGGTGCTGACATGGCTGTTTTTTTCTCTCTGCAGACCGGGGCAATGACAACTGGCTCATCAAGTATGACTGTCCCCTGGACAGTGCAGGCGTGCGGGTGAGTGGCTCTTCCCAGGCAGGAGGTCTGCTGCTGGCAGGCAGGTGGGGACTTCCCAGGTGGGTTGGGTTTCAGGCAAAGGCCTGATCTTGTCTCCTGGGCCTTACCTGGCTGTCTGTGTTGGTGGCCTGGTGGGACCCATGATGCAACTGGGCTCTGTGGGGGAGATTGTGTGGCTCCTTTGTATCCTTTGGGTAAGGCCTGGGCAGAGGAACAGCTTTGTCTCCTTATCACCTAAAGCAGACAGTGTTTCCCTATGGGCAGGGGTCCATGCTACAGGTGAGAGGCTGCTGTGCAGGACCAAGTGGCAGTGAGGCTGCAGAGAGTGGGAAAGAGACTGTTCCTGCTGGAGAGGCCTCCTTGTGATACACTCTGCTTCCTTTCAGGACAGTGACTGGGTGGTGGTGAAGGAGCCCATCATCAAACTGGCTGCTATAGACAATGGTTTGGCCTTTCCCTTGAAACATCCAGACTCATGGAGAGCATGTGAGTCCCCTTGGGCTGTGCCAGAGCACCCTGACAAGCCATTCAACAATGTGCTTAGGAGTCCTCTTCAAGGCCGGGAGAGGAGAGGGTTAGGGCTGACCCTTTTGGCTTCATGGGTAACTCTACCTCAGCAGAGGCTGTAGGTGCTGGACCCTGGTGTCCCAGGTGCAAGTCATCTGGCACCCAGGGGCATGTGACACCATTCTTTGCTTTTCTCAGCTGTAACATCTGCTTCCTCCCACAGATCCATTCTACTGGGCATGGCTGCCCCAGGCCAAAATTCCTTTTTCACAGGAGATCAAGGACCTGATTCTTCCCAAGGTCTCAGACCCTAACTTTGTTAAGGACCTGGAGGAAGATTTGTATGAGCTCTTCAAGGTGAGCTGGGGGAGCAGATGAGGATGGTTTGGGAGGAAGAAAAGTTGAGATGGTGCTGAGGGGCTCCCTGTCAAGGCTGCAGGGGACAGAAAGGTGGCCAGGCTCCTGATGATGTTTCTAGGATTAGGCATAGCAGGATTATCCTGCCAGGAGCTGAAGATACAGTGTAGAGACAAGCATGAAACCTGTGGGACAGGAGGAGAGAGGCTTGCTTGGGGAATAGGCATCTCTTGCACGATGTGGGGCAACAGCTGGATACCTCTCTGCTCTCTGTTGCAGAAAGACCCTGGCTTTGACAGGGGACAGTTTCACAAGCAGATTGCTGTCATGCGAGGCCAGGTAAGTTGTGTGTAGGGCAGTGGGCAGACGGATGAGGCGAAGCATGGAGCCTTTTCTTGCCTCTGTGGCAGGAAGGCTGCTGGGGTGGATGCTCTCTGTTGCTCTGGCAGGGCACCTTAGACATTGCTTTGTTGTGCCATACAGATCCTGAACCTGACTCAGGCACTGAAAGATGGGAAGAGCCCCCTGCACCTGGTTCAGATGCCACCTGTGATTGTGGAAACGGCACGTTCCCACCAGCGTGCTGCCAGCGAGTCCTACACACAGAGCTTCCAGAGCCGGAAGCCTTTCTTCACATGGTGGTAGCTCTGGGAGCCATGAGCAGGGCTTGGCTGCCACCTTGGACTAGCACTGCGAGAGGAGCTGGGCCACTGCTGGCTCCTGTGACTAGGACTCAACCTTCTGGGTAGAGCAAGCAGGTGTGGCTGGAGGAACCTGCGGCTGAACTTGGAGGAGCCAGGCAGATTTGGCACAGTCCCTCCCCAGCCCTGTTGGAGCTGGGTACCCTGCCTGGGGCAGAGCCTGGGGGGAAGTATGGGAATCCGCCAGGAGCCATGGCATTGGCTGGGACCCTGCCCTTGCCTCCCTCCCTTGGCCTGCATGTGGTTCTGAGCATCCCTGCTTGGGGCTGGTATGTGCAGGCTGTGTGGACCAGAATCTGTCCAGTCCTTTACACCACCCACTGGTCCTTTTTTTTTTTTTCCGCCACTCTGCCAGCTGCCAGACTGGGAAGGCATGTAGCAGGTCATACTCCCTCCCTTTCCCTGAGGATGTGCTGTATTCCTCCAGTGTCACTCCTCTGCCCCAACCCCATGCACGCTGCTTTCCTCAGGGGGAGTTCCTGCTGCCAGCTGATGCAGCAGGGACCACAATGAATGGCTGTTCTCTGGCTGGGGGTTTGAGGAGGGGACATCTAAGTGACAGTTAATGGTGCAGGCCTGGGTGCAGTTAAGACACTAGGAGAAAGAGATGCTGGCTTGTCCTTGTGAAGAGCAGACAGCTCTTGGAGGACCTGTGTCTTAGTGCTCACTCTTAAATGGAGAGGGCTGAAGTTGGGTGAGAGCATCCTCTCCCCATCTGCTGCCCCAGTCCATCCCTCCTGCCAGGTCTCCACTGCTGCTCTTGCTTGGCTTTTGCCCCTGCTCCCAGCAAACTCCCTGGCTGCTGTGCAGCCAGCAGTGCCAGCCCTGACTGTGCCTAGAGCTCCCTTGACTAGCAGGGAGCTTTTGGGAAAGGTTCAGCAGTGTTCTTTTGCTTCATGATCAGGAGGTGTGATGGGAGCACAGGGGGCTGCCATGGGCTCCAGACTGCCATGGTGCTGACAGCAGGCCTGCTGTGGGATGGGTGAGGCAGTGAGCCCCTCTGTCCAGAAACAGGCTGCTGAACTTGTATTGTATAAAACGGTACCAGGGCTGCTGCCTGCATCTGCTTGCCTTGAGCTATGGCTTCTGCCACTAGGGGAAGCTGGTGTTAGGTCTTGCTGTCCTGTTAGCCCATCTTTGCAGGGTGAGGAGCAGGGAGGTTGGGGCTCTGTTGCTTGAGCCTGGGAAGGGAGAGCAGCTCCCTTATCTCCTGCATGGGGAAGGGGCTTGGCATGGATGTGCAAGCACAGGGCAGGCAGCAGTAAGATCCCAGCTACCCGTCCAGGCCCAGCTGTATCTCCAACTGACCTAAAATGTATTGTTCTAATGCACTGTAGAAATGTATGTAATGTATTTAAACCATGCAACTGTCTGAATATCAGAGCTGCTGTTCAGCCAGCTACCTCGGTGTCTGTGCAGCTCCTCAAGCAGGTCAGGGCTGTGCCTCTCTTACTGAGACCAGTACAGTAGGCCAGGGGTTGTCAGGACACAGACAAAGCCTCATGCAGGCACCACTGTCCAATATTTATTAATCGTACACTTAGTGTCCTCGGAGAGCTGACCTATCCCGGCAGCACTGCCTAGCAGCCCCACACCTCTGCATCCCAGCCACTCCACTGCTACACTGATCCCGTGGCCACCTCGGCCCTATGGCTGCCCTCCAGCTCATTCTCCGCGATCCTGCAGGCAAGAACAGTGCATTAGCCGCGTTTTCCTGCATCATCCCGGTTGCCCCACCACCCCGGTCCGCACCTACCGCAAGCGGTGGAAGCGCCGCAGGGCCGCAATCCCACCGTCAGGTCGGGCTGGCCGCCGCCGAAGCCTCCGTAAGGCCCGCGCCATGCGCCGCTGCCCCGCGAGCCGCCAGACTAGGCGGGCGCGTTCTTCGGGCCTCTCGGCCCCGCCGCTCCAGAACAGGCTTCGCAGCTCCGGTAGCCCCACGCCCTGGAAGATGTTGGCCGAGGCCCGCTTGCGGCTGCGGGCTGCCGGCATCGCCCGCCCCGGAGGGTCACTCATCACCGAGGCCGGCGTGCCCATGGCCCCGGCCGCTGCGGGCACCGCACAGACGGCGTCAGACTTCGGTCCCGCCAGCTGGCCTGGCCCGCCTTCCCCGGGATTTGGCGTAGGTGCGGAATGGCGGGTGGCAGGGACCGGACGCGCTGCGGGCGCAGGGAAGGGCGGGCCGGGCAAGAGGCCAGCGGCGCGGGCGGGGCTGCCCAGGGACGCGGGAGGTGCCCAGCTCGGGCCAGCGCACGCAGGTACGGTTCTACCCTGTCGGTGCCCGGGGCGCTGGGCCCCGCCATGACCCACTTTCGGCCCGCCGCTGGCCCCTCTCACAGACCTTCCCTGTCGGGGCCGGGGCCGCTCCTCTGCTCCTTCGTTGTACTCCCAGGCTGGCTCCTCGCCACCACTCGCCCTGTTCATTCACCCGCCCCGCCAATCCGCGCCTTCGTCCCTAGCAGCAGCTAATGGGCTCCGAGAGGCGTGGCGCCCTGTCCCTAGCAGATGGGACACGTGGCGTAAGTGATGTCAATAGGCGCGGCCCCGCCCCAAAGGCGGAGCCCCGACGTGCGTCACGTCGAGGGGGAATCCCTGGTGACGTAGGCAGGAACCCTGGCGCGCGCTCCCGACGCCCGACGGCTGCCGGATGCAGTCCACTCACCCGGCCACCCCCTCTCAGCGCAGATACCCTTCCCGCCAACGACGTGATGGCGGGTCGGGAGGGGCACGGCAGACCCCGCCCCGCGGCGGTGGCCAGCGGATGCCTGTCGTGGGGCGCGTCGAGGCGCGTAGGCGGGGCGGGAGCAGAGAGGCCCTGTGCGGGGAGGACCCTTAGGCGCCAAATATTTGGCAGCGGCCGGCGGAGGAAGTTGCCGTCGGGGCCCTGAGTCCCTCCCGAGCAGCAGCGGAGCAGGCAAAGTCCCGCCATGGCCCGCACCGCTCCCCCGACCGTGCCGCCGCCCCCGGGACCATCTGCCCGCGGCTCCCTGAGCCTCCACCGCACCTTCTTGCGAAGTCCGCTGGGCCTGCTGCGCCTAGGGCAGCTGGCGCTGGGTGCTGCTTTCTGGGTAACAGTGGCAGCTCAGAAGTATGAAGGGGCAGCCCACTTCGCCCTCTTTGCTGCCGTCCTGGTGTGGCTTCTCACTCTGGCGCTCTTCGGGCTGAGCCTGCTGGGGCGGTGGGCACTGGTGCCCTGGCTAGGCTCCCGCTGGCTTCTAACCAACCTGATGCATGATTTGGTGCTTGGTGTGGGGCTCTACACGGCCGCCACTGGCATCATGGGGTACAAGGCTCGGCAGAAAAGTTACTGCAACCTGCCAGGCTACAGCCAGCGTTGCCTTTATGGTGCCTACCTGAGTGCTGCCGTCTGTGGGGGCATCACCACCTGCCTGTACCTCTTCTCTGGCCTCTACTGCCTGTCACGGCGCTGCCGGGACCAGCGCGACATCATCTGAGACACTACAACGCTCGGCTCCCCTTCTTCGCATCTGTGGACAGAGCTCAGCCCTGCTTCGGGATGAAGTGACCCTGCCATCCCATCCCTTCCTGGCTTACTGCACCACGCTTCCTCTGGAGACCCCCTGCTCACGTGGATGGACAGACAGGACTTCCCCAAGCACGGCGTCTCCTGACCCCTGCAGAGACAGCATAGGTACCCAACCACTGCACAGGCTCCTCTCCCACCTGCCCCTGGACAGACACAGGCTACTGCAAGTGGAAGGACCCAAGTGGAGAGCCTCAAAGAGGGACCCGAATTTCTGGAATCCACCTAGGGCCGCAGCCCAGCTCCCCTACCTCCAGCCTTGCAGATACTGCGTGTTCAGGTGGGTGCTGACCTGTCCCCAGCATTGAGAGGGACTGGCCTGGGGGAGCTGGGCAGAGGGCAGTGATGGGTAGTGGGGTTGGGTGGGCATAACTGCCACCTCGGCCCACTGGCAGCTCCTTCCTGCTCTTTCTAACTGTGCAGCACCTTCACTATTCCCTAATGGATGCTCTGATCTTGGCTTTCCCAGCCTGGGCCCTCCTCCTGTCTGGCCTGAACATGTCTGCTGCTCTCTTGCCAGAGCCCTGCAGGGCTCACCACCCCCAAATACTGAGCTCTGGGATTGTAAAGACAGCCTGTCCTGGCATTGCTCTGGACCCCCTGGACACACTGTCCTGTCTGGGTGTGGGCATCGCTGTGGAGCACGGGGAAGGAGTCATAGCCTGTTCCTGTAACACTGTGCAGGGAATAAATCCTTACAACCTTGGTTTTCATACTGCCCCAGGATGGGCTGGGTGTCCCTGGGATTGAAGGGAGTGGGGCACTAGGTTGTTCTCTCCTCTGTTCCTCCTGCCTTGATCTTTGTGGCTCTAAACCACCTTGAGCCACCAAACCTGCCCTGGGGCCTGGCTGCTCCCACAGGAACAAGCAGTCTCACCATCTGTGGTGGAGACTAGTTCACATCGCTGCCTGGCTCTGTGGACCTTGGTTCATGATCCCAGAAAACTCTCTGGCTCCATCTTGGGGCCCTGTGCTGCCCACAGACCATGGCGGGGTGGAGGGGAAGGGCAGCATGGCAGGGCTGGGCTGCCACTGGCACTGAGGCCACACTGAAGCTGGGGCTGGGCATTATTGGGATACAACCTGTTTTGGGGAAGAGGAGAAGAGGACTCTGGCAGTAGGACCAGCCCAGCCCTGGATCAGCATTCACAGCCTATTGGGTGCCAAGCACTGAGGATGGAGGATGCTGTGTAGGACCGACTAGACCAATGGGCAGCCAGAGACTGAGAAATTTTGGAGAAGCACCACAACATGGCTGCCCTGTCCTGCCTACAAGCACGTCCTCTCTGTTTCTTCTGGTGTGAGGCAGCATCTGCCCCAGTCTGTGTGGGCTTGGATCAGCAGGATGTGTGTCCCAAGCAGCTGGCAACGGGCTCTGGCTGTTGCCTGGTCTTT
This sequence comes from Phoeniculus purpureus, assembly GCA_028565055.1. NCBI lineage: Eukaryota > Metazoa > Chordata > Aves > Bucerotiformes > Phoeniculidae > Phoeniculus > Phoeniculus purpureus. Next base: position 16,327,212 of record JAOXOE010000632.1, on the reverse strand, counting down.
TCTTGTTCATTTTTTGGGGTGGAGAGCAGCAGCCATGATCCCCCTGGGGCTCTGAGGGGTCTGGGGTTGGTGCTGGGTCACTATTTCCATCACAGGATGCTGTTCCCACCAATCCAGACTCAAGTTTGGGGGCTCTGCCAGTTCCTGGATCACCTACCCCTTCCCTTAGCAGGATATGCTCTCCATACCCTGTATCAGGGCTGGTCCCTGACACCATCTGCCCCCACCTGCTCTGTTGCAGCCCCGTCTCAGACTACCCTAGCAGTTCAGCCAGGCTTTGGCTGAAGTGCCTTTCCCTATTTTTCTGTAGCCCTGCCAGTCATGCCAGATCTGTTCCCCTTCAGCCCCCTCTCCGGTGCCTATGGATTCACCTTCCAAATAAAGCAATATTGGCATTCCTCACATGTCTGAGGCTTTGTTCTGGTGATGGGACCTGTTGAGAGTGGGTTCTGAACTGAGATCACACTTAGCTCTATAGCCCAGTGGCCTCCCTGGCTGTGGCCACAACAGCCCATTGTGCTCTGCTGTCACAGGCAGGATCCCTGGTGCTGAGCCACCACTCCTGGTAGGCTTAAACATCTACCCTTGGGCATAGCCTGATGCTCATGTGGGTACTGGGTGCAGGCATTTCCCAGCACCTAGCAGTGCAGAGGCAATGTCTTCAGAGCTGGGTGGCTGCAGGAGCGTGCTGGGGACAGGATGGAGCTGCATGCCTGTGGGTTTTGTCACTCAGGGCTGAAAGCACTCTTTGTCCGGGGCCATGGCATTGCCAAGCAGTCTGTCCCCGCTACAGGGTCTGAGAGCTGGGCCAGGCTGCAGGCAGTCAGCTTTTCCTGGGTTGGCTCCAGCCCTGGGCCACTCTTTCAGGACAGAGATCAGCCATCCATCTGCCCTGGGGACAGGCACCCTACTCATCAGAGGGTGTGGGTAGGCAGCAGCAGCTTTGTGCCTTGTGCTGCCCTCATAGTCTGAGAGCTGGCATTTGGGTAACAAGAATTGCATAGAGAATTATGGGATGGCACCTCTTCTTTTGGCATCCCTTGCATCCCCAGAGCATCCCTGGGAGCCAGCAGCTTGGCCTTACTGGCATCATCTGACTGGACAGCTGTTGGTGTCTGGAGTGAAGCAGCAGTGGAGGCAGTACTGGACTGCTGTTGAGGGCAGTGCCAGTGCAGCCATGTCTGGGCCGCTCAGGGGCATGGCAGGGCAGCAGAAGAGCTGCCACCTGTGCTCTTGGGTCTCTGGGGAGCCACACCCACTCCCTCCCACAGGCTCTGGGTGCAGGGCTGGTCTCTGGTCTCTCCCACCATGGAGAGGTGTCCCTGCAATGGACCCCATGGGGACAAACCCACTGTGCCTTGATACCACTGGGAGCAGAGTGTGCTGAGGCCCAGGCTGGGACTGAGCCCTGGACCAGGATTAGATCGGGATCAAGATGACACCCAGACTGAAATGAGTCCCAGATCAGGGTCAGATGGGATCAGTGCCAGTCCTGGACTGGTACCAGATCCAGATTAGGACTGAGCCCTGGCTCTGGATTAGATGCACATCGGGGTCAGACCCGAGCTGGAACAAAGCCCCAGATCAGAGCCAGACCGGGATCAGTCTCAGCCCTGGACTGGGACTAAGTCTTAAACTGCACCAGAGCCGGATCTGGGTTGCGTTGGGTCCCGGCGTAGCACCAGGTAAGGCTTGAGACTCGGCCCTGGACCTTTCCAAGCACAGACGGGTCGCAGCGCACAGCAGACACCTGGGCCTCCGGGCTGCCGATCTGCCGCCACTTCCGGATCTGAGGCCACTTCCGCCGTTTTGCCCGCACAGGGGCGGGGCTTCTGCGCGCTCTTCCCACACTGGTTCTTGTGATTGGCTGAGCTCCAGCGTAGAGGGTGATGTCACGGCGCACCTGCCCGTCCCCCAGTAGTTCCCTGCGGCCGGTCCGGCCTGTAGCGTCTTCAGTGGTCCCGGCCCGGCATGCAGGCGGTGGAGCGGGAGGCGGCGACGGGCGGCCCTGAGGGGGTGGTAGAGAGCGGTGAGGCCCCACCGGAGCTGTCGCCCCCCAAGGCCGCTGTTGCTTTCGATCTGCTGGAGCTGGTGCGGAGCTACCGGCGGCTGGAGCTGTACCTGGAGCCACTGCGGGATGCGGCTGAGGGCGCCCGCTCCCTTCTCCGGTAGGTGCGGGCCGGGCTGGGGCTGAGCCATCCCTCTGGGGCCTCACATCCCTCACTACCTCCCTTGTCTGCAGGTGGCAGCGGCCTGTGTGTTCTCTCCTCGTCTGCTTCGGCATCAACTTCCTTCTGCTCACCCTCGGCCAAGGTGCGTGTGGGGATGCAGGGCCGGGCTTCAGCCCGGGTTCCCCGGGCTAACGCTGTCGCGCTTCTTGCAGCCGCCTGGTATTCAGTACTCGCCCTCTTGGTCGCGGTGCCGGCCCTGCTGGGTTACTGGCAGGAGACGTGCCGAGTCCAGCCGCTGGAGCCAGAGCTGGCGCGCAGGCGGTACTACAGCGTTCGCCGGGAGGACCTGCGCAAGGTGCAGCTCTCACGGCAGGACGCCATCACCCAGGTCAAGAGCTTGTGAGTGTCTGGGGTGCACCTGGCTGTGGGGCTGCTGGGGCCGCCGCGGCCAGGAAGGTGCCTCTGTGGCCGTGGAAGGCTGGGGTTCATGGCAGCCTCATGCTGTAAAGCATGAGGAGCTAGGGCGTGTGGTGTTTTTCTCACTGTGAGGTCTCATTCACAGCCTGATCCGTATGGAGGGGTTCTTGAGTGGGATGTGCTGCAGCTGCGAGGCAGTGTACCGTGTGCTGTACTGGGAGAACCCTGCTGTTTCTTCCCAGTGAGTAGTACAGGGTCAGGCACCCCACAGCGGGCTCAGTGGGGAGAGGGGCCTGGTGAGCTGAATTTGTTTTGCTTGGTTTGGTACTTGAAGAGGGCTTGTGCTGTGGTGTAAGTTGCTCTATCTTGACTAAGCTGTCCTGCTGCTTTTTCCTAGATTTTATGGGGCACTCTTGGGCTCTGTCTGTGTCCTTTACCTGCTACCCCTCTGTTGGGTCCTGGCCATCCTCAATAGCACCCTCTTCCTGGGCAATACCCAGTTCTACCAAGGTAAGAGACCTCCCTGGAAGTGAACTGTGTGTAATGGATCGGGGAAAGGCTCTCTGAAGCCATGGATCCTGTCCTGGACCCCTCTCAGCACCCTCTTGTGAGTCTAGTCAGACTCCACCATGGGACTGGAACTCCCCAAAGCACAGTGACATGAATGTTGACAGCATGGTGCCCAGCAGCCCAGGTTGGGTGGTGGAGCCCTGGGGCTCAGGTGTGAGAGACAGAAGTGTTTCCTGGTGTCTGTCCTGACCTGGGTGCTGTTTCCTGCTCTTCTCTTGTACTGTGTCAATTTGGGGCCTGTTAATACAGCCTGTGTGAGCATCACCACTTCTCTCTGTCCCTGACCCTGCTCTGCAGGACTTGAAATACTTCTGGTGCCCTGTGGCAGTGTGTGATGCAGGTATGAAAGCATGCTGTCAGAGGGGAACAGAAGAGCTGGAGGTGCTTCCTGGAATGTTTTGGAAGATAACTTGTTGACCCATGATTAAGGCCCATGCTGTTCCCTGTCCCGAACTGGGGCAGGTGTTGGGGGTGTTTCTTGCTGCTCTAACTTTGACATGTGAGCAGAGGAAGACTCAGAGTGCCTCACAGGTGAAGGTTTTACATGCCAATGTTCCACCCTGAGCACAGGAGATCAGCTTTTGCATCTGGCTTTTGTGGTGGGGCAGGGAGAAGGGAAGTGCCACATGGCTCTAGCTGTGTTCTCTTCTCACCAGTCATAATGGAACTTAAGGCCTCAATCGAGCAGTGTGTGGGCGCCAAATCCCTTGAGAGCACTCCAGAGCCTGCTGAACCCCTGCCAGCTGCTGCCCCTCTGGATCAGACCCCCACACCCACCAGCACAGAGGTGAGACAGAGACAGGGCTGGCAGTCATAGGGTGGGAGCTGCAGCATCAACCCTTTAGTCTGTATCTCTCTCTACTCACAAAGACATTTTAGCTGTCATCTTTGCTGAAGGCCTATGAGCCCTTCCTGAATTACTGGGGGTCTGCTTTTATCTGCTTGGGGCTTTACTTAGTTCATTAGGCACATGTAAGGGTGTGGTCTGGAGAGGCAGGGGCTCACCTCACCTTCTGGGACTATGTTTTCTTATGGGGCTCCTGAGGACCTGGTCCTTTGTTCTGGAACCTGTTCTAGAAATGTGGGCTTGCATGGGGAATACAGCAGGGACTAACTCTCTGAATTTCTTGCAGGACCTTACCCCTGGCAGTGTGGAGGAGGCAGAGGAGGCAGAGCCTGATGAAGAGTTCAAGGATGCTATTGAGGTTTGAAGCTAGCAGGGTTGGGCAGTGCCTGCAGGGCAGCTGAGGTGGGAAGGAGTGAGGGTCTTGTGGAGCAAGCTGGGTGCTCAGGGATGGTGGCTGTGGGGTTGAGCGTGCATCTGACTCTGTCTGTACTGCCTCTCTTCTGTGTCCTATGCTGCGGGAGAAGGAGAACCAGTTGCTGGTCATGGTGAGTACTGCTGTGTCAAAGTGTGCAAGAGGGGCATCTCCTCCTGGCTGGACTTGATAGCCTTTGTGTGCTTTGCCTGTGACTTGTGGTGATGCCAGGTGGAGCTTCCTGCTTGTTAGGTGCCCACCTCAGATGGGATGCCCTGCAGCCTTCAAATGTGACCTCAGCCACCCCTTTGTACTCAAATGGCTCTGCTCTCTGCAGGAGGATGACGAGAGCTCTCAGTGCTCAGCAGATTTTGACCTCAGCCTCCCGGACAATGGCTTTATGAGCAAAAATGAGGTGATCCGCAGCAAGGTGTCTCGTCTGACTGAGCGCCTGCGCAAGCGCTGCCCCAGCAACAACTTTGGTAAGACTGGGGGCAGGTGCTGCCTGGGGGAGCTCAGCAAGGTGGAGTCTGCTGCTCCCAGTGGTGAACACTGAAATGGGAGTGGACACAATTGTGTGCTACTGTGCTGATACCCCAAATGACCTTGCCCCTATGTGGGGAATATGTTCCCAGCACCCTTAGGAAGGACAAGGATGGGAAGGTGCAGCAATATAATTTCCAAGCTAAGCCTTGATTGCAGCTGTGGGTGTTCCTGTGCCTCTTGCAGTCCCAGGCAGTAGTGCTCTGCCTGACCTTTGCTCTTTTCTTTCTTCCCCCCAGGGAGCTGCACAGGCTGTGCGGCCACCTTCTCTGTGCTCAAGAAGAGGGTGAGTGTTTAGTTTCTGCTTCAACTTGTTGTCTCTACCTGGGGAAGAGGTGTTGTATGTGTCTGGCTCACCTTGGTTTTCTTTGGCAGCCTGGGTGGCCAGCCTTAGTCACTGGCAGCAGAGGACCTCAGCTAAATGCTAGGTGTTACTGTGTGCCTAAACATGCCAGGGACGCCCTGTGCTGTGGAGCCTTTGTCTGCTCCTTTGGAAACTGTCTCTGGCTAAATCTCTACTCTGTAGAAGGCAGCTGCTCTGTGTCCTGTTTAGCCCATTTCCTGTGTTCTGAGAGCTTTCTGATGACACAGGGCATGGGGCTGCTTTTGGGAACTGGAGACACAAAATTTATCCCTGTTGTCTTATCTGAGCCCCTGTGTGTGGCGCTTGGTGCCCCATCCTCTGGGCAGTTCCGAGAAGGCTCTGTCTCTTGTCCCCTCCAGACTCGCCCTGCTGTCTTGCTGATGCTGCTTTCCATTCTCCATGGTCCCCTTTTACTACTGGGTTAGTCTGGTATGCATCTGCTATTCCATGGAGCGTGTGTCTCTCCAGGGCTATGGCATGGGAAGTGGCACTGTCCTTAAGCCTCCTGGAGCCTGTTCTGCCAGTGCTTTCCCAGGCTGGGCGCTGACTGCTTGTGCATTTAGAGCACAGTGTTAGACGTGGGTGATATGTCCACATTGTATTGGCAGGTTGCTCCTCTGCTGTTGCTCTCAGGACTCAGGGCCCGCACCCACTCTACCTCATCAGGGGATGCTGTTAGCAGTGCTCTGGCACTGGAGTTTTCTTGGAATAGTCTGGCAGGCCAAGCATAGTGTTTCACTTCATCTCTCCACAGCGGAGCTGCAGTAACTGTGGGAACAGCTTCTGCTCCAGGTGTTGTTCCTTCAAAGTCCCCAAGGCTGTGATGGGAGCCACGGGTAAGTGGAAGGGTGGAGGAGGGCAGAGCTCCTACGCTCACCAGTGCTAGCTGCTGCAGGGATTTACCCCAGCCCTGGTTGGGGAGGGTAGAGACAACCTGCCTGGCACAGCCTAGATTGGGACAGAGCGATGATGGATTTGCTGCTCTCTGAGCAGCTCTGTGGCTGGGGTCCCTAGCCTGTGGCAGGGAAGTAGAGCATCTCTGACACCTGCTTTTCTTTCCAGCCCCAGAGGCTCAGAGGGAGACGGTGTTCGTGTGTGCTTTGTGCAACCAGGTGCTCACCAAGTGACTGAAATAGGCCCAGCCAGCTCCTGGGTCCTGCACTGCCAGACAGCTGGGACAGTGGGCACCCACTGGGTTACTTGGTTCCCAGTGTATTGTCACCTTGCCAGAGGCCACTCAGGCTCGCTGCTCCTCCTGCCAGCTCCAGACTGGGGGTGGACTTGCCCTCCTTCCCACACAGCACCTGCAACACAGCTGGGTCCCTTTGTTGGCGTACTGTGCTCTCATCCCTGGGCATACCCTGGCACTCCCTGTACCCTGTAATGTACAGGTCCTGTGGTCTGACTCGGTGGAGGAGCCATCCTTCCCACTTGTGTTCTTGGGTGAGGCAGAAAAGCCTTAGGATTCTGTCCCTGCGTTTCCCAGTACTGCACTAGGTGACTACTTTTGGGATCAAGTCAGAGCTCTCTGTCACCAGGAGATGTGGTCTTTGATCCTGGCTCATATGAGACCCTGCAGGTCATTCTTGTGTTCCTCAGCCTTACTACTGGAAGCTTTAGTCATACTCTCCCTCCATATTTGGCTGTAGTGCAGAAGAGACAAGAGGGTAAGTTTTGGGCTAGACTGTGTTGCTGAGTCTCCAGCTTTATGTTGAGAAGAGGCCCAAGGTGGTGCTGCTCTGTGCACTTAGTGACTGCTGCTTTTTACTACAGATTAATATATGTGTACATAGAGAATAACCAATAAATCTCTTGTCATCAGGTGCCCCTTGTCTTGCCCCAGTGGAAGCTGTCCCACGTCGCCTTGGCATCTCTGGTGCCTTGGCCCTGTTGTTCTACAGGTGGTTGTGGATAAATGGAATGTCTCTGCCACCATCTGCCCTTGTTTTCTGGGTTTCCATCTTCTCTGGCTTTGTTTGCCCTCACTCAGGGTTGTGTGCAACTGCCCCCCCTTGGCTGTGCCCAGGCCACATCCTGCTGGGCTGGAGCCAGGTTGAAGCTCAGTTCTAGTAGTTGCTGCTGGATTTTTTTCTGCCTCTTAGAGCTGTTCCTTCCTCTGCCCTACCCAGGCAGTGGTTCTGACAGCTGCCTGCACACACAAGGGTGACCTTTTCCTACATGAACAGCAAAGCTCCCAGCTATCCCAGGAATGTGACCCTGGCTGCTGTGTAACTGGACACAGTCGTAGCCTGAGTCCTTGCCAGCCAGCTGCAACTGCATCCACTGCCACTAGCTGGGGAGTGAGTGGGCTGGTGCACTTGAACTGACATTGCCCAGTGCCCATTGTGCTGTGATGCCCTCCAGCCTGAGAACATGCTGAGAACATGGACCCAGATCTGTCTAATGATTCTACATGCCACTAGTGTGGGAACTCATGTGGGGCAGCCCTGGAGCATGGTCTGAGTCCTCTCAGCTGTGGACTCATAAATCTGTTCCTCAAACTGTGCTCTGTGGAAATTTTGGGGAAAACTGGCCTTGGTAGTTGAGGGTTCTTGGGTTGTGCTATGTGTCTCCACAGCTAGGGTGTGGAGGGAGGCTGGCATGCCAGGGCTCAGTAGTTAGTTATTTGGGGCAGTGGAGCAGTAATATTGGGGAGGGGGCTGTGTAGCTCCCAAGAGATGCAAGGTAGTGTTCGTAGGTGGGGGTGCATCTATACTTATGGTTGCGTAAGTGCTGGTGTTGAGCTGTAGAGCTCAGACAGCTGCCCGTGGGAAGCAAAGAAAAGTTCCTTGTCTTGCAGAGAAAACACTTGGAGTGATGGGCCTGGGCCATGTATGTCTAAACACTCTCTGGAAAGATGCTAATGACCCAAAATACAGAGGACTACAGAGAAACGTGGGCTGGGGGAGATAGAACTTCATCTGCACACTTCCTGTTTTGCAGTACAGTGACATCACTGATGAAGTTCAGCCCTGTGGCAGTGTGCTTGGCAGCCTCGCTCTGAATGCGCTTTCTAACATGATTTGAGATTTTTTTCCATTTTGGTCAGGGTGGGGTCAGGAACTGCCTGCCTCTAGGGTGAGGATGTGGTGGGGGCTGCTTGCCCCCTGTCCAGGTGCAGGGCAGGGCCACATCTCCCTGCTGCAGCAGGCTGTGAGTAACCTTTGGGACTCTGGGGGGTGGCCAGTGGTGTTCATCCTGGCAGCACAGAGCAGTGCCCAGTGGCCTTGTCACCTGGGAGGAGGGTGGGTGCAGGCATCCTGCAGCATCAGTCGCCCTCTTGTTCCTAGAGGCTCCCGTGTGTGGGCTAGCTCTGGTAAGAAGCCACGGTAGCAGCTGCCAGGTACTAGGTAAATATCTCAGCAACTGCCTTCATGCCTGCCTCACCCAGCAGGATGAGTGGATGCAAGAATGTTCTGGGTAAATAGGACTGGGGCAGGAGATTGCCTGCCTCATCTGCTAGGACTGGAGAGCTACTTTGGTAGTGGCAGCGCCTGGGCTGGAGAAACAGCAGGGGGGCAGCACCCTTCTGCCATCAGAGGGGCCAGGGTGAGGGCTGCCCTGGTCTTCATGTTGCTGGGGAGTCCTGGCTCATGCAAGTGGCCTTGGTGAACCTTTTAGGAGGAGGCTGGAGATTGTGGGCTGGGAGATCTGGCAGCTGAGCAGTGCTGGCTGGTTGCTGCAGACACAGCTTTAAGCTAGTGTTGAGGCAAGCTGCCTAGTCTGGGTTCTGTCTTCAGCTGTGCTTAATGCCTCTCCACATCACATGTGCCTCCAGCTCCCAGCCTGTGGATCTGTCTGCGAGGGTAATGGATGGAGAAACTGCTCTAAGGAACACTCTCAGACCCAGATGTGAGGCTCCAGCAGCAGTGATACCCCTGCTCCACACCCTTCTCACCACCCTCCTAGGCTCCCTGAAGTAGCAGGGTTGCCTCAGTCTCTAGCTGTGCTTGTTACTACTGGGAACCTCATCCCTTGGCATGGCCAGGCTGCCCAGCCTTGGCCTCTGGAGCAGATTAGAGCTAGAGCCTAAGTTCTGCTCCTCCAGGTTACCCTGCTCCCCCAGGCTCTGGAAGCCCTGTCCCATTCTGTCTGGGGCCCCTGAGTGACTGTTATGAGGCAGTTGCCCATGAACCACAGGGAGTTGGACGCAAGGTTCTCGGAGGAAGCATAATTTACTGTGGTAGGGATGCCTGCACACTAGTGGTATGTGTGAGGGACACAGCAAGGCTGGTTTGGGGGGCTTGCATGTAGAATACCTGCCACCGAGTCACGTGAGATGGGAAGGGTTGGGGAGCCCAGGCAGAGACCATGTTGCTCTAGGCACTTGTTCTTGAGGAGCCCATTGTGTGAGGAGACCAGGGTGGGAGAGACCTGTCTTAGCTAGGGTGGGCCTCTGCAAAGGTGGAATAATCCAGAGCTGAGATATGAACTCAAGGCAAGGGTATGGGATGCTTTGGTGGGCTGCAGTAGGGAACTAGAGGTGCTGAGAATCTAGGACTTGATGTGAGGGAGCTGGGCAAGTGACACAAGGGTGTGGGGTAGGGGTCTCTGGTGCAGCCAAGGAATCCTGAGAGGGACAAGCAGGGATCCCATGTAGGCAAGCAAGAGTCCCTGGTGGGCAGACCAGGGCTCACAAGCATGCAAAGCAGGGGTCATAGGTGCAGCCTAAGCTTCTGTGTGTGGGCTGTGGTCTTGGGAATAAAACAAAGGTCTCAAGGGTACGGGGCAGGGGTCCTGGCTGTGGATCAAGGCTTCAAGGTGGGAAATGGGGAATGCAGGTGGGAAATCATGTAGGTGCAGAGCAGGGTCCTGGAGCACAGCCAAATTTCTGAGAGAAGCAGAGCTGGGGTGGTGCTAGGGGTGCAGGTGAGGTACCAGCATCAGGCCAGTGCAGGAGTCTTGTGACAAGGCAGGGTGGGTAGAGCCTTAGTGCTGCCCAGCCCCATAGAGCAAGGGGTGGTAGAGAGGGCAGGGGTAGGAAAACATGAACTTGACAGCAAACTTCATCTCCTTGTTGTGCTTCTGCCAAGGGTAGACAGCGAGGAGGAGCAGGCGGCCACCCACCTTGCGGCCCATCACCAAGAAGCTGCCACTGAGGCTGTCAAGTTGAGGACAGGGGCAGGCACCTGCATTCCTCATGTGCAGCACCATCTTCTTGGTGTCTTTGCGTTTTAATGGACCCAGTTTCAGCACCTTCTTCTTTTGGGCTGCTACTAGCCGCCGCTCCCCATTCTCCTCTGTCATCTCCTTGATGCGCATCTTCACCACTGTTTGGGACAGCCATGAGGCACAGTTAGTGGGGGGCACCTGCTGTGAGTGTCTAGGCCAGGTATGCATGCAGGACAGGCTGTAGCCTGCCCCTGGGGTGGTACCCAGACTGAGGATCTCTGAGGAGGTTACATTTTGGGGAGCAGATGGGGCTGTTTGGAAGGGTTCAGCAGAGGCCCTCAGTGACCCACCCAAGTGTCCCATTCTAACACCCCACTGATGTCTTCTATACAACCATCCTTTGCACACAAGGGAATGGTTTGGAGGGTCTCCTATGGGACTGTCTCCACACAAACATGCCCTCTGTCCAGCTTCTGTCTGGGTTGTTAGAGATGAGGGAGACAGCCCCTTGTCTGGGGAAGGGGCAGGAAATGGACCCAAATACTCACCGAAGTCACTGGAGCACATCTGCTCCATCATGCCGTCAGCCTTGTGCTCCATTTCACACTGGGTGCAGATCTTGGACACTGGTGAGAGATCAGTCATCGTCACATCTCCCTACTGCTGACACTTGTCATCTGAGCCAGCTCTGCCAAGACATGCTGGGAGAGTCCCAGCATCTCCCCTACTCGCTGGGCAGCAATGCCAGTGTGATGTGTGGAGTGCAGAACACCTTGGTGGTCAACATCCTACTCCCCAGGAGGAGTTGAGGTATGCAGACAACCCCTGTCCAGATGTCAACACTGTGGCACAGCAGCAGCAATGAGGGTATCCTCAGCTGAAGAGTCACAGCCCTGAATCTGACCCTGGGTTGCCTTTGGGTGACATCCTCTCCCATGTATGTGAAGGGACAGCTGAGACCCACAGATGTGAGAGGCTTTTTGCTGCTGGGATGTAGCCCAGCAGGAAGAGAGTGACACAGGTCTGTGATGGGTCCCCCAGAGACTCCCAGCTCATCCCCTGTTCACCCCAAGCACTGCTCCCATGGCCACTCTGCTGTCCCCTTCCCTGGGGAAGTTCTTCCAACAGCTGAGTGTCTTGCTTTCCTGGGGCCACTGTCTCTAGGGCCACTCCTGGTAGCGAGGAATGCCCAGCCAAAGCAGTTGACACTGCTACTCCTGCACCCACCTGTGCCCTGCTGCAGACAGAGGGTGCTAGCCCAGCACCAGCATTCTGCTTTGAGGAGTGCAGGAATAGGGGTGCAAGGAGTCTGCAGACAAACCTTGTATGTGAGACCTCAGCTGCAGAGGGACGCACTGATGGCAGGTGCCCCACAGGTGACTCGTATCCCATTCCAGAGTCCTTCCCGCTTACCTGGTGGTGGGGTAGCCTTGCTGTTCCCAAACTGGACGGCGATGCAGAGCTCATGGTCAGAGGGGAACTTGCCACAATGCAGCATTTCGGGCCAGGGGAAGCCATAAGACTCCATGACAGGAGCACAGGAATCACGCACCACCTCGCAGAGGGAACGGCAAGGGTAGACTGGCCGGTCGAGGCACACAGGGGCGAAGAGGGAGCAGAGGAAGAGCTGGGTGTCGGTGTGGCACTGCTTGGCGAGCAGGGGCACCCAGCTGCTGGCCTGTTGCTTGGCCTCAGCCATGCTCTCATGCTCCAGCAGGTTGGGCAGTCGCATGCGCTTGTAGCCCACGTCGCGGCAGAGCTGCATGTCGGGCGGGATGTCGAGGCACTGCGGCTCCCGCCCGTAGAAACGCCCGTGGGGCAGGCTCTCGGGCTGCCAGCCGTAGTAGTCATAGTGCTGCCCGTCTCCTGGGGATCCGGCTAGCGCCAGCGCTAGAGCCAGCAGCGTGGGGACCCGGCCCCCCGCAGCTTCTCCCGTCCGCGGCATCGCCATTGCCCTCCCGCTGCTGGCTGCGAGCGGCCGGTCCGGGGCTCGGCTGCTGCTGCCCTGGCACCTCCCACGCTCGCCGCCCTTTCTAAGGAGCCCGGGAGGGTCTCGCCGTCAGCCAATCTGCTCCGGCTGCCGCCCCCACCCCTGGTTGGCCCCCAAGCCCTTCACTAGCTTGTTCCGCGGGCCACCTTCTTTCCTCAGACCTCCCTCTGCGGGCTGAGGAAGGCTCCCGCCTCACAGCCCCTCAGCTCAGCCTGGCTCCATGGGCCCCTGGGGAGGTACCTTCTACAAGAGCTGCCCCACGGGGATGCCTTATGGGTGCAAGGTTCCAGCCCCATCTCTGGAGCAACTGGAGATGTGGTGCTGAGGGGCATTGGTTAGTGGAAGTCTTGGCAGCGCTAGGTTAACTTTCGGACTTTATGTCCTTAAGGTCTTTTCCAACATAAATGGTTCTATGAATGTAAGGTGCCCTCCTTATCCACCAGCCAGAGACGCTCTTTGCCCCCAAGAGGGATAACATGGTATGGGGTGGGAAATGCTGGATCTTACCTTATGCACTCTTGCAGTCTCTTGTGCTCCATGCAGTATGAATTTGGGGATGATTGGGGCATGGGATGGAGGACCAGGACACTCCAGAGGCTTCATGAGGCTGCACTGGGGACAGGTGGACTACCCATATACCAGGTGCCATGTGTGGCATCAATGCTAAAGTATTGTCATGGTCATGGGGTCCTTATTTCTCATGGATGGTCCTGCCAGTATGCACCCCAGGCAACTCGTGGTCTGCTGGACAAAGACATAGCTGGGGTTACACCTTCCAGCAAAGGGCTTGCACCCAGTCTCCACTTGTACCTGGTACACAAGCAGAGTGGGAGGCCAAGGTGGATGAGATTCCTGCCAGAGCTGCATTCCCTCATCCCCTTGGAGATGGGCAGGGCTGGGGGAGCAAGGCTCAAGACCCCATTAGAAACCCATTTGTCTGCAGGGGTTATCTGGGAGACCTCTTCCCCTTCCCAAGACTGATGCCTCTTCCTGGCCAACAGGCTCTGGGCCACCTCTGCTCCTGGACCACTGGATAAGGTGGCTCTGTTAATGGGCAACAGAGTAAACAGCCTGGTGCAGGAAGCGATAGCAGCTGCCCTTTGCCCTGGTCTGGAGGCAAGGACTGTCTTCCCAGTCCTGGTGGGATCCACCTGCTTTGAGGCTGTGAATCTCACCCTCACAATGTACACCTGCCTGTGACCTGCCTGCCCTTGCCCTTGCACTTCCCCATGCCCTGTATGCATCATCACTGCATTGCCGCTTGCTGGTGGACTGAGCTCATCCTGCTCTGGCCAAACCCCAGAGATGGCACCATTAATGTGTAACTTCTGGGGAGCTCGATAAGATAGAGTGGCCCTTTATCAGGGCTGCCCGGTAGCAGGAGGGAGGGTGCTGGAGGCATCGGGCTGTCATAGCAGGAGTGAGATTGCCTGGAGATAAATGCTGATAGAAAATAGCTAATCTATGATGGATGGGCGGGGGCAGGGCATAATTGCTATAGGAGCAAGTTTGGGAAGGGGCTGGTGAGGCCTGGGAGCAGGAGAGGGGAGGTGGAGGCTGGGGGAGGCTGCATGTGCAGGATGTCTAGCACACCTTGCCTCGTGGGTTTGAGGTGTTCCTGGGCTTGTCCTCAGGGTGCTGCCAGAACTAATGCTGTCCTGCTCTTGGCCATGGATCAGCTCCTGGCTCTCAGCCCACCTCATGCCCCTGAAGTCCCTCCCATGAAACTGCTGAGGGTGCTGACACCCACCTCTACCAGTTGGCACCCCACCAGAAGAAGGTGAGAGGGTTGGCAGAGCTGGTGGGTGGAGCAAGGGGCTCCCTGCCAGCTGTCCTGGTCCCCCATCTTTCACTATGTCTTCATTAGAACCACTGAGTCACCACCTGGCAATATAGCCAGGCATGGGGGAAGTAGGATTTACCCCAGGAGAGGGGATGGCTGTCCCTTGGTCCCATCCTGTCAGGTGTCTCAGCAGCCTTGCCCCAAAGTTAGATATACTTCTGCTCTTGGGGGGCTTCCTGCTGCACATTCATTGTTTCCTCAACCTTTTCCCATCTGGGATGTACCAGGGAAGGTAAATCTGGCCTGTACCCCAGGAAACGGGATGGCCAGCTGGAGCTGGCACCCTTCCCTGTGTCCTCTTTGTGTGGGCTGCTCCACTGCCGAGCTCCCAGTCCTGCACTCATGTAGTCGGCTGGAGAACTGACACCTGTGCCTGTCACTCTTGGGAGCTGCCTGTCTGCCTATGCCACTGCCTGTGCCACGTGTCACCTTTCACAGCAGCGAACCTGGAAGCAGAGCCATGTGGGCTGCCCCCTCCAAGGTGGGTACCTCAGGGACAGCTAGCCCGGGGGGCATTGTATGGTAGAGGATAGTCTCTGGGAGTACCCACTCTGCATTGCAGGCCCTCCACAGAGATCTGTGCCTGATTGTAGTACTGAGCAGATCTGGACCAGGGGAGCAGGAGGCTCAGGGAAATGAAATGCTGAGCAGGGTCCTAGCCACCTCTTTCCATCCTCCTCTGTGGTATCCGTGTTCCTTTTCCCACTGCAACTTTGAGTGCTGCCGATTTTGCTTCTGTGGGCAGAGATGCATTCCCTGGATCTAGGTGGGCTGGGTAGTTTCCTCATCCAGGCTTCTGTCCTCTCCATTCTCTCATCCTCACTGTCCTAGACCCATTCAAGCTTCTGGAATGCACCGGTGCTGGGCATGGGCTGTGCGCACCGTGGAACAGGAATTCTCAGAAGGGTACAAGACACCACGGCTGTCCATGCAGGGACACACATCCTGGGTTGTCTGGCAGCTCCGGGAGAGCACCTTGTCATGGGGGGCGGGCAATGCAGGGCTCCGCGGGGGTGGACCCGCCTAGAGGTGGCCGCGGGAAGTTGGAGCATGGCTGGGGACACCATGGGCCTGAACTGTCCCGGGGCCGTGGGACCGGCAGGGCGGACAACGGGCAGGGCAGTGGTGGCCGTGCCCTTGCCCTGCACCCACACACGGTCCCGCTGGCCCGGCAGCTGCAAGAATGCTGTTGGCAGCGCTCCCGGACCAGCTGCGGGGCCAAAGCTTCACTGGAGCCCTCCCAGCCCCCTTTCTCGGCAGCTCCTGGCCCTGCCCACCTCCCCCAGCCTGCACACAGACCTCCTGTTAGCTGCCAGCACCCCCGGCCTTGGCCCCGATGCCCGCTTTGCGGAGCTGGGAGGGAGCATCTTCCGGGTGGGGATGCTTCTGGGTCAGAGCCCTCTTGCCTGGCAGCATGGAATTGTGCACGGAGACACGGAGACCTTCTCCACTGTGCTGCTCCCTAGCCCCCCTCCCCGTCTCACTGAGGAGGTGAGAAAAGCCACCTACGTCTGCTCCCAGCCCTGGTGCTGGGGCAACCCTCGTGTAGCCCCAGCTCCTTTGCCAGAACTGGATCTTAACACCTTGTTCTGAAGCTGGTTCCTCAATGCTTGCCTTTGCACAGGAGGGTGCTATGTGTGTCCTTCTGTGGGGTGTGTCCACTCACTAGGATGGACATAGCTGGACGTAGCAAAGCTGTGGGTGCCATAGAGGGGACCCCATCCTCAGGGTGCACAGGCTGCAGGGCTGGTGGCCTCCAGTTTGGGGCAGTCTCCATGCCCTGCAGGAAGGTGCAGGCTGCAGCACTTAAAGCTATTTACCAGCAGCTTTGAGTGTGGGAGACATGCCCCCCCTGCATACTAGTGCACACACCTGGGATCTCCCAGGAAAGGTTATCATCTAATCATTTCGCCCCACTGTCTCTGTGTGCCTCCCAAATGTCATTGTTGTCCTCACCAGGGGTATGAATGTGAGCTCATGCTCTCCCTCCCATTAATGAACATCCCCACCCAGCACTGTGTGAAGCAGCTGCCAGAGCCTGGCCCTGCTATGGCCTCTTTGAAGCAGAGTTGGAGCTGCTGGCAGTTGTCAATCTGGGGAGGGGGCTTGGCATACAGCAGGTGCAGGATGAGGTCCCAGGTTGGTCACAGGGGTCTAGCTGTCCTTCATGTCCTCAACTACTGGGCTGAGACTGCATGGAGGGTTGGAGTGCTGGGATGGGGTGCAGCACTGTGTGCCCACAGATATGCTGGGGACAACCCCTGTTCCTGGCTTGGAAGTCAAATACAGGGGCTAGACCAGGCAGGGGCACTGCTGGATCATGACAGTAACAGTATGATAGGCAAATGCAGGTCGGCTCTGTGGGGCTGGCCTTATGGGCCCCAAGAGTGCCCCATGTCTGTCCTGGACAGTTAGGGTCAGGGGCTCTGGGAGGTCAGCCAGAGACAGAGACAAGGGGAGGTCTGCAGGGTCTGCCTGCAGGTCAGATCAAGCCCCCTTGCTGCAGGTACAGGGGAAGACCCAAGGAGGGGAGTAAAGGCAGCTCTGGCTGGCAGTAGTCATCAGTGCATCCATTCCCACTGCCAAGCAGCCTAATAGTAGTCCCCTGGGGCTCAGCAGATGGAGCAGAACAGCCAGAGCCCTATTGCTGTAGGCATCCTGCCAGTTCCTTGCATAGTGCTGTGGGCCTAGGGGGCAACAGGGCTTTGAAGTTCTGAGCCCCTAGTGCCACTTCTTCTACAGCCTGGGATCCCATCAGCTATGCCAGCCCACCTTCACATATGGTCTGCCGTGCTGGGAGCCATGGCGTGGTGTGGATTGGCATGGGGTGGTACAGCATGGCATTAGCTAGTGCCTGCTTTATGGAAATCAGCAGGGTTTGCCCCTGCTCCATTTAAAACTAGAAAGTCCACGATGGTGCATCCTGCAGGGGAGGGCTGGTATTCCCTGGTGGGCTCCAAAGAGGCTAGGGGCTGCAGGCCCAAGGGCTGTGTGGAGATGAGGACCAATGTGGGCAGGGCCAGGCTGTCTCTGTCTTGCTTGTCATTAGGCAAGGCTTGCTCCTGGGTGGTGTGGCTGTCAGAAGGGTCCCCCATGATGGTGTGAAGATGCTTCACTGAAAGCTACTCTTTGACACATGCTCTGGTCCTGCAGGCAGCAGGTTTGTGGCTTGTGGGACATCTGGTGCCCAGAACTAAGGGTCCAGTTCCTGGGCTGGATTGGGGCAGCCAGAGACATCTCTGGGGCAGCACCCCAGGCAGATGGGCAGAAACTGAGATGTCAGGGACAGTTGGGCCCCCTGGCCACTCTTGGCCCCTCACCACAGTGTGGGAGAGTAAACTTCATCTCCTGGCAGGAGCAGCATTGCTATGGCAACCAGCAGGGCGCTGCCAGGCAGGCGAATCCTGACATGGGCACAGGAAGGAGCTGAGATGCAGGGCTTGGATTTAGGGGCATTTGGGGATACACTTGGACAGGGGAACATGTGCATGTGTGCCTGGGTGTGCACATGGGTGATGCATGGTGGGTAGAGGCAGATGTGGGCATCCAAGTGAATGCACAAATGGTTCATCTGTGTATATGCAAGTGTATGTGTGTATGGGAGAGTTCAACCCCCACTTGAGGGGGAACTTTTGACTCTGTAGCACTGTTTGGGCAGAATGTACTCCATGAAAACTGTGGGTTCTGTAATAGCTTTATGTTTGTGAGGGAGATGAGCAGGCAGTGGGAGTCAGGTAAAGCTGCCGCTTCTTGTTGGGACCCCTGTACCAATGGCAGCCGGCTGGGCTCTGTGGGCAGCCTGAGCAGATGTGCTGGCAGGGCCCCGCATCACCTTCAGCATCTCCCAGGTGTTGAGAGAAGGGCTGGCTACTCTCCTGCCTCACCAGGGCCCTGTGCCCAGCCACTGCATCCCCTCCTGCCTCACCAAGGCCCCAGCAGTGAACGGGCACCGCCTCCTTTGACCCTCGGTAGCACTCCATCTCCCTCCGTTTGGCATTTCTTCGGCTCTAATTGATCTGTCAATGGGTAGAGATAAGAAGGAATTCGTTACTCTGCTCTCTGATGTCTGCCCACTGCTCCAGAGCGCAGCGCCAGCTGCAGACTCTTCACAAACAAAACGTCTTCAGACAAGGTCTCCGGACACGGCGGGCTGCCAGCCACACTATCGGGAGCCTAAACCCGACCCTCTTTCAGGCCGGACCCACGGCCAGCCACGCCCTGATCACCTCCAGCCGCGTCCCCTGGGCAGCCTGGTCCCCGCAGAGACCTACAGTGGCATCCCTTGGGCAGCCGCGCCCTAGTGTCCGCAGTGACGGCCAGACCCCCGGCACCTGCAGCAGCTACTGTCTTCCCTGGCAGTGTCTCCACTGCGGCCAGCCCCGCCTCGGGCGGAGTTCGCTACCGCCGTGCCCAGCAACGGGGTCGCTTTCTCCGGGGGCTCGGTGCCAGCAGCGACGGGCGCCCATCCCCGCCGCCTCGGGGCGGGCCGTGGTGGGCCGGGCGGCTGCGCACACGGGGCGGCCGGTTCCGCCTCCGCCGCTCAGCCCGGCAGCACCGCGGACAGCGCCGGTTCC
>JAOXOE010000632.1:16284551-16308269 GCA_028565055.1 Phoeniculus purpureus | reverse complement strand
GGGAGGGGAAGGCCAGGGGCTTTTCAGCAAGGCTGCCCACTCCTCTCTGCTCTGTGCAAACCCATAGTGGCTCTGCCCCTGCTTGGGCTCTCTGCAGGCAGGAGCTGGTGCTGTGGCATCCCAGGTGCTTCACACTGAACCAAACTGATGCCAAGCCTCACAGCCTTCTGCCCTAAGTGAAGGAGACTGCCCTGCCATGAGCAGAGCCACACACTGGGGACCAGTGGGGTTGGCAAAGCTTGAGGCAGTGCTAAGGAGGGGACACACTTACCCCCATGCCCATGGGCACTGCCAGCCCTTGCTGCACCCCCTCCCTGGGGCATCCTGCTCTTAGTGTTGTGGGGTGGGCTCAGCTGCTGCATGCCTACTGCCCAGGGTGCTTAGCAAAGTCCTGGTGCCACTTCAACTGCATGATGGTACCATGCATTTGCCCCAGTCCTGCCCCCCTGCACTGCCTCTTGGTGCTCCCTAGCCCTGGCCAGATACCCACCCCTATGTAGCAGTGGCATCTCTGCCAGCAGCATTCCTCCTTGCCCATGACACTGGGCACTTGCTCCTGCTCCCTACCTGACCCGGCGCCATCCTCAGCTAGCCCCACAAAGCTTCCAAGCCCCATGCCCAGGGTAGGGAGGTACAGCGCCAGGCAGGCTCTTGCCCTTGTGCTCTGAGCCCATGGCCCAGCAGAATGGAGGCTGAGCTGAGCCATGAGTGAACTGGCCTCCCTGTCCAGTCCCAGCACAGCCTTCTCTGCCCCATGACCTACCCCCAAGCAGAGAGGATTCCCAGCAGAGCAGTTCCACCAGGACTTTTCTCTCCAGATGAGGAACTGTCCTCTGTCCAACCATCCTGCATGTATCTGCCACCAGCACCCCACCTCCCAGCCTGGCCTAGGCCTGGCTGCATGGTGTGGGGATTCATGGGCCAGGGTGAGGTCGAGGCAGGGAATAAGAGGGTCCCTCTGACATCCAGCACCCTGAGGAAAAGAGTCCCTGCCTGGGTGCATTGTTCTTCTGGGGTCCTGGAGGGTCTTGTGCCCTGCCCTGTGGGTCTCCCTTTGGCTCAGTCATGGTATGTATGGAGGGTGGCCCTGGCTGTGCTGTTCCTGCTGGGCCTCCCCTGCATGGAGACCTTCCTCAATAAACCCTGTGCTTCATCCTCTTCTGTCTGTTCTGTGTCTCACTGTGTCAGAGAGGAGAGCAGAGCACTGCTGGGAGGAAAAATAGCCAGGGAGAGCAAAAAGCCAGTCTGGGATGAGCATCCCCCAGTACACCAGGGACCATCCACAAGGAAGATGGGTATGGGGAAAACAAGGGGGAGGGATGGGGCAGTCCATGGCAGGGAGGGGATAGACTGGTGTAGCAGTCATGTGGCCCCAGTGATAGGGACCCACAGGAAAACCAGTGCAGGAAAGGGTTTATTCATTTAGGACTGGGGGCATAACCTGCACCAGGCTGGGATTAACAGGAAGCACCTGGCTGTGCCTAGGCCGGTCAGTTGTGCTAGCTGTACCTGCCCAAGCTCAGGGAGGAGTCATAGTGGCAGCACGGTGGGAGGAACTGGCTGTTATGGCAGATATGGTCACAGGAGCCAGGCTGTGCCTTAACACTGATCTGTGTCTGGAAAAGAAGGGGAGAGGGTCAGAGGTGAGCCAAGGGTGCAGGGCTTGCCTGGCATGGGCAGGGGAAAGAGGGAGCATTGGAGGTGGTAGCTCCTTCTCCGGGTGAAGCTGGGTTCATGATGTCATTTCCAGTATCTGCAGACACATAGCTACAGTCCTGCCACCACTTGTCCCCAAGGCTGCTGAGTGGCAGATAACCCCTCATTCTGTAAGCTCCTGTCTGTCTGCTCCAGGCAGTCTGTTCATGCTGCCCCCTACGTTTTGGATTGGCTGGGACCAGGGCTGTGAGCACAAGGGACCCCAGAGCAGCAGGTCTGTGCCTAGACACCACAGGCAGATATTCCTGCTGCCTGTAGGTACCCATCCAGGTACTGGTTGGCAGCAGGGTCAAGGGGGTAGAAGCCCAGTAGCAGGTGTGTGCCCCAGGGATGTTGGTGCAGAAGGTGGCTGCAGTTGTGTAAGCCCTGGGCACACTCATTGGTGCCTGGTGGTGTTGCAGCAGCACAGGGTTACAGCATGTAGGGGGGCGACAGCTCATCTCTGTTACAGTGTGGTGCTCCATTGCTGCACACCTGGCATTGCTCCCAGGGCTGGGCAGGGTCAGAGTAACCTGGGACCATTGTTCCCCCTCTAGTTAGCTTCTAGGGAGAGATGGAGGATGCTAGAGGTGCTCCTCATTCCTGATCCCCTTCACCAAACAGCCCTCAGAGCAGCATGGCAGAAGCATAGGCACAGCCCTGCCCCACACAGCTCAGCAGCCCAGGCTAATAGACAGGATATAGTTTATTTGAGGCTTCTGTGGGAGAGGGACTGGAAGACTGAGCAGGGTCTGACTCCAAACAGTAGGGTCAACACATTAAAAAACAGACTAGGAGGGGCCCTCCCCCACAATGCTGGGGGGACACTCCTCTACTGGGGCTGGGGTCCCCATCGTGGAGGAGCGGGCAGGCAAAGCACACACGTCGCAGGCCAAACCAGCAGGCACATGGTACGATATCAAGGCGACGGAGCAAGCAACCACCCGGGAGATGCCGTTGTGGCAGGAGCAGGAGGTGCGGGTGATGGGGCTCTGCCCCAGGGCTGCCTTCCCAGACACGGTGCAAGAGGCAGCCGGCTCTGTGCCTGTCTCACTACAGGCCACCCCAGCAGGGCATATCCAGCACTTCCAGGGCAGTTTGACATGGAGAGAGAGAGAGAGAGAAAAAAAGAGAGGCAGACAGGCAGGGACTGGCCAGTCCTTCCACCAAGGCTGCTCTGGCGAGTTACAGGCAGGGGTTAAAGTGCATAGAGGCAAAGGCAGAGTCCAAGGACCAGAGGGAGGTGGGCTCTGTGGGGGTGCTTGGGCCAGCTCCCGGTGGAGGGGTATCCCCCAAAAAAGGCCACTTGAGCTGCACAGAGAAGGAGAGAAGGAGCAAGACAGAAAAAGAGGTGAGAAAAAGAGAGAAGGGCAGTCAGTGATGGCTCAGAGGGAGGCACAAGACTAACAGCTACGGAGGCAGGATGGAGGTTGCTGGGCAGTTGTCTGTCCAGTTGTAGGATGTGGCCAGGCTTTTGGAGGGGTGCAACACCAGCTGCCCACCGGCTTGACCAAGCTGCAGTGGCATGGGGTCAGGGCATCCCAGCCATCACTCACCCACACAAGCCGTGCCATCCTCATTGGGCTCAAAGCCTCGGTTGCAGCGCTTGTTGCTGCGACAGCGGTACCCGCCATAGGTGTTGATGCAGACAGGCTTGTCCCGAGGGCAGACAAATGGGAACTCAGTGCACTCGTTCATGTCTGCAAGCAGAGGTGCCTCCGTATGAGATAGCTGGGCTCAGAGCTTGAGGCTGTTGGTCATGGCCCCTCCCATTCCTCCTGAACACGCAGGATGACCCCCCCAGAGGTAGCCATGCACAAGCCATGCCTCTGCCCAGGAGGCTCACAGCATGGCCACGACCTCCCTGTCACATCCCTTCTGCCCCTCCATCACTTGTGGCTCTAGTGCAATGCTTGCCACATGCCAGCCATGCTTCCTGGCCCCTGCACAGTCCTCTCCCTGCTCCCTGTGGCAACACCATTCATCCAGAGCCACACTGTTACCCCATCCCCATGTGTGCTGGGACAGCAGCCATATCCTGCACTGAGCCATGTGGCAGCCCTGCTGTCATGCCCAGCCACCTCCTCACAGCAGGGGACTGCTGCTGGGTGCAGCCACTCACCTACACAACGTCCATTCTCGTGCTGGGAGAATCCCTGCCCACACTGCATTGGAGGAGAAGCAGAAACTGCTGGGATGGGGAGGAATCAGCCCTGGGCAGCCACTGAGCCACACAGCCCTTTGTCCTTGCCCCTAAAACCTCCCACCCTGCACCCACACCTGGTCCTCACCTCCAGTGGGATAGGCATGAGTGGCTCCTCCATGTCCATGGGGTAGGGAACCTCCAGGACTGAGTTGGTCTCACTGGCGGCCACAGCTTGTGATGCAACACGACCATCTGGCCAGGTCACCTCCAGGCTGCTGGCTTCATCATTCCCTGCAGGCAGGCAGCCAGTCAGAGGAGGGGGTCTCTGGGTCGGGCAGGGGCTGAAAGGAGGTCAGGGGGGTGGTATGGATGGAGGGGTAATTCCTCTCCTTGCTCCCTTAGCCAAGCCCCAGATGCCCACACTGACAGCCTATGCATGTGGAAGATGGGTGCCATGCCAGGGGGCAGGGACAGGCTTGCAGGCTGGACCAGAGTGGTTAACAAGTAGGGAAAGCCCTGGTATCTGTGCAAGGTAGCAGGTAGGGAGTGGGGAAGGAGGCAGGTGCCCCTTGCATCAGGGCTGTGGCACCCTGCTCACAGCTGCCTCTGGAGCCCACAGCAATGGGCATGGAGGGTGCTGGGGTAGCAGAGGTGGCCCCTGTCCAGGAGCTGCCAGGGAAGTTTGGGTGTAAAGTCAGGTCATGGTTCCTCCCGCACTCACCCAGTCCGAAGTGTGCCACAGGCTCCATCTCGCAGAGGTACCCTGATCCACCATCGATGATGCGCAGATGGGCCCCGCTGCGTCGCGTGAACAGCACCACCTTGGCTCCCCGTGCAAAGGCCCCGAAGCGTGTGCGGGGGATGACACGCAGCCAGTTGTTACTGGTGCCCTGCAAGGGAGAAGAGAGCCAGGAAGAATGAGCAAGGAGAGAGAAGGGATGGGGATAATGTGAGGACACCCTGCTTGACTCACCTGGGTAGTCTTGAAGATGGAGATTGGCTGTGCCATGGACTCACCGTGGGACAGGATGAGGTCCAGCATCCCATCGCCATCAAAATCTGTCACTGCACCTCCTAGAAAGAACAGATTATGTCATGCCTGGGCCCCTCACTATGTCTCCCAGCCCTACATCCTGCTGCCAGTGTGGGCTCCCACAGGCAGAAACAGCACCCCCAGCAATGCAGGAGCAATAGAGAAGGAGCGACCCCAGTGCAGGAGTAAGAGTCCCTGCAGTTATTGCACCCTGAAAGCAGGTGGGTCAGCTTCCTGGATAGTGGAGGGGACAGGCAGTACCTGGGGGGCCTGTGGGACCCAGAGGTTGGCTTAAAAAGGAAGGAGCCCCCCAAGAGCAAAGCTCTAGGGAACAACTGGAGACAGTGCTATTAGCTGGGTATGGGTGGAAGGAGAAAGTGTGTAGCTACTTCTGGTGATGGGAGCTCCAAGATGCTGATGGAGAGCAGGCAGGTATGCCGCAGTAAAGCATGTGGCATCCACAGACACAGAGGGTGTAAGGCAGTGCTGTGGCACACCCCTGGCACGGCCCCCCACTGCCAGGGCCATGGGGACCCACCTGTGCCCCGTCCCTCAGGCTCCAGCGCGTCCCCTGGATTCAGCTCTTCCACGATGGGGTCTGAGTGTTCCCTGCGGATGATCCTGCCAAGCACAGATAAGGGTTAGCACTGGCCCCAGCACCTCCCTGGGAAGTGCCTGTCCCCTCCTGCAGCAGCATGGTAGGGAGGTGACAACGCTGGAGGTCCTGCACGGTGAATGGCCGACTGGACCATTAGCACTTCACACTCCATGCAGGGGTGACAGAGATGTAATGGGAGCCTGGCTCTTGTGGGTCTGAAATATAGAGCAGTAATGCCATCTCCAAACACTGTTTCATCTATCTGGGATGGGAGACAACCCTAGGGCCTCCCTACCCTCCATTCATCCATGAGTCCTGGCACTGGTGACAACCAGCTCCCACTACCCCACATTCCAGGTGAGAAGGTGCTACACAGTGCTAGGGAGGAATTGACCGTGTCAGTTAACAGGAGTCAGGAACAACTTTCATGTGACTGCTAATCAGTGGTGCTGAGGACCCTGGGGGCTGCTGCAGGCACGATTGCAGCAGCTGGTAATGACACTGGGAAGGGCTCAGTCACGGCACCTTTGATTAGCTGAGCCCAAGTCGTGGTACTGCTGAGAGGAGCCCCGTGAACCTGGCTGTGCCATGAGGGCTGCTCAGCACTCACAACAGTGGTGGGCTGCTCTGCTCCCCCAGCACCCACCGGGTTCCTACCGGAAGAGACGGTTGGCAGAGGAGCCACGGTAGGCGATGTTGTTGAAGAAAACCTCCAGCTCCTGGTCATTGTCAAAGTCGGCTGCGATGACAGTGCGGACTGGGGATGGCATGGAGAATTTGGGAGTGGCGATGTCCTGAGCAAGGAATGGATGTGGGCGACATCGGGCACAGGATCAGGACACTAGTTCCCGCTTTGGTACTTCAAGTCGCCTTCTCAGCGGGAATTCGGGTTCAGAGTGAAGCCATCCCCCTCAGCCAAGGAGGTTCAGTCCCCCAGCAGTGTGGTAGCCCCAGGGGGGATCCCATACCCAGCCCTTACCCGAAATCGGACTCGCCCGGGGGCCCCGCTCTGCAGGTAGAGGCGGTGTGGTCCGTTCCAGTTGCCATAGACGATGTCCACCCGGCCATCACGGTTGAAGTCAGCCAGTGCCACACCACGTCCATGCTGATAGGGGTCATCCAGCCCTGGGGAGCCGCAAGGGGATGGGGGGAGACAGAAATCTCTCCCTGCCTCCCCAAGACATGCCCCACAGACCCCAGATAGGTCCTCCACACACAGGCCTTCATCCCTGTGATGGTTGGTGGTGTCCTGGTGCACCTCAGTCACCCCCAGTGGTCATCTGTGCTCCGGGTCCCCAGGCCTATCCCTCTACCCTGCTCTTGGGCAGGGGCAGGCAGAGCTAGAGCCACTTGGAGGGTCCCAACAGCTGGGATGTCCTCCCCAGCTCTCCCTACTCACCCACAGCAGCTGCCATGTCCCGGTATGTTCCGTCTCCCCAGTTGTGGAACAGGAAATTTGGGCTGTTCTCATTACCACAGAATATGTCGGAGGCGCTGTCACTCAGGATGGGGCCCACGGCCACCCCACGACCCCCTGGGGACAGCAGCCCAGGAATGAAGGAACAGCTGGCACCCTACCCCAGGGGAGTTCATGTCTCCCATACTCCCCAGTGCTGCCCACCCGACGCCCCTAGTACCATCAGTCTCCCCTCCTCACCCACCTCCCACCTTCAGTCCTTTCCATCAGGAGCTAATTGGACCTGGCAACCACGTGTGTCACTCCCAACCCTAATCACTGCCATTGCCATGGTGACAACACTCCTAATTAGGGACAACTTACTGCTGGGCAGACAGGGCACAGCAGCAGTTCCCACAGCAGTGGGCACACGCTGGCAGGCTCCCTACTGCCATTCTTGTGTGTCCACAATCCTGTACTCTGCTGCCTGCCCTGCAGATGCTGTGGGCTCCAGAAGGGGTGGCCAGGTGACGGTGGGCACAGAGGTCTTTCCACATAGGCATCCCCAGGGCCCTGCTCCCTTCCACGGGCCATGGGTCTGCCACTAGATGGGGCAGTCAGGCAGCCTGATGTGTGGCACCCACTACTGCCTGCACCAGGGTCCCACACTCACGGTGCCCAGCAGTGCCCTGTCCCCTCCATCCCCTCCATAGGGCCACAGCATCCGATACCTGTGTAT
Organism: Phoeniculus purpureus; assembly: GCA_028565055.1. NCBI lineage: Eukaryota > Metazoa > Chordata > Aves > Bucerotiformes > Phoeniculidae > Phoeniculus > Phoeniculus purpureus. The sequence continues at coordinate 16,300,662 of JAOXOE010000632.1, read as the reverse complement.
TTGCTGACACCAGCCTGGGCAGCCACATCCACCAGCACCACGACGCCGCGGGCAGGGTCACTGGCAGCCACATCCATCTCGATCAAGGCGTGGGGGCCCACGTTACCGCTGGCGTAGTTGGCGATGTAGATGGAGTATCTGCCAGAGCCCTGGGGCCAGCAGCACCTCCTTAGCACCCATCTGCCCCAAAACCACCTTTATGTGGGCTACAGGACCCCTACCATGGGGCTGGATGCTTTCACAGCTCCGTGGGACCATGCACCTGTATCATACAGTCTGCAAGAGCTCTGTGAAGCCCAAGGTGAAAAGCACCCGAAGAGTGGGGATGTGCACCAATGCCTCCAAGAGCTCTGTGTCCCCAGGCTCACAGTGCCTGCATGAGGAACCCTGCCCCCTGGCATCCCTTGTGTGCCAGGTCACCCATCCCCAGTCCTCCTTGTCCCATGCAGCAGCTGCACCCTGATTTAGTGATAATCATTGGGAAACAAACTGCTGGAGGAGGAGGAAGAAGAAAGAGCAGGTGACAGCAACATAAATCACCTTGACAGGAACGTTTATCAGCTGGCGGCAACCATGTGGACAGGCACCCAAAGTCCCCACGGCTGGGGAGGCTACCAGCCTTGACAGTCATGAGCTGCTGGGGGCATCTCTGGCCCCAGGGCAAGGTGAGATAGGGCTAGTGCCCAAGTGAGTGAAGAGGTTCCCTGGAAGCCTGCAGGGGAGGGCTGGAGTGACATGGGGTGGGAAGGGAGTGGATTGGGCCCCTGCATGCTCACCGTCCGGTCCACGCAGGCAACAGAACGCCCGGCAAAGCGGCTGGCCACGTCCCGGTTCACCTCATCACTCAGAAGGTCCTCCCAGCGCCCATTGCGGAACTTGAAGAGTTTGTCCGTGTAGGTGGCCATGCCTGGGGTAGGAGGCATAGGTCAGGGGTCTGCAGGGTCCCATCTCCTCCCAAGGAAGGTCCCCTGCATCAAGGGCAGGCTGTGAAAGAGATATCCCTTTTCCCAGTGCATCTCAGACCTCTGTTCTGTCTGCTGCAGCCCCAGGCAGTGCCATGGGGCTGGGCCACCACTGCAAGAGCCCTTGTGACCCTTAAGGGCCATAGAGAGACATGCAGAAGAATCAACTCATTAAGGTAAAATGTGTCCCAATGGGGCATAGCCCCGTAGATCACCATCGGGAAGATAAAAAAAAAAAAATCAATGTGGTGCCAGGCCCAGGCAGTGAGCCATGCTGCCCGTGACAGCACCAGTGGCAGTGCCTGATTTAGGGACAGGTGTGCTGGCAGTCACCACCAGCCCGTGTAATTAGGAGCATCATGAAGACAGATCCACTACCTGGAGGTTAGGACTGTGGGCCAGGGACATGGACCAGAGCTGGGCTGCAGCACTGACCCACAGTGTTCCAAGGGATGCCACAGGCATCCATGGGTTGTGATGTGGGTGTCCTCCTCATGACAGATATCCCATGAGCTGTGATAGCACTGGGACAGATCAGACCTGGCTTGGTCCAACAGGTACAGGGAAGCCATGGCACAGAGGGGTGCAGCTGCTGCAGGGCATAGCTAGGATGTGCAACACAGGATGGCAGGGTAGCCCCAGAGGTGATGGGGAAGCTGCTGTCCCCCTTGAGGTCCTGCTGGGAGGGTGGTGGGCAGCTCTAAGTGCTGACTCAGCAGCTGGCTGGGCTCAGCATCCCACCCGCGCTGCCATCAATCAATGGAGCCACTCAACTGAGAAATTAACTCCAGCCCGCACACATCCCTCACACACCAAAGGTCACAAGTGGCTGTGCCAGGAGCTCCCCTGTGCCCGGGGCACAGTGGCCAGCAGGGCTCACCAGAGAAAGCATTGTTAGTGTTGAGGAAGTAGATCTCCTCACGGCCGTCCCCGTCAATGTCACAAGCAGTCACGCCTATGGCATTGCCCTGCCGGTCCCGCAGCGCGTAGTATGGTGAGTCCCGCGAGTCCTCCGCCACATTCACCAGCCGCCCCTGTGCCTTGTCGTATTTGAGCACCAGGTTGGGGCCGTTGTACCTGTGGGTGCGAGCAGGGGTGATGGCTCCTCAAGGCTGGGGACAGGATAAAACTCCCTGTCCCATCCCTGGGGCACATCATGTGTGACACCAGGTTTTCCTCACGATGGGCACAGCAGAAACCTTTGTGGTCAATGGAGGCCAAGGAGCCTGGGCTGCCCTCAGCACTCAGATATTATGCTGACTCCCAGTTGTTGATGGGGAAGGCTCAGCCTGTAGCTGTTCCATCACATGTCAGGCACCTGGCCTAGGTATCTGGGGTAATGCCATGGCAGGAACGGAGCAGCAAGAGGGGTGGGGTGGGGCACAGGTCCCTGCTTGCAGCCCTTTTCCAGGGCAGGAAAGTTTCATGTAAGATAAATCCTCTCTGCTTGTGCGCCCCACAGGCTCCCTGCCCGCTCCTGCCTGGTGCACCAGTAAACAAGTTATACAACGAGTACTGTGGACACTTACAAAACTGTGGCTGGCTCAGCCCAGTGAGAGTAGTGTTGTGGGTCACTCTGGGGACTCTGGTGGTGCCTGTGGTTTATTGCCCCGGGGTAGTAGTAGGGTCAGACTCTGCCTGCCTGATCATTGTGTGCCCAGCTTTCACAGGCCCCCTGGATTTGATCTATGGGGGTGAGGAAGTCCCTCCTAGGAATCCCACCTCCATGTGCAAGCTTCCTTGCAGAGGAGCCCACACCATGGTCTCCAATGTTCCCAGCCAAGGCAACAGCTGCTCAGTGTCCAGGCCAGCAGATAGCACCCTGCCTCCCTGGCTCCTGCCCGCCCCTCCCAGCCATTACTCTAATAAAGGGCTATAAAAATCCCTCCAGACAGATAACTGAATCTCTGGAGAATGCTGTCCTGTCAGCAGAGCTGAGTCAGCTGAGAGACAAGCTGCCTCTGCATTGTGGGGTGGACCCCAGCTTATGGGCAGCGGCCACTACCCTGTAAGACAATGGACCTTGGCCCAGGGCCAGGATGGGGGCACCTGTGCAGCTGGCTTCAGCACCCTATGGGGTGCACAGAGGTGCACAGGACTGCGTACATGCAGACGCTCAGCCCATCACTCTTGCGCACAACCCCTCAGCAGGCTACATGTCCATGGAAGAGCAGGGAGCACCTGGCACTGCAGGGCCACTCGGTCCTGCTGTCAGCAAGGTGCTGGATGCAGCACTCACCCTGCCACCACAATCTCGAAGTCACCATTGGCATCCAGGTCTGTGACAGCCACGCCATAGTTGAGCTGTGTGGGGTTGCTGTCGTAGTCGGGTGGAAGGAGGCGGTGGGTGACAGCTGCGAACATGGGCTCACTGCGCTGGGACCCTTCACTGAGCCAGGCCAGGGACAGCAGGCACAGCACCAGCATCCTGGGCACCTGGGAGAGACCTGCAACCTGTCAGTTCCAGGAGAACTTTCTCATGCTCTTCCTACCCCTTGTCACTCACCCAGGCCTGGGCCACCCCACCAGCTCCCCAACCTCTGGGCACTGCCACAGCTCTGGCTGAGCATGGACCCTTCAAGACTGTGCCCCAGTGAGTGGGGAACTGGGGCTGAGCAGGATCAGGATCTTGGGAGCCCATCTCATGGGAGGGACCAAGGAGGCAGCAGGATGCCTTTGGCATGCTAATATAGCTGTGCTCAGTCCCAGCTAGCACTGCCCCAAGAGGCCACTGGCACCCAAGATCCTGGCAAGCCATGATGGCAATCACTGCTCCCTCGGCAGGGCCAGAGGAAGTGGGCAGTTGCCAGACTGTTCCCTGTCCAGCTGTTCTTCCAGATCTGGGGAACTTTATGGGGAAACATGCAGATACTCTGCCAGGTGACCCGCATAAGCCTCAATTTCTCCACACTGCTAGCATTGTTCCTCCCAGGGTCTCTGCAGGGCAAGCGCCATCCAGGCTGACCAGGGAATATTTCTGCACAGGGATGCAGCCGTGGGAAGGAGGTGCTGGGAGGAACAAGAGACTGGGAAGAGAGGCTCAATTAACCTGGACTGCAGAGGACAGTGTCTGCCAGCATTGCTGGCAAGGCTGCGGAGATTTTGGAGCTTGCTCTGACCTGGCTGTAGCACAGGTGACGAGCAAGGCAGAACGCAGGACAGTCAGCCCTCCAGAAGCAATCCCCTCCAGAGGGGAAGAGCCCAGCAGTGAGCTGTGCAATCCCATACTGTGGGCAGGACCCCATGTTCCAGCTAGGGACAAAATCAGCATGCCACAGTCTTGCAGACTGGAGGGATGACTGTGGCACTCATCCACCAAGGTGAAGGACGCTGCTCCACATGACTGTGCCATTGCCCTCGGCAAGACTGCCCCTCAGTAGCCCAGAACAGCTCTCCCTCCCCAGCCCTGGCAGAGGGACAAGGATGAGCTACTCCACTTACAGATGTTTCCCATGCTGTGACCCCTGCTAGGGAGAACAGGAAGCTGTGGCAGCTTCATGTGACACACGTGCCTGATTGTAGATGGGAAGGTGTCAGAGACTTGGTTCCTGGCAGGCCAAATATGCTGCAGGGAACCGCCTGCTGCTGCCCACTCTGCGGCTGGATTGATCCTGAGTTTTTTGGGGACCCCAAGTGAAGCACATTCCCCAACAAAATAGCTTCCAGGCCCACCTTGTTGGGGGGGGGGAAAGATGCTGTCCTCCAGCTGAAGAGGAAACCCAGACCCCATTGGCCCCAAACATGTCCCCAGCTCTGCTTTGTGCTCTCCCATTCCCTCCCTGCCCTGACTCATATCCTTCCACAGACCTAGGTGCAGCACTACATTCTGGAGAGCCAGACTTGGGGCACTATGCCCATCACCCTGCCTGGAGTATCTCTTCAAGAGCAGTGGTCTGGGTCTTTCCCTGGTGCAGGTGCCCTATGTAAGATGCATGCAATGGGGATGAGGTTTCATTGAGCGTTGCCCAGATGGGACAGCCCCTGGCTGTCACTCTGAAGTGCCAGGCACTGAGGGAAGGGGAACCTTTGCCACAGCCCTACAAAGCAAGCTTGGGACAGAGGATGGATATGTGAACATATGGATGCAGGGCTGACATGTGAGTCTCCTGCAGATGCAGAGGGATGTCACCACACCCCCAGCCACAGCCAGGTGACAGGTGACTGTTCCCTTGTTCCGTAGGCACAGCCAGGCAATGGTTGGTTTTCAGAGCCACAGCCAGGGCTCTTTCTGCTCTGCCCCCTTTCAGTACCCACTCCCTACAGCTTGGCCTGTTCCCCATGTGCCCTCCCCCTACACCATGCCACTAGAGCCAAAATCCCTCCAGGCTGGATGGAGACTTTCCAGGAAGAAACAATGATCCTGATTGGAGACCAAAAGCTTTTTCCAGCAGATCCGGTGCTTGGTGCCATGGGGAAGAGATCCACAGCCCAGAGCCAGGCCATTTTTGGGAAGGCAGGATGGAGGCTCAGGCTCTGCATGGCGGATTGGAAAGACCTTGTGGTCCTCAGTGTTCTGCTCATAGCACCAAGGCATGAAGCCCCACCTGATGTTTCGGGCTATGGTGTCCCATTCGTACGTAGGACAGAGCTGTCTCAAGTCCTGGCACCTAGTAGCAAGGTCACCCAGGGAACTGAGATCACTCAGTATGGTTAAGCCTGGTGACATGAAGCCAAGACGTCAGGCAAGGATAGAGTCAGCAGGACTGTACCCACACAGCACAGGGACAAGGTGCTGATCCATGGCAGGAACACAGCATGTAGGGCACATGGCTATGCCTGGCAGTGCCTTGAAAAAAGGATGGGATGGAAATGGGAATGAAGCCATGTGGCAGTCAGATCCCACACCACAGGTGGAGAAATGCTGTCTTCTTTGTCATATACCCACACCCCTAGCCCTTGGCCCACACCACGGGCAGGGTGGGAGCTAGATCTGTGCGACCGCTCTGTCCCGCATGTCACTGTGACATTGCTGTCCAGCACAGTACGCACCCCAGTGATGTCATGCTCCACCACTGCAGTAACATCTCATCCCAGGCCACAGCCACCCCCAGCACCACTACAACATTGTAAAACATCATTAAGTGGGGCTCTCGTCACATACTGAGGGCACTCCAGACCAGTGACACTTTGGTATTACAGCACCCCCTGACATGGTGCATGCTGCACATGCCCCAGTAGCTTCATATTCCCATTCCTGCCACTCTCAAACTGTCATAGCTGCCCCTGCCAGGGTGGAAGACAGGCAGGAGACATCCCACAGATGCAGTAGCCCTTCTCCCACAATAGATGAGTTGCCCAAGTATGCAAGCAGTGACCTCTCCACAGCACCTCAGCCCCAAACAGCCTAGCCCCTGCAGTGTCTTTGCTCCAGCCAAAGCCTGTGAGCCCAGTCCCACTGCCCTGGCTGCTTGCTGCTGCCATGGGCTCAGTGCTGCTTCCTCCCGTGCCCCTCTCACAGCCTCTGGCCTGTGTGTGCATTGTGTCACAGGTAATGGTGACGGGACCAAAGCCCCTGCCGATGGATGACCTGTCCCCACCCATGCAGGACTCCTCAGTGCCAGATCTGGCACGCTGGGGCTTAGCTCGCAGCAGCTAATGAATGCAGTGTGGAGATGAGCAGTCACCCTAGTCTCCAAACTCAGTGCTTGGGGCCATCAGCTCCTCGAGGGGCTCATACCATCCAGCACACAGCCAGCACTTGCCCACGGAAGCAGAAGCATGGCTGTACCACTCTCCTCGTGGCCCCCAGCGCTTCCTCGGACTCAGCCACAACAAGAAGATCAAGAAAGAGGAGCTGTCCCTTGCCTCTGCGCATCCTGAGGCCCTCCGTCAGAGCTCAGTTGTAAGCCCACACCCCCCATCTCATCTCCACCCTCCCGAGCCCGGTGTCCGCCAGCGCAGCCTCCTTCCATCCCCGTCCCCATTCCCATCCCGTCCTTCCTCCCTCTCGCCACCCGCATCCCCTCCGCGCTGCGCGGCAGGCTGCGTGCCCGCCGTTCCGCTCCGCTCTCCCGACACCAACTTCTCTCCGGGCCAGTTACTCGATGCTGGAGTTGCCGGCCACCCTCTTCCTATCCCGGGAAACTTCACAAAGCGGCAAACCTCCCCCGTACTCACGGGCCGGGGGTGCTGCCCAGGGCCCCCGCGGCTGCGGGAGAGCATCCCGCAACGCCCGCCTTGCTGCCCGCCTCGCCACTCCGGCTCCGGTTCCGCTGTTCCCCGGCGCCGAACGGGGCCCGTCGGGCAGCGGCTCCTTATGTAGTGCCGGGCGGGCGCCAATGAGCGCGGCGAGGGGAGCCGCTGCCAATGGAGAGCGCGGAGGTGGGGCCGCGCCGCGCTGATTAACCGGCCCCGGCGGGGATGTTGCGGGGGGGACCTGCTGAGGAGCATCGCTCCGGGCACAGAGCCCGCCAGGATGAGCCACAACCTACCTGCCTCTGCAGGGAACCTGGCAGCCATTCTGAAGTGAGGGAAAAGGACCCATCTCAGTGCCACATAGTGCACTGACTTGCCCAAAATCTCGTAGCCAGTGGATGACCAAGGCATTTATTTCCCAAGCCTGCCTGTTCTGACATACCTTTCTCTTGCGTGGACTCTGCGGGGCTGGGCACAGAGCAATTTGTGCATCTCTGGATGCAGAAAGTGGCTGTGATGGGGACAGGTACAGCACTGGCAGGGCACAAGGTTACCAGGTTATCCCAGTGAAGCACATTTACAAGTGCCCTGGCACAGAACCTGGAGCTGCAGCTACCAGGAGAGACAGCAGGAGACACCAGGAGCTGCAGGAGCCCACATACTGGGAGACAGTGGGAGCTGCAGAAGCTCATGTTGCTTGGGCTTCAAGTGGCTAATTACCTGCCTCACTAAAATCCTGATTTTTCATGCAAACATGTCTGGCTACATGCAGCTTGTTCCTGGTTCTTGTCTCCACACCAGATTTAAGAGCTCTCCAGTCCTAGTGATTGTCTTCCATGAAGGTGCTTCCATGTGACCATCAAGTAATGCTTGATTTCATTTACATCCCCCTCTCATGGGGTTCCTTGGCTGAGCACTGGGTTTGCTGTGCAGCTGCAGGGTCCTTAGGGCCAGCAGAAAAGTGCCTGGGCACAAGAAAGCCACCATGGGACACTGTCATGGGGAGGGAACCACCCTTGCTCTCCACCTTTGACATGGGGTATGAGGATGCAGAGCAAACATGTTGTGCTGGGAGACTAGTGTGACTGTCACCCATGTGCAGTGTTCTCACATGTCCTTGTGTACCTCAGAGAAATGGATGTGCTCTGCCCACTGGTGACCCATAGCCCCCGCACCTGGCTGCAGCCTTGCACACATGTGCACGCTCAGGGCAAACAGCCCCTCTGTTGAGTTGTTAGCTCATCCCAAATTTAGTAACCACCTGGATAATTATCACAACAAACTCTGCAAGCTGGTTCCCAGTGCCCTCCCTGTGACTGGCAGGTAGAGAACACAAACACTGGCATGAAGCCAGCTTGAGCATGCTGAGACTGCTAGTGGTGTGGGGCACAACAGATCTCTGGGGCTGCATAACAGGCATGCCAGCACATAGGGGCTTGGCCCTGGCCCTGGGCATGTGCGCACCCACTGACAGATGCTGGCGTGCCAGCACGTACACCCAAACGCACATATGCATAGCTGTGCCTGCATGAGGTGTGCAGTCAGACACACTGTGTGGTGTGCACACACGCAGCTCTGTGGGTGCTTGTGCTGTGTCAGCATAGATGTGCTCACACCACATCACCTGGTGGGCACATACACACTGTGCACATGTGGTGTACTCATGCCAAAGCGGCCTTGTACACTGCCGCCTAGAGCCCGTGCCACCAGCACCCAGTGGGGTGATTTTCCACTTATGCTGCAAGACCCTCTCCAACACTCATTGTCAAAGCCCTTCTCATGGATGCTGTCACCCCACTTAGCCGTGATGTTTCTCTGGGGCACAGGCACTTTAGAATAACTGCCGTGGCCATAAGCCACAGCCCATCAGCTCTTGTGCTCCATGTTGGCCCAGCCTAGCCCAGTTGTTTTGCACCCACACGGGGAGCACAGTGGGGGACACTGGGATGGGGACACGGTGCCTGCAAGGAACTGTGAAGGGGAGCACAGAACATCAGTGTTATGAGCTTGGATGTGTGCAGGGCTGTTCCCAGAGCAGTGAGGCGAGGCGAGTCATAGGGAGCTTGGCTGTGTGGCTCACAGGGGATGTGCAGGGGACGGTGGCGTGGTAGCGGTGGGGACAATGCACAGGAAATTAGAGCGAGCAGCAGTCAGACACGATGCTGGGGGAAGGGAACCACTGAGCTCCACTCAGGGCTGCACACAAGCAGGCAGAGGCTTTTCTGCTGCACTGGGGTTGGTGAACACCAGCCACCTCCTCACGATTCAGCTTCCCCATTCCCACAGCAGAAGTGTCCTGGGTCTCCCTAGCCCTTGCTTGCCCCATCCATGCCAAATCAGCCCCTTGGGAGTGAGGCCCCGCTTGCAACCAACAGTCCTGCCTTCTGTCCCTCTGCTCATCTGCCTCCCCTGGGAAAAAGGGAACAGGATGCTGGACACCAGTTTGCTGCTTGCTTGCATTGCAAAGGGTGAAGGGGTGGCACAGGACTGTTGACCAAGAGGTCTGTCTAGCCAGAGTGAACCTGTGGGGTGGCACTACCAGGTGAGTTCCAGGCTATTGCAGAGACAGCACTGCTCTGGGAGCTAGGGGACAATCAGCAGAACAGGCATCTGACCAGGATCCATGGAGCACCAAGTCTGTCCACTCCAGCAAATTCCAGATGATGTAACATCAACTAGGTGCAGCTGAGCGAAGCACTGTTGACTCAAGGCACTAACCTCCAGGATACTTCACAGGGACTGTGGTTCATCTTTCTGAAGCATCATGAAGGCCACTGCTTGCACACAGCCTGGTGGATGCAGAGCACGTATGCATTGCCAGCACACTCATGTCCCATCTGCACGCACACTGTGCACGCTTACAGTGTGTGAGCACTCAGAGCACTGCTCAAACATGCACAATACGTGCACACAGGCATATCTGTCCTCACACGTGCATGCAGTGATGTGTACTCACTGCACCGTGAATGCTGTCCTGCATGCTGTTGCTTGCTGCACCTACCAGCACAGACAGGTGGGCCACCCTAGCCACCCTTGGTGTTTCTGGCACTAGAAGAGCACACATACTGCTTTCACCATGGCATGTTGTGGGATCCCTCAGCTGTTGAGCTGAGTGCAGTTCCTGCCTGACACCACTTCCTTCTCTGGGGGGGCTCTGCTGGGACCTTGGTACTCTAAGGGTCTGATTTTCACCCTAAATGTATTCATGGATAATTTATCCCCAGTCAGTCTTGTGCTAACATTGCCTTTTAGCTGAAATAGCTCTTCTCCCTGGCATTTACCACTCTGATATATTTATAGTGAGTGCTCTGTTCCCCCGCAGCCTGTGCTGTTCTGGGCACAAGCCACTGTCCTCCTGTCATGAGTCTCCTGGGCTCTGCCTCCCCTGGCAGTCCTACCATGCCTATGCTTCTCTCCGAGACTGGCTCCACTACAGGCAGCTCCCCTGGGGCCCACACACGGACAAGCAATTCCCCAGTCCTGCCAGAAATGCCTCTCCTGAACATGTTCTAGGGCTACTTTTGCCTCTCCCACAACTACACCCCATTATGCGGTGGCTCATAGCAAAGAACTCCCTCATTCGGCTGCCTGCTCAGTCTTCCCCTCTCCTCCCTGTCGTACCCTCTATCACTGTGCTACAATGCCTGTCCTCCTGCCTTCCACACAGACCCCTGCCAGCTCTAGTCCTGCACCCCAGGACATCTCACTGCTCCCCGTGCTTGGACATCTGATCTAAGGAATTCTGTGCCAGGGCTGGAGGTGACCTGGGGACTGACACCTATCCCAATAGCTCCTCATGAGATGCTGCCTCTCACCAGGCCTTTTCTGATTCCTTCTCTTGCCATTGAGGTTCAATCTCAGGCACTTGCTGGGCACAGGAATCCCTAGCAGGGTGTTATCACAAGGCCCAATATCAACTGGGAAGTGTGTTTTCCAGTCTCCTCCTTCTTGTATTTTTCTGTGCCCTTGACAACAGCCAGTTGTGAAGGCTGGGTGCTTGGGTGCTGCCCAGCCAAGAAGGCAACAGGGGTGCCCAGTCACTGTCCCGGGAACCCTAGGTCTACAGCCCAATCCCACCCCATTCTAGGGCTTTATGCAGCCTCCCCAGTCCCCACAGGGTCTCCACCTTCTCTCGTCACTGTGCTCAGTGCCCTCAGGTCCCCACTTGGGCTCTTCCTGTCACCAGGACATCATTAGAAATGTTAATTATTAATTATCACTAAAAGCCCTTTTTGCTGCATTGCTGTTCTCTGCCTATCTCTGCCCCATGCTGCCTGTAACCGGATCCTCGCGTGCTTGTCTCCTGCATTGCTGTCCCTGTCCCTGCCTTTCCTTGTTACCTGCTGGGGCAAAAGGACAGCGAGTGAGGGCAACCTCCCATCTCTCTTCAGGACACGGCTCCATAGGATGAACAGGATTTGTCTCCTTTGGAATCCCAAAGCTGTAGCTGGTTTGGAGATGTACCAGTACCAGCACTCAGCCTGGGAATGGCCCTGCCCCATGCCAGGAGAGCGGATGCAAGGCCAGAGGTGGGACCTGACCACTGTTGTAATGGAGCCAAGGTCTACTAGCTCTTCTTGGCCTGGGATGAGGGGCTCTCTCACAAAGGGAGTACAGGGATAAGATAAGGCTCCACAGCTGGAGGGTCTCAGTAGTAAACTGGGCTCCAGTCCACTCAGGCAACATTCCCAGTTAGGATAGAACAAACAGGCTGCCAGGAAAGCTGAGGTGCTGGTGGCAGCAGGCTGTGGCTGGCAGGACCTGTAGGGCTGGGTGTGCACTCCTGACAGCCAGCTTCTTTGGAGCTGTGCAGCTGCAGGAGGCAGGGGGATGCCCAGCCTGCCCAGCACAGCCTCCTCTGCCAGAGCTTCTGAAAGATTTATCAGCTTCAAGTGGATCCTGCTGATGAATCAATTTAAATTCTGGTCTATTCAAGGCAGCTAGATTCCTTCCCATGGGACAGGAGCTATCACCCAACACGGTAGCACTGCCATGGCCAGCGCTGGGTGAAATCAGGAGCTGCTTCCAGTTGCAGCATACACGAGTTCTGTTCACCAGGCAGAAACCTCCTCCTGGCAGCATCTCTGCCTGCCAGAGCCAGCCACAGCACCCTGGTACCTCCTAGGGTACCAGGCAGGATGGCCCATGATGGAATGGATTGTGACATGGTGCCAGTGGGCATTACCTCAAGTCAGAATAAAACCTCGGTATCCCCTAAAAGATCTCTCCTGCTTACTTTTCTTGCCTCCTGAAGGAGCCAGGCTATCCAGGTTAGTGCCTATCTTGGTGGCTGTCACTGGCCACCTCGTGCTGCATGGTCCTGCTGAGAGTGATGGAAAGTGAGACCATAGTGGGAAAAAGTCAACAGCAATAGCTCAGGAAGAAGTGTTTGGGCACAGGCTTCTGGGGAGTACAGGGAGGAGCACCCAGGGCACTCCTGGAGTAGTATTGATTCCTGCAGCACAAGCACTGCCTTCTGTGCCTATTCATTGTAGATGTGCAGGGAAACAGGGAGTAGGAGACCCCATTTCCCGGCTCCATAGCCAGCCCACACTTCTAGGAGCATGGCCCCATCTCCTCCCTGTCCATAAGCTGCCAGCAGCACTGACTTCTACTCAAACTGCCTGCTGCTTCCCCACATTATATAGCACTGTCACGAGCCACTGAGTCTCCAGGTGTTTGGTGCAATAATGCAAAGCAGATCTAATCCACCCTGAGCACTGAGATCTCTGCAGTCCCCATGGACTGAGTATGTTCCCCGGCCAGGAATGGGAGAGAGTCTCAGGGCTGTGGGTGCTCTTGGTGTCCCCAGTATGCTGTACCTGATGGGTGATTCCCTCCATGCTCCTGTGTGCCCGTTGCAGCTTCCCAGGGCTTTTCCCTGCCAAAAGCACTCTGTAAGCATTTGCTCTGCAGCAATAAATCAGAGGGATGCTCACAGGAGCATGAGCCAGCACTGGACTCCCTGAGACTGGGGTGCATTGAGATTCCTGAGACAATGTTCAGCCCCAGAACAAGACTCATTTATTTCCCCATGTTTCAGTACTGGGCCATGCTGGCAGGTCTTGGAGGTCACCAACTTGTCTGGCTCCTTTAGAGAGAGAGCAGAGCAAGCAAGGACTCATCTGCACATAAATATGTGGTCTCAGAGAGTCCCCAGGACTGTCTGGGGGCTGATGTGGTTACAGCAGCCTCAGTACTCCAGGATGTGGTGGTTGCCTGTCCCCAGACCTTGCCTGGCTGTTGACGTTCCTCTGGGGCAGCCAAAACCCCTGCCACCTCTGACATTCTTGTGTGTATGTTGAGCCAGCAAGTTCTCAGCTTCCCAAGAGCACTGGGATTCACAGGGGCGACAAGCTCTCTGTCAGCTGGGAAGAGGCTCTGTGTCTTGAAGGAAGGGCTGGAGGAGAAAAGTCTGGTCAGAAAATCACAGCAGAGGCAAGGATGACTCGTGCTGCCTCTCATTCCCATCCCAAGGGCCTTGGCTCAGGCCAGAGTACGAGCTGTATGAACGGGAGCCAGAAACATGGCTTGCCTGCGATCAGACACAGATCCGGGGCCAATGACAGCTCCTTTCTCTCTCATGCTGCTCTATTCAGCCTGTGCCTCCCACGGCCCCAGCTGATGCAGCTGCAGATGAACAGACAAGGAGATCCAGGCTGCTCTCCCAGCCCACTCCGCCATCCCCTGGGAAGCACAGGCACGGTAGCTTTAGATCAAGACTCTGGAAGCATGAACAGACCAAGCTATCAGCAGAGAGTGGTTGGCCAGCTCTTGGCACTCATTCTTGCTGGCTGTGTGACGTGGGCACTGCGTTTTAAGAGACCATGGCAGCCAGGACTGGGGTGCTGAGCCAATCACTGCATAGCCATGGGATGTTGCAGCTCCCACAAGCACTGAGATGAGCACCTGTGTCATGGCTGGGCTGGATGCAGATGTGGGAGCAACAGCCAACTCCCAGACCCACCACTGGCAGCCACCTTGCTCTAGGCAGCACATCAGATACCCCTAGGGAATGGGATCTCCATGCCTTGCATCTCCCCTGAGACCTACCTAGCCCAGAAGAAGGTGGGCTACAGCCAAGCAGAGCCCTGCATGCAGCCCCCCTCTACGGCAGCTGGCTTCAGGGTCTGGTGCAAGTGGGGTGCCTTTACATCACCCTCTTGCCTTCACCCATCCCCTTTTTCCTTGGGAGCACAGGGGGATCAACGGTGTATTGGGTCTCTGTCCCCATGGGTGGCAGTCTGGAGGGGACCATGGTGTCCTTTGTGGGAGTTAGCAGCTCAGGTACAGCTGCTGGGGTTGCAAGGATGTTTCAAGTGAGGGAAAGTGAGGGGGTCTTTCTGCAGCCTACAGCTTGCAGTGCTCAGTCCATACTGCTGCTGCCATGGAAACTGCCATGGAGCGTAGACCCGCTGCACCAGGCAGGAAGACATGGCCACTCAGTCCCCAGCCTTCCTTGGGCTCAGTCCCCCAGCAAGTGGGTTGACAAAGTGAGAGAGGCTGGGTGCTCCCTGCCAGCTGCTGTCCCTTGGTTACCCTGGGACTGTGACAAGAGTACTCCTGTGTGGGACACTCAGGGCACAGGAGGCATGGAGAGTCCAGTGAAGTGCTGGTGGGGGGTGTCTGGTGCCATTCTCAGACAAACCCAGCTCCCACGTGGCCAGGGGCTCCATGATGCCTGGCCTCCCACAAACATAAATCATTTTCTAATTTATAACATGAATAATTGATTTTGCCTCCGTAGCTGGCGATAAATCTCCTGTGCGCACATGCATAAGAAAATAATAATAATGAAAGCGATCAGAATCTGCTGCCATCGATTACTTGCAGGAGGGACCACGGTCCCATGTGCCATAGCAAGCTGAAGCTGGCACTACTCCCCAGAGGGTGCCACATGGCCCTGTCTGGTGTGAGCCTTCCTCATTCTGTGAGGGGCCGGAGGATGACCCTACCCACCAGTGTCTGCCTTGCCCGGGTTTGCCCTGCCTAGGCAACCCTCCTTCCTCATCCCAGGAGCAATCCCATAGGATTACACCAAGGGAGCACAGCTTCCTTCCCAGGACCCTTGTCTGCATCTGCACCCAAGAAAGGGCAAAACAAATTATTGCTTGGGACCACCACTCAGTTCCTAAGACCCAGGTGGCTGCAGTGTACTGGGACACACAACAGACAGTCAGGGCACCCCAGAAGTCAGGTGTTAGCAGTCCCAGCCCTACAGCTGCACCCAAGAGGAATGTCTGACAACTCCACACACTGATGTGCCGTGCAATGCCTCAGTGGCAGAACTAGAGGCAATAGACATAAACTGGAATACATTTAAACATAGGGAGAAGCTTCTTTACCTTGAGGCTGTCAGAGCTCTGAAACAAGCTGCCCAGAGAGGTGCCTAGGGACTCAAGGATAGCAAATGTCACTCCAATCTTCAAAAAGGGTAAGAAGAAGGACCCAGGTAACTATAGACCTGTCAGCCTCACCTCCATCCCAGGAAAGGTGATGGAACAATTTGTTATAGAGGCTGTCTCCAGGCACATTAAGGACAAGAGGGTTATTAGAGACAGTCAGCATGGCTTCACCAAAGGGAAGCCTTTTATGAGGGCATAACCAGGTGGATAGATGATGGCAAAGCAGTGGATGTGGTCTATCTTGATTTCAGTAAGGTATTTGACACGGTCTCCCACAGCATCCTCGCAGCCAAACTGAGGCAGAGTGGTCTGGACAATTGGGCAGGGAGGTGGATTGTGAATTGGCTGCAGGATAGAAGCCAGAGAGTAGCTGTCAATGGGACAGAGTCTAGTTGGTGGCCTGTATCTACTGCAGGCCCCCAAGGGTCGGTACTGGGACCAGTCTTATTGAATCTATTCATTTATGACTTGGATGAGTGATTAATGATTAGGGTGCACTGTCAGCAAGTTTGCTGATGACACAAAGCTGGGAGGTGTCACCAACACCCCAGCAGACTGTGCTGCCATTCAGTGAGACCTGGACAGGCTGGAGAGCTGGGCAGGGAGAAA
>JAOXOE010000632.1:16266416-16284451 GCA_028565055.1 Phoeniculus purpureus | reverse complement strand
GAAACATCGCTCGAGTGAGTTTAACATCTGCTCCCCCCGACGCGACGGAAGCGGCGGCGGCGGCGGCGCGGACCGGCGGGACCCAGCGCGGCCACCGGTAACGGAAGGGTCCTGGCGGCGGTTCGGCGGGGCCTGGCACGACCCAACCCTTGGGGCGCTCGAGACGGGGGGCACAGCGGTCCGGGGGTTGCGCAGCCGTCCCGGTCCCGGGCTGCGTGCTGTGACCCCCCCGCCCCGGTCTCTCCCACCATGTCCCAGCCCTGACCCCCACCCCCTGTCCCATCCTTGTCTCTCACCCTTTCCCATCCTTGTCTCTTACCTCGTGGCCCAGCCTTGTCCCCTACCCCCCTGTCCCAGCCTTGTCACCCACCCCATATCCCAGCCCTGTCCCCCTCTGTGCTGGCACACAGCCCCTGGAGAACATGACATGAAGCAGACCCCATAACTCTCCTGAATTTATCAAATCACGGAATGATGCCAGTAGTGACAACTCTGAGGGCACGGCAATTCTGCAATGTTCCTGGGTGCTGAGTGTGCCAGGCTGCTGGGGTCTGACACTGCTTTTCGTAGTGGCCTCCTATCCTCCATGTTCCCTCCGTCCTTTATGCTGGCCATGGGGCTCTGTGTGCTGCCTGTTGTGGGGCTGTCTGCCTGGGGGTGGCCCATGGTATGATGCTGGTGACTAGCTTCTGGCCCTTGCACATTTTGGAGCGGTCACTCTAGCTACCTGTTGTCTGATTTGAACACATGGCAGTGTTTGGCCTTGCTTGCCAGGCTGCTCCTGTCCACAAGTAGCTGCTGATTTTCCCCAGGTTAGATCTCGCTTTTTTTTCTGCCTGTGTTTCTTGGATCCTTTGAATGATTTGTCTGCTGTGGCTGGTGTTTGCAACACCACTCTGCTCAGTATCATCTATGCATTTAATTATGATTTATTATTCATGTGAAAGTTTGTGAGATGATACAAAATGATACCCTGAAGTTCACCTACATTGGTTCTGGCTTGCCCAGCAATTCTTCCAAAATAATTCCGACCAAGCAAGTGTCCTTCATCCGGGAACACATGGGGCTGGGTGTGCAGGGTCCTTCCCCTGCCTCTTATATTCTGTGCTAGGGATGGGTGCAGGGCTTATCCTGTGTCTGGCTCTGGTTTTATTGTCCTTTTTCACACCTAAAATCAGTGTCTAGTTGGCTTTACCCCTCACCAGGGCTCTGGTTTCTTCCTGGCACTGCTTGTGTGTCAGTGGCTTGATTGGTGTGTCTTGGCACTGGCTGTGCCAGCCAGGTGAAAGTCTATGTGGAGATGCTGTTTTTGCTTTCCCTGCAGCTGTTTTTGCAAGGTCTCAGCCTAATTTGCATTTTTTCTGGTTAAAAACAGCAATTTTGCCCTTTTGAGTCATCTTTATTTTTGAGCTGTCATTAATTTTCTCTCCCTCCTTGTTTATTAATAGACCTTTTCACTTTTGTGCTTATTCTGTCTGAGTATATTTGTAAAGTCCTTTGTATTCCCCTTAGCTCTCCAGCTGGTTTGTTGTCCCTTTCCCCCCCTGCAGCTGCAAGGGGACACCACGGACTTACAAATCCTCCTCCTGTGTAAAACCTTCCCCATCTCTTGTTCCAGGTATCTCCTAAGAGCATCTGTTCATGGTACCTCCTAAGAGCATTGCAAATGAAAAGCACGATTGGAATCTTTTCTCAGTGCCTTTGATGCCTTTGCCACTGCCTTCTCGTTTGCTCTGGCTGCTGGAGATCTTTCTCTCAGCAGCAAGGGGCAGGGATGTCTTGAAGCCCACGGGGCTGCTGGCAAGTGTCAGATGTGATGTGGCTCTCTGCTCCATGAAGCGCTTTGCTTTGTGCTGGTGGTTCTTCTTTTCTCTGCCTCTCTCACCAGGTATCCAGTTTGTTCCTGGGCATCCACGCAAGCTGGACTGGAGCTTTGCTGAGAGCAAGAGAGGTGCAGGGTAGCCAGAACCACAGACAGTCCTTACACAGGCTGCCAGGCACTGGTGTTGTGCAGGCAATGAGTGTGCCATGGCACGTGCTTGGCATGGAATGAGCCCACCGCATGGAATGAGCAGTGGTTCCCCAGCGGAGCTGTTTAGAATCTCCTTGTACCTGCCTTTTTATTGGTCTTGTTATTACTTTTTTTCCCTCCAAAGAGCCCAATCTGTGTCAGGCTGTAAAGAGTGACATTGCGGGTGTGCAAGCTGCATGCCGAGGCTGTTCATGGTTGCCCAAGGCTCCTGGTCCCCCAGTGCTACCATCCTGGTTCACTGTCAAGGCTTTAAGGTTATCTGCTTTATCGATGGCAGTATGGATTGAGTGGAATTAGAAACCTCGAAGGCTAAAAATACAGCTCCCTGCCAGGAAATGCGGCAGCCTGCTGGGAGGGCACTGGGTGGCACTGAAACTTTTCCGGGAACTGGCATGCTCCATGCAAGCCCTGCAGCTGAAGTGTCCATGCCCAGCCCCAGGTTCCCCAAGCAGAATCATGGCTGCCCTCATGCCTCTCTGCCTGCAGCAACAGGAGAAGCTCCAACTGGCTTTGCTGTTGGAGCTGCACTCAGGGTGTCCTGACTCACTAGGCAGGGTTGCAGGTGATGGAGGAATTTGGCAGTGTCCTGTGCAGTGTGAAGTTGGGTCTGTGATACGGTCAGCCATGTTCTGAAGTTGTTCTTGGGGTCCTTTCCGGGACAGGAAGGGGAGAGAAATGTGGGAGAAAACATTGCCTGTCTTTGCTGCAGATGGTTTCTAGAGAAGTACTGGCTGACATTTTGCCTGGGCAGATACTCTGAGACCTCACAGACATGCCATGAGCACATTCCCCGTGAATCAGTGTGCTCCTGGGGGCAGTGTGAGGGGAGTATGTGCCTGTGGGGAGCTCCAGCCACCTCCTGGCTGCTGGTTCATGATCCCCCAGTCTTGCCTGGCTGTGTTGTGCCAGGCCAGAAAGTACTATGGTGAAAGTGTCAATAGGAGCACTGTTCAACTGCTGGGCATGTACCAGTTTTACCATAGTACTGTGGCATGGTCTGCACCTGCCTTTGGTGCCACAGGGCTGAGCTGTTTTGCTGGCTGATACTGAAAAGCAGAGCAGCACCAGGGGGAGCATGGGCCCATTTGGGAACGCACTGCAGGTCACCATGTGTCTTTGTGGGGCAAGCTGGGTCCCGGAGTCTGGAAGCTGCAGGGTTGCCCTGCCCAGCGTAGTGTGAATGACACCCAAAGCCAGGGCTGTTGCTCTGACTCCCAGAGTGTGAAATCGGTTGGTGCCGACGCGTGGCCGTAGCGTCAATGAAGTGTGTAATAAGCTGGGGCAGGAGGTAAAAAAAAAACAAAATGGGGAAAAAACAAAGTACTGCAGCATCCCTATCAGGTGGGTCAGCCACCACCTTGCCCTGCTTCACCCTGGGCTGTGGGAAGCATCCTTTCCCCAGCAGCATGCGGCAGGCAGAGGAAGAGCTGTGTGGGGAGAGGATGCTCCCGGCACCAATCGTCTGGCTGGTGCTGCACCATCTGCTTTGGAGGGTGAGGCAAGGTGAACAGCCAGCTTTCGAGGAGCTCATAAATCCTGTGTGTGAAGCTCTTCTTTGAGGTGACTTGGGATGTGCATGGAACTGTGTTGCTCCTGGCTGCTCCCCGTGATGGAAATTCTCAGGAATCAGAGACTGGGGGGGATCAGTGATCCCCTCTCTGGCATTCAGTGATGTCCCATGGGCTGAGATTCTTGGCCTGGCTGGGAAGACTCCTTGGTACAGTTGGAAGCTCTGCGTTGTTGGAAATGGTGGTGCTGGACGGGATCCCGGTGCCCCCTCCCCTCTGGCACCTGGGCTGCCGCTCAGTGAGAAAATGTATAATGCCTCGGTCTTGAAAAATGACTAATCCAGACCTTGGAGGGTTTGTAGGACATATTCCTTTCTTGTGGTCGATAAAGATAAAGGGGATCGTTCTGCCAGCAAAATTAGTGTATCAAAGGGGGGGAAAAGATGACAAGAGCTGCGGGGACAGAAAAATGGTTGGGGCAGCCCCAGGATGGTGCCCAGCAACACCGTGGTGCCTGTGCCTGCACCTTGTGCCACAGAAGTGGGCAGGAGCACAGTGCACATCTCTGCAGCACGAGTTGTAGGCGTGGGTGCCAGGGTGATGCTGGAGAGCAGTGCCCTGCCCAGGCTTTACAGTGGTTTCCAGAGAGCTGTGAGAGACCCATCCATCACACTGAGGCAGCCATTCATCCATAGGGAGGAGAGGGTGATGCTGTGTGTCATGGGCAGCCCCGGCCGCTTTCCAGCCCGTGGTTGGCCTCCCCTCTCCTTCCTGGCACCACCGCTGGCTTTCTGTGAGGGGCCACGGGGAGCGTTCGCGCCTCGGCTGGGGGGCTGCACAGAGGAGAAGCTAATGTACCGGAGGTGCCTCGGAAATGAGAGCCTTGGATGGGTTCCTGGCCCTATTGATCCGCCGGCAGTTTATGCATCCTGACATTCATAATCTTGGTCGGCGCTGATGGTCCAGATTAATGGGCCTGGGGGCTGTCCATCCGTCACTTCACATTAATTACTGAAGAGGTGTTTTTCCAGTGATTTACCTGACAGCGGCCTGTGATGAATCCCCCTAAACAGAGTGGGCAGTGATTAATCATGGAGCCCCAGCCCAGCCCCGCTATACCTTCCCCTTAACCACAGTGCAGCCCCTCACACCATTTGTCTCCATAAACCCTGCCTGATGCATATTTATAGGGGCAGGGGGGCCTGGCAGCTCTTGGTGTGCCTGCTGCTGCCAAAGATGATGAAAAATAAATCTTTGCAGGGATGGGGCAGCAGCTGAGTGGGGCTGCTGTGTGCCAGATTGGCACCTATGGTCCCACATGGGATGTCTCTGGGCTGAGATTTGGTTTCTGGTGCTCTGTGGCTGCCATGGGTGCACGAGTGGTGCAAGGGCTGTCTCCTGTTCTGACTGTGGCCCTTGGTGTCTGGGGCTGGGGTATCACAGGCAGCAGCTACCAGGATAGGACAGACACACTAGTGATGCTGGTAGGGTTTCCCTGCTTCCCCCGAACCCGATGTATGCTGTAGGACTGTGGGGTGCTCCAGACACCAGATGCTGTCTGCTGAGCCAGGGCAGCACTGTAGCTTTGCTATCTATTGCTGTGTCCTGGCTGCTGTGGGAGGAAGGGTGGGTGGGTGCCAGGCTGGAAGACACTGACCTGGGCAGGGTCTGCCCTCTGCATGCCTGGCTGTGGGGCCACTGGGATGTGGGCAGGCCAGTGATGATGTCTCTCCTTGGCAGGCAGCGGTGGCATCATGCAGCAGGAGGCAGAAGGCAGCCGGCAACGCCGCAGGAAACCTGACATGGCCCTCTATGTGCCCAAAGCGCGGCGAGAGAGAATGGTGCAAGTGGCAGATGACACACTGGCCAGACATTGCCAGGAACCCGAGAGCTTTAGCCTGGCACAGGACACTTGCTGGGGCAGAGGAGAGAGGCGGAGGCGAAACCCCCATGTCAGGACACATGTGGTCGGGGTGGTGAGAAAGGAAATCAAGGTGGATGCTGGGCTGAAGGAGCCACAGGCAGCCTCTGCTGGGCAGGGCCAGAGATTGGGAGACAGCTGTCCCACCACACAGGAGGACCTCAGGGTGTCACCCAGTGTGCAGGAGCCATGCCTGGATCCAACTGTAGCCCAGTCCCAGGACAAAGCATCCCATGATGAAGGACTCAGGGAGCTCAGCCATGGTTATTGGATGCCAAGGACCAAGCCTGACTGTCCATCCCCACTGAGTGCTCAGCCTGGGGCTACAGACGCAACTCCTGAGGCTGACCTTGTTAGCACACCTCTTTCTAGCCCAACACCCCCTGCTAGTCCAATGCCAGAATACCAGACAGGGCTGAGTGGAGTATTCGAGCATGTGGGGACCAGCACCCCAGATCCAGCTGGGAACCACTCCCAGTACCCAGGGGAGGGTGTCCTGCAGCTGGCAGGGCTGAGCAATCAGGGCAGTGTGCCAGGGCTGGCACAGGAGCTTGCAGGATCGAAAGTCCAGAAGGAGGAGGAGTGTGTGAAGTCTCTCATGGCAGGGCAGAGCAAAAACTGTGTTGCTGGAGTAGCAGAGAAGGGGGAGGAGAGGTGGGAAGGTATGGCTGAGCTCACCATGGAGACCACCTTGGAAGCACCAAGAGGAGCCAGTTTAGAATGTGGGTGCTCAAGGGCTGACTTGGGCAATGTGCCAGTGTTCCCAGGGGAGAAGACCTCAGGGCAGGGCCTCATCAGCTCATCTCAGCTCTCTCCTGGTGTGGAGAACACTGTTGTTGCTGAGCATCCCAGTGGGAAGAGTAACCCAGTGATCACAGCAGAGGGAGCAGGCAGCACCTCTGCCTGCACAGATGGCATTGCCAGGACTGAGAGCATCCTTCAGGGTGCTGGGGAGGAGCTGGTGAGTGGTAAGGGAGAGGGGTCCCCCCTGGAGAGCTGTGAGCCCCTTCCGCCCCTAGAGCTGCTATGCTGCAGTGTAGAGGGGCTCTCGCTCACGTCCCAGAAGCCTCATGGGGCAGATGAGGACGAAGAGAAGGACACAGGCTTACACCAGCTGGAGGCCCAACGGGAAGAGGGAGGTCTCTGCAGCAACTCTCCAAAGGCAGAGCAGGTCAGTGCTGGGACCCTGAGCCAGGTCAGCCTCGATGATGAGGAGAGCTGGGATGCACTGTTCAATGATGATGGGGAATGCCTGGACCCACGTCTGCTGGAGGAGGTATGTCCTGTGAGCTGGCACCACGGGGAGTTGCTTGTATGGTGGCTGGGATGCAAGGACAGGGGTCCATGGGGATCAGCTGTCCCTGTGTCCTCTGGGGTGGGTGTTTGGGGAAATGGGCTTCACCTGGGGCACTCAGCCACCCTTGCTGTGGTGCTTGCTGTCACCCCAGGTGTCCCTGAGGGCATGAGCAGCCTGTGGTGCCGAAACACCTGGCACCACCACCTTAACTCCTGGAATCGCTACTTTTCCTTCTCATCCAGGTCCCATCCTGTCCCTCAATACTAGTTAAGACTGGGAGAGCTTCTGTGGTGTGTAAAGCACACACTTGTGTTTTATAACCTTGCTTGAATGTTGTAAACCACAGTGGCACCCTTGTGAAGCTGGGCCTGATGGTAAAGAAATGGGCTGAGATGTATGGGGTCCCATTGAAATAGCAATGGGAAGTTTCCTCAAAACTATGGCTACTTAATCAGCTGTGGCTCGCTGCCATCCCCTCCTGCACATGTGCAGCTGAATTTACTACAATTACTTGCTTTATGCCAGGTTCCATGCTGTTTTGCCGTGCATAAGGCCAGCTCAGCTGCAGCAGGGATGGGTATCCCTTATTGCATTTTAAATCAGTGGTGTCTCAAACCAGTAATTTTCCAAATGACATTAATGAGCACAAAGTAACAAACAGGACTAATATTGTTACAGCCAGCGTCTGGCCACTCTATGCTGGTAGCGTGGGGTGAAGCGGCATTTGTGAAGGGATGAGACTAACTCAAGAGCTTTAATGAGGCACACTAATACCCACGTTGTTCATGGAGCCATGCCTGGGCTGGTGTGCCCTCGCCAAGCCTGGCTTGGGGTCGGACAGGATGTGAGCGATACAGGGCTTAACTCTGGGGCTGCCTGGAGTGGGACATGGAACAGCGTTGGGTAGCCGCATCCTTGCCTGGTCATGGTCCCCATGGCTATGGTCACCACCCTCCAGCCAGGAGTATGTGATGAGGGCCGGTGCAAGGAGGATGGAACTCCTGCTCCAGTGGCAGCTGGCACATGTGCCTCTGACACTGGCTTTCCATGGATTGGCACAGCATAATCCTCAGGCACAGCAATGTGCTGCCTGGCCCCACTGGGCAGGCAGGACATACTGTGATGTAGCTGCAGGATGCCATGGGCAGGACTGTGTCATGCAGCACCAGTGCTAACTGTGAGCAGTTCTGGAGCATCCATATCATCTGCCCCGTGTACAAGCCTGGAGCCAAGTTTGATTTTTCCAGGCAGCTTCCCAAAGTGTGTGAATGAGAACCTGAAAAAGGGATTTATTCATTACAATCTGCCATCTTAAACCTCCTTGCAGATTTCCATGCTCAGCTTGATGCTTCTTTAGCCCTTCAAGTTCTGGGCAGGTGGACAGGACTGCCTAGGGAAAGCGCAAGCTATTGGGGAGATGGAGCTGTTGTTAATTAACAAAAAGGACAAAAAAATTAGCAGTGTTCTTCCTTGTAACCAAATCCTTATGCACTGCAGATAGCCAGCAGAGAGTAAGATTTATGATGTTCCGTTGTGGAGGAGAGATTTCTGATAGGGGATGGCTCTTTAATCTAGCAGGAAAAAAACAACTTAGTGAAATCCATTGGCTGGAAGCTGAAAGTGGACAAACTCAGAGTAGAAATCAGTTTGAAAACAGAGTAATTAAGCACTGTGACCATTTCCTCACAGGCTTGGTGGATGCTCCCATCAGCGGCACCACATGCCAGGGATCATGGTGCGTGTGTGCTGGTGCTTGCCAGGACTGGGGACCATACCTCAGCTCCTGGTTCCTGCCTTGTCCCACAACCAGGGGGGCTGTGGGCATCCAGCATGTCTAGACTGGCAGCACAGAGGCACCTGTTGAGATGTTGGATGCACAACTGAGTCCGGCTGCCAGACGGTTTCTGTCCTTGTTGCCCTGCTACACTTGGTGATTTGTGAAGGTCAAGGACCGCTATAGCACTTTGTGCTCCTGCTCTCTAATCATCTTCCCAGCCTGGCACTGCCCGAGTGCTCTGCTCCCTCAAGCAGCACTGCAGGGCTTTGTGCTGCCTGGGGACAGGACAGCTCCTTTCTGTCCCCTGAGGCGGCAGAGGGTGCTGGATGTGTGCGCTGCCCTGCACTGAGTATGCTCTGTTATTGGGTGATGGTGGTGAGATGGGCAGTGCTGGCCTGTCCCGTGAGCTCCATAACTCAGCCCTACCCTCCGCCAGCATCCAGCCACCCTGGCAGCACCCCCTCACCTGCCTTTAATCCATCTTCCCCATAAAATTGTCGGAATGAGCACTTTTTATTGACTGAGGTGGCTGGGATTTATAGACTCAAACCTTCCAGCCATGGTGTGCTCTGCTGTGAGCATTTGGGGGATCAGGCTGGGAACCTGGATGAATTATGTACCCGCTGCCCAGCACCACACTGGTCCCATGCTCTGGTTTAGAGAGCAGAGATGCAGCAAGTGGTGCCCACTGGCACTGATGCTGCAAAGTGGAGGGAGTTAGCTGGTGGTGGCACCCTGTGTCATGGCAATGGGATACTGCTGCTAATGCTGGAAAATGAAGTATGAAAAATGGGAGACCTAAAAAAGTGGTACAGCCATCATCTTTTAGGGTTAGAGAAAGAGCCCTGCTGTGAGATACTAAATGCATGCAACCCGTTTACTTATCAAGAATATTGATAAGGGACTTGATTAGCCTGAGTAAGTGCTGTGGTGGGGAAGGGACCAGGGCCTGAGTGCTCTTTTATCCAGCAGAGAGGCAGAACAAGAACTGCTGGCTGGAAAGTGAAGCCAGACAAGTTCAAATGAGAAACATGGCATTAAGTTTTAGCCATGCAGGTGATTAATCACAAGAACTTGCTCCTCAGAAGAGCACTGGCTTTTCCATGTTAGTGTCTGGGGTGGTGATGGGCTGCTCTGGAGTATGTGGTGCAGCTGGGGCATGCTGAACCCAGTACTCCCACACAGCAGGCAGGTGTGAGTCGTTTCTCCTGGCTTTGCAATCCTGCTCCTTGTTGTGCCTCAAATGTATTTTGGTCAGCATGTCACTGTGGAAGGAGCAGTGTGCTTGGGGGTACGTCTGCTGTGTCCCTGGTGGGACTGCAGAGCAAGTGAAGGGAAGCTGGTAATGGTAAAAGAAAGTACACACATGAGAGCTCTGATCCATAACCCTTAATATCTCCATGTCATGAATCCATCTCTAGTGTTGGGGCAGAGTGCCGGAACTGGTCCTAGGGTGTGCTTGCCATAGATGAGGAGCTGGTGTGAGATAGGCAGCCATGGGTTCCTCAGTACTGTGCCTCTTCCACCCCTGCAGCTCCTGGGTGGTGAAAAGCACCGGGAGAGCCAGCAATCACCCTGCTTTGACTACTATGCGGCCAAGCCTGCCTCACTGGACCTCAGCGATGATGAGCTGCCCCATGTCATTGAGATCTATGATTTCCCCTCGGATTTCCGCACCGAAGATCTAATGCGTGTCTTCTGCAGCTATCAGTGAGTTTGCCAGCAATGCTGTGTCCCCCAGAACTGAGGTCCCCTGCCTGTGCTCTGCTCCAGACCTCTGGTTACCCGACGTTGACACCTTGCTGAACTTCCCTCTCTCTGGCAGGAAAAAAGGCTTTGATATTAAGTGGGTGGATGATACGCATGCTCTGGGCATCTTCTCCAGCCCCATAACAGGTACTGCTCTCATTTTGGCTGGGGTTGGGCAAAGGGGAGCCGTCTCTGCCTCTTCAGATCCAGGGGCTGACAATCTGAGACACCAATGAAGAACAGCACTACTGTCTCCCTGCAGCATGTGATGCCCTCAGCACCAAGCACCTGATGGTGAAGACACGCCCGCTCTCGCAGGGCACTCGTGCCTCTAAAGCCAAAGCCAGGGCATACGCGGGTGAGTGATGCTGTCCCATGCAGGCTTGTGCCATTGTGCTTGTGCTGTGGTGTCTTCATTCCCATAACTGGGGAAGGATGGGGTAGCTGCACAGCCCCACAGCACTGTTGTGCTGCCCTGTCACCTCTGGGACACCCCAGTTGATGACCCCATCTCTGCTCACACAGACTACCTGCAGCCAGCCAAAGAGCGCCCTGAGACGTCTGCTGCCCTGGCCAGGCGATTGGTGATCGGTGCACTGGGTGTACGCAGCACCCTGACACCGGCCCAGCGAGATGCTGAGCGGAAGAAGCTGCAAGAAGCCCGTGGTGAGATTTGGTTGGTTTTGGGGACTATGGTGTGAGGAGACACTCCTCGTGGATGCCTTTTCTCACAGGTTGCTGGGTAGGAGGGGGCTGCGCCAGGGTGGGCTCAGGGCCACCTCTTGGGGGGAATTGTGAGGCGTTGGGGGTGTGGGGTCAACTCTCCTCTTGTTTCTACAGAGAGGAAGCGCCTGGAGAACAAGCAACGGGAGGATGCCTGGGAGGGCCGGGACTGAGCTGAGAGGCTGCAACTTCAGCCCCACTGGGAAACGCCCTGTGGTGCCTGGGCCCCTCTCTGCCTGCAGGCAGGGCACCCTGCATCTCTGAGCTAGGGAGAATCCTGCACCACATCCAAAAACGCAAGGCTGCTCTGCTGGAAGGGCTGAGGAGATACACAGGCTGGTCACTGCCACGTGGATGCGGCTATCATCAGGTAGTGCTGCCCATCGTGCCCAGGGCAGGACCCTGGTGCTGCCTGCTGCAGCAAGAACAGTCATCAGATGGCAAGGAGCTTGGCAGCAAGCACAGGGGGTTGTGTGGGGCAGCCCTGGGCCCCTGGCAGGGCCTGGTGAGTGAGTTTCTGTCCTTTATTTTGCTAATAAATGCCATTTATTTTACTTTGCCTCTCCATGCTCCTGCATGCCATGGGAGCTTGTGTGCTGGAGGCTGCTATGCCTGGCCACACCATCCTGTAGGATGTCCATCCCTCCCAGGTGGTAGGTGTCCCGTTTGGGTGAGTGGGGAGCACAGGCAGGAGGGGTCAGGCTGGGCTTCAGCAGGAATGTGCTGGCAGGGACCCTGTTTACTTCACTGGAGCAGCTGCGGCCCCAAACAGCAGAGGCCTTGTCGATGTTCGGGCAGGGCCAGGTTCCTGGCCCTGAGCGGGGCTCTGATGTGGCTGTGCTGGCGGGCTGGGGGCTTCCTGCCCAGCCCCAGGCAGGCGGGTGGCTGGGACCTGCCATTGGCTCCCCTGACTTGCATCAGCTCTCAGCACCTGAAAAACAGCCTTGTGTGCCCCAGCCCTCCCGCCTTGTAGCTCCCTAAACTCTGGGGGCCATGGTGTGTGGTGCTCCCATGCCTTTCACAGCAGCTAAGGATGAGGACAGCAGTGTTCTGTTGCCCCTGCCAGCGGTTTGCATGTTCTGGGTTGTGGCTGCCTGTGCTGAAGGGCTCATGTGGCTGTCCTGTGTCCCCTGGCTGTCCCCCAGCCTGGCTGCAGCAGAGCTGGTCATGACCCCATGGTAGCGGGTGTCTGGCCCGCTCCAACACTGTTGCCAGCTGGGAGCTGTTCTGGCTGCTGCTCCTGGCCACTTGTGGCTTGGCCCATGGAAATTTCAGGGCCTGAAGCTGCTCTCATGCGAAAAGCATCTTCCTGGCATCTGGTGTCCCTTGAACCCAGACCCTGGTGGGGGGAGCCACAGCCGGCACATACCTTGCCCTGGGCCCTGGCCCTAGGCCATCCCAGCAAGTCGCTGCTGGCCCCAGATGCTCCTCCACATGTGGGGACAAGCCAGTCTGTTCTGGCCATGCTCGATTGAGGAGGGAGGCTGTTGGCAGTTTCCTACCCCAGTGTCCGACAGCAAGGCTCTGCCAGAGGGTTACCATTGCTCAGGAGCTCAACAGTATAGAGTGTGGGTCTGAGGTGAATATTCCCATTTATTTCCTTTAAAAAATTTGCTAAAAACCACAAGAGCAAATAATCACGAGAAGCAAGGGCATAGCATCCTGTGTCCCCAGCCTGTGCCCAGGACCAAGGGCTTTCAGGGGCAGAGTAGTCCCATTGCTGCTCCTGGGTCTGGGAAGCTGCCAGGGCAGACTGGGAAAACCCAGTGAGAGGTCTGCAGTGGGCTGGCTGCTGGCCCATACTGCCACAGACCCTTTGTGCTCACAGGGTCAGCCAGTTCTGGGCCAGGGTGCCCTGGCTGATGGGGAATGCTAATGGCAAGCCAAGGCCACTTGGTTCCCAGCACAGGGAGCCACTGGCCTGGGTGGCAGTGGGGAACACTGCTTGGCCCTGGAAACATCACTTAGACCACAGTTGCTCCAGGCCAGGAACTGGCATTGAGCTGGGGAGGAGCTCAGAGAAAGGAGCAGGTGTTGATGAGGTGGGTAAGGGGATAGACACCCCCTTTCCACAGTACAGCACCCCTCTCCCATTGCACAGCACCTTTATTGCCGACAGGAGTCATGCATAGGTGGCAGTGGCCAGGGCCTGTCCTGAGCCTGCTAGGGTGGGGTTGCTGGGCAGACAGGCTGAGGTAGTTGTTTTGTGGGGCACTGGAGCTGCGAAGGTAGGGACTGCTGTGGTACCTGAGCCCCTCCCACAAGTCCTGCTGGCCTGGGAGGGCAAGTGCCCCTAGGTGCTCTCTGCTGGCTCCAGCTCTTGTCTCCATCCTCTGCAGCAGCATCAATAAATACAACAGTCTTTGAGTCCCTGAGCTCAGTTGGGTGCTGCCAGAGTGCAGGGGCTTGGGTGTGGGAGCTGGGCTGCCCCACAGCATTGCTGGGAACACGCAGGGGATGGGTCACACGAGGTTGTTGGCCAGGCGCTCCCGTCGTTCCAGATCGCTCACCACGTCAGCACCGTAGGCATCACCTGAGGAGAGTAACAGTGTGGGTGCGACATGGGACTTTTGGCAACCCCATTCCCACCACTTGCCCCCATCCCTCCATACTTGTATGGCAGCTGTGCATCCAGACGCGCTGCCCATCATACTTGCACTGGCACCGCATAACGTTGTTGGAGAAGTCTGACTCCGCTACCTCATGCTTGGGGTTCACAACCACCTGGGGATTTGAGGAGCAGTGCTGGGAGAACCCCTGCCTGGCCTTGGCCAGGCGGGGCCATAGAATGCACCATGGGGTGCAGAGCAGCACCCTGATGTGCAGGGTGAGGGGTACTGATGGTGCCCACAGAGAGTAGTCACCAGCCCTGAGCTCTGGTGGCTTGGTGCTCCCTCTATCCCCATACCTGGAAGGTGTAGCTGCCTGGAGGAACATCAGTGATGTCAATCCATTGGCAGTCAATGTCATGGCGGTAGGTATCCCAGCACCCCACACTCACACCCTGCTCCCCAAAGTTGGCACAGGCAAAGCGTCGCTGCAGCCCTGCCAGTGGGAGAGAAGGTAAGGGAAAGCACAAGCAGAGCCCAGCTCAGGGAGTGAGCTGGCACTCTCTACAGTGGCTGGCACCTACCTTCTGGGCAGTTGGTGTCCTCCAGGCAAAAGCTGGCCTTGTGCCCTTCAGCCACCTTAGAGCCGTTGAGAGTCAGCAGGTCATAGTGGGTGAAGACCTCAATGCTGTGGAAGTGCCTGTGGGAACAGAGGCTGAACATGGGGCCAGCACCCAGCCAGGGAGCATGTGGCCAGTTCAGCTGCTCAGCTGGCAGTGGGCAGCACCCAGAGGCTCTGAGCAAATTACAGCCTTGAAGCCAAATAAAGCCGTAATGACAGTGCCAGCGTGGACACCACTAATTATCCTGGTACACCGGCCTCTGCAGGAGGGGTGCCACTGTGCCCTGCCTAGCCTGGGGAGGGGGCAGCTCACTGCCAGCTGCTACTCACAGGTCACTCACCGGTGGCACTGATGCCAGATCCAGGCATGGCGCCCCATCCTGGGTCGGAAATCAGCTCTGCCCAGGTTGTGGATCTGGGAGGAGAAGCGGAGGAGACGGCGGTGGCCATACGGCCAGTCCATGTGGTCAGCAGAGCGAGAGAGACAACGTTCCTCGTGGGCGCAGTAGAGCAGCTCCAGCGGCCGGTCCTCCAGGTAGGCTGTCTCCTGCACTAGCTGGGCATTCATTACAAGGTCCGGGGCATCTGGCATGGAGGGCATTGGTGGGTACAAAGCAGGCAATCCCCACCCATATAGCACCCTCTTAACTTGGTGTCAGAAGACACTGGGGGCTCCTGGTACTCACGGGCAGTGCAGGTGACCCCCGCTGAGAAGCGCCCCCCACCACTGGGGCAGTGGACAGGGCCATGGCGCTGGCACTGCTGGAGGGCCAGCTCAGTGCCGACACAGTGGACCCCACTCATCACCACCTGGGCAGCATCGGGGCTGCCTGCCCAGTACCATGTCTCCTGGATAGAAGAGGAGCACAGTACTTGGACCAGACCTCACACCCTCTGCCAGCATCCACTCTGCCTTCCCTGCCCCACCACTGCCAACAAAGCTTGACCCCTGGGCTGTCCTATCCCAGAGCTCCCAGCCACCCCATGCCCACACTGCATACCCCATAGGACCCTCTGCAGCCCACACCTTGGTCTGGGGTCCTGCTCACCTGAAGGGCATGGCTGGCAAAGCCCAGCCCCAGCTGCCTGCAGACAACCATGGCCTCGTTGAGCCCCCACTGTGCACCACACACTGTGCCCCATTGCAGCTGCCCCTGCACAGGCACCAGCACCTCCACAACACCCTCCTCAGGGCTGCGGCCTCCAGCCAGCCGCACCTGAGGGCAAAGAAGGGCAAAGATGACATGTGGGGAAACCTCCCAGCTGTTCCACGTGGTGATGCAATGGTGCAGGCAGCCCCATGCATGCCCCCCACCTTCTTCCATCCCCAAGACCACTTTTGCCACCAGCTCATCCTGCAGGCCCCTATCAGGATGCTGCTCTGTGTTCCCCCATCACCAGGGCCACCTCAGGGTTGCTCCGAGCATTCACACTAGGCACAGAACTTGCGATTCAGGGGCCTTGCACTATTGCTGGGGCTCCACAGACTCCGGGAAGGAGGCAGGGGCTCACCTGGCTCTGGAAGTCCATGTGGGGCATGTGGCAGCGAACAGCAGCGTCAGCTTCGTGTCGGCACCCACTCTGCCCTGCGTCCCGGAAGCGGCACTCGCCTAGAGAGCGCTCATGGCCAGTGCACTGCACCTCGCTCATGTGGATGGGTCCCAGGCCTTAAGCAGAAGGAGAGTTAGTGCTCCCTGCCTATCCTGGAGTAGGGGGACCTCCACCGTCCCACCCCAGCTCTAGACATTCTCTATGCAAACAGGGCTGCCCCTGGCAGGAGCAGCTGGGGAGCCTCATCCCAATGCAGGCTGGAGCTGCCTGAACATCCCAGGATGCTTCAGCAGCACCCAGTGAACCAGGGGCTTTCCCCAGCATACTCCTTCCAGTCCAGTAGTGTCCCAAGTCCTGCCTCACCTTGGCCCATTTGGGCTCCCACTAGGGCCTGCTTCGCCGTCCCATAGCCCAGCTGTCGGCACACCACGCTGGCTGCAACCAGGTCCCACTGCCTGTCACACACGGTGCCCCACTGCCCGTGGCGCAGGACCTCCACTCGGCCCTCTCCAGGATGAGTGCCTGCTCGCAGCCTTACACGCAGCACCTGGGCATGGGGAGCAGCTGGTCAGTAGCCCCAGGGCATGGCCAACCTGCCTGCACCATAGGCACAGGTGCTAACAGGGTGATGCCCAGCTCCAGAACTCTCCATGGGCAGGAGAGAGCACAGGGCTGTTTCAGGGCTCACCTTTCCTGAGGAGGGTTTACTGTTGCCCACACCCTTCTGGAGGGCAGGGCTAGACAGGCAGCTGACAATGGCGTGCATGCCACGGGGGCAGGCGGGCTGGCGGGGAGTCTGTGGGGCCACCTGCATAGGGCACTGGGCCAAGTGGGGCTCAGTGCCCTGGCACCGCACCCTGTGGACCCAAAAACTGTTCTTCTGGCTGAGGGTCTTTAGGCTGCCAAGGGAGAGGAGGGGAGGTCAATGTCAATTCAGGTGTCAAAGACTCTCCCCTACCCAATACATGTGCCACATGCCCACTGAGAGTGCCCTTGCCTGTCCTGCCCAGGGCTGAGCCCTACCTGGAGTTGGGGTCCTTCAGTTTCATGTTCCAGATCTTCCTGTGAATACCCAGAATGAGGATGTCAGTCCCTGGACTCATCGCTCCATCACCCCTGCCCTTCCCAGCACCCCATGGTAGGAGTGGAGTCCTTCCAAAGCGTGGCAGAGTAAGGATAGGTCGTATTCCCAGTGTCAATTTTGGTGCCAAGCCCGGCTGTGCCATGTGCCCCTGTGAGACTGTGTGACTCCTGGCATCAGCAGGAGCTCATTACATGCTGTATTTATAGCCCTAGTTCAGGGCAGGGGCGGAGGGGATGAGATTGCCTCTTCTCCTTCCACCTACACTTTGCCAGCCACAGCTGGTGACTGTCCCCAAGGCCCCACAGCTGTTGCTGAACCCAGTTCTGCCTCTTGCTGTGTCTCCAAGAAGGGGACCCAGGCATGGCTAGACCGTACCAACTGTCCACACACCCCTCCGCATATATACATATACATCCCTTCCCTGGCCCCACCCCAGTCTCTTTGCCCCATGGCATGTTGAGGCAGGCACCCTACCCCACGACTACAATGTGAGTCTCCCACATCCCTACCGGTAGAAACTGGTGTTGATGTGCTTCTCTCGAGGGAAGCCCAGCATCCCACAGATAACACGGCTGTTGTTCCTGGTCCAGCCAGCATCGCACACCTGCCTCCAGCGCCCATTGTGCTTCACCTCCACAGCACCCTCCATCACTGGCATGCTCAGCTTGGCCCGTGCCAGGATGGGCTTGAGCCGCACTTCTTCCAGACTCATCCCCAGCACCTGTTGTGGTGGTGGGCACAGAGATGGGAATGGGGGCTCCAGCACTAAGGCAGTATGTTCAGGGTGGGGACAAGGGGGAGAGTAAGAGAGACTTGCTCCAGTCCCCTTCGTGTACAGTGCTGGGCACAGGGGAACCCCATGTAGGCCCACTCACCTCTCCCAGGTGACCTGAGGTTATGACCTTGGGGGGAGCGCTAGACAGGCGCTGTCCTGAGCACACCACACCGGCATCCTCACCATGGTGGCAGTCACTGGTGCCCCAGCCATTGTGGACACATTCTGCCAAGGAGCCTTCATTGCCCCCACACCGCACGTTGTCCAGCCAGATGGGGCCTGAGGGGACACATGCAGGGCTATATGTTGTCATTGAGGGGGACCCCATCTCCCTCATCAGCACCATGGGACCCACCCAGTGATCCCTGCCCACAGAGTGAGTTGAGTATACCTGTGTGTCTGCCGCTCCCAGGAAGAAGGCTAGACCTGAATGGTGGCGCTGCTTTT
>JAOXOE010000632.1:16251885-16266316 GCA_028565055.1 Phoeniculus purpureus | reverse complement strand
GGCATTTTGTTCTTCCCTTCCTGTTCTCCATTTTTTAAATGCATATTGGGACTGGGCTTTACATAGGTAGCACTGTGGGTCCAGGTGATGGCCGCGGTGTAGCCCAGCTGCCGGCAGGCAACAGTGGCCACGTGGAAGTCGAAGCCGTCGTCGCAGACAGTGCCCCAGCGCCCCTGGTACAGGACCTCCAGCCGGCCCTCCCCAGCCGGACCCCGAGGCCCCGCCAGCCGCAGCTGCACCCGGGCCGGCTCCTGTCTGCTGGGGATTACCCAGCACAACACCAGCACCAGAGGCAGCAGGATGGGGCTCACAACAGCTGGCATCACCATCGTGGTTCTTGGGGTGGAATGCCTGGGGAAAGCCCGACACTGAGTCCTTGGGGACTACGGCAGGGTGGGGGGTACTACTGCTGCAGCTGCCCCTGTGCCTCAGAAACTGGAGGATAATGGAGGTGCATCATGCCTCTCACATGGTGGTGACATCCCTGTTACTGTGCTGCGGGGATGCAGGAACTGGTCCCTGTCATGCAGAGCTCGCGGCATCCTCCATCCCAGGACTCAGCCTCATACCCACTTGCCTCTCGGCGCGGTCTCCCAGCCCTAGCACAGCCACCCAGGCACCCATAGCCCCACACTCAGCCCCGCCTGCCCACAGCCACAGGCAGCCCCACGAGCACTGCCCTGCCCTCGATGCTTCCTGCCTGCCTCATGCTTTGGGCCATGGTGGGGGCCCCACGGAGTCCTTCTTTATCCCCTATCCCAACCCTCTGCAAGACACTAGGGTCTTCTCCTTATCCCACAGAGCCGCTGTCCCACATAACCCCCCACTCCTCCCTTTGCAATCCCGCTCAAAGCACTAGTGGGATTGCTTCTCCCTCCCCTCCTCCTCCAGGTGCCCAGACCTTTTCCCCCGGGACCAGACACCCTCCCCGGAGGCATCCGCGACACTCACCGTGGCAGAGCGGAGTGAGGTACGGGACAGCGGCAGCGAGGACAGACGGTGCTGGCTCACTCCACTCTGCTGCCGCCCAGCGCCGCCCGCAGTCGCTTTTATGCGGCGGGGTGGTCCGCCCCGGGGTGGGGGGAAAAGCTGCCCAGCCCGGCCTCCCCCCCAGTGCTTGAGGCCCAGCCCTGCACTGTGCCCCCCCGCCCCCGGCCCTCTTCAGTCACCGTAGTAGAAACCCCTACCCCTCCCAAGCCAACTTGTAATTCTGTAACTTGAGGGGTCCGAGCACCCCCGAGATAACCCCTACCTGCCGTAAGCCTGGATCATCCCCCCCGTATGAACCCAAAACTCCCAGTCAAGGATGCCACCCCCACCATCGCCATTGCTCCACGGGGCTGGTTCCCAGCCAGCCTGAACACGGATTTTCTGAGAGTGACAAACTGCTATGCTAGGGACACCCCAAAAGGACACCCCTTGCCCCTTCCCACCCCACGTAGTAGGGTGCTCAACTTGTCGTGTAGACATGGGGTGCCCGAGGCTGGGGTAACGGTGCCAAGTCCTGGGGGTGCATAGACACCAGCGGGGGCTGTGGGGGTGCACTGAGAGTCCTGAGCAGTGTCCTCACAGGGCTCGAGGACATCACCCGAGCCACGCCGGCTGCGGGGGTCCCCGGGCACATCCTCTCACTCCGTGGCACGTGGAGACAGGGGATGCCCCCCACGACCCACGCCGGGAGCCACCTCTGGCTTGGGGCGCTGCCAGCCCCCACTGCCCACCCGCCCCGCCGTGGGACGGGGATAAACAGGAAGCCCTGTACCCTCGCCGTGGCCAGGGCCCGGCCAGGAATGTGCCGGTGGCTACTGGGCTGTTTGTTTGGAGTCAAAGCAGCTGGTTCCTGACGGGACGAGCCAGGATCAACACGGCCGGGAATAGCCCGTGAGCTCATCGCCACGTCCCATGAGAGCCTCCTGCATCCCCGGGCATGCAGGGGTGCACGGTCCCGACCCCCTCGCGGGGGACTCTCACCCCAGTCCTTTGCCCCGCGATGAAGCCTCTCCTGGGGTGGAGGTCCCTAGCCAGCCCCAGCGTGTTGCCCACAGAAAGCCCTGGGGCAGAGCAGGGCTGGGGCTGCAGCGGAGCTCATGACTCATTTGTGTCTCCACGGTCTGGAGCTCAATTACTCAAGGGTGAGGCCAGGAGCACCCCTGACACCACCACTGCCCCAGCCCCGGCAGATGCTGGCAGGGGTGCAGGTCCTGCTCCCAGCTTTGCCTTTGCTTCTGTGGGCATCAAGAGGAGGACAGCAAGGCGTCTGGTGGGCTCTCCCACACCTGGGACCTGCCAGGCCCGACCCACAGCAGTGGTATACAGCATCCTGCTCCTCAGCGTGACCGTGGCGGGCTGCAGGTCTCATACCCCTTCCTGCTACCCCTCAGGGCT
This sequence comes from Phoeniculus purpureus, assembly GCA_028565055.1. Taxonomy (NCBI): domain Eukaryota; kingdom Metazoa; phylum Chordata; class Aves; order Bucerotiformes; family Phoeniculidae; genus Phoeniculus; species Phoeniculus purpureus. The sequence goes on along the minus strand of JAOXOE010000632.1, from coordinate 16,263,931 downwards.
CACTGGGTGCCAGCACCTGCAGCGGGCTAAAATTACCCTGCCAGCAGCAGGGCAGCCCCGTGCACGGGAAGCTGCTGGCAGCGGGGTGGGAGTGCAGGGCTATTCTCAGAGGGCTGCGGGACTATTTCTGGCTGGTCAATATTGATTCAGCCAGCTCAGGTGCAGGAGCTCAGCTTGGCAGGACCGTATTTAGGGCCCGGCAGGAGGCGAGACGGGCGGCTGAATCGGGAGCATTGTCCGGGGGAGGAAGAGGGCTGAGAGAGGATGTGAGCTCTGTAATCTGCAGCTAGCGGCTCCCGGAACAGCCTGGAGCACGGCACACCCCGGGCCTGCCACGGCTGACGGGTGGCCAGCGAGAGCTGCTGGGCTGCACGAAGCATCTGCCCTAGGGATGCAGGGAAGGGCCACAACATGTGCAGAGAGCTCCCGGCAGGAAGGGGAGTGCGGGAAGCTGCCAGTCCTGGCTCCTGCAGTCTCTGATCTGATGGGAGTATGGTGGGAGGACAGCTGAGGGCTCCAGGTCTCAAGCAGCTCACTGGTTGCCTGCTTTTGGGCACCTTGGGGTGGTCTGAGCCAGTCTGGCACTAGAGGCTCCAGCTCAATACAACCAAACCTGCATCAGGGAGCAGGTTCTGGGTCACTGCTCTGGGATCTCATAGTGCGGATGGTGTGGTGCAGCGTTTCATGCAGGTACGGTGGGAGGTGCATGAATTACAGAATCATTAGGGATTGGAAGGGACCTCGAAAGATCATCAATCCCCCTGCCAGAGCAGGATCACCTAGACCAAGTTGCACAGGAAGAGGTTAAAAAACCACAGTGAGACTGGTAGAGACAGATGCTGGGCCAGAGTTTATTTCCATGGGCAAAGGGAGTGGCTTAGGAAGGCTTGCCATGGCTGTCAGGTGCCCAGAAACCACCTGGGTAAGGCAGAAGGCTGAGAGCAGCCACCTGTTCAAGGTGTAGTTGGAAGCATGACAGACCCTGAGAGGCTGCACTCACCAGCTCTCAGAGGTGCTGCTGCCCGGTGGTGCCTGGGAAGAACTGCTCTGCATGGGGTCAACATGGCTCGCTGTAGCAACAACCCTGTGTAGTCGAAGCTGGTGTCACCACTGCGATCACAGGTGCCTGAAGTCTTCAAGGGCCACCTGGGCAGCATTGCGTCCTGCTGCTCCCATCACTCCTCCTCCTGCAAGAGAGCAGTAATGGGGAGTGGTGGGCAGGTCCAGCCCCAGGAGATGGAACTCAGGGCTGCACCAGTGGAGCTGAGTGAGGCACCTCCGCACCCCTGTGAGGGCAACGAGTGGCATGGACAAGTGTCCCTCCTGTCCCATTCTGCTCTTGTGCATCTGCCACACCTTTGCCCTCCTCCTGCAGCCCCCCCAGGAGGGTTCTGACTCCCAGTCCTGCTCACCAGGGTGGGCTCCACTTCCACACAGGTACAAGCCAGGAACTGGGGACCTGTAGCTTGAGTAACGTGGTGCCGGACGGGTAAAATACAGCTGGTCCAGAGACATCCCTCCATGGAAGATGTTCTGCAAGCAGAGCTCTTGTGACCTGGCTGTGCAAGGGCTACGTGCCCACTAGCACTGATGCTCAGAGCTGAGCCTGTACAGTACCCACCCCCCCGGGCAGCCCGAAGATCCTCTCCAGGTCTGGTGGTGTCAGGATGTCCCTGCCGATGACGGATGCCTTGAAACCCGGGGCATAAGCTTCGATGCAGTCAAACACTAAAGAGGGTTGGAGAGACTGGCAGGCAGCTTGGGAGAACATGGTGGCCATCCACTGAGCATCTCTGCCCACAGGTGTCACATACTCATGCCTATATATCCTTTATGTACCTGTGTCCGCATAGGCATTCCTCGCCTGCTCATCCCAGGGCTGCCCACCCACCAGCACAGAAGGGGTGTACTGGGTGAAGAGCGACACAACATGGCAGCCCCGCGGGGCCAGCCCAGGGTCCAGCACTGAGGGGATGCAGAGCTCGATCATGGGTCTGGGGAAGCAGGACACCAGATGGGCAGGCAAAGGAGGATCCTGCCACCCCAAACCTCTTCTCCAGCACCACCCACCATGGCTGTCCTGCCCCTTCCCTGGGCACTGAGGTGTGCAAGTGCAGGCTCTTACCTGCTGGAGGGGTGCCCATAGGTGGCCTCAGTGAAAGCCTGGTGCAGGAGGTGGGTGTCCTCACAATTGAGATGGATGGAGCACTGGTGGTGGGGCAGGGGCTGGCCATCACGGGCATTGGGGGCAGCCAGGAAGCTGGGCAGTTGATCCACTGCCACTGGGTGCAGAAGGAGGTGGTGAGAGTAGCAGAGTGCAGCCTCTCACTGAGCTTGGTGACAGCATCCCTCCCCTGGGGATGGTGGTGGATATGGCCCCACTGGTACCTACCGTTGATCTTGGTGACGGGAGAGCGTGTGTCAACCTGCTGGATCCGCTGGACAAAATCCTTTGGCAGATGCTCCTGGGGAGGGAGATGCCAGTGGAGAGGCTGGCTTTGAGGAGCCAACGTGGCCATGGGAACACCACCACACCACCAGCCCCATGCATCCCATACCTGTGGGATGAGGTCCAGGAAGGTGATTTGGGGGGAGGCATTGGACAGCACCAGTTTGCTCCTCACCTCTGTCCCATCCTGCAGCGCAACACCCTGCACCTGCCCATTCTTGCCCAGCAGCACTTGGCACACTGCCTGGATGAGCAGAGGTGACAGGGCTTCACCAAGAGTATCCCAGCTGCCTGCAGGCCAGACAGGCAGCTCCCCATACCCTGATACCCCATACCTTCTCAGCAAAGATGTGAGCTCCCCGGGCAGCTGCTGAGCGAGCAATGGCTTGGGACAGGGCCCCCATCCCGCCAGTCACATAGCCCCAAGCCCCACGCTGTCCCTCCAGCTCACCCATCACATGGTGCAACAGCACATACCTGCAGTGGCAGGACCCCAGGTTAGGCCCTGGCTGAGGGGATGGGTCTGTCCCCTGCCTGGGCATTGTGAGGATGGAACCTCCATCAATGAGAAGATGTCAGCTCATGGAATATCAGATCAGTTACAAGGAGCACCAGCTGGCCAGCACTTGACTTGATCTTGGGACAGATGTGTCCAAATACCAAAAGGGCAGGTAGAGACTACTTAGGACAGCCATACAGCAGGGATAGGGGGCAGCTCCTTGCCCCCCATCTCCTGAGCCACCCCAGCAAGTTTGAATATGTAGTGGAAGGAAAGACAGCAGGGCAAAGCAGCAGAGCTGAGCAGCTCCGGGCACAGAGCATGGTTGAGGCGGCAGGACAGCAATGAACCCTCAAATGAATGCACCCTTACCCACTGCCTGGGGTGTGGGGACTGGCCATGGCTCCAATCACTGCATCAGTAGCCAGAGTTGCCTTCAGGGGCTCCGACTCAAACCATTGATCCAGGATCTGGCCCAGGAAAAAGAGACCAAGTGCCAGATTTGGGGTGGGGGCCTGCTGCAGCACCCTCATCAGCAGGCAGTGAGGCAACCAGTGGCTCTGCACCATGGCTGCCAGAACTCACCTTGGAGATGGGGGCCGTGAGCACCTCATAATAGCAGGGCAGCTGCCGCCACAGTGCCAGCCCTGGGTGTGGAGAGGTGGTGTGAAACATGCATGGCTGTGCTGGGGCCAGCTGCCTGTGCTTGGCTGCATTTTGGGGTCAGGCAGTGGTACCAAGGAGGGCAAGCCTGCCATATCCTACTACCTGGGGCTTCTGAGGAGACTGTGCTCTGGAAGGGGAACCTCTGCATTGCCCACCCTGGGTGCAGGCGAATACCAATTGCCATTGGGGCCCACTGCCATCCCAGATGTACCTGTCTGCAGCAGGGGCCATAGATGTCGCAGGGCCTTGAGCCGCTGGAGTGGGGAGCCCTGCCCCAGGGCAGCTGTATCTACTGGAGGAGCATCCAATAGTGGGTCGAGGGCTGACACCAAGCCTGCCATGAATGCCTCATATGCAGGGTAAGCCTGAAAGGGGTCAGGTAGGGGGACAGCAGGGTCTGCGCCATGGTGGATGCACTGAATACCCCACCCAGGAACATCCTGCTTCACAGGCAGAGCAGCACCTTGGGGGCTTTGCCATGCCATGTGCATGCCTCCAAAGTACCTGGGCATCCTTCTGGGAGAACTGAGCTATCTGCTGCTGGGTCTGGGCCATGTCATGCCCCAGCAAGAGGGAGCGAGGGGGTCTTCTGTCCTCCAGCAGCGGGGTGAAGGAGTAGGGGTCCCGTGGGAGCACCCTTAGACCATGCCGCTGCAAGACAGGAACGGGATGATGCACCCTGCGGAGACAGCCCAGCAGCAGGCTCACCCTGCCAGCATACCAGGAGCAGCCTTGCAAGACTTGGGTGCTGGCACCTGCAGCTCCAGCTCTGAGTAGATCTGTGGCCGCAGCAGGCTGAGCAGGTATGACGCCCGGGAGAACTTGAAGCCTACAAGATGTGGGGTGGTGATGGATGCCTGTGCCCAGGGCTGTCCAGGGACAGGGTGTGCGCAGAGGTACCTGGCACAATCTCCTCTGTGACGGCTGCACCACCCAGCACATGGCGTTTCTCCAGCACAGCTGTACGCACCCCTGCCCGCTGCAGGTAGGCGGCCTGTGGGAAGCACAGCACTGCTCTATCTGTCCCTTCAGATAGGACATGCCCTCGTCATCGTGAGTACCTTTTAGCATCTGGTGCCACCCTGACCAGGGAGGATCCTGCTCACTAAAGCCTAGTGGAAGCTCCCAGCCCCATGGGCACTGGCACCAACACCCTCTTTTGCCCAGAGTACAAATACTCTCCAGTCCCCCAGGGATGGAGGGTAGAGAGGATCCCACTTTTGGTACTCACTGCCACCAGGCCATTGTGCCCTGCAAAGAGAAAGGGAGGCAAATTGAGTGCAGTGGTAGAGCAGTCCCACGGCACAGGGTACCCCGCAATGTCTGGGACACAGGGCTGCCACAACCACCCAAGTAGCACAGTTCTGGACACAGGAATGTGACAGGAAGACCCTACAGCACTGGCCCAAAGTGCCAGGGAGGGGGACAAAGGTACTCTAGGTAGATATCTGCCTCATCTCTGGCACAAGAATCACGACAGGGGGTCTGTAATATGCCCTGTGCTGCTGTGGTCCTCACCGGCCCCAGCCCCATCCACTTGCTCTTGGAAGAGAGCACCTGGGAGTCCCCACAGCCCAGCACTGGGTCCCTTGCCCTGTTACCTGCCCCAATCACCACTGCGTCATACTCCCGCTGCAGGCGGTGTGAAGCTGTAGCATGGCCCAGCCGTGCTCCTGGATGCTCCAGAGACAGACGCCAGCCCCGCAGACAGTGGGAAGGGCAGCTGGTGCCCAGTCTCACCCAGAGCCCCGCTACCATCATCCTGCTGTGCCTGGTTATGGCTGCCCTGTGCCCTGCAGCCTGGACTTTGCTTTCACTTCAGAGCTTTCCCAGGGCTTCTGGCCACTGGGAGGGGAGAGAGGGGCCAGGGTGGGGGATGACTTGGCACAAGGCTAGATGCTATGTCCCAGGGCTTGTGGAGAAGCTAGCCAGGACAGAGGCACATGCCAAGTGCTGTTCTGCTGCCTGACTGGCATAGCTGTATTGGAGGCTTGCAGGATGGAGAATGCCAATCCCAGTGCTAAGAAGGCAACAAGGTGGGACCTTGCTCAGTGCTGAGCATGATGCCAGGTGCTCCCCAGCCTGTAACCCAGAATCACAGAACATTAGGAATTAAAAGGGACCGCGAAAGATCTAGTCCAATCCCCCTGCCACAGCAGGACCACCTACACCAAGTTGCACAGGAACATATCCAGGTGGGTTTTTCCTCTGGAGAAGGAGATTCCACAACATCACTGCTCTGTCACCCTCACTGTGAAGAAGTTCCTTCTCATACTTATGTGGAACCTCCTACATTCCAGCTTACACTCATTGCCCCTTGTCCTATCATTAGATGACACTGAGACAAGCCTGGCTCCAGCCTCCTGATACCCATCCTTCACATATTCATAAACATGAATGAGGTCACCTCTGTCTTCTTTTTTCCAAGCTAAAGAGACTCAGCCTTTCCTCATGAGGAAAGTGTTCTGCTACCTGCATCATCTTCATGGCTCTGTGCTGGACTCGCTCTAGCATTTGCATGTCCTTCTTGAACTGAGGGGCCCAGATCTGGACACAGTATTCCAGATGTGGTCTCACCGGGGCAGAGGATGGTGCTGGCCAGGCAGAGGCTGCCCTCTCCCCACCCTCTGTTTCGCTCCAGGGAGGATCTAAGGGCATATGGATGGGGTGATGGGCCAACAAGCACTTTGCAAGAGGACAAGCCCCAAGCACAGCCCTGACAGCTGCAAGAAAAAGGGCAGCTTGGCTCAGCAGGGCAAATTCCAGCCCAACAGGATGGGTTAAAGGCCCTGCCATGCTCCAGTGCTCCCTGGATTTCTGTCCCCAGTCCCAGCAAGTGGCACAGAACAAGAGCCAGCAGCTGCCAAAGCTCCCTGGGGGTGATCCCATCACCACATACGTGGCAAGGTTTGCACATGCAACAAGCCCAGATGTGCCTGGGAAACAGAAGCTACCTTGGCTATTCACAGCTGAGCTCAGCCGCATGGCTGCGTGGTGCATGGGAGCCTGCGTGTAGGATGGGCTGCACCTCCCCAGAGCCTGCCAAGCCCCCAACAGCCCTGCACCTTGCATCTGGGGATCAGAGTGTGGCACCCTGGGTCATACCTCCACACAGGTTTGGCTCCATCATTTTGTTCTCCAGCCACAGCCTAGTGGTGATACCAAGCCATTCCTGCTTTGGAAACGTCCTTTCAGTGAGGCGGTGATTTGCCAGTCACCTCTCAGCCCCAGTCAGACTGTCTGAGGCTACTGGGTGCCTGGTAAGCCAGTGGTGGAGGATGGGAAGGCTGCTCGTGACTGCTGGCAGGCACAGCTGACCACATAGACACCCACAAAGCAGACTAAGTGCTGGGAACACCAACACATCCGCTTTAATCCTGGCCCCAAGGTGGCTGGAGGCAGCTCAGAGCAGGGGGATGCGGGAGGGCTCCCAGAGGCGCCGGGCCAAGTCACAGGCTTGCTGGACCACAAGCTCAGAGGGGATGATACCTAAGTGCACAGTTAGCAGCTCATAGCACTTCACAACCTCTGCCTGGTGGTTCTTGCTGTAGTAACGCAGAAGCTTCCTGAGAGGAGAAGACAGGGCTCAGCAGGTACAGCACAGAACCTCATTCTAACCACCTTCCCCCTGGACGGTCCTTGGCAAGGTCACTGTCCACCCACCAGCAGGACCATGGCACCAGGTCAGGGAGATGGCCTGGTGCCACTCAAGTTGCAGCACAGCACTGGCAGCACTCTGCACTGGCATCCCAGTGAGGAGTGTCACCCACAGGGACCTCTGTGCCAGCACACCCCAGATCCTGGTGCCACACCACAGGGCTGGGTACTGGTCACCTGTAGTAGTCCCCTGCTAACATCCCAATGGGTGCAGAATCATCAGAGAGAACCGGCACCTCCATCACCTCCAGCTTGTAGCCCTGGAGAGAGATGACAGCAGAGGGCAGGAGCACAGAAGGGACCAGCAAGGAGCTGGAGCTAGCTGTGCCTACAACCCTGCCCCCAAAAAGGTGCCTGGGCAGAGTGATTCAGCAGTTTCCAGGCTCCACATACCAGTTCATTTTCAAACCAGAGGAAGTAGGAGCAGCAGTAGTCACCCTCCTGCAACATAAGTGTTGTGTAGCCTTTCTGTAGGTATCGCCGGGCCAATGTGATCAGGAACCACACCTGGGGAACAAAGGACACCTGAAGCCTGAGAAAAAAACTCTTTAACTCTCAATCCCTCCTGTGGTCCCCATTCAGCCTCAGTCCTATAAGCAGTACCTTCCTTTTGATGAATGTGGCCAGGGGGCCCTTGCCCAGCTCTGAGCTGGACTTCTCTGCCACACTCAGCGATGGTGCTATCATCTGCCCAGCTGTGCGGTCCACATAGATGAAGTGCACCAGGCCAGGAAAGTCCTCTAGGTATGTGGGGTGGGTTAAGGGTATCCAACAACTTTGATGGCCTTCTAGAACAGGCTCAGAGCCTTACGGAAACCACCTTCACCCATAACAATCCATGCCTTGAGCCTGGTGCAAAGAGGGACAAGATCCCATTTCCAACTCTTGGTCCCTTCTTGGGGACAGAGCCCCATCAGGGTGGGTTCCCAGCTGCAGGAATGGATATGACACCATAGTGATATTGCGTCTGCTCTTCACCAACAGAAAGTCCCGCCAGTCCAGCAGCTTCTCCCTGTTGAGGACAGGCATGGTAAGAAGCCAGAACCCCTCAGACCCCAGCACAGTTGGGTGTGTGGTGGCTCCCAGAGCTTGCCAGCTGCCCCCCTGCAATCACCTCATCAGCTTCTGGGCATGGTCCTGCAGCCCCTGAGACAGGCTGTGGCTGGTGGAAGACAGGAAGAGCTGGCGGTACACGGAGCAGAGCTGCCGCTTCACACTGGCCACTGCCTGCAGCAGTCTGAGCCAAGGACACAAGCAGCACTGAGTTTGACCCTGGGTCCCCAGCACTTCAGGGACCAACATGGTCCCTGCCTGCCCTACAGACTTTCCCCAGCCACCTTGTACTCACTCCAGGGAACTTCCAGGCTCACTCCGGGAAAATATCTTGTTCTTGAAGTCTGCCCAGGTGTTCTGCAACTAGAGAGAGACAAGGCTCAGTGTCAGGCTGTGGGGACAGAAGGATGGGGCCCTCACAATCCCACTCCCACCTGGATGTCCTGCCCACTCAACTTCTTCACAAACTTGTCCATACGCTGCCGCAGCTCAGCTAGGAATGGGTAGGAGCGTGGGACTCCAGTCTCTGGCCCATCTTCCAGCTTCCTCTCCAGCACCAAGAAACCATCCAACAGTTGGTATAAGGTGACAGCCACCTGGGTTGTGGGGCCCTGCCATGGAGGGAAGAGGTGAGTCAGCCAGGACCCAGGCCAGCATTGCTTCCACCACCATAGGGACATCTCACCTTGGTCAAGAGGACGAGGGAGATGCCTGGCCAGAGTGGGAGGCAGTGCATAGTGTGTGGCAGCAAAGGGCAGTAACCTTCCCGCAAGCTGGCATCCAGGAAGATCCTTCTGGGGTTTGAAGCTTCAGGAAACAGAGGTCCCAAGGTCTGGAGCAAGTCGTCTGCCATCTGGGTAGGGAGGGGCGATGCTCAGCCCCCCGCAGGGATGAGACAACCCACACCAACTTCAGATACTCTGTAGTCCAGGACAGCAAAGTCCTGAAACAGGCAAGACTGAGCAAGAGATATGGAGGAGCCACAAAACAAAAGGTGCCGCAACGAGCTGCATTTTGCAGCAGTGAGAGAAGTGCCCAGGGACCCAAGAAGAGCAGCAGATAGAAAATAACAGAGCAGACAGAGCAGGTAGATGTCGTTGGACTCTGCTCCTCTGCAGATATTCAAAACCCGCCTAAATGTGTTCCTGTGAGATCCTCTCTAGGCGATCCTGTTCTAGCATGGAGGTCAGATCAGATGACCTGCAGATGTCCCCTTTCAACTCCTACCATTCTCTGATTCTGTGAGAACCCACTTTTTAACACACAAGTCACAAATGTCTTATGCCAAAGGCAAGCACTTGCTTGCAAGGTTGCAGAAGGAAGCAGCCCAGAAAACAGAGAGGCAGCAGAGGGAGACACCAGACTGCTTTAAGCTAGTCCTGGCCCTTTGGTGCTGACAGCTCTGGCAGGGAGAGCAAAAGCAATGCCCCAGCGCAAGTGGTCAGAGCCCTCACCAACATGGGATGTGTTACCAACTTGAGAGCCTGAGGCACTCAGAGCTGCAGCACCGCAATACATGAGTGAAAAGGACAGAGACTGCAAAGAGCACCAGGACAAGATGAGTAGGTGTGGAGTCAGGAGGGACTGCAAGACCCTTTACTTACCTGGACATCTGCAGTGTCTGCCTCACCAGTGCCCAGCACCTCAGCACCCTCCAACCAGCTCTCACTGTCTACAGGGATACAGTATGGCAGTCACCCTCCCTGCAGTCCCCACTGGAGGCTCTGTACGGCTTGGGGGGTGCAGGGTAGGGCTGCTGCCTGGGTGGGCACTCACCCGTGCTGTGCCTGCCTGGTGAGGGCTCAGGTGTGTAGTAAACCTCCAGCATGGAGGTGTCTGTATCCTGATAGTGAAAACAAGTCAGGTCAGCAACAGAAGTGATGCAGGCAGCCCAGCCAGTGATCCACTCTGCAACTCCCAGTCCCAGAGACTCACCTGGTCATCCCAGTCCTTCTCAGCAGCTCCATGGGAGCTAGGGCTGCTCACAGGGATGCTCTCGCTTCTCTTGGGTTTCTGGGAGAGCACCTTCTCTGCTGTGGGCTTCCAAAAAGAAGGAAAAATATGAAGCTTTTTTTCACCAAGGGCTCCACTGGCAGGGGCACCCTGACCCACTGCCCCCCACACCCTGCTCTGGAGCACCTGGGGGCTGAGCTCTTCCTCAGTCGTCTGGCTAGGATACAGGTCCTGCACCAAGAGGATGAGGACAAGCAGGTCAGCAGGGCGGATCGAGCTGGCATTGCGGCTAAAGGAAAGAGAAGAGTCAGCCAGGAGAGTGAGTGGCTGCCTTGGGAAGGGTCTTGGGGCCAGGGCTAGGCGCACCTGGAGTAAAAGGCCAACAGCTTGGTGTGCACCAGGAGGAAGGCATGGCCCACCTCGTCCCCACCACGTTCGGGGCTGGTGTTGATGTACTGCACCACTTGCCGCTCCAGGAACTCAATGCATTGCTCACACAGCTGAGGGTGGATCAGCCGCTCCACGGCCTGGGGAGCAGGTTGAGGGCAAGGCTGCCAAGCCCCTCCAGATCCAGACACTTAGCCCTAGGGGCAGATCTGAGCTTCTGCTGCTTCAGCGAGCTGCTCCGAAGCCTCCAGCCCAGAGCCCTTCCCCATATCACAGGACTCCATGTAGCCCCTGGAATGCCCTAAAGGTGAGGGACTCCCTGGGGAATGGTACCTCTACTGCAAAGCTCTGGTCCTCCTCCCGTAGACGGCTGTATGTCTCCAGCAAACCCCGTAGCAGGCTCCAGACACGCTCTCGCTGCTCTGAATCAGCTGGCCGCAACCTGCAACAGCCATGCAGTGTAAGCAGAGGGCCATCTGCCACCTCCCCACGTGGGATGGGCACCCAAAAACCCAGCTGCAGCCCCACAGGCCAGGGATCCTCCCGCAACAGAAGGGTCTCAGCTTGGAGACAATCCAACCCTGCCAGGGCTGCAAGATGGCATCTATGGGCAGCCACCCGGTACCCTGGCAGTGCCATCCGGCCATGCCCGCTCACTCCTTGTGCACGAGGTGGGCGTCGAGTGTGACGAGGCCGCAGTGAGCCTCCACCAAGCGCCGCAGCACGAAGAGCATCCGGCGCAGGCTGTCTTCGCTCTCTGTGCCGTCCCCATTCACCGCGATGTACAGGCAATCCCCGAACTGCAACGGACACGGGGGTCAAGCGGGGTCTGGCCGGAGCACCCCGGTGCCGGTGCCGGTCGGGTCCTACCATGTGCAGAACGTGGAGGTGCCGTCCGTGCTCGGTGGTGAAGCAGGTGTAGGTATCGGAGAGCTTCTCCAGCAGCGCCGCGCCGGAGATGATGAGCGGCGCGAACAGGGTGTTGAGCCGGTCCTCCAGCGCCGGGCCCTGCGCACACGCCGCCCGCTCAGTCCCCGTGGGCGACCCACGCCCCGCGCACCCTCGCCCCATCCTGCACCACCCCACCTGCGCGTTGTGAGGCGGCCGCAGCCGGCGGAGGAAGGCAGCATCAGCCCAGTAAAAGAGCAGCTCGGCCGCACTGCTGGCGATCAAGACGCAGCGCATGGCCCTGCGCGACCTGCGGCAGCAACCGGCGAGAAGACGGTGTCGGGGCGGGGGGGTGGAGCACCGGTACCGTCCGCCGCGCGCCGCTTCCTGCTTCGCCGCCGCGCGTGACCGCCGCGCGTGACGCCCGCGTCCACGTGCACAGCGCCCCCGACGGCCCGGCGCGGCCCTGCACCCCGGAAAGGGCCCCGCGGCCA
>JAOXOE010000632.1:16234062-16251785 GCA_028565055.1 Phoeniculus purpureus | reverse complement strand
AGCGGGAAACGGGGCTGCCCCGCCGCCGGCCCCGCCTCAGACTCCGTAACTCAATTATCAACGTTTGCAGCCGCCCCAGCAGCGCTGTAAAGGGAAGCGGGGGGCCCGGCTGCTGCGGGGGTCACCCGGGGGCACTGGGCGTGGGGGTCCGCGGGGGAGTGCCTGTGCCGGGAGTGCTCAGCACCCCAGCCCTCCCTTGCCACCGCTGGAAACCGGTGCCCCGGTGCTTTTCTCGCGGCTTGCCGGACGGATCGCGGCTGGCCCTGCAAATTCAGCCCGGGACGATGGCCAGGGCCAAACAGAGCTCTGCGCGCGTAGGGTACGAGACGGTGCCAAGCTGGAGGCATCCGGAATGTGAGGACGAGGGCACAGCATGGTGCCACCCGATGTGGCCCTGCTGTGAGGCGGTGTGGGCTGCCAAGAGAGCAGCGTGTCCTGGGGAGTGTGCAGGGCAGGACAGGGGCTGGCGGGTCCGTTCTGAGCCATGGGCTATCGGTACCGGCAGGCCAGCGCGTTCACGTTCTTCACCACGTAGAAGCTCATAGTCAACGGAGGAATGACTAGGGTGCGACCAGCCCGCAGTGGACGAGGCTTTAGCTCAGGGAGGGTTCCATCGTCCACCATGGCCAGTGGCTGACCGTTGAGCTGGACTGACCTGTGGGACCAGGAGAGTATCAGGATGGTGGCATCATGGACAGGGCAGTGGTGGAAGCCCCAGCCGCTGGAATCATACTTACTTGGAGTGGAGCCCATCCTTGCCATAGGGCTGCAGTAGGTACTGGTGGACAATCTTATCCCGCAGCGTCCCAGCCAGCTTGATTTTCTTCCGAGAACGATGTAAGTTGATGATGTAAAGGGTGATGGATCCCCGGACGTAGTTGTGGCTGCAAAGGAGAGAGCAGGAGCTGAGGGGTGTGTTGACACATGCTCCTGTACCATTTTCTCCAAGAAATGTGTTGAAGACTCTGCAAGAAGTCTCATGCAGCTGAGGGGCTGTCACCATCTGGGCTGCCTCTCCAAGGGAGATACCACCTCCCAGTCATGAAGCCCAGCTGTGTGATGACACCTTTCCCGTCTCCCTCTCTCCTCCTCAGCCAGAGCTGCCATGGCTTGGGGGGGTGCCCTGCCAGTGTCTGGAGCTAGAGAGTGGTGGTCCTAGGGCAGCCCCTCCAGGGCTTCACAAGAAGGAAGCTGAGAACAGAGGGGAGTTCAGTATGCAAGTGGCATCTACCTCCGCCGCCCTGGGCACCTAATTGACAGGTCCAGACACAGATCCTCTGTCCTGGCCTAACCAGGCAGCCCCAAACAAAGGCTATAAAGCACTTTGCACCTGTCAGTTACTGGACAAGGTTTCCTGCTGAGCTGGAGGCATGTTGAAAGCATCTGGACTGTGTAAAGAAACAGACTCTCCTCCTCCACAATAGCAACTTGTGTCTGTGGAGGAGGTGCTCCCCCCATCTCAGCTTGCTGGGTTGCTTTCAAAGACCTTATCAGCGAAACAATAACCAGGCTGGGCTCCCCAGCAGTGCAGCTAGTGGGTAACCCGACCAACTAGGGCCCCTTGTGTGAAATCCACTCCCTTGATCTCTGTTGCTGGGGCTGCCTGGTGGCCACCACATTGGCTCTGGCCAGCTCTGTTGTCAGGTGTGGACTTGCCACGACTTTCATCAGAGGCATCACCATTCTGTGCGCTCCCTCCACCACAACAGCAGCCCGAGCAGTGCCTAAACAAGTACCCTGGGAACCCAACCTGTATTTCCAGAGACAAATCCTGGGCTCCTGCCCCAGCATGGACTCAGTGGTCTGGTTCCCATCTTCTGAGGGTCCTGCTTATCTCACCCCTGCAGCCCCAACCCCCCTCACTCTGCTTACTTGTGGTAGCTGGTGCAGTGGGCGTAAATGCGGAGCTTGTCACGAATGACCCTGCCGGGCCGGGGTTTCCTCTGGAGACCTGCCACATGGATCGCCAGCACCTTGGGACCTATGAGGCGCTTGTAGAGCAGAGACAACCAGTAGTCCTGAGGGACAGAGGGGACAGTGAGCAGCACAACAGTCCTCCCAACTCACAGTGGGATTGGGCAGGAGAGCTTGACTTCCCTGCTTACAGCCTAGCAAAATTTTGTCTTTTGCGGTGAAAACTGTGTGCCAGATGTCTGTCTTGAGTTGAGCTTTGTTTATGCAATCCAAGCCAAAATGGCATCACTGTTTCCAGGAAAGGCATTAAGGGAGGAAGACATTGCTCTGCCCACACTGAGACACTGATACCTTCTAAAGGAGCTCAACTTTTGGCTGGGCTGTGGAGCGTGGGGAGCAGCACAGGTGCCCTTGCACATTCCCATGGACCCACATGTAACCATGCCATGCACTCGTGTACCAGCTCCAGTTGAGGCACATGGAATGGTGATGTCTCCAGAGCAGGCAAGTCACCCTCTACCCCACCAGAGAGCTCTCTGGTGCTTTCTAGCTTTTGTTCGTGCCACACTGGCTTTGGTGACTGCTGAGGGCATTCCACTTCCCAGAGGTATTTCTCCCATTTTACAGCCTCCCATGGAGTTAAGCCCTCATGAAGATGGCATGGGGAAGCCAAGCACTCAAGGAATAGGAAGTATTCAGCCCTTGAACACATGTATTAATGATGCAGCCTCTAATTACATCACCACATACTGCTTTTTCCTGGAGGACATGGACTTGCTCAACACACAGGATGGGCCCCAAGCCCTAGGGAGGGAGGTGAGACTGTGTGGTGATGGAGGCTGCTGCCGCCGACAGGGCCTTCCACTCATCCGCTGCAGAAGCTGGGAGGTGTGCAGTAAATGAAGCAGGGTTGTGGGAAGGGAAAGAGCAGGCTCAAGCACTTGCCTGCTGTTCTGCAGGATGGGGATCTGGTCCCACTGCTGCTCTGCACACTCCAAGTGATGCTGGGGAGATGAAACCTCTCATGCTGCTTCTCTGGGTGCTGCCTGTGGGGGCACTGGGCGCTGCCTGAGTGCTGAGGCAGCTTCTCATGCACAGCACTCTGGATAAACACAACCCAGACTGGCTGTCCCAGAGGGAGCATGTGCCCCAGGGCAATTGGGATGATCCTTCATCCCAATCAGCAACATCAAACACCAACCAGTAAAGGCACCAGGGACTGCTCTGCCCAGCAGTCTCTGACTTGCACAGTGAGAGGGGCTGCTAATATAAGAAGGAGCGTGAATGAAGCCTCCTTTGGCTATTCACACTGCCTGGGGAGGCATGGGGAAAGCCCATTATGGGCAATATTGCACCAGGAAGGGGCCTGGCATCTCAGAGGAGTGGGAATGGGGTCTTCAGGGTCCCAGGCAACAGGGCTGGGTGGGCAGATCAAAACACAGATCCCTTGTACAGGTAGTTATGCATCCCATGGATGGAAAGCCCTCACACAGCTGCCAGCTAAGATGCATTTTGGATGAAGAGGCCAGCAGATGAAGCAGAGTGCAGTGCTGCAGCACTGACTGTCATGAGGCAAATACTCGCTGGCCAGACTAGACTGCCAGCTCCATCCTCTCTCCAGCCCAGGTCAGTGGAAGCTGACTTGTTCCAGCTGAGCTGGCCTAGTGAAGGGAGATCCAAACCCACTTCCCACTTTCTGGGTAAGCTTTTGCCACAGTGCTGAAGAAAAATCTACCTCCTGCTCCACTCTCACTGCTCCTAGCCAAAACCACAGGGCTTTGAGCCACACAAGCCTGGAAACTGTTTCTTCTTCAAACCCCAGGCCTCAGAAGAGACACAAGGGAGAGGCTTGTGCACCCCAGGGAGGTTCACCCCAAAGCTCAGTTCTGCAGATGTGACATCCTTGAGGCATGCACTGCCATCCCTGTCCCACACCTGGGGAACATCCCTGTCCACACCAGGCTGCAAAGCCACGCTAGCCTTCTCTTACTGTGGGAAGCTGTGCCAGCCCACCCTGTTCAGGCATATGGCAGGTAGGAGAAGCAGTGCCCAGCACACTGCAGCTCCCCAGCAAGGCACACTGACTAGCATCATTAGAGATGGGAGATGCAGTTTGCTGCCCAGTCCTGTGATCTTCCCTGGCTGCTGCCAAACCTCACATCTTGGCATACACTCTTCGCAAGGGTGCTCTGACAAACCCCATTGCCCTGCAGTGCTGCCAGAGCTGAACTCAGAGGCTCCTGCTATTGTGGCTCATAGATAGAGCTGTGCTGTTCAGCATCTGCTGTGGTGGGCACAAGGGCAGATACTTGTGTCTCTGGGAAGCATTTGCATGTTCTGCTGAGCTGCCGATCCAGCCAAGGGTACACAACTTTTCCGAGAAAAACTGCAGATGCCATGAGATAGGTAAGGCAGTCAGCAGTGACGCAGGGTGAGCTGCTCTGAAAAGTGTAAGATGACCAAGACTAAGCAGTATTTTGGCACAAGCAGTGCTGCCAGGGCAGCATGGGGGTCTGACCTCCTTCCAGCATCTGCAGGAGGCAAGCGAAAAGCAGGGATTTTACCTTGCCTTGCTGGCAAGGTTAACTCTGAAGACTCCATTTCAAGAATTATGTAAAAATACCAAAGAGAGTTCAAAGGAGGGATGGAGAAATGATGCAGGGCATCAGCACTTTCCTCGAGGCTCTCAAGCTCTTCAGTTTACTGCAGAGAAGCACTGAAGACAGCTGCAGCTTTTCGTGTCATTGCAAGCCCACTTATGGCAGGGGTCTAAATCATGCTACTTGCAATAAATTACCAGGAGCCGGTGACACTGAGCATTTGGATGATGAATTACACACACACCTAGCATGGTGGAAGCAAACTTGCAAACCTGACCGGTGCAGGCACTTCCCCCAGCTGGGCCAGTACTCTGCAGTTGCTCCAACCACCAGCAAGAGTGAATTGGGGTTGCTGGGTGCCTGCAGATACTGGCTCCTGTTCAAACAGTTTGGGAAGCAGTTGCTCTTAAAAACCAGCTAGGCTGCAAGTGGGGTGGCTTTTCCAAAGATCAACGACCTCTCCTCAGACCTCTGACAGCAGCTGGCACCCCCTCCCATACAGCAAACCCTGTGTGGGCACGGTCCCCAGCATGGCAGCACCCACATGCCCCTTAAATGCCTACCTTGCAATGTAGTACTGTGCCAGGCACCCTAGCAGAAGCAGAGTCAGGTCCTGGCAGGTCCCAGGAAGATGTGTAGCTCCAATCAGTGCAACTATGGAAAATATTTGGCTTTCAAAGTCATCACAGATGACCTGGTTCTTCAAGTGAGCACTCCTTCGAGGCTCAATAGGCCTGCAAAGTAATTAAAGCAAGAAAGCTCCCTGGATTCCAAAGACACTACCAGCAGACCAGATTCCTGTCTGCTATTCCTCCTCAAACACTACAGCTATATTACAGTTTCAGGACAAGAATCTAGTCTGTCACTGCAGACCCTCATAGCTATGGGTGAGGAGCACTTGAAGGCAAAGCCAGGTCGCCTGGCTGGGACTGATGATTTATGGGCTGGAGAGGTGCTTGTCTGAGGTGAGCTGATGTGTAGAGCTCAGGTCAGCAACATCTCCTGAGCCTCATGCGGCTGGTGAAGACCCATGAGCATTTCACTAGACAGGAAAAGCCCTGAAGTCCTCATTTGATTCATTTGCACATTTTAATTAATTGCAGGAGCTTTTAGAGACTTCAGTCTTTGGAAGCAAGGCTGATTAGGCAGACTTTCAGACCGGTCTGTTAACAAGCCCTTCCCATCTTCAGAACCATCAGGAAGGGCACAGGAGCATATCCCCATGCTTTTTCCTAGAGGCAGCAAAGCAGCTCTACAGCTCACTTGAGGCTGTTCAGCTCCGTGCTCACCATCTGTGAGAAGATGTTTCCAAAACCAGAAACCAGAGTATCAGAGCTGTAGACTTCCAATCTTGGGAGGGTTGTAACTGGCAAAGGCAGCAGAACTTCAAATGAGATGGCTGCTGAACTCACAGCACTCAGCCTCCTTCAGCTGGGACTGCCAGGCCACAACTCTCTGAACCTGTGTCACTGGAGCATCAGCTGCCTGCCCTCCTCCTCCTCCTCCTCTTGCTTCTTCCTTCTTCTGAAGCTGCCCAAGCTCTTCTGTCCCTCAGACATGTTAAGTTCAACAATCTGGTATAGGTTGCTCCATTCTTGCACCTTCATCTGCATTTTTCCACAGTCCAGACAACCCATATGGAGATCAGTTGTGGTTGGTGTGCCTGCCCATATACCACAGGTCAAAAGGCTTTTCTCTTTTATCTCTCTTTTGTGCCTGATGCCTCATTTTTGGCAAAACCATCTTCCAGAAAAGTAGTGATTTTGGTTATGAGGGCTTGGAGGGATGGAGAAACTGCTGCTGTTCCAGCGGTGAAACATCCACACTGTTAACAATGCCACTGCTTATTTTCAGCTAGAATTTTTCTGGCTTCAGCTTCCATGTAGTGGTTCTTTTTCCACTAGATTAGAGAGATCCTCAGCATCCAAAGCTTTCTTCCTGTGGAGGTACTTACATCCTGTTGAAGCCATGTCTGGTCATTCCTTCAGCAAGGCTGGACTAATGCAGCTTCTAACATTATCCCTGAGTTTTATATGCTCCTTGGACTGTGGGAGTTCAAAGTTTTCTTACCCAAACTCTGCACAAGATCCTGCAACAAGCAGAGTGGGGAACATTTGCTGAAGTCAAAATGCTCAGCTCTGGAAGCAGGCACTGATGTTCTCAAGAGCTCACCCTCACCTGTCCTCAGAAATGTGAGCTGTTTGCCTTGTGCATTCTCCTTGTGTGGAGAGCCTGAGGAGCTGAGGACTTGGTGAGTAGTTTCCCATGTTTGTTGCCATACTGAAGGAATTTGCAGGTGTGCCTCTAGAGAAGGTCTGTGGAGAGGGAGTGACACTCCTCCTAGCCCCAAACAAGGGGACTTCAGGTGTACTGGGCTGCCAGAAGCTGGTAGCATCAGCAGGGGAGGATGAGGCCAGTACACATGGAGATGCTGCAGCAAAGTGGCCCCTTGCCCATTCACATTGTTCTGCCCACACAGCCCTACCCCTCCCAGGTCAGATATCAAGGCAGGACATCTTGTTTTCATCCAGACACCTGCACCTGTGAAAGGATCAACCTTTCAACTGAGTGCTACCCAGTTTCTTTCTTGCTTAGCCTTGGTCCCTGCAGGTCCCTACCAAAGTTACTGACATCTCTGCCTGGGCATCTGCTGCTTTCACTGCGCTGATCCTCTTCCTTCCTGTGCTAACGGCTGCCAACTTCTCGTCTCATACTACTCTTTCCTGCATCACATCTTCCTGGTGGCTTTCTCTGTCAGCAAGTGGTCTATGGATGGAGCATGATATGAGGAACTGCCAGTCCTGCAGCCCAGTGCCTTTCAGCTAAGGAGGGAAAAGAAGGGAGGAAAGCACTGGAGGGAGGGCAATGGCTCCATTAGCCAGGGCAGGAGCAGCTCTGTAGAGTTGCTGCTGTGGCCATGTTGTGTATCCTATGTGCTTATGGGGCTTTTTGCAGGCTGGCTCTTTTCTGGCCTTGAGGACTGCATATCTATTAGGGATAGTCAAATGTCCCTTACAGACAGTTCCTGTTCATCCTCACCTCTCCCACTCCTGTGTCTGTAGGTGTTGCTCCTGCCAGTGCTCCAGTGTGTGGGGCAGATAGGGGTGCCTGACACCCGCATAATAGATTTATGTTCCCCAGGAACAGGTTCCATGTGTGTATGAATTCCATTGGACCCGCTCCCTCTCCTCATCCTTTGTGGCTCCTAGGCTTGGGGCCATGCTGCTGTTTCAGCCTGCACAGAGCATGGCACACTGCAGCCCAGCCACCATCTCACAGATGGCAACCCCAAAGCCAAGGGTCCCCTCTGCAGGGGAACAGCCATTACAGTCTTACCCCTGGTGTCTTGGCCAGCTGTGTGAACACAGAGCAGTGACTTGGTCTGGGTGTGCAGATGGGCCAGCGCAGCAGTGGGGCTGAATTTCCCCTGCCCTGCAGCCAGCTGGACAGGTTCAATGTTGGGATGTGAGCTCTTATGGGACAGGGATTTCCATATTCTTCCCCCTATGGATGCCAGGTCTCCTCTATGCCTCTGGACACTGCCCAGCTCAAAAGCCAGGCAGCCACCAAGTGAGCAGATGGCAGGGTGGGGATGGGCACGGGTGGGGATGGGCACAGGTGGGTGAGGATCAGGCCCCTGATGCCCTGGCCAGGGGAGGGCCCCCTCCTGTGCAGTGCAGGGATGAGACAGGCACCATCTGGGAGGATGGCTGGGACCTCCAGCTGCAATTAGCAGCCTGTGCAGCCAAGCCAGTTCTGATAATAAATACACTGGGGAACGTGTATGTGCGGCAGGTGGGTGCGTGGCTGGGGGATTCATCACCCCTGGCACCCAGCATGGCACCTCACCAGTGGGCCCTTGGCCTCTATGTAGGTGGAGACTGGGGGTTCAGCCCATGCCCTGCTTGGAAGGTGCTTGAGGTGGCTGGGGCAAGCACCACGGATGCCAAATTGCCAGGTGCAGCCCAAACAGATCGCTTGCAGCATGGCTCTGTGCTAAGGACTCCAAGGGGTGCTGAGGATGGAGGCAAACTGCACTGAGCTTGTTCACAACAAGACTTTTATAAAAGCTAGGTTGGAAAGCAGACAGATCACTAAGGACAGACTTAATTCGAGCCCACGGTCTTCCCTTCTCCAGGTCAGGCAGTAACTTTCCCATTGAGCTCCACAGTGCCTTTGGGCTAAGCAAAAGAGATGAAAAATTACCTACAGCATCAAAGCATCCAAGCACAGCACCATCAGGCACAGACCTCTGCACTGCTGCGATGCTTTTTCAAGGACGCCATCAATTCATAGGCAATATCATATTGTCTTCTGCTGCCACAGCTGAGCAGGTAGCTGTGGCCGTCACTTCACCCTGTGATCTCTCTGGGCCTTTCTCATGCTGCATGTGAAACTTACACATGGAAAGGAAGCTTTAGTATCTACCTAACCCAGAAGAACCAAGTATCTCAGCATCCAGAGTGTTTAGGCCAATGCCCAAGGGGAGCCATCATTGAAGATTGGATTTCAGCTTTGGCTTTTCCATAGGGTCTGTGTTGCTTGAACTCTGCCAAGAAATATGCCCAAGTGTTTCCATGCATAGGTATAAATTTACAGCACTATGCATTAAGGGAGCAGAGATCACTATCGAGGAGGGATAAAAATGAGATGGGAGCCATGTGGAAGAGCACTCTGAAAGGTGTTTAACATGCTGTAACAGTTTGAAGAGAATGCTCACACCTACCTCGAGCTCTCCAGTGAAATAAATGTATTGCATCCCTCTGGACTGGTTCAGAGAGATATTAAGGAAAGAGAGATGGAGTACGTACACTGAAATGAGCCTAGAACCAGTAAATGCCAGAGAGGCATTTCAAAGGCATTGCCCTGTGAAGGGTGAGGAACAGTACTCCTTTCCTCTACTCCTCACACCCATACACAGATGGGGACAGATGGGTTTAGGTGCAGGCAGGCAGACCAACAGACCTGCAAGAGGCTTTATTTGAAGGGCTTCTCAAGCACAAGCCCTGACTATTATACAGCTGGCTGCCCCAATCACTCAGGAAGAAAAAGCACTCCAACCATACATGAAAAGTTATCTCAAAAATAACAAGGCATTAAAACACTTGAGCTCAGTTGCATTAAAAGGTCGGCTGAAGCATTTCTATTCTCTAGCCTGACCACATCTATGACAAGACCAGGGAACCTCATGTCACCCAGTTATTCCTGCTTTGCCCTCCATTAGTCCAGCAAGAGAAACCCATTTCCTCAGATCTGCACCCGGAAGAAGGCTCAGAGAGATGGTCACATCTTTCCCTTCTGTGGCATCTGTTCCTTGTATGGAACTTTGATGACACCACTTCTGAGGAGAGGGTGTACAGGCAATTTTGTCAGCCAACATGGGCACTTGGAGAAGTTCTTTAATGGGTGAAATACCTGGATGGTGGTGCAAAAGCCATGCCCCTTGCAAGGTGCTCCAGAAGCCACAAGATACTGCTTGGCTTGTAAGCCATATGTGTGTGAAAAGTCCTTCAGAAATGTGAGCATCTCCCTAAAGTCACTGTGAAGCCACAGGACCTCTCAGCCACATTGCTGCCACCCAAGACCAATTTTGGGAAATCATTCTGCATTACACCAGCAGCACACTGTGGCACATAGCCGGGCACAGATGACTTTAAACCTCTGTTCTCAGGGTTTCACTGCATCCCTGCCTGCAAGCAACTATTGCCAGGTGCTCTTGCATTTCCCACTGAAACGGACAGAGTGTACAAGTTTGTTTTCAAACCAAGGCTAACCCTTAGAAAACATAGATCAAGCCACACCTGACTACCTGTGCTTGCTGCACAGCACCCATGCTAAGAGAGCAGCTGTGCCTTCTGCCTGCCCAATGCGCTGGTACCTCTCACTAGCTCAGAGCACAGCCCATGACAGCAACTATTACCCTGCTATACACAGAGCAGTGCAGTGTTTTGCCTGCTCCTTCCCCTGTAGAGAACACCCTCCCTAGTGCTGCAGACCTGGGGGAGAGGCAGGAAGAAACTCAGTGATTTAGAAGCTGAGACTTTCACACCAGTGCCCAACCAAGAAAGGTCCATTATCTGCATTCCCTGATCCCCTGACATGGCTTCCATGTCACATTTTACAAGCTTCCTTATGTCATCCACTGTAACATACCCTAACAGAGACAGTACTAAAATGAGCAAGACTAAAAGGAGCATCTGAAGGGCCTAGCTGAAGGACAGGGAGGAGGGCTTGCATGGCAGCAGCACAGTGCTTGCATGCAACGGACTGCAAAGCACTTGGTTTCATATGGGAAGTTTTTCAGGACAAGGATGAAGGGATGTACCTGCATCACCACACTATGCCTGGACCACACAGGAAACTCTCCCTGGACACTGCAGCTACCTGACGCTAAAGAGAAGCCTTGCAAAAGGCTCAGACTCAGCTCAGCATCCTGAAACGTCCCCATCCTTTGATCTGACAAGCAGGAATCAACAATGGCAGGGAAGGAGGTGCAAAGGCTGCTATGGGGAGCCCAGCCATGGCTCACATCTCCCTGATGAGCTGCCAGCCAGAGCCACAACTGATGCTGTGGCAGTGGGGCCCTTCTCTCAGCAGGCGGCTACCTCACACCCAGCCAGTGTGCAGAAACCTCTCTGTCATGGCAGCTAATGAGCGGATTGTATTTCACAGCACTGCGGCCCCGCGCAGGCACAGCCAGCGGCTTTCATCTCCCTGATAGCTCCCACGGGAAAAGAGCGGCTGCTGCCCTGGAGAGCAGGTCATGGTCCGGTCTTGCTGGGCATTCTGGTATTTGCAGCTTTTAAACCCTCCATTGGTTTGCACCTGCCTAATGCTCTTTTAGAGCACAACAGTGGAGTGGAACAGGTTAAGCAAGCACCCACTGGAGTCTGGGCAGGAACATAGTGGTGGGATATGACAGCAATGCGGAGAAACATGGGAAAGTGAGGAAAAGGCTGTGAGGGAGGTTGTTTCTAACTTTTTGGAAGACTTGTCTTTAAAACAACAGTAAAATCCATTTGAAAGATCTTCATTTTGTTTAATAGCCTGGGGTTTATTCCTTTAATTCATGCCCTGACTTTAATCCTGCTCCTAACTGCATGCCTGCACCAGCTGCTCTGGGACTGCTGTCTCAATGTGCCGTGGGCCACCTGCTGCTTCACTGTGTTGGGAGAACTGGCCACTGGTCACCACTGCCCCTGTGTGCCCAGTGGGCAGGAGCTGACCTGCTTGCATTGAGACAAGAGCTACCTCAGGGAAATCTGATGCCCTGGACAGCAGGGAAATGTGGCTTGAATAGGGGAATTGATTCTTCAGAAGAAATCAATTCTTGCCCCATGCTCGAATTCAGCTCAGACTAAGCTCCCCAAGCTTCTCCCAGCCCAGGCCCCCAGAGCTGGAAGGTACACTTGCTGAAAGGGTACATGCGGAGCAGCCCAGGCAGGATACCATGCTCTCCTTCTCATTAGGTTGCTATCCAGAGCCACTCACCAGGCCATACTGGTTAGTGCAGATCTCATGTCACTGACACCTCCAACATCCTCTCTCAGTGCTCAAGGGTGTTGTCACAGGAATGCTGTTTTGGCTGAGTAGGTAGGACTGTCTATGATGTGGCACCCTCAGCCTTTGCTCTCCTGCAGCCATTCCTGAGATCCCAGAACATCATCAAAGGCAGGTTCATAGAAAGATGGTTGTTGGCCTCTTTGACATGAATCTTTGACTTGAATCCCCAGCTTGCCAGGGTCAGGGACCCATAAATCCCTTCCAGGGAGATATGGAGCACTTGGCCACTCTGCCAGGGTCTCCACATACAAGGCAGCCTATTTACTAGCTCCCTGCCCAGGAAAAGGAAACCTGCTACTTTTAACATGGGTTTTTAATATGGTTTTTTCGTCAGCACCATGTGTTCTGGAAGTTCACCCCTGCCCAGGTGTTTCTGAAGAGCAAGAGATGCTCAGAGCACTTGTGAGGACCACTGCTCCCAGTGAGGCCAGGAATGGCCTTCAATTGCTCTTTACCTTGGTGTCTAGAGATATGAAGTGGAGTGCTGAAGCTTCAGCCTGGCATCCTCCAGGCCAGCTCACCACTAGTGCTCTGGCTGCCCATACCATGTGTGGTGCTCCTGCCATGCCCCTCTCTCCTTTTGACTCGGCACCCCACTGGCATCCCTTGGCAGCATCAGCCCCCTCCTGTGCCACTGACCCTGGGTGCTTGATGAAGTTTCATCTGCAGAGGTTTTGCTCTCCCATCTGCCCCCAACATGTTGTGTTTTACATGAGTTAACATCTCTTTTAGCTCTGCAAGAAACAGGTCTGGAAAAGGTAATTTTCAAGCAGAGTTCAGAGAGGCCACAAGCCAACAACCCTCATACAATGAGCAGTGGGAAGCCAGCACCAGTGCAATCCCCCTGGGCAGACCTACCGGCAAGGGATTGAAGTTCTGGTCCACCAGGTGGTTGTGGCTGTGGTCAAGGAAGGAGTGCCGCACCACCACGTCGATGCCTTGGCTGGCCAGCAAGCCAAGTGTGTTCAGCCACCTGGGGATGGAGGGAGCAGAGTAAGAGCTTTGGGAGACGACCTGTCCCAGCACTCAGCTGAGCTGCAGCACACAGCATTGGTATTATTCACCTGACCTGGCACCTGGTCCCAGCACCTAAGCTGAAGCCTTCAAATGGTTTTGTGAGCTGGGTATTAACCGGCTTCCATCACCTCTGCCTCAGCAAGCCTGCCACCTTTCCTGCAACCAACCACAGCCAGCTCTGCCTCAGCTGTGTCTGGCTCACATGTCCCAATATCACTCCTTAGCCTCTGCTTCTGCCTGCACCCTAGCATCACAACCCTGGTGCAAGGATCTCATCCCTGCTGCTGAGATGATGCCAATGTGCTGCCAAGCTAGGGGAGCACCCCAGGCTTTGGGCACAGGGTTGTGATGCTAGGGTGCTCCCCTAGCTTGGCAGCACATTGGCATCATCTCAGCAGCAGGGATGAGATCCTTGCACCAGCCTCCTCACACCCCTCATTCAAAGCCTGCCACAGCCCTGATGTACCAGGCACCTCCTCGAGCCACCCCACAAAGCCTGGATAGTCCTCCTCCACCTTTTGTGATCATGGCTAGCTCTGAAGATTTCAGCTGGAGCTTTGCAGTAGGGTGCCTGTGCCAAGTGGCTGTAGACATGCCCCAACAATGGTTGTGGCTTTGAAGAAGAAAAGGTGGTTTCCAGAGCGGAGTCCTGCTGAATGTCTCCCTGGGCAGATGTCCCAGGAGTGGATACATGCAAGGATGAATGGTTGCAGCCTGAAACCAAAATGAAGAGCAGGAGGAAGCCTGGGTGATCCCAAGCTTCTGAGCAAGGCAAGTCTGTCAGGGTGCCAGCCCTGTGATCCCAGAGCTGGCATGCTGGGATCACACCTGCCTTCCACACCATGTGCTTTGGGCACACCATGGGTACAAGAGTGGGATCCTGTGCAGTCACCTCCTTGCTCTGCTTCTCTGGCTAATGCCAGAGGCTGGGTCACCTACAGGAAAACAGAGCTGAAGAGAGGTATTTGTGACGCTATGGATAAAATAGCAGT
This sequence comes from Phoeniculus purpureus, assembly GCA_028565055.1. Taxonomy (NCBI): domain Eukaryota; kingdom Metazoa; phylum Chordata; class Aves; order Bucerotiformes; family Phoeniculidae; genus Phoeniculus; species Phoeniculus purpureus. Next base: position 16,237,699 of record JAOXOE010000632.1, on the reverse strand, counting down.
GCCCAGGTTGCTAGGGAGAATCATGGGGGATACATCTGGGGTCTCTGGGCACAATGCTGGCCCTCTCCTGGCTTAGTGGCTTTCCAGCATCCAAGCCCACAGAGCCCATGTAGGTGTCAGTGTCCTGGTGCTGGCAAACTGATGTAACTCACAGGAACCCAGCTGCATAGGAATCAGAGAGGTTGTTCATGCCTCCAGCTGAGGTCGCACCGACACCTTCCAGCCAGATCTTCTTCCCTGGTGTGTACGTGTTCACTACCTGTATGGGAGACAGAAGCAACCAAAATGACCTTAATGAATCTGTGATTTAAAGCCAAGTCAGACACCTGCTGTGCTATGCCCTAGGAAGGCTTGCAGAGATCTTTGGTGATGGTGCTGCTGGTCAGCACCTGCCTGGCCCCGGCACAGTCAGTAGGTGTCTTTACTGTGGCTGGGTGGTGAGAGACTGCTCCTCACTATCTTCTGCCACTGCCACAGGTCCACTATCCATTTCCTGGAAATGTTCTAAACACGCACTCCCAAACACGCTCTCATGCTCCTAAACCTGATCCTGCTCTTTCACCACAGTCTCCCCAAGCACTCGGTCTCGCAGGCTGCCACATCACTTCAGATCTCCATGTCCCCATGCAAGGCGCCTACCAGACAGGAGGAGTACCCAAGCCCCAGTGGCTCTGTGGCATGGGAGGACTGGGACGTGTACAGGAGCCACAGGTGAGACATGCAGGTCTGAGCATGCTGGCCCACCCATTACAAGGCTCCAGTCAGCACTGCAGACACTTGAGACATGCCAGACTTGGATGGCTGGAGCTGCTCTCTCCTAGTACAAGCAACGTCCAACACCACAATGCCCCATCCTCTCTCCTGCAATCCCACCTCTCCAGGCTGGGCAACAAGCTCCTGGAACCAGATGTCTGCAAACCCAGTGGCCTGAGGAGTGCTGCAAGCAGCTTGATGGATCCTGCTCCATTAGTGAGGAACACTGGAATGTGCTGGATGGACTGGGATCCCTCAAAGATGTTAAATACGCCAGCTCTGAGCTGCCTCCCACTCACAGCCTGTGAGAGTCGACATCCCTGACTAAAGCCCCAGAGGTGTTGGCATCCTGCCTGTAATTATCTAAGCCACCACCTTCCTCGGTCTGAGAGGAAGCAATAAAACAGGGAAGTGGACAAGCCCAGCTGCTCTAATCAGTCCCGGCAGGATGCGCCGACTCAAAGCCAAGCTGGAGGCGATTAGCACCCAGCGCTGTGCTTTAGCTCAGCCACACTGGCATCCCCAGGAGAGCCCTTCCCTGGCCCTGCCTCATGCAGACCAAATCCTGCCCCGTGGGTGCAAGAGTTGCCCCCCCCTTGCTGCCTCTGCTCTGGGCACTGATGAGGTCTCACTTCCTTCCCAGGGGGTTCCTGACCAGCAAAAAGGTGGGTCATGTACCACTGCTTTTGGTGAAGTATAGTAACCCCAGTGAGAGCAGGGCCAGCCAGAGGCTCTAGCTTGCCCGTATACTGATCCTGCCAGCCATCCTGCCATGCCTCCCTGCAGCAAGAGGATTCTCAGCTCATGCCAGAGGACTCAGTAAGCAGTTCCTCTCCTCCAGTTTTGCTGTGCAGACCCTCACGTCCCCTTTCCTGGGGCCTCTCTGAGTTGTTTACTCATCTTATGGTTTCTCCCTGTAGGAATTACAACAGTAAGATATTGTAGTGACTGGTATGGTATGAAAACCTAGACAAGACAGACAGACATCTCTTCCAGGACCTAAAGCCTTCCTTGCTTGCTACCAGTTCTTTATTTCCTCCAGGACTGACAGCTAAGAAGGCCAGTCACAGCCCTGGCCCCCATATCAACCAAAGCTTGGGCACCCTGCAAAGCCCCTATCCACTGTCTAGTTAGTAGATGTGAACCAGGTTCCCCCGAGCAGAGCGCTCACTGCAGGCTGTGCTAGCCAGGCGAAGCCAGGGGCTCTGACACTGCATGCCAGCAACAGCTGGGTTTTATAACACAATCAAAACATGGACATCAGGTTAACAAAAACAGTTGTTCATAATGATTCTCCACTAGTGATAATTGCCCTGGAACTGCAACTGTCAGAACTTTGCAAAGCGAAGGCCTTTGCAAGGCACTGGGAGCGAGCATGATGAGACTGCAGTAGGAGCCCACCGGTGAGCAGGCACAGCACTGGCTGCATTTGGGGAGGTTTGGCACTGCCTGGCTGCTCCCTCCTCTCCTTGTCCTCAGGAACAAGTTTCAGGGAATACTCACGTTACATGCTGCTCCCTTCAGGAAAAGACAGGCAGAGAATGAAGCAAGTGGGCTGCTTTAGAAAGGGTTTGCATGGCGGTGTCTGCCCCTGCCCAGTGCATCCAGCCCTCGGCACACGTGCTCAGCTCATGGGACACTGCAGCCTGTGGTCACTTCCCTCCCAGCCTGCCACTCATCCCACCCCTGCTGCCTGGTCTTTCTCCCCATCTCCTGTGTGAGGGCTGACTGAGTTTTGGCTGGGAGTACCGCCGCCACCCCAACAGCTGCCCTTTGTCTCTCCTCCATGCCAGCTCCCCAGGGAGGCTGTCGGTGCTGAGTCCAGAGCCCTGGACACAAGCTGTGCCAGTGCTGGGTACTGCGGGCATGGTGCTCCCTTGCCTCTTGCAGACCCTTTGCACTCACGCACTTTCTGGATTTTCCTGATCTGGTCAGAGAGGGTGTCTAACAGGCGTGTTTTCAGGAAGTCCGTCACCTTGGCCACTCGGCCATCAATGTAGTAACTGGAAGGAAAATAAGACAAGGATTAGACAGCTGGGAGTATTTCTGCCTTGAACAATGTCCCTCCCATCCCATCTTGCCCCATGCCAAGAACCCTTCTCTGCTATGGTGCTTCCTGCTTGCACCCTACTCTGGCTCTCTGGCTGAGCCTGTGTCTGGAAGATGCTTCCAAAACATGGCATGAGACCTGGAACACCAAGCATCCCAAACTGCAGAAACCACGGGAAGCTTTGCATTTTCTTAAATATTTCTGGTGAAATGCTTGGAGCAGAACACTAAAGGCTGAGAGCAAAATTGGTCCTGGATGTCCTGCTGCAATAACAGGCCTCTGGATTAGGTCCTGACGGTGTTTCTGGACAAGGATTAGTGACCATGGGGTGCACAGGTTGAGCCAGAGCAAGCTCTGCAAACCAGTACCTCCACACCACCTGTACCATCCTTGCTTGCTCTTCCAGCAAAATCCACAGCTGAATCTCACACTCAGGAAGTGCCATGGCTGTTACCTGCAGGGAAAGTCCTGCTCTCACGGTCCTTCTGCCCTGGGAATACCAGGGAGTGTTTCCCATGCAGAGGGCTGAATCCTGCTCTTCATGTGCTTGCTTATATAAAGCAGGGCTTTAGAGCTACCCAGCACAAATCACCTGTCTCTAAGTGTGGGAGGAAGACTCTCTAATGCCTCTGTGCTGCTTCCTGACTCTAGGACATAAGGTGAAGCTGTGTGTCCTAGAGTACAATCCTTTGTGGCCACAGATAATCTCAAACTGTCCCTTCTGAGGAAGTGTCTGGAGATAGAATCATAGAATCACAGAATCATTAGGGATTGGAAGGGACCCCGAAAGATCATCCAGTCCAATCCCCCTGCCACAGCAGGATCACTTCACTG
>JAOXOE010000632.1:16214573-16233962 GCA_028565055.1 Phoeniculus purpureus | reverse complement strand
GTCCTGTCGCTACCTGCCATCCTAAATAGTCCCTCCCCAGCCTTTTTGTAGGCCCCCTTCAGATACTGGAAGGCCATTGTCCTCAAGCAATAAGCAGAGGCAGCCCTTCCAGACATCTGCCAGAGGCTCCTTCCAGCCAGCCAGCCAGTACATCTGCTGCAGCATGCACTGGCATACAGCTGGGACAGCCTTTTGGCTGATGAATAGGTTTTGCAGCCTGTGTCCCCTTGTCCCCAAACTTACGCAGACCTGTCTCCCTCTCCACAGACTTCAGTGCAGCCATGGACGCTGGGATGTGCAACAGGCTGAAGACCTGGGGTTTTGAAAAGCCAGATTCACCTTTCCAGAGCTGATTTGTCCATTATGTACATCTCATCCACACCAGCAAGCAGCCAGAGTAGCTGCTTCTCTTCGGTTCTGGAATGCAGGAACATCCCCAAAGGATGCCGTGGGCTAACTCAGCCTTAGCCAGAGCACCCAGCACACATTAAAGAGTTCTGAGAAGATTTTTGTTTGTCTGTTCCAAGTCACTACTCAGGTAATAGAATAAATGCATTTGGAGCTGTGCAGGGCTTGGAGCTGTGCAGGGCTACAGTGAAGGGGGAACAACACGAGTGCTAACCATCCCATAAAATAAATGCGTTAAACAAGAAGAACCTCCTCTGGCAACCCTCCCCAAGGTGTGTGGTCCCAGCCATGGCCTCAGAAAAGCACAGCATCATGTCAGTCACACTCCAAGGAAGGAGGCAAGAGGCATTTCTGTGTGTCTGTGGCAACTGGAAGGTGCTAAGGGCAGGAATTATCTCCAGGGGTGACTCAGTGAGTGTTCAAAATCATTCAAATCATTCCACTTACACACTATCGAATCACTGGCTGCCGGGAGGAGAGCAGATCTGTAAGCAGCAGGCAGCAGTGGGGTTTACAGAGATTACTTTTTAAGACAAAATTACAAAGCGATGGGCTCTGGGGATGGCAGATGTTTGGATTTTAGCACAGCACTTAAGAACTGAACAGAAATGATTTTTTTAAACTGCTGTGGACTAAAAACCCCATTACTGGGGCCAAAAACTGGCTGAAAGTCCATAAAAAGATTGTTTCATTGACTGGGAAAAGATGGAGTTAGAGAGACCTGCGCCCGCATATGGCCCCTCCACACAGCAGGCTTTCTGCAGGGTTCTGCTTGTCTGCGCAAGCCAATCCAGTTCTGAGCCCAGAATAAACTCTTGGGAGAAGAAGGGTGGGCTCGATCTCATAATCTCATTGAAGCATAAGGTGTGCTCTGAGCTAGAGCAACTCTGCCCTCCCAGGGACCACATGGAGGAGGCAGCCTCGGAGGGTGCTGCTGTGCTGTGCACACCTGATATCATGCAGAGAAGAGAAATGTGCCAGGACAGTGTCATAGGCACATTTTTTTGACATCTTCATGAATAACCTAGAGAAATAGGGCAAAAATCAACCTGCTTCAGTATCAGGAAATCTTGTTGGTAGTATGTCTTCTAGGGGAGCAAGGAGAGAATCTTGGCTTTAGGCATCTAAGGACAGCACGAAGAAAATACAAGCTTCTGTAAGATGGGGAAGGATCTCTTACGGATCTGCATGGGAAGTCTGCAGACACCAAGAGATACTTTCAATCTCTCCAGACTGAGAAAGAGGGAAAAAGGCTTGTGAGGAACAGAAAGTCACTGAGCTCTTCACTGGTACCATGCTACTCAGGAATAGGTGAACCATTTCCAGCTGTAGGCTCTGTCATTGACATGGGGGCACTTCCTTCTGAGAACTTTAACCATCTGTAAAATCAGTGCAGAAATCTGCAAAATGCAAACAACTGACAAGCAGGAGAAGATCTCATTAGGCATGGATTATTCCCAGGAGCAAAGGCTGCAGCTTTGCTGATATTTACAATGACTCAATGCACTTGCCTTTAAAAAAACCCTACCCTGAACAGGCTCAACTCTCCAAAAAAGCCAGCAGCAGCTGCAGAGTTCCAGCCCTGAGGGCTGGCAGCTAGGCTGAGCCAGCCCCGGGGTCCATGGCATCCACCTCCTCTTCTGCTGGTGCAGGTGAGGTCTGAGTGCTAAAGGACACAAACAGACAGACCCTCCTCAGCATGGGCAAGAGTCTCTGGCAGAGGCAGAGGACATGTAGCTCATGGACAAGCTATTTGTTTCCAATACAGGCTGGCAGCTCTTCTATTTGGTCCATGGGTATGATGCAGCACCACTGTTGGCCCTGAAGCCTAGGAGATATCAGCAAGCACAGACTGTGCCATTTCTCATAACACTTAGAATAGATAAGTTCAGAGCTGACTCATTGTGTCTTCTAGTTTGATGCCACTATCTCTGCAGAGAACCAGCCTGCCAGGATACGAGAAAGGCCAGCTAAGGAGAAGAAGGATCTGGCAACTAAATTCTAGATCAAACACACATCTAAGAGGAAAGGCCATATACAGCCACTTTGGGTGCCCTGTTATCCTATACAAAGCTGAGACCAGTTCTCCCCCTTCCATTTATGTTACCTCATTTCTATAAACCCCAGAGTAGGATGATGCCAAGCAATAGGGCACCTGCATTAACCTGGAACTGGCTACATGTCTCTATCCTGTCACCTCCAGGTCTTGTGCTGCCTTTAAAATAGTTTTGGGAAGATCAACAATTTGTTGCATGGGACCATGAGCATCATCCCTTGTTTAATGAAGGCAATGCACTGGGCTCCTGGGCAGCTGGTTTCATTTACCTCTCCTTTCATTTTAAAGAGAAACCTTTGCCCCTATTATCTGACCTCTTCTTCTGTTGCAGTTAATTACATTATAGCCCACTTCCCAAAGCTCAGGAATTTCCGGATCTACTTTCTTGCCTGCTGCTACAAAGACAGTCTGCTAGGAATTACGGCGCTCGTCTGCTGGGGATGTTGAGTGGAGCAGATCCCCACTGCCAGTGTGAAACCCTGCTGCCACTACTGCTGTGAAACAGAGAATCCTTTAGCAACAGAGGCAGCCCTGATCCCTGAGTGTCTATCTGAGGAGAAAGTAGAGCCATGGCTAAAGCACAGGTCATGGGACAGCCCCACTGCTCTCCCTGGGAGACAAGAGGTGGGATGGAACTTACCCTCACCAGGTGAATACTCTCACCAGGCACAGGGGAGAAGTGCTGCCTCCCTCCAGTCAACTAATAAATGCACTAATGAAGAAGAATGGCTGAGGGGGCTGCTCTCTGGCCCTAAACAGCACAACTCACAGCCATGAATTTCTCTGCTCTCAGGAAAGGTGCCTTTGTCCTTCCCAATGGTGGAAGCCATCCCTGGCCCATGCCACATCCCCAGCCCTGGGATGAGGGACTGTGCCCTTCATCACATAGTGCAGAGGATGGCAAGCCAATGGCCAAAGCCATGACCTAGCCAGGTTTATTTACAAGTGGAGATCAGTCAGTGATTCCTCCATGCAACACCTTCCTCCAGGCACAACCTCTGATGACACTGTGCTGTGAGCACTCATAGCAGGCTCGTGTGAGCCCAGAGATGTACTTTTGGTATGTACTTTGGGGAAGTGTACACGCTGAGCAACACTAACTCAGCATCCTCGGGAAATCTGCTTCCTGGAGTGCCTAATGAGCGTCTCCGCCTGCATTCTTGACATGACCAAGCCAGAATATATGTCACCCAAACCAAGTCTATCTTGGAAGGTAATGTGACATTCTCCAAGGAGCCCCAGGGACAGATATCCACTGGTTTTGAGGAGGCAAAGATTTACTTTCCTTGTAAGTAACAGGGATCTGTTCCTCAGAGGCAGCATTGCATAAGGATTTGTCCAGTAAATCTGCTGAACTTGGAGCTGTGTACAAACCTTTGAGTGGAAAATCATCAGTATAAACAGAGAGAGCATGCCCAGGGACAGGACTGGGCAGGGCTGCAGGTTTAAGCGGGCAATGAATCTTCACCATGTGTGAGCACAGCAATGCCAAGCAACGAAGTGGCTGCATGGAGCTTTCAGAGTAATGGAAACTTGCATCCAAAGGCTGAGGGAATCCGCAGGAAACTGGGCATGTGCTCATTACCAAACATAACAAACTGAGTTATCAGGGAACTGCCAAAGCTCTCAGAGCCACTGTCAGTCCCCCATGCCACACCCTCCATTAGTGGAATTTCCCTGAGCACTTCGAAGCTATTCACACATCCCTCTCCAGCAGCATATTACTTCTGAAGAGCGAGGCACACATGCTGAGTTACATATGTAAGTGGAACCCTACCGAGAAAGGCTGGCGAGGCTGCCTGTTTCCACCCGGTCTCACTTTTCTGTCGGATGTATTTCAGATATATTCTGAAACAGGGATCCCTGCAATGTATTCCCTTCTCAATTCTCTTTCTGGATAGAGCATGGGCATTTCAAAGGAATAACAGATTTGACAAATTTATAACCAATATCCCAGGAGAACATTCGGGTTTGGAACAGAAATATTCATACTTGGTTAGACAGCAGTTTAGCTTCCTGCTAATAATTTTCTTCTTGGATACAAAGGGACTTGTTTTGTTTTGTTTTGCTGTTTGGAGCAGAGAGATGAGACACTGTTTTGACATTTATTCGTAAACAGTACAGAAGCCCAGTGTGGAGCTGCAGCCATTGCCAGTCCTTGCAAACGCATGCGGGTGCAGTCTCCATGGCTCCAAGTCCAGACTGGGCAGAAGTGGCTCCTACACTTCAGTGGAGCTGCTGAGCATTTCACATTGACCCTATGCAGAAAGGTTTCAAAGCATTTGTGTGGGCAGATTCCTGCACACTAGGATGAAAATGCACATCTGAAGCCTGGAAGTTTGTTCCTTCAATTCATTCAAGGTCTTGGCCCAGTGAACAAGCCCCATGGCAGAAAGCAAATTCCTGGACTAAGTAAATGTGATCAGCACATCGTGTAATCATAAAAAGCAAACTCCCAGCTGAGACATAGATCATCGTTGCACAGCATGAGCCTGCAAATAACACAAGTCCCACTTCAAATGTTCTGCTACCTCACTGTCCTCATTGCAGCAAGGTGTTGCTGCCTGGCAGGGAAGCCCCAGGAGCCAAATCCCTAGCACCCAACACTGCAGCACAACAAGGCAAGCTAGGCACCCCAAGGAATGGGACTTACTGGATACTGGTCACGCCTCGTGCCATAAGCCACTTCGAGATGCCAACAGTTGCTTCTCCAGGAGGCTCCAAGGTTAACATACCAACACAGAGGCTTTGCATGCACTTGCAAGAAAATCTTATTATCTTAAAACTCCCCAAGCTCTTTAAAAAACGAGCAGATCTCCAGCAGAGCTTTACAAACCACTCTACCATACTTCATCAAACCAGCCTCAGTGCCTAACAAAGGATTGCTGTGAAGGACCAGCTTGGGGAACAAACCCTGTGGGCAGCACACACAAGCCCACCCTGGACCTGACACCCAGACCCTGTTTGTCATGCTCAAGGCCACTGTCCCACATGGGAAGTTAATTCACAATTAGAGCATACCCACTTTTTCTGAAAAATGGTAGGGGGGAGTGGGGGGAGATCCTCACCATGGTTTTTAATCCAGTAAATACCTGTCTCTGAAGTGTGTCCTTTCTGTGGCAGGTGAGAGCCCCACCTACCCTTTCTCTGTCAATTTTGGAGGTCACTGCTGTGCTTACACACTGCCTCACCTCTGCTCTGGCATTTGCACTCCCACTGCAGAGTTACAGTCTGCTGGGGAGCCTGCCTCTGGCCACAGTGTGCAAACTTGAGGCAGTTGGAAATAAGGGGAGGGAAAAGATGTTTATGGATATTCCCCCAAGTAGGAAAAACTTTTCCTTCATTTGGTGCTTTTGACATTCAGTGCTACAACTCAGAGCTTGCTTTGCTCTTCTGAACTGAAACACATGTAGGAACCAGGAGGAAATCAGGTATCAACGTCATTCAGGCAGTCCTAGCTGGGCTTCAGTCTTGGACGTTCGAGCCCTTTCCGTCAAACATTTGCTCCTGGGGTTACATCTGCCATGCAGGTCAGCAGCGTGCCTATGGACATCCAAGACCCTTACAAAAAGGAGCAAGGACCAGAGCATTACACATCTACCTCTGGACTAAGCTGCCTCTTCCTCCTCTGGACTAAGCTGCCTCTTCCTCCTCTGGACCAAACTAGTTTAGCTTCAGGCCAGTGGTCACAGGGAGACAGTGACTGGCATGGAAAGAACCCCCTACATCTGTCATATGTGGCTTTTGCTTCACTGTCGTCTCTACCCTGGCCACCGTTAGAACTGCCGGTCCTCTCAGCTGTCTCCAGGGACTCAGTGGTCCAGTACTGGGCTTTGTTTCCAGCAATCAGTCAGGCAAGCAGTGGTGGTTTTAGCCTCTGTCTCAGCTGCAGTGATAAAGGTTAATACATCCTGTATTTGTTTGAGAGGCTCCATGGGAGAGGCAGAGGCTCTCTCACCCAAATAATTGCAGCAGGAGATAGAGGAGGTGGCTGTCACATACTTGCCCCTCTCACACCCTGACAGCGCATCAGCTGTCCTCCCAGCATCATCTGATCGTTAGTGTTGGAAAGTAGAAGGAACGGTGAATACCTACTGTTGCCAGGTAACAGCATCCACTGTGCTGCCAGCCACCTTCATGAACCTGTAAGAAACAGAAGAAACCATATAATCCTAATGTTGTCACAGGGGAAGTCTTAAACCAACCAGTGCTCATCCTACATCACAGGATATTGAAGGCAGTCACCACACTCACAGACTCTTTCTAATGAAACCTTAAATGGAAGGAACAAGTGATACTTAACACCAATGCTTGTAGCAAGCTCTGCTGATAATAACAGAGTGAAACCTGACTGGCAGCAGAGCTCTGCGCATCATTTTGCAGCAGGTGGGGAGAGTTTTGGAGCACAACAGCTTTTCAGGAACAAGGGTATATATTTAGTTCTATGACTGCAACAACTCTCAGTAGTGATTAAAAGAAAAGTTTTAAATACCCATCTTAAAAGGAGACGCTTCTTCACACAACATGTTCTTAAGATAAGAAACTACTTGTCCAGATTCAAGCAAGGTCTGGAAAAATTGATGAAAATGGAAATAGAACCAGCAAAGCTGTTAGATGCAAAGCTTTAAGTTCAGTGTTCATTGAGACCCCTGAACATTGGAGAATGGGAGGAAAAGCTGGACAAATACTGTTATGTTCTTCTGGTTTTTGATGCTCGCTCTTTGGCACTGGCTTCTAGCAAACAGGATTATGATCTGGGTGCACTTTTGGTTGGCCCCATTCCTATAACTGTCCACAGCATTTCCATGCACAAGGTTGCAGTAAGAGTAGTGTGGGCAGTGGACTACACACAGTGTGATACCTGTGCTGGGTAGCTGATGCATTTTGGAGATGATAATGTGTACAGACAACAGGAGACATTTACTTGAGCAACTGAATCAGATGAGAAAGAAACTGATGCTGTATTGCTCTTTGAAGCACCAGAATCCCAGGAACACAACAGGAATTACACAACTCTCCTGACTCAAGCAGGACACAGGGATAAGTGGTGATGGGTCTTGTGACCCTGACTCCTGCAGAACAGCCCCATGGCCAAGGGTGGGTAAGAAAAGCTTTGCAAGAAGACACGAGACTGTTTTACCAGACTATTTATCGTGGCAGGGACAAGCAGTGAGCTTTCTGGCACACGACTCTCTAATCAGGTCTGAAACAAGAGCAGCAAGCTTCAGACTAAATATAGCTCAGAAACAATCATTCTGACTTTAAATGAATGACGATGGTCAATTATAGGCTGGGACAAAAGGGCAGCTGGACTCTGTGAAGCATAAGAGGACAATGGCAACAGCAGTGGTTATAAATCCCTGCAGACAGAGAGGGAAGAGATACACTTAGAAATGGAAAAACAATAACATACTATAAAACCCCATAGCACTGATACCTGGTCCTGCTGCCTAGTGGAGCTGCGAGCTTCAGTTCCCAGGCTCGCCTTTCAGAAATGGTTCTACATCTTTCTTGAGGGTCGTGCCAGGGAGATCAGTGCCAGGGCAGTCAGTCGTTTGGGGACAGTTTCTTCCTCAGCTGAACAAGACATCAAGACCAGCCAGACCAGCCCCAGCGCAGCCAGAGGCAGAGGTGGAAGCTCCCTGCAATTCACACTGGTCACTTGGGGAGCGAATGTGGCTACGGAGAGGCTGCTGTTCTACAAAACTATGTGTGCACAAATATGTCCAAAGGATAAAAAAACCCCAAGTGTCAAGTTTTAAATGCTCAGTGATCTTTTAAATGAAATAATGAGCTTTAAATGAAAATTATGAACACAATCTATATTGGGTTTGAAGATCCATATATTGCAATGTGGTTTGCATATTAGCCCAGACTGTTTTCTCCTCTCAAAGGCTTTATGTTCTGACTGCAAAATATATCACCTCAGACTCTACTAAATCACCTTTTCAGGCTCGGCTTGACATTCCGTCCATGAGCAGACTGCACTTGGAGGAAGATGCCCTCTGGCTTTCCTCATTGCTTCCACAGTGCCTACAGCCCTTCTGCTGCAGACACACCTGCTACAGCAGTCTCTGTACAGTGACTGAAAAGCAAAACAAACCCTCAGTATAACCTTCAGCAACCCTGGAGCAGTAGAAGCAGGACATCTGTCTGTCCCATCTTACATGTCTCGAGGAAGGTAATTGGCCTGTTGTTAAAAAGCTCCTCAGAAAATTTTGTTCTGGGACAGGAGCATCATTTAAGCAGCACAGTACAGACCAAAAGCAGGACAGAAAAGGCTTGGCTACTGTTCCTCTTCTTCCTCCACAAGAGCAAATTAAATCAGTTAGCTCTGGTAATTTTCAATTTTAAGATCATATCTAGCTCAAATGTTGCTTTCCAAGTCTGTTTTCCTTTCCTTTCTTTTTCCTCTATTGAGGTTTTTGCAGGATGAAGTTCAGAAGGGTTTGATAAAACTCCAAGCCCTGCCTTAATGGCAGATTTGTGCCTGGAGAACACTGGATCTCTTGGGCAATGGTCTCTATTCTCCTACAGCAACTCAACAGCCAACAAGTGGTACTTCAAGAGCAAGTACTGGGCAGGTGGGGATACACTCAGATGCAGGTATCCCAACATGAGGATATTGAAGTAGGTTTATGAATACAGATGTTAATAATCCCTTTCTTCCTGTAGCACCTTTGTGGTTCAACCACAGATCTGGAGGGCAGCGAAGATCCACATGGACCAAATGACCAGTGCTGGCACATTTGTGTCTGGGATTTCCTGGACTGCATAGTGTCCATGTGTGCAGTGTGGCGCAGGCAGAGCAAACCAGGCGCTTCTGGGAGGGGTCAGATCCCTGCACATGTGCTGCACAGATGGGCTGGCCTGGGCAGTAAATTTGCTGTTTGCCTACACATTGGGCTTTCTCTGTGAGCACTGAGTAGTGCATGTGCAGTAAATGCCCTCCTAGGAGAGGTGGGACAAGCCAGCCTGTGCTGTGCAAGCAATATGGGCAACTACTATAGCAATACACTGTAATTCAGATGACTTGTAGAACCAGGGCATATCCGTGTGGTATCCCTGGCTGGGCTTCCACATACCAGAAACATTTACCAGAAATGTAAAAGTTCTCAAAACCTGCTGAGGCAGCAGCTCTAAGTGGGAAGGCAGAACATGGCAGAGGTACAGGCACCAAAAGTCTATATTGTTAAACTATGGCTCAAATCTGACCACTTCCACAGCAACTCCCATAGTCACATTTCCCAGGACCACAACTTTCACTTGAGTGGGAGCACCTCTCTGAAATAGGTCTCCTGTCCCGATTCAGTACTTGCCAGTCATGGATCACCTACTCTAACCTAAAGCAAATTGCTCCCATGGTTAATTAGCCTCCAGGTATTTTATTTCCCATCCAAATGTGTGTTGTAGTTTGAAATGTTAGATTTCTTGCTTGAGGCATTGGGAGGTTGCTGTGGCAACTTGTGATGCTCAATATGCAATTCCAAGCTGAGTTTCTGCAGCTTCACAAACCGAAACAAAGGGTTTAGCCAGGTTTGGGTTTCTGACTCCTCCTTCATCACTGTACTTTTGATCTGTGTTCAGAGAGGATGCACATGTTGCTTTGCTGAATGTGACAGCCATCTTGCCCTGGGAACATGGTGAATGGAGAGTGAGTGGAAGCTGGAACTTCAGAGATCAGCAGAAGGAAGGTTTTGTCTGAATTCTATCATGTGCTGAAACGGAGAGAGGAGTTCTCTCATTCATGGCCATAGGAATTGTCATGCTGGAAATGGAGGACTGGCTTGGAAGCACTTGGAACAGACAACTGGACTTTAAAATGCCTGCTGATGCTGAGGGACATGTGCATAGGCTGAATGGAGTCCACGTTTCCACAAGGAACAAGAACTATTTGGAAGTGTTTTCCCTTTGAGGTGTTGGAGATTGCGGCTTGGCTTAGTTATGTAAGAATGTGTGATTAACCTCTGTATGCCTTTATGTGGGGTGAATGAAACTTGGCTTGTTGGTTTTCTGCGTTAGTTTTGGGTTTTGCCTGCAATTTGCAACTGTTTTTCAAATTCTCCTTGTTTTGTGTTCATTAGCACATTAACTAAATTAATTGGTTAATTTCATCTCAGGATAAACCCTTGACAGTGTGTCACTGGAACTTCCTAGGCTTATTCTTGATATGTTAAAGAGACCTCTGCATTTGAAAATCTCTTTCCCAAGCAGGTATTTGCAGACTATTATCCTTTCAATAATAAAGAAGTGTGATCCTAGAACAAAGAATTGCAGCTGTACAAGTGACTAGTGAGTGTTGCACAGGCTCCTAGGTGGTTCAGAATCATCCAGGTGGTCCAGCACCCAACTCCTGGGTGCTGGACTTCACAAACTTGGGTTATTTCATCCACTACTCCCTGAAGCAGTACAGAAGCAAATTGACTCCCTCCCTCTCCGTCAAGCCCCAAATGTAGGAGCAACTTTTGGGTTGCTGGGTGGATCTCTAGAGCTGGATGTCAGATCTCTGCCCTTTGAGCCAACAGCAATGGGTTTTCTTGTGTCTGACTTGGTTAGTAAAGTACACTAAAGCACAGCCTTTACTTACTAATTTTTTCAGGTTCCAGTAACACAATCAAATACCTGCAACAGCAGAGACAGGTGCTAGAACCAGCTCATGCCACCTGCTACAAAGACTGATCTGCAGTACTGATTTCAGACAGGGATTTCACACTGGGGAGTAGAGCCTGGTGGGGACTGTGTATAAATCTGCTTCCATGTCATATTTTCTCTCTGCTTAGCATTGCCTTTCTTCAGCCAGCCTGATTTATGGTAGAGTTGCATAAAACTTCAAGCAAAAGGGGATTTATATCCCAGAGTGCACCACCCAGACTTAGTAATCTGCACTTCAGGAACTCTAGAAGTTGCAATTGGGCCTTGATGTTGGATTACCAATGACTTTTTTCTCTTTCATTGATTTGTCCAGTCACTTTTTAAGCACACACCTCTGGCGTCCACGACACCCCGTGACAGTGACTTCTACAATGCCATTGTACACCACAAGAAAAGCTTTCCCTTTCTTTCCAAAGCTCCCTTCCAAACTACTTGCTGCACTCTGCAAAAAAATCCACCCCATTCACAGGCTCATTTGCCTCTGTAACATCCCTCTGAGATGTTTGTCTCCTGAGCTTGAGGCATAGCCTGTTTAATCTCTTCTCACGTGAAGACATCACACACTTCTGCACATCCTTGGCTCTGCTCCTTGTAACCCTCTTGGTTCTATTACAGCTTTTCTGAGATGAAATGACTAAGACTGTAGATAGCAATCGTCATGTAAGTACACAGTGTACTTACACAGTGGCATAATCTCATCTCTGTCTCTTCTTACCCATTTCATTCTTCCTATACAGGCTGTCCAGATCACGTTTCAGCAACAACTACCTTAACCCTTTCCTCCTGAAAGAGCAATAACTAAATGCTTTGCTTATATCTCACATCCTTGACCCTGCTATTTAACCAGCCTCGAAATGCCTCATCACGTCTTTCACACCTCATTTCAATGTATTCATGAATGGATACGCTCATAAATTCGGTACTTTTCGGAGCCTGAGTACATGCTACAGTCACCTCCTCCCTTTGTATCATTAATTTAATGTTGCTTGTCTTGTGGCTTAATTTTTTTGCACAAAAATATTGCTATTCAGTGCCCCTGTATATTTTGTGCCACCAGCCCCATGGGATCCGGCACTAAAGTGAAGATTCTGGCTCTGCTGACTGAGAAACACTCAACTCCGTTGTCTCACTGAAGAGCTTTAGACAAATACAGAAGGATGTACTTTTCAAAGAAAGTCAAGCACCCCAAACAGCTTCTAAAACTGCAGTGCTTACAAGTTCCTTGTGAGGACAGGAGGCAAGAGGACAGGACAAACACCTACAATTCTTCCTGAAACCCACCCTGAGTCCTTCCCTCTGCTGGACACAGCTTAGCCCAGGCTCTCCTTGTTTCTCTTCCCTATTTGAATTTAAACATACAAGCTCTGTGCATACACTGTCTTTGGCTGCTACTCCAGAACAAGGCATGGATAAGAAGCAATACCTTGGCCAACTGATGCGTGCTGATCTGCTCACACAGCCACAGCCACCTTTGTCCTGATAATGGTACAGACACAAGGCATGGGCAGGCATCATAAACATACTGACAAAGACTCTTCTATATTTAGTACCTGGATTTTGCTTTGGTCTCCGGATGTCTTGGATTCCAAGCCTGTGTCATGTCGTGAGCTAGAAGCTAATGTCTCTACCAAAGGAGCACCAACACAGGAACCTGGTCTTGGGGTTGATTTGTGGATGCAGGGAGAAAGACTGAGGAGTGGGATGGGTTTTAACCTGACCCCTACTTGGACTGCCCACAGATACTCAAGACATCATCTCCATGCTCCCTCCCTTGCCCTGCCATGTCCACAGCTGGCAGAGAGAAAGAACTTTGTTAGCACTGAGAAACACACAGCCTCACCTTTTTGGGATCCTTTCAGAGCACTGGGGAATGGCACCATCAACAAAAAGAGCTAAAATAGCCCAAACAAGTGGTTAACTACAAGCCAGAAGTAGGATGCAGTAAAATTAAGAAGGATGAGATACTCTTGTGTCATGCAAGGTGAGGACTGACAAATGGGAGCTGCCTCAACTACTGATGCTGTTTGGCTGGAGGTGCTGTGGGTCTGTGACCAGAGAGTGGATACACAGTGGGGACAGCAGTAGTAAGAACGAGCTAAGGAGGCTGGAAGGAGGGTAGATATAAAGCCAAGAAGGCACCAAGACTGAGAGCTGGGTAATGAGGAGGAAGGGAAAGACACTAGCTCCAGAAAAGATTTTCACTTCTCTGTTGATGTCAGCAGGCTCAGGACTCAGAATGGCAACAGAGAATGAACAACAGCCAGTCTAGAGCGGATACAGGTGCCTGCTGGCCCTTATTCTCCTGGCTCCGCAGCTCCTGCTGTGATGGTGGTAACAGCACCACCCTTGTGAATGTACAACATCTAAAACTCCACTATATCAGCCAAAACACAACAGGTCGTCAGAGCCCCTAGCAGATCTACCCAGACGTGCTGGCCTAAGTTTTGTACCAAATGTTCTGAATTTTAAGATGTGTTAGCATCTCTTCTTCCTAATAGCTTTCCCTCATGTTTCTTCTTTTCTAGTGCTGAATGTGTATTCATCCATGCATTAACCTTTGTGTCTGATTCCTGATCTGCTGTTAAAGTCTGTTAATTCCTTAGAATCTGACAATTTCTCCCCCAGCAAATTCTGAGTAGTTCTGAGATTCCTGTACCAGAAGACACAGTAGGTAGCTAATGTGGTCTGCTCTCCAACAGCTCAGGCTGCATGAATGGTCTAATTAACACCTCATCAAACTCAACCCTTGTTTGTGTCTGGAGAAATTCCCTCTTGCACCTGCGCATTCACAAGACACCATTTCTAGTCCCCTGCGGAGCAGTCCTCAGCCATCAGAGCAATACTCCACCACTGCAGAACACATCCTTGCATCAGCAGTAGTCTCCCAGATTTGCCAGCTCAGAGTGACACTGAGATGCTCTGTGTCTGCTCTGACTGCAACATGCAGGGTGGTGCAAGAGTTCACGACCAATAACTTTGCAGTCAAGGGACCATGCTGCTGTGTTTCAGGCAGGGCCCTCCTCCCCTCACTGCATTCTACCTTCATCATCAGAAAGTGCACCTAGCACATCTCAGTGGCACTTGCCTAAAGACCGCCTTCACAGTGGGACAGTGTGCACACCCCCCTACACACTGCAAACTCTCCAGTAACTGATCTGCATTCAGCATCTAGCCTGTCTAGCACACCTCAGAGAAAGGTGGCACCTGAGGAGGGCTTCAGTCACACCTTGTCCTAGACGACAGGCCCTAGGATTGGGTCAGAATGGCCCTGGAGGTGTTTATCATGGAATCATAGAATCATTAGGGATTGGAAGGAACTCAAAAGATCATCCAGTCCAATCCCTCTGCCACAGCAGGATCACCTAGACCAAGTCGCACAGGAACATATCCAGGAAGGTTTTAAATATCTCCAAAGAAGGAGACTCCACAACTCCCCTGGGCACCCTGTTCCAGTGCTCTGTCACCCTCACTGTGAAGTTGTTCCTTCTGATATTTATATGGAACCTCCTATGTTCAGTTTACACCCATTGCCTCTCATCCTATCACTAAATGACATTGAGAAGGGCCTGGATCCATTCTCCTGACACCCACTCTTCATATATTTATAGACATTAATGAAGTCACCCCTTAGTCTCCTCTTCTCCAAGCCGAAGAGACCCAGCTCCCTCAGCCTCTCCTCATGAGGGAGGTGCTCCACTTCCTTCATCATCCTTGTTCATCTACACTGGACTCCCTCCAGCAGCTCCACATCCCTCTTGAACTGAGGAGCCCAGAACTGGACAAAATGCTCCAGATGTGGTCTCACCAGGGCAGAGTAGAGGGGCAGAAGAACCTCTCTCGATCTGCTAACCAACCCCCGTTCTGATCCACCCCAGGATGCTTTTGGCCTTCTTGGCCACAAGAGCACACCCCTGGTTCATAGTCATCCTGCTGTCCACCAGGGCCCCCAGGTCCCTTTCTCCTACACTGCTCTTCAATAGGTCAGTCCCCAACCTATACTGCTACCTGGGGTTGCTCTTGCCCCGATGCAAGGTTCTACACTTGCCCTTGTTATACCTCATTAAATTTCTCTCTGCCCAGCTCTCCAGCCTGTCCACCTCTCACTGAATGGCAGCACAGTCTGCTGTGGGATTTATCTCCTGCTATGGAGACAGACAGAGCCTAGTTCACAGCAGAGAGCAATGCCCAATTCATGTCAACACCGTGATTGACTGCAGGTCAAGATTTAAGTGTAAACATAAGTTCAGCTTGGTTGCTTAACAGCTTAAACAATAGGCTACAATGCTTGGAACACAGCGCCTGCAATAGGAAAACGTAACTTTAGGCAGCACTTCACAATGAGACTTCTCTTTGAGTGTTTCAGGACCTCAGGTAACTACAGAAACTTCTCTTGGAGAACATCCGATGCCAGCTTTTACTGAGGGAGATCACTCCGTGGGCCTCTCTGAGTTCTCCTCTCCCATCTCAGCTCATTTCCAGTATTTCTCTCACCAAAACCCACTTCATCACCTTGAGTAACGGGGCACTGCTTGTCTGGTAGAGTAATGCACACATCCTATATTCTGTTCTGAGGTGTCTCATGTCTCTCCTCCAGCATTACTTAACTCTGGAGTCACAACCTTCCACTTGGCATATTTCTTCCTACCTGGTTGACCTCTGCTGTTTACCACAGTTTTTTTAAATAAGAGAAAAACTTGGCAGATTTCACATCATGAGGACAACTAACCGCACACACTTTATTCACTTGCGAACTTTCATCCTACTGTGAGCACTTGGTGTACCACTCATGGTGGCCTAGCAAAGTAAACAGCAGGCTTGCCATCAAAAGCACCTTCCTAAATTCCTTCTCTACTGTGCTTGCTAACTGTGCAGGGCTCATCCAGCATCTTCAGGGACAAGTCCCCGCTGCAAAAGCCCTATGCACATGCTGAGTCACAACCCATTGACCAGTTCTGTGATGTTCCTGCAGAAGACAGAGTTCTCGGTAGCACTAACAGAGACTACTGAGGAGATCTCAGGGAGCTGCTGGCAATAAAGCTCACACTGTCAAGAAGCTTAGGCACTGGGGTTTGTTTGTTTGTCTTTTTGCAACTCCATTTCCAAACACTGCAAAGGAGTACTTAGGCCTTTGTGTAATCTGATTTGCTTGTCCTTTTCAAGCCCTGCTTGGTAATACTGGGGTCTTTATGAGGAAAGACAAGCAGTGCTTTACTCACAGGACCCCATGGGCTGTAAGATGATGGCAGGCGCATGCAGCTTGACATGAGCTGTAGACATCAGTGTTTGGAGCTCAGGACACAAGGTTTCTCATAGGAGAGAGAAGTCACTTTGAGCAGCTGTGGACCTGGGATAGCAGCAGACAACCAGAATACGGCTTGGACAGTAGGTACACTTGCCACAGCTCTTTCAGACCACTGCCCTCCCTTTCATTGGAGATGATGTTTCTGTCATGCTGCTCATCAGATCATACACTGCAGCCTCACTGCTGGGGTTGCCATCTGTCAAAGCACACTTCCAGCAATGTTGAGCTGCTGGACCTCCCTGGATGTGCAACTCGGCACTTTCGACCCCTCTTCCCTGGGACCCAGCTGTGGTGCATGAAGGGCAAATGCAGCAGTAGGACTTCGCTCTCTCTAAGAGCTTCTTGGCTCACATCCCCGTTGTTTTCCGTACTCAGCCTGCTCCTCCCGGCGCTAATAGATTTCCTGCTGATCAAGGCTACTACAACATTTTGTAACTCCCTGCTCACTGCTTTCACTGTGCCGTACCAAACGCTGGAGCTCCAGCAGGCAAAGCAATCATGCGGCATTGGCAGCAGCCATGGTGTGGGTGCAGGCGCTGCTCTCCCACTTTCACCAGTGGTAGGGATACTGGTGTCACAGCTGGTTCAACCAGTTTTATGGTCTCTTTGCGCTGCTGCAGCAGAGCTGAGAATCTGGCCCTGGCTCCCTCTCTGCCCCGCCAGGGACTGCATCAGTGTGCTGTTTATTGTTTCTGCCAGATCATTCATGCAGATGTTAATGAATGCTAGACCCAGCTTTGCTCCCAGCAGAGTCCCTTCCACACCTCCCCCCTGCCCAGCCTTCTGCAGTGGAGTTTCTGTTTACAGTCCTGCAGGGAATTTCCCCTCTGCTGCAGAGTCTTTGAGTTGCACAGTCCCAATTCCTGCTGCCAGCAGGCTCCCACACCTGTCTTGTTCCCTGAGCTGTCCAATGTCACCTCCAGGTGTCTGCGTCCCTCACTGTCACCATTCCTTCTCCACCTCTGGCCTCCCCAAACTAGAGACATGCCAATTCTCCTAGGAGGGAGCAGAGGGCTTGGCCAGTGAACAAGTTTCTAGAGGTTCTTCCTCTGCACAGATGTAGAGAGCACAGTGATAAGTCTCCAAACGGGAAAAGCAAAGCAATTTGTCCAGTGGGACTGAGACATCTATGATGTAAGTGGTGCCAGAACCCACCTCCTAGCCCTGCACCCACACCACTGTATTATCTTCACATTCCAACAAGGTGGGCAATCACCTATGATGGGGAAATGCTGGGAACACTTATGAGAATGTTAATCAGACAAGCCCAACATCCCACTAAGGACTTCTACAGAAGTTTAGCAGCGCAGACAACCATGTCCCTAGGCCACTGGTACTATGGTGGCTGATCTATACAGAGCCTTGCTGTCCTGATATCAAAAGAGTAAGTTTACCTGCTGCAAAGGACATCAGGTTTATGGGGGTTTCTGACCTCATCTTGATCAAAATAACATCACTTACCCTTCCAGGAGAGCAATTACATTCTTTCTGGGCCTTCCAATGTTCGGCCCATAGAGGTTTGCTCTGGAATAAGTGCGGATAAGCTGCAGCAGGCTTCTCAGCTGGACGTAGTCTTTCCCCAGCTGGCTGCCATTCACTGAACGGCCGATCAGTGTCCGATAGTTATTGGGCTCTGGGAAAATAAAAATAGACAAGCAAGGTTTGCCAGCTCCCCTCACTCATCCGCACTTCCGCAGAGAGACACACAGCTCGTGCTGTCGCACAGCTTGAGCTGAGGAGTGGATGAGGGCCATCACTTGTCCTCCTGTGCCAGCATCTTCTCCTGTATCCCTTTTGCTTGGTGGTGGGTGAAGAACCTGCACCTTGGTGTTATACTCCTGTCTCTGTAGGGTCTCCTGCTGGCACTGCAGTCACCACAAAATCCATACAGCTGCTAGTGTAGTCATCTCAGGATTGTCTGTGCCCGGAAACTGGGGCAGAAAAATCTCATGTGCTTTACATCAACTGATGGAAACATCTGGCTAAGGGGTTAACATGTGACAGGTTTGTCTTAAAGATGGTGCTACCTTAAAGCAGAGAGCCTCTAACTTCCTCTGAAAGGGCACTGACAAAGCACCCTGGGACCTGCAAATATCTTCTTCCAAAAGGGAACACCTTTCTGTTACAGCAAGCTCTGCTCCCGTGGCTCTCCTTTTCCCACACTCACCATTGCCCAGCTCCCAAGAGATGTTGTACTTCTTGCTGGCACTGTACTTCAGCAGGCTGAGAGCATTGGAGCTGTTCCAGGAGTTGTTGGGGTTTCGGCGCAGAGCATTCAGTGCAAAGATCAGGTGAAGGCCAGAGCAGTCAGCAAAGTTATAGAGTTTGTCTAGAGACCTGGCTGGGAAGAAACAAAACCAGCTTGTAATTCAAACGAAAGCTAGTTCCAGGAAGGTTCAAATAATCTTGCTGTCCATCAGACCTTGCCTTGTGTGTAGGATGAGCCAGAGTCAAATGCCACCCCCATGACATCTGTAACTGCAGAAATGCACCTGACCTTTAAAAGTGGGATAGGATTCCAGGTGTGGGCTCATCTCCTTCCAGCATGAAACTTGGATGCCCTCCACCACTGTGTCAGAGCTAGGGGCCATGTCACCAGAGACAAGTGACTTTTTAACATCTCTTTTCATCTATTCTTGGCAAGAGAAGTTCAGCCTTTACCATGTTTATCTTGCCTTGTATCTCTTTCAGAGCTGATTCCTGCAGAGCCCAGCAGCAGAGAAGGAAATCACCACCACCACAGCCTACCAGTTCATGGCCACCTCTCATGCACATCACGGCAGCCTGCTCTCTGCTTCCACAGCCCCTGCACACTGATCAAACCCCAGCAATAATCAAGTGGAGCCCCCAAGGCATGCACCGCACCACCAGATAACCTCTGCTCCACACTCAGAGAGGATCATAGGATCATAGGATGTTAGGGGTTGGAAGGGACCCAAGAGATCATCGAGTCCAACCCCCCTGCCGGAGC
>JAOXOE010000632.1:16179403-16214473 GCA_028565055.1 Phoeniculus purpureus | reverse complement strand
CAAGTCCTTCAGCCTCTCTTCATAAGCCATGCCCTCCTGTCCCCTAATCATCCTCGTAGCCCTCCGCTGGACCCTCTATCAGCTGGTGCTGAGGAGAGAGGAGGACTCCCTGCCCAGCAACAGCCTGGCCAAGGCCTGCTGCTGTGGTGGAGTTCCTGAGGTGCTGGGGTCTTTGTGGGATTCATGTCCTACCTGCTGGCCCCAAAGCACTCCAGCTGGCATCTCCCCTACTGTACTATGTTCTTGATGAGCAGTGGAGCACCAGTGACCAGCAGGGGAGCCCAAAGAAAGAGCTGACCTAGTGTTCAGGAAGGAGAGACATTAGCACAGGAGAGCCAGAATGAGTAATGCCTTTTTTACCTTAAATCTGCCCTAAAAGCCCAAAAGCAATCAGATTCCTGATGAAGCTAACGTCAGTGTTAGCAGGATACGAGCTCATACGACAGCAAGAGGAGATCTGGTTAGAGAGTAATTAGATAACAGTGGTGTTTTCAATCATCCCTGCGTGTTGAACTGCATCCCAGGACACTCGGTGAGTTTCCTGAAGCAGCCTTGGAGATGCAACCACTTCACTGTGAGGAGCCACTGGGGATGGGGAGGTTCCAGGGGGCTGGGGAGGGCAGACTGAGGGCTCTGCTTTCAGAAGAGGGGAAGGAGGCACTGGGGAATTACAGAGTAGGCAGACTGGCTTCAGGTCCCAGAAAAATACTTGGACAAATAATCAAGCTGCTTGTCAGCACTTACAAAATATAAGGAGATGATCAACAGCCACAGGAATGTGTCAAGAACAAATCACACTAAGGCAATCTACCGACAGAAGATCAGGGCTTGTGAGCAGCACAGTGACTGTTTAGATCTTATACCATGATGGTTTTTTAAGGCTTTTGACATGACTGCACGCTATATTCCTTCCAGAAAGTGATATAAAGTTAACTGCAGTGAGAAATGCGCACAGCAAGAGCAGCTACCAGCAATGTGCTCTTAAAATGAAGGTCCAGACAGCCTGCTCTGGGTCTTTTCACACATTTCCAATAAAGAGGGGTACAAAGGAGTGGAAGATACCTACATCAGTCTTGCTATGGCACTAAGGTGCCATAGCCACCATGGCCAAGGGACCCGCAGGGAATGGAGAGGGTATGATTCCACACTCAGGAAACTGCACTAGGCTGGGGGTGGGGGGGATGCTGTGAGATTGCCTGTACCCACACTACCCAACCGAAGTGCAGGTGAGATGGTGACAGCGAGGAGCTGCTCACTCCGGTCGAGATAAACTGCTCCCAGCCTGTAAGTCTGCATTTATTCTGTCACCTTTCCTGATCCCGGAAGGCCTTGGTGAATACAGAGCCAGCCCTGAGGTCTGAGAAGAATAAACTTAGAGTGTAGTTTGAAGAAGGGTCAGGGAAATAACTGCTAACTGAGCAGCTAACATTTAATGGAACACAGCAAAGTCCTGGAAAGGAGCAGAAAGGAAAAACGTGGAAAAGAAATTCCTAATCCCTTTCACAACCTTTTTCTAAACGCTACTGGTTGTTTGAGTGAAAAGTAGCTGAGTTAGATTAATCTAATGTATTCATCCCACTGGTTCAGCCAGGAACATTAGCTGTTTTCTCTAGGCATTCAGTGCATTAGAGACAGATACAGCTACTTAATACTCATTTACTTCAGACCCCCAGGCAAAAAGCTGCGCTTGAAATGAGACTCCTATAAAGAGGACAAGATAAGACACCTGAATGACAACATGAAGATAGCAAAAAGGTGTAACCTGCAGTTTGCCTGTGAGACACGAAAACATTTTCCCTGGCACAAAACTGTTGTAGTTCTTAAGTACTACACAGGGGGATTTGGTTCACACTTAGGAGCCTCTGCAGAGGACTGGGAATTGATTTTCCGTGCATCCACCGGAGGAAACAAGCCATCTATTAACCCTAGGGCAGGGCCTGCCACTGTGAAATTTTACTTTCCCCGTGACACTAATTTTGTTTCCCTGGACCTGGACACAGTGATGCCACATGTATTTCATGTTCCGACACAGTTTTCCAAGCTGGAAAGAGGAGAGAGCTAGGAAATGCTTGGGGGTTCCTCCTGCATGTTGTCAGCGGTCTCCAAGCACAGAACCTGCAGACTGCAGTGAGGCCACAAACAGCAGGAACTAATGAATGTGTCTCTGCACTCACCAGATTGCTAATATGGGCACTCTTGGTATCAGGAGTACGAGGAGTCAAGGCCACTTTTCTTCTTCATCCTTAGCTGCTGTCTTGGAATTGTATAAAGCTGGAAGCACCAGTCTCTCCTCTGACTCTGGCCTTGATGGCCAGTTGGCACAAGATGCCCAGCCATTGGTGATTAAAGGCTGTTGAAAGGTATGACCCCTCCTGAAATAACTGCCGTAAGCTGGACATCTCCACTGCAGATAGCTGCAGTTAGATGGGAAGAGTACTGTCACAGGCAGCTGAAGCACAAAAAGGAGCATATTTAGAAGACCTCAAATGATATGTAGTCCTCCAATAAGTACAAACAGGGCCAAGAAAGAATGTTATAAATATTTGACTGCCATGACTAGGGATGGGCACATTACTTCTGAGTAACAAGAACGTGAGGAATCATAGAATTATTAACAGCTGGATAAAACCCATTTTGAATTCTGGATAATTGCACAGTTTTTTCTTCATTAAATACAGAAAATCTTGTGGGAATTTAACCTTTCCCCAGATAACAGATCATTAGGCAATGCTTTCATAAAGCATTTTAATAGAAAAAGGCATTGTCATACTAGAATGAATCTTAATAGAGCAGAACTGGATTTATATGATGTTCTCCTTGCCCCTTCCCCTCCTTTCCCTGGTGCAGAGATGCACATGCGCAGCACTCATGTGCTCTTTGGTTCAGGGAGAAGGAATAGATTCCTTTTAAAAGGTAAAAAAAGACAAAAAGAAGCACAAGAATGCAAAGAATCAACTTCTGTCACTTCCTAATGCTTGTGTAGCTGGAGCCAGGCTAACCAAGGGAGCAGTGCCTGCTGGCAGGATTCAGCAGGGATGGACACCTGCTTCGGTGGGTTTAGGACTAATAGCAGCCACCAGGGAGAGACAGGGGCCCATGGCCGTGGCAAAAGAAATCAGAAGATACTTGGGCTCTCTCAGCCTTTTACATCAACTGCAGAGCCTTGAATGCATCTGGAGAGTGAATACTGCACAATGATGCATGGCTGGGTGACTGACTGCCAGTGAAGATCTGCTCATAATCCTGCCCTCAGCTGAAGCTCAGCATAGGAGTTAGAGATTTGGTCTGTTTGCATGGATCTCTGACCCTGCACAGAGCAAGACAGACCATTTCAAAATGCAGGAGAAGGTGTCTGTGAGGCAAAAAATGGTGGTGGGGCTCATGGGACAAGACTTTTAGGATTCTTTCCTATTTTTCTCCTTTTTATACAAGGCTAAATTTTAAAGTTCTCTGAAAGATAAATGGCATGAACTCTGCCAACACAAAATCTGCGGCACATTAAAATGTCTCTGGCAGTTTAAAATAATTGGAAAAACTTTCCAGTTGTAGTTAGTGAATTAAACATTATACTGGAGACTTTATAAGGAGCATAGTATCGACTGCCTTTTGCTAAGAGGGACAGTTCAATAATCTCTAGGTTTTAAATTCTTCTACATTTTTTATTCTGCTTCAGGAATTTTGCTGTGGCAGGGTTTAGCATGAAGAGTGGAAATTAATGTATAGGCTGACATTAGCCGGTGGTCTAGAGGGTGGTGTGGAATGGCATGGAGTGCTGGACACTTTCATTACTCTGGGAAGTCAACCAGGACAACAGAAAAGAAGAGCCTGTTCTCCCTCTATCCCCACTGTTCATCACATCCCTTTCTTGCATATACAGGACGTGCCAGCGCTGAGGATAACTGGGTGAAAGCCATTCACAGAGTGGGCAGCACACATTACACTCCCCTAATCTGCAGTTTACCCAAGAGACTGAGCAAATATACAACACTTGAACCCTTCTGTTGATAAAATAAAGAATTAAAGTTCTATGAATAATGATTGAAACTAATCATGATTATTGCTCGATTCTGTGTCCCCATAAATTCTGAGGAATGCCTGGAGCATCCCTACAAACTGTTCTTGGTGCTGGTACTGAAGCCAAGCATCTCCTGCCTCTTGAGCACCCCACAGGAGATAGTGGGGAAAGACCTGGCAAAGAGCAAAGAGAAGCCCCAAGAGAGCTCTATAGGGAGGGGGCAGAAAGAATGGCACAGAGTGTTCAGACAGAGATGAGTAAGACAGCTAGTGAGAGCAATGAATGGAAAAAGAAAGGTACTCCCGCTTACAGAACAAGTGAGTACATGGAAAATTTATTTACAAACAAATTGCCACCATAGACAGCTGAATCCCATTTGCAATGGCCCTCTTGGGCTGAAAATCCTCATAAAACCACATGTGTGTGGCAAGGACTTAATGTTTTTTTAGCAAATAAATATTCGTCAGAAGATATACAACAAGCAGTCAGAACGACTCCAGACTCATGGGACAGGTCCACAAAACTGCAAAACTGGTTTGAAATCTTCCCAAGGATTCTATCCCCAGTCATGTTAGGTTTCAAACAGGTAAACCAGAACCCCCCCATCCACAATTTTGCCCAGTTCAAGCACCAAAAAGTGTTTTGTGAGTTCAGAGAAAAAGCTACATCCCAGACTGTCTGCATGCGCTGCAACACCCAGCTCAAGCAACAGGATCATGGGGAGTTTTTCCTATTCTAGCTGCATGCTAAGCCATTCCTTCAAAGTAGCTGCCTAATGAGAATTCTAAAGATTACAAGGCTACCAAGAAACCCACACAGTTGCTGGAAATTGCATTTTCATGATGACCATCCCAGCTGGAAAGCTGTTTGGTTTTAATCCATTCTTCTGAAGCATTTTGCTGTGTAGTAAAACCACATCATGTAAAGATGCTGAAGAATTCCCAGGCAAAACTGCTGACAGGAGGGAAACGCTCAGACATACGTTTCACCTGAAATGCTCCCTCTACCTGCTCAGGCTCCCAGTCTCCCCCAAAGAGGATGGAGATGTGCAGAACAACAGTTCTCATTTATCTCCCACGCTTCCCTATCGCTCTATGGGTCAGCAAAGGCTGGGGGTTGCATGTGGGGAGTGTTTCTCAAGGCAAGGTGCAACACTGGAGGTCCACTCTGAGTGACAAGAAGTATTTTGGCAGAGCCTAACAGTGCTATAGAAAAGGGATCTAGTTTAATCCCATCTGAAGAATACCTGAAAGTTGGAGGAACTGGCTTTAATACTGCCAGCCAGTAAAGAAATGCTGTGCACTGTGTGTTAATAAGGACCTGGATTTTACATCCAGCTGGATGACAGATGGAGGATCTGGTGCTATTCCCCCCAGAGTATCGATGGAGTCTTTTTCCAGGGGAATTCTTGTCATCATCCCTGCTCTTTAAGCAGCTGAACATCGACCCTCAATATTCATTCAAGTCTTTAACTGGATTTTTCATTTCATTGCCAATGCAGAGGTGATTATGCTGACCACGTGAGGTAGGTTTAGACCTTAACACCACTGTACAGAAATAGCAGTCTGGGGGCTTGGTGTCAATCTCTCGCCAATAAGGAGCTTGGCCGGCAGCCATGGATTGTGGGCTGAGTTCCCAGCTGGCATATAACTTGGAAGACAACCACGAGGTCTGGGTTCAATATCCAATTGCTAAGGAGTCTGGCTGACAGCCTTGTTTTGTGGAATGAATCCCAAATTAATATAATGCTTTTGATACCAGACAAGGGGCATGGCCCAATTCCAAATGCTGTAAAGGCTCAGATAAAAGCTGTAGGCATTGGGTTCAGTGTGTAAATGGTATTGAGGTCAGATGACAGTCGGGATTGGTCTTAATCCTCAGACAGTGAGAAAAAGGAATGAGCCCTTAGCTCTGCCTTCATGCAAAAAAAAAAACCACTTCAGCTCACATGAGCAGAACAGCTCTGTTTTCAATCCTCGTACGGTAAAGAGCCCACAGAACAGTAATGGTTTCTAGGAACAAGTGTAAAACGACATGGAGCTTCAGAAGAGATGTGAGACCTTGGTTCAATCTCCAAATGCTGTAAAGCTCAGATAATGGCCAGAGGGGCAATTTCCAAACTCTGCTCCAGCTTGGTGTCTGGGAAGGAACCAAGGTCACATTACAGCTAGGAAAGCTGGTTGTTTCTGTTGCATAGCTTAAGTCATTTTCCCTTTTGGATCAGGATAAGTCCAGCAACTTCTAAAGTTTCAGAGGGAAACAGAGGTGGGCAGGGAGAGGGTTAAAGATTTGAGCAAAGCAAAACAGAACAAGAGAAAAAAATCAGACTGTGAGCACCACCTGCTCTTGCACACCTTGTTGGCCAGCCCAGAACACTGGGCTTGAGCCAAGGGAACTGCTCCAGAGAAAACTTGGGTACAGTTCATCAGCATCCTTGCTGCTCCACAGTGCCGGCACCACTGGGAGTTCTTGGGACCTTTGTGGGAAGCAGCTCATCCCACCAAGGGCCAGCAATAGCCAGCACTGCAGGTGCTGCTCACTGACAGTGCTCACACAAGGGACTGGTGGGAAGCAGCACATGCAGCAATACCGCACTTTTGCTCTCATCGCTTACCTGTGGAGTAGCTTCCTCATGTAGCTGAGCCAGTTTGCCTGAAGAAGTGACTCTACTTTGTACAGAGGAATGCAAATAAAATGTGTGTAATGTATACAAATGCTACTTTGAGTGGGTTCCTAAAAACGGTCTGTTACATAGGAAACCCTGCCTGGATTGGATTTTATCGAAAGCAATAGTGATCCTGTGAAAAACCTAAGATTTGGTAAATAATCTCTATCTCCCTTCCCTTGAGGAAATTACTTCAAGTCTAATTCTGGTCCCTGGGACTCACAGCTTTAGCTTTAAAGTCCCAACAGGATAGACTACTAAGGGAGTGGCCCGATCACTGTGAGTGCTGCGTGTAACAAGCTGCAGTTTGCCAGTCTGACTCCCAGCTAGCCAGGCTCTTCAACAACAACTGCGGACTTGGGGTTTTACCTCCAAAACATGTTCTCAGAGCAGCATCTACCCATTCCTAATGACCAGAGGTGCTGAAGACAAGCCCTGTCAGCACCATTCCCTGTCTGGACAGTGGGTACAACCCAGCATTTTGCTCTACTCTGCAAAGCTGCCTTGCTGGGAACAAGTTACCACAAATCCATCTTCCTCCAGGCTTTACCTATGCTCACAGAGGGACCAACCTTGCCAGGCTCAGGATCATGGTTGTAGATACAACCTAGCTCTGCTGCCAGACCGTTTGCTGACAGAATGACTGTTTTATATGGCTGTAAGAGTAGCTATAAGCACAGCTGTCTGAAACGCAACAAAATCTATGATGTGTGTTTTTAAGCTCACTGACAGCTGGCAGTGCTATGCTGCAGCTCATTCCTTCTTTTACACAGTTTAGCTAAAACACTTCTCTGTGATCACCCTGATTTATCAACAAACAGCAGTTTCTGGAACAATTTAAAAGCATTCCCAAATAGGCAAGAAGTGGTCAGCTCTTCACGCACTCAGCAATCTGTGAGCTCCCAAATAAGCAGGCAGCTGTAAATGGATGAGGACAGCTGAAGAGAGGACCAAATACCCTCTCTGGCTGCCTCTTGGGGAGGACAGGGCTGTGGATCCCATTGGGATGGGGACTCCGAGGCAGGGTTATCTGGGCAGCTGCAGAACATTACCCATGACTGGGGGTTTAAATTTTTTAAAGCTGCCTTAAGCTGCACATTTCTGCATTGGCAGGGAGAAAAGGTGACTTGGTCCCTGCACAGTGCTGCTCGCCAGTCAAGGAAGTCACATTGAAGGGGATCTTCTGCAACTGAGTCTCACCTCCTAGGCATGGGAAACTCTGTGCATCCCAAACCTACACACATATATCTAAGATAGCACCTCAGCTTGCTGTACAGCTGTACACTGTAACACAAGGCGTAGCAAGAAGGCACAAAGGCAGACACCATGCCTGTCCCTGTGCTCACTTTCTCTTCTGGCTGCAGAGCAGCAGTGCCTGCAGGGCAGATGATCATGGGGATCCACTCTCCTGTGCATCACTTGCTGCTCAGACAAGCTGCATCCACATCATTGTTCTAAAGTGCCAGTTGCAAGGCAGAGGTTTTCTTTATAAATACCTTTTTTCAACAGCACCTAAACTGCTAACACTGCAGTAAGAGGACGTTTTCAGCACTTTCCTGAAAAAAATAAGCTGGGCAGCATGGGCTGAGCAATACCCTGTGCACATGCTGTGTGGTTAACTGGAATGAAGGCCAAAGCATGTTTTTAATGGGTTCCTTTACCTCAATCCAGATAAACTGTGCATCTACCTCAGTAATTCCCTGCACTCTGGTCAGCAGCCCTCATACTCTGCTTTTGCTGCCTGAGCTGCTCTCATGTGACTGACTCACAGCTTGATTGAGAAGAGCCTAGCACAGGTATGCGAGCCAGATCCTCCAAGCAGCATCCCTAGAGCTGCAGAAGGTGCACAGCCCTGTGCCAGACCCCTTCACCTCCTGCCCACTGGACCCTTGCTACTCCGAAAGACAGTGATGCTGAGCATCCATGCTAGGAAGCTGAAATACCACATCGGGAACAAATTCAAACTGAGGACTTCAGCATTGCCAAACCCCAGCATTCAAAAATCATGAGTCAAACTCCCCAAAATCATGGGACTGGCTCAAGGAATCTGGTTTTAACATGATTTTCATTGCCTGATGTTCTCAAAAATGTTGGGTGCCTGCATATGATGTTTTTAAGCTCCTCTACTACCACGAGAGCTAAATTCTGGATTGTTTTTATTTTTCCATTTAGAAGCAGTTGACAGGCAGCAAAACAACTGTTGCATTTTACAAGTTTTTTGGGTTGGACTTGCCTTCTCTTGGGTGGGGGCTGCAGCCAATGGTCAGAGACAGAGGACATGCCTGATCTCCTTGCTGGTGGGTGCTGCAACTGAGATACTCTGCTGCTGGGCACAGACCTGCCCATCTCCTCTTACAAGAGGCTAAACTCAGAATCCACAAAAATCAAGTGCTCTATTTTACACATCTGCATCAACGTTTCCTTTCCTGCAAGAAGCTGCAGTGGTGCTGCACTGCTGAAAACCACCCATCCCAGTCTTGGCCCATCCTCTCCTGCTTGCTGACCCCATTCTCACCATTGACTGTCCCTGGCTGTTCCAGCTTGGTGGAGCAGCTGATTTCCCGGGGAGGAAGAGGGAGTAACTAGGGCTTTTCACACACTTTGTGAGCTGGGCATCTGGTATTTTTCAAAACTCTAAAACATTTTAACGGAAAACTGTCCTACAAAAATAAACCAAAAAACAACACATAAAACCGGAAATGTTTCAATCTGAAATCCTTAATTAAAACCACACTCTTTAGTACATAAAGGAGGAAGTTAAAACAGAAATGTACTTTTGCACATTACAGACAGGATTATAATAAACACAAAGCACTGCCAAGAGAGAGGCATTTTCAAGGCTGAAGGAGATGCCTCCAGCTGCACTCAGATAATGTCAGAGGGCTTGTCCACACTGCTGGGTGTCATTGCATTTGAACACGATAGCGAACAACCAAGCTACATGGATGAGGAAGGCAGCAATTATCGGCACAGACCACTAGCACTGTGGCAAGGACCACAGCCCACTGGGGTCTGTGAACTCCACTGACTTCCCACAGATCCCAGACTCTGGCCTTAATCTGTAAAATATTTGAAGGAACTGGCCCTGGCTCTTCCTGCTCCTCTGGGCTTGATGATACAGCTCAGCTGGAGGGACCCGGTTTGGAAGGAGCTCTCCCCAGTTAACCTTTGGTGGAATCTTGTACCAAAGTACACAGGGTGGAGTCTGAACCTGCTTTTGGAGACACAGATGAATGGCTGGAAAAGGCCAGTGTCATCAGCCTGATGTCCTGCACCACACAGCCCAGGATACACACAAGGAGTGTAGGAGTCAGTCAAACTCAGTCCCTCAGTAGGACAGAGCAGATCTTTAGTAAAGGTATCCATTTCCAGCTTAAAATTTGCTGCAAGTATGGAAGTCAGTCTATCACTTTGTAAAATTTTGGAGTTTTTTAGTATCCATGGTTAAAATAAGCTGACTCCTAGTCCAAACTCACCTGTTTTGGCCTTCTAGGGACTAGATCTTGCTTTGCCCCTGGCTGCTAGGTTTTTTCTTCTTCTGGATAGCTTGAGATTAAGATCAAGCCTTCTCTAAATGAATTTCCATTAAGCAGCACTCATTTTAGTATTTTCACAGAAATGCAAGTTCTTCCAAGCTTCTGCAGCTCTGCTGTCCTATGAGCCTTACCAAGCTATGCCATCACACAACAGCTATGAGCAGCATTTAGGATCTCATGAAACAATACTGACGTGCTGAGGGAGAACAGCTCTGCTCAGACTACCGCTCCACCACATCAGTCACAGACCTGAACTTGAGTGCCTGCTGCTGCCCAGGACGGATGGTCTTCTGCAGAAAGGATGCTGCAAAATGTGGTGAGTGGGTGAAGATGCCTCTCCACCTTAGCAACCAGTTTTAAACTACATCTGAAGGGAGTCACTCAGAAATGCTAGTGGGTGTTCTACCACCAAATGAAGGCTTGGGATGTGGCTAAAAGAAAGGGAAATTGTGGGAGGCTCAGAGAAATCATCTGAGTGAGAATATAAAGAGCAGCCTGCTGATCATATTGTACATCTGCACATAAATGCCAGGAGAACAAAGAATAAACAAGAGTAGGATCTCCTAGAGCAGATTGCACAGAAACATGTCCAGGAGTGTTTTGAAGTCTCCAGAAACAAAGATTCCACAATCTCTCTGGGCAGCCTGTGCCAGGGCTCTGTTACACCTACTCTAAAAAAACTTTTTCCTTATATTCAAATTGAACCTCCTGTGTTCTAGTTTAAACCCATTGCCCCTGTCCTATCACTGAGCACCACTGAGAACAGCCTGGTCCCATCATCCTGAATCTCATCCCTTAGGTACCTATAAGCGTTTATGAGATGCCCTTTTGAGCGTCCAACCAAAGCAGCCAAATAATTGGAGTTGGTAGGAACAGGTAATTGTAATTAGTCTGGCATCTGCTAAAGACAAAGCAGGGCACATCCCAGACACACCAAACTTCTGGAATGCACAGCGAAAAGTTGTTCTGGAGAAGGGAAAGTAGCAGGGGAAGGGATGTTTATTATTTGGATATTACTGATACAGGAAGTTGATTAGTAGTCCAAAACTGGAAGTAAATGTGAGTGCATGTGGTTACATAACCAGAAAGTTCAGCAATTTAAGGCAGTGAAGGAACGAGAGCAACAGATTAAAGATAGTATATTTCAAAAAAAAAGCAAATTTGAACAAATTCAGGGCACAGGTCAAGAGGATCTCTGGGGAAGGGAGTTTAAGGCAGCATTTCTCAACCAGTGAGACATGGAGAGGCAACAGCTGTGCTGTGGGTCCAGAGGAGAGAGCTGCGCAAAGAACAGCAGGAAATACCCTGCAAAAAGATACAAATTAGAGGAAGAAAAAAGAAAATACCGATCTGTAACACACTGTAAAAGAGTAAACAATGTATTGACACAGAGACAGCTCGTTGCTTTAGTTTTCATAGAAACGATTAGCTGCGACATGGCTGTTAATCACTTGAAGCCTGAAACAGAAGCAGTCCTGAAGAGGGAACAAACAGATAACAGACCACTTATGAAACTTAAAGAACAAAAGTGCTGTTATCACTATGAAATCTGTGTCAGATTGTTTAGTCAAACGCAGCAGATTCATATGTATTCAATAAAGAGTTTTCTGCATTTTGACCCAGAATTTTGCCATTGTCAGCAATCACTCTCTTGCAATGATGCTGCGCTTTGCTGACATGGTTTCACTCCTGGTATATTTAAAGTGTACTTGTTGCTTTACCCCCCCAGACACACATGCACTCACAATACCCTCAACATTCCTCCTCACTGTTTGCCAGAATCTCCTCCATCTCTATTGCAATGAAGACATCCATCTGAACTAATTTTCTTTATCCTTTTAAGGTGAGCAGAGGCATGACTCCTTGTGAACTAAGGATCTGAAGTGGCTCAGGGAAGCTCTATAGGAGTTCCATACCTCTTTATATTCCTGGAGAATAACCCAAAGCCAGCTCAGTCATGGAGATTAACACTGCAGACATACAAACTTAGATGAGAAGGATGTTCAATTTCACAACAATTACTCTGAGCCAGTGCTGCCAGCACAACCCTTTCACATCCGTTAGCACATCCCTGGTCATTGCAGAGATGGAGAGGAGCGCTCATAGAGCCTGCCAGGACAGTAGCTACAAATATCATCCCTTAATTGTATCATGCCTAGAGGTGGCTGTCAAAAATGCAGGGAGCCACGTAGGCAGAAGAGGAATGCGAGAGCATAGCTCGCTCATAGTATGTTGAACTCCTCTAAACACACAGCAAAAGGCTGTGCCACAAGTTACTCCAGTCAATGAATGGGTTTGGATGTCAGATGTTAGCTGTTTTGCAGAGACACCCTCTTCATGTTTTCAATACATCTGTGCGCTCAACTGCTGAGTGACCTATAGTACTGCCCTCCCTCCTTCTCCCCTCTTACTACTGGAACACAAATCCTTTGACTGAAAATACATCATACTCTGGAGCTAAAGAGCCATATTAAAATCGAGTATATGAGGTGCTGGATTAAGCTAATGGTGTCATTGGCTTGCCTTCTGGGAGAGGGATCTGAGATTTTCGCTGTGTACTTGTCAGATTTTTAAACTTACTCAGCTAAACAAATAGCCACCGTTAAGCCTCTAAAAGGGATTCTGCCCCCAGCTAGAGGAGACAGCCTTCTGAGACAATTCTTGGGGATAAAGGTTGATCTAAAGAAGCCCAGTTTCTCAGGGTTTAACTGAATGTGTCTCACTGGTTAAGTAAATTATTATCTTTCTGGATGTAGGATAATCTCCACCAAGAAATAAATGCATAGAAAATACTAAAATCAACTTATTCAAATAAATGCCCCCAGAAGTAATTCCACCTGAGAATCCCCTCCTCTCTGATTGCATATGGGATATGCACACTGGCTCTCACCTTTGGTAAATGAGGACCATGTGGGCAGCATTAGAAGAGGGAAGTGCAAGAAAAGGTGAGCCCAGCAAAAGGCTGATGAACACACCATAGCATGCTGGGGAAGATTAAAGGGAGACCAAAAAGGAGGGAAGGAAAGGGAAGGAAGGTGTTGGCAATTAGGTGAAAAGATTAAGTCTTGTCCTAGGAGGGAATGTTTCAAAAGCAATTGCTTTCCAGCTTAGTAATGACCTTGGTCCATTTATTGCTGTGAATGTTGGAAGCCTGATCCCACAAAATTAGGCTGGTTGTGCACTATTGTACTTTCAGATTTGAGAAACATATTTATGCTCACAGCCTTAGAAATGACTGAACAGATTCTCACTCAAATTTCAAGTCATCTATCCAAGCCCTCTCTCTGAAAATTTAGCAGAAGGAATTCCCATTTTAAAGAGACGATAGGATAAAATTCTAAACTCTCAAACCAGATTTGCGAACACTGACCTGAGTTTCCACATGCCCTTTTGTTATATCAGCAGCAAGGAGACAAAGAGAGTGAGAAGCCAAACACCAGGAGGACAAGCCAGGCAGCCGGAGCACCTCCTGGATAGAAAACAGAGAGAGACCAGAGTGTGGCCTGGATGAAGGCAGCAGTGCCAGCAAACTTGGGCAGTCCCAGCCTCATCCCAGCAGCACCGATCAGACCTGGTGGTGATGCTCTGCTGTGCAACACAACAGCTTTGATCACAAAGACTGATAGCAGTGTAGATGACAGTGCTTTATGAAGGAATGCGAAACATTTTGTGTGCATGTGTGTAGAAACAGATGACTACATCTCTGTAGAGCACTTCTGACTACCCAGTCAAGACTTCACACTTGTGTTAAAAGAGGTGGCAGCAGTGGGGAGAAGTTTGTCAAGTTGAAACTTCAGGCTCTGATTGATCAGGAGTTCAGTCATGTGAACTGGCACCCCAGTACACACAAGTCCTAGCAGGAAAAAACTCATAAGCATATAGTTATTTGGGGGGGTCTGAAAAACATCATTGGCTTGTTGATGGCTCTTCACCCAAGCACAATGCAGTCACCACAACACCTGAGCAGAAAGGAAACCAAGCTCCTACAGTGCCCTGGAGGAGTTCTGGCAATGCTGTTGATAAACATGCTCCATGAGGGCATCGGCTGGGGTATTACACTGAGATCTGGGTTCTTAATCAATGTGTTTCCTATATATCGTGTTCCTTGCCACAAGAGGTGCTGCAAGTCCTATCAGTGATGATTTCCCACTTCTTGAAGGATGGAGATCTGCAAAATTTCCTCAGCCTCTTAATGGCTCCTTCCCAAGGACAGACTCGCTAGGAGGTGCAAGCTATTGGCAGCTCAAGGGCCCAGAGGAGCTGCTGACCGTGTTTAGGCCACGGTCCAGAAGACTTGATTTCATCCAGGATAAGTGGAGCTGTTTTATTTGTTCTAATGGTCTCACGGCGAGGGAGGAGTGCTCCCTGGCTGCCTGTGACAATCACAGTCCCATTCCAGGCATGGGGTCCAATGTACACTCATGCTCTGGAAAACACTGCTCAAAGGGACAAGGCATACATCCTCATGTACCACCTGGAGGCAAGATTTCAGCAAACCTGTGCTGCTTCACCAGGGACATTTATTCTTCTGTTAGACTTGTTGTCTTACTCTGTATCTTCTCCAGTCAGGTTAGCCCGTGCAGCTACTCCACATCATGATAGAAGACTGAGCCTCCCATCTCCAGCAATGGTCAAGAGTAGACACCTGGAGAAAAATGCGAGTGGGGCAACCACATCATCATGACACCTTGCAGGGTACACTCTCAGCCTCCAGGAATTGGTGTCACAGGGCTCCAGACTCTTAACAACCAGATAAAAGCAATAGCAAAAGCCAGTAAATAATGATAGCACAATGATGACAAATTCGCTTCAGAGTAACCTGCTGTCCTATCTACAGGTCTAGAGAGAGCAAGATGTCCTAGTTTGCACGAAACAGCAAGAGTCTGCTGAGCCCTCAGATCAGACTCATGCCAAATTATAAATAAAGATCCAAGAGGACTTGACACAAATACTGAGGCAATGACTAGATAGATGACTTACGAAGTGCACAGTGAACGCCTGCAAGGCTGACCAAATGGAGGAGCAGCTTTTAAGAACTGCAGAAGCTTTCCAGAGGAACAGATTAGATTTAAGGAGTGCCAATTTGTGTCAAAGATTTTCCATCTGCACACAAATAAATAAATAATGACAGGGAGAAATCAGTATTGTCCATCCCAGAGCCCTGTGTGGGTGTAGCTCCTCCAAAGCAGAGTCTGTGCTGGACTCAGCGAGACTGAAGCGTTGCAGATGGACAGTAGTAGTCATCTGCGTGAGGCTGAATTCTACGTTATAGGTCCAAATCTGTCTTTAAAATTAAAACCGTGTCTTCTGCACGTCCAAGGTACTTTTTGGACCAGCACAACATTCACTTGCCAGAGAGGGAGCAACAAAACCTCTTAGGTAGAGCATAGTCTAGGAGGACAGTGAGAACAAATGAACAAGAAAAGAAGATGCAAGACAATAAATAGAAGGGGAAAATAAATCCATTTATCAGCCAGGCCATGCATCCCAGCTCCCATTAAATCCCACTTCTGCTCACCACAGCACCGCAGCATAAGGACACCAGCCTTGCCACCCACTGGCACATTTGCAGAGGGAACAGAGAGGGAGGAATGGCAGGCAAAGAGAGGACGAAGGCAAGCCAACAGTGCGGGAGGGAGAAACATTTTGGGGTTTATTTTTCACACAGGATTCACAACATTCCTCAGAAAATTTAATTTTGCTGTCCTGTTCTTGTTTGCTAACCAGAACCAATTTAATTTTAAAACAACACGCAGAGCCAACAGGGGGAAAAACATTTTGCAATGGCTCTTCGCTCCCACTTGGAACGGCCAGCACAGCTTAACTCGTTCGGCTCCCGCAGCCGCAACACCAGCTCACAGGGAGCCAGGCCACCAGCATGGGACTCCTCCAGCCAGGAGGGAACAGAGGACTTGTTGGTGCGAGTAAATTACATGATACAAATGGCTTTTTTGAGTGGCTTGACGAATCCTACCCTGTGCAACTGTGGAGGCTGGAGCTGGTGGAAGAGGAGAGCAATTTGTTCTGTGGACCGTCTTCCTCTTGCCCTACTTTCGCTCAACAGTCTTCTCCATGGTTCATAGATAAAACATGGCTTGCTACCCACATCTAACAACAGGCAAAAAGCCCCTATTCCTCTTCTACTACCACAACACACACATTTCTCATATCGGCCTGTGAGTTTGCTGTGGTTCTGTGCCTTGTTGTGACAGTTTGGTAAACAAGCTGATAAAAATCAAGCGCCGTTCAAAGGCAAGGTTAACACACTTAAGTGCAACCTGGCTTGTCAGAGAACACCAGAAATTCCAAACATGTTGCTTATGCTTACCATCTGCATGAGCTTACTCAGACTAAAATAACAAAGTGTGTTTCCTGATCTCTGTCAACGTAAATAGAGCCATTAAGCTGCAAGGCTGTTTACATTCTGGGAAATAGTCATTGCATCCATCCTGATTGCTTCTCATCCTGCAGCCACAGTTTCCCTGCACTGTGCTAGCAGTGGTTCTGGTGCAGCCCACAGCCCCACTGGCCACTCGTTAACACCAGGCACTGGGACCCGCTGCATCTGTGCCACGAAGCCAATGTAAAGCTCTATGCAAATATTATACGTTGCTGTGCAAATTTGGTTTTCTCTGTAGAAACAAAGAGACACTTGAAGGATCCAGCTCTCCCAGTTGTAATATCTGGCAGGCAGAAGAAGGAACATTCACGTTTTAAAAAATTACTTCTTTGGGTAGGTACAATTGTAAATATTAGAGCAGAAAAGACTTGGAGCTTGCAGGCAATGTGCTTACAGTAGCTCTGTCTTCTGCGTCATGCAAGAACCAGCACTCCAGCGTGAACACATAAAGATGGCACCGCCTCTGTCCCAGAGGGTTTACACCCTGGAAGAGGAGGGGACGGTCCCATCTGTAAGTTGTTGCATCCCAGAACATTGGAGCCAAACACTGTACTCTTTTGGCCAAGGCAACCCATCTGCTCATAGAGAAGGGCTGAGGGTGAACATCATCCAGTTCTGTGGGGGTCCCACTGCTCCAACCAGCACCTCTTCGCCCATGTAGGGACCGAGCTTCTAGATGGAGACCTTTCCACAACATCCCAGGAACACGTGCCATTCTGGATGCTGGCCTGCATTACTAGCCTTTCCACAGCCCTAGTAGGTGCTCCCTGTGATTGTAGGAGACCATTGTTCTTTTCTTGGCCTAGATTCACCTGCAGAATTGTAGAAGAATGAGAATTCCACATTTGGAAATAATAACAAAAGGATGAAACTGGGCAAATAATGGTGCAGGCCAGGTCACACATTCCCATTTTATTAGACTCAAACCCTCCTGAAAGAATTTCCTTGAATCTGCGTGTGCTAGCTAAGTGCAAATATTTTTTAGAGGACATTCCGTTTCACAAAATGGAGGGGCTCCATTTCTGCGGGAGGGTTACATCATAAATTATCCATTATAAGTTCGACAAATCTTGTCTTTTTGCTATCTAGCATAACAGCTCTGGACCTGCCCCCTTGGCTCAGCTTGGCAAGCCCAGCCCTGCAGTTTCATGGTCCCATCAGAAATGTTCCCCATTGCAAAGCAAGACAGTTGCATCTCTGTATCGCT
Organism: Phoeniculus purpureus; assembly: GCA_028565055.1. Taxonomy (NCBI): domain Eukaryota; kingdom Metazoa; phylum Chordata; class Aves; order Bucerotiformes; family Phoeniculidae; genus Phoeniculus; species Phoeniculus purpureus. The sequence goes on along the minus strand of JAOXOE010000632.1, from coordinate 16,196,650 downwards.
GCTCTTCACAGCTTGCGCCTGTGTCAGTCCCAGCTTAGAATAACCCTTTCTCATTTGCATATGGCTCTTCCCTGTCATCTCCCTCTGCTAACAATTAACTTGCTCAGGATCCAGAACAAAACACAACATGGAAAATAAATCCATGTCCTTGTTACCTAATGTACTGATGGGCAGTTCTGCTTAGCCCATATTTGTGCCCAAAGGCAGCTGCAGCAGAATGCCCATGTGGTATGAACATAGATGAGAAAGAAGCAAGTATGAGTGAGTTTGCTTTAGCTGCTGGTGGTCTGCCAACCACATCATACATAACAGTTTAACAACGGGGCTCGTGAAAACTAGCACACCAATATTTGCTTTCACCTTGACATTCAAGGCAGCCAAGCTATGCCAGCATGGTTTCTAAAAGAGTGAGTTTGTTTTTAAAACCAAATATGTTTTCACACTTCTTTGTGAGGAACAGTGAGGTTGGATTGACTACGGGAATGCCATTGCCCTTGGCAAAGCCCATATGTCCAAGGGAACCATCCTGCCTTGATTCAAAACTGTTAAATATGTGCCAGGAACCATCACTGGTTCCAGAGCTACTCACCCACCGGGAGAGAGGTTTTCATCACAGCCCTGTAATTATGGGGATATGTTAACGTTACATGATAATAACTTGGAACATCAGCTATCCTGAGAGTTCAGAGAATCTGAAAAATGTAAGTATTTTGATAAAGCTAATCAATTTACATACCAACTTTAATTTAACCCCAAATAAATCAGGAGGGTTTGACTTATTTATGCCAAGATACTCCTGAAGAAACAGAAAGCACCTCAGCATAAGCACTACACAGGTAGAGGATGCCAGCACATGGCGCATTTCATCTACCCCTCTATATCGAAAAGAGTTAAAGAATGACTTAGTACTTTGCAGAATAAACTCTAAATATCCTTACAACCCCTCAGGTTCACTGAAGGGGGTGAACAAGGGACTTTAAGTGCATAAAGGATTAAAACACACAGTCCAACCATGGGTATCCTGTCTAGCCTTTCCCACTTGGGGTGTGTGTATCAAGAGTCTGTCCAGCCAGGAAGGATGCACACGTGGCTTAGGCAAAACAGCTGAAACTTACACACTCAAGAAACAAAACTTCTCCAGGTTGTGCACGTGATGGCTCTGAAGACCGGGAGATTAATGGGAAGCAGTGACCAGGGTCGTGTTGGTCTCTACCATGGGACATCCTGTGGCACACAGTGATGGGGTAACTGGGAAATGGGCCGCTTTGGTTCAGAGCTCTAGCTCAGATCTTTGGTCACAGAGGGGATGCCATCCCCTGCCTAGGGTCAGGTCTTGCTCGGAAGACAACTTACCCAGATGGGAGAGTTGAAAGCAGCAGCTCCAGTCTGTTCTTAAGTGTGAGGCAATGCTTCATTGTCAAAAAGGCTGTGCTGGCCAGAAGTGTTACTACATTATTCAGCATTAAGAAACATTTTCCACTTAAGAACAGACACAAGCTTGAAGCTAGTGTAAAAGCACCCTTTCAATCAGTAGTAACAATGGCATTATTCAGTCCTGCTGATGCTTCAGCAGAGATCAGTACTTCTGCCTGTATGGTTTTAATAAAAGCAGCCAAACAATCCAGGGATGGGCTCTCCAGAAAGCCCTATGGAAGGTTTGTGTACTCGAAAGCAGAGCAGATTTGTGGCACTGAAGGTGGTACTTATGTGAACACAACCACCCCAGGATAAAGATGTTCCCGGCACAAACTGAAGCAGTACAGAACTGTAGGCAGTCAAGCCCCTGGAGAGGCAGAAGAGAATTATGGAGTGTTGAGCTAATTAAGTTCACAGCCTTAATTATTGGAGCACTACAGCTGATAATGAAAAACCAGCCTTGTAAACAAGCTTCTATTTTCAGCTGCTTATGCCAGCAACTTTCTTCTGAAAGCATCTGCTGCAGACTTGTCCCATCCCAAGGGCATGTTCTGGAGAGTGTCAAAAGGTGCTCTGAAGCCCTGTAGATCAGGTAATTAAAGCAAAAGACATCTTGACAATTTCCATATTTAAACAAATAATGAAAACATTATGGAACATTTCAAACTCATATGTGGGTTGGATCATGCATGGCTTAACTGCTGCTGCAAAAAACAGAATTGAGTTTTGTATAGCTTCCATGCTCAACCTTTACCTTCTCTTCTGAGCATCCTCTCCAGAGATTAGAGGAACAAGAGGCAGGTCACATGAAGACAGTCTACTAGCCCCAGGAGAACACAGATGGAGCCACAACCTCACACCTTAACTAGCCTCATCCTTCCGGCCATGCTGAAACATCTTCAGAGTCTCTAAAGCTGGAGGAACCATCAGATCACCTTGTCTGACCTCTTGTACATCACACGCTATAGTATTTCACCCACTTATCCATGTGCCAAGCCAAAGAACACAAATTTGGCTGAAGTGTATTTTCTATAAAGGCATCCAGACTGAATATAAAGCATTACAAGATGAAGAAGAGAAGCCACTTCTATTCCTTTTTTTGTTTTATTCTACTTCCTTAGGTAGTTTATGCAGATGGCTAAATATTTGTGTCCCATTCCTGTTTGCAATTCCTTGGTTTTGGCTTCCAGCCCTCATTCTTTTTCTGCTTTTAGCCATTAGATTAAGAGACTTTGCAGTAGATTGTTGGGTTTTTTTCATGAAACACACAAATCAAGTAACTTTTTCGTGGTCTTTTTCATACACTCAACTGACCAAATTTGTGAAGACTTCTGCAGCAGGGTCCTTCCTTTACATTGTGAGCCAATACCTCTCAGCATGCTGTGGAGAACCCTCCACTCCTCTCACCTGCACTCACACAGGCAAAAGAGCAAATTGAATGTGTTCAGTAGATCCAGTGCATGGAGACTCCAGGGGGGAACTAATGAAGTGGAATGACAACTCTCAGCCATAAGAAAACATCAGGAGACACTGGAGTTTGCACCAAACCCTGTCCTGTTGAGTACCAAGACCTCCAGTTACAGCAACATACAAAGTGCAACCCTGCTCATGCACGTGATTCGTACATCAATGCACAGAAAATGAACCTTGAAAATATCCCAAACAACTCAGTCTATATGAAGTCACAAAAGGCAATCACACCATCTAGGCTACCCTCCCACTTAGCCAAAGTCAGGTCCCAAAGCCGCCTTCACTGAACTCAGTAATCTGAATTTTACTCAACAACAAAAAACACGAGAACTTTTTTTTCTTGAATGAAAAATATGTGCACCAGATCCACATTTATCTTACTGCCCACTCCACAAAGGGTTAAATGTTTCCTGGGACAGGGTGCAAGCAATGATCTAAGGGCTTGGGAGCCTCAGACACAGGACAGCTGGAACAAATGGACTATCATGAGCTGTCAACAAGTGAACAAAGACATCAAGTATGAAATGGGATTCTTGGGCATTAAAATACACACTTCACAGTTCCCACAGCAGATGGTGATTTATAACTCACTCAATTATCCCTGTCTCATGCTGATGTGTAGCAGAAATGTTAATGAGGGAACCAGAGAGCTAACGAGAGACAAAAATGGAGACATCTCCACGTGGTCATGCATGTTATGACATAACAACTACTATCATCTGCCAAGGAAACCAGTACTGGACAAATGGGGAAAAGAACTTAGAAGAGGACCAGGACACCTATTTTTTCCTGTTAGCAGCTCTTTTAAAAACAGGCAAAGCCAAAATGCTGCGCTTAAGCCCTGGGAGAGTGGCACTTAATTGAAAGGACTTAGTCATGAAGCAAGGAACATGAAATGGCGTGTTGAAAAACATACTTTTGGGAAAAGGTTAGCCTGAACTGCTCAATAAATAACATGACAGCAGAGAGGGTGTCTAAGATTTGGGGGTCACCAGGAGCTCGCTGCCGCTTCTTTAGGAGGTCCAGGTTCTCTTGGACCTCCTAAAGAAACCCCTCAATCAATAGGTGTGAAATCAGTTAGGTGTAGACCAGCAGAGCTCAGTGTCTTCCTCCGTTCATAGCAGAGGTCAAGCACCACGCAATAAAACGAGATGCAGGGCTGGTGTTATGGCCATATTTATTCAGAACAGGTGTAAGGGCCAGAGGCAAAATGGACCTGGGCCCCTACCCAGCTCTTCCTCAGTGGCACAGGGAGGCACCTGGTACACAAAGGTACGATTTTAATATCATGAGTGAGTAGCAGGAGCATCAGAGCAGGAATTTTAATTTCTAGCATAACTTTTAATTAAAAGAAGCAATGTGATTACGTTGAGACTCTCATATAGCCAAAGCAGACAGGGTGTCTGCCTCTACATTGTTTTAACAGAAACTTCCTTCCAACACCAGGAGGCACCAACATCCCGAGAGGGATGGACTCATGGTGGGTGATGCTCACAGCCAGCTCCTAGGGATCCATATGCACTCTCTCCAGCTGGGCTTTTCCCTAAGTGTGAGGTTTGTGTTTGCATATTCCTTACCGTATCCCTTCACTCTGCCAGGCTTTCTGGTGTAGGAACATCTCCACTAGTTGTCAACTTTTTGCCCTCTAAATTCTTTCCAAAGTCTTGCACCTGCCTGTCACCCATCAAGTTACTTAAAATAAAACCTTCCTTTTTTCTTCCCAGAATGTGATAAGCAGTGGAATCACAGCAAGAGCCACATGCCTAAGCAACCACTAGCCGTTACTGGAACCAGCAGCAACAAGTCTCCTCCTCCTGTCATTATTATCCCCAAAACCACCACAGCTAAATTGCTACTAGGAGGAATGCTCCTTTGCATATAATGCCCAGCTTATTTCTGAGCATATAAAATGTTGTGTCCCTCCCTCTTTAGTTTCTCACCCAGGTGCTTAAATGCTGAGCAGCCAAAGCCCGCACGTCTTCCTTGATGAGAGATGCACTGTGGCAACTAAACCCCCAGGGCGCGTGCGGTCCATTTGTCCTTACTTGCAATAAGCTGAAATGAGAACTTCCCATAACATGAAATGTTATTCTCCTCCTCATCTTTTCCACAATCCTGTTCATCCCATGACATAAATCATTGAATGAGCTCAAGTCTCAGCTTTAACACAGGTTGTATCTAACTTTCTGTTCGAAGACTTCATCACCGGGAATGGTGCTCCTGCAGTGCCCAAGGAGACGGCTACCAGAGAACTGTGTTCCCATCTAAAGAGCTGACAATCCAAACAGCATACACCCAAATGGCACTGAAGCTGCTGGCACTGAATTCTAGCATGAGAGGCACTGTTTCCTTAGGAAGCCAGTTTGAGGAACACATGCCATGGTGGGGTCCCCATCCCCAGGCACTCCCAAGCCTCACACCCCTGTGGGCAGGCAGGAGGCAGTGTTGATGTCATCATGTGGCATTGCTCCAAGCCTATGGAAAGCCACCAGCATGAATCTGTCCCAAAAAGTCCCAGTCAGTGTTTCTGCAAAACATAAACCCCTGAAATGTCATGGTTCTGGAACTTTAATCTGCCATTTAAAAGCAGCTTAAATTTGATGCAAACACAAATAAAAACACCATCCACAAGCTTTGCTGCTGCAAAGCAGCTGGGTTACAAGTTGGATAATTCATTTAGCAGGACCTCAGCCTTGCTGTGCTGTTGAACAAGGACAGATGGATGGCAGGAGCACCACTAATAACAAAACCTACCTCCAAAAACTGCCAGGTTGTTTCTGTTTACTGCTCAGGGTACTAACAAGTCTGAGAAGGAGAAAAGCACATTTATGAAGGCAATGTGAGCAGCCCAAATGCATGAGGTAACTCAGGCACAAGCCTTTTAAAGCGATGACTGTGATCATTTCTGGGTTTTGGGACATGACTGACCCAAGTGAACATACAGCTACGTGACACACAGCCGCTCCCTGGGATTTGCGCTCACGAGAATTCACTAAAGATAAAGATTTTATTGCACTTTACTTTGTTTCAGGGATGGCTAAATTTATGGCCATGAATAACACGTACAGTGAAGCAAGAGAGGTAAGTGAGTGTCACGCATGAATCCAGAAACCAGCAGTCATTCACTTGGAGAGGGCTGGGGAAATGGCCAAACAAAAACCTTTGAAAGGAAAGAGGAGATGTACTTCTGTCTTAACAATCAGCAATATGTGCTCGCATACTGAGAAACTACACACCAGTAAATTAAACAAATGCTCGTGCTTGGAGCAATGGGCACATGAGCACAGAGGTGTGATAGCAGGGGGTAAGGTAACCCAATGCCTAGGTTACGGGCTGGGGACACAGTGAGACAGATCTGACCACCATCTTGGTGATGGAGGCATCTCTGTGCTGACATAGTCCTGAGCTGAGCTGAGATAAATCAGAGTGAGAGGTAGATTGGAGGCCTATAGTGGAGAAGGGACACGACCAGTCTCACCGAAGCCTGGTTGTGCTGGGTTTGCAGGAGAGAAGATACTGCTGATCTGGCACAGCTTCCCCATGACTGTGATGGACATGGGTGGTCACGGTCAGGTGGTGACCACAGAATTGCTTGCTCTCAGCCAGGAGCCTTCTGCTCCTGTGCCATGAGGACGGTCAGTGGGACACTGAGGGGGTGACGCATCCAGAGCCACAGCAGCCATGCACCTTCTGGTTGCACAGTACCAGGGTAAGTGGTGCCCATTACATGTTTTTTCCAAAGAGGTTTCCTGAAAGGTTAATGCATCTCCAACTCATCAGAGGAACACAAAACTGATCTCTCCAGTTCAACAGAAATCATGATTGAGGGTTTATGGAGTGACCTCCATACCCTGGTGCCACACTGCATGATCCTTCTGGTCAGTGTTCAGTGTGGAAACAGCAGGCTAAGGCAGCAGCTACACCAGAGTACATTACCATGTCAGGCTGCACTTCTACACCCAGTGCAGTGATTGAACATTTTTCTGCACAGCTCTGGCCCCTTAGTGTCCTGCACTAAGAATGGAAGGGAAAGAGATGACACAATGCTTATCACATAAAGGCTCAGATTTGCTCAGGTTGGAAAAGACCTTCAAGATCATCGAGTCCAACCTCGACCTAACCACACTACCCTATCTCTAACAACCCACTGCTAAACCACGTCCCCAAGCACCACGTCCCCAAGCACCACATCCAAATGATTTTTAAACACTTTCAGGGATGGTAACTCAACCGTCTCCCTGGGGAGCATGTTCCAGGGATTAACAACCCTTACTGCAAAGAGGTTTTTCCTGATATCCAACCTAACCCATCCCTGGCGCAACTTGAGGCCATTTCCCCTCATCCTGTCTTCTTTGATCACAAGGAAAGAAGGACAGGTTGCTACATTTGTGAAAAATAAATCCCCAAGAAGCACCTTATTGCAGGGCAAAGAAACTGTCTTTTTATTTTCCAAGCTCCGTAGACTGTAAAACCCACCCAAAAAACTAACCCCAACATAAAAAGTATAAATCGGCAAATTAAACTTAAGAGCATAATAAAGCAAGTCAAAAAGATTTTAAGAAACAACTTACTAAAGCCTTAAAAACTAATAAAAGCTTTTTTTAAACACATCAAAAGGAGGAAGCCTGCCAGAGTCTGTAAAGCCAGTAGATGGCTGAGGCTAAAAGATAAGGCTACAGCAGAAAAGATAAATTAATTCTTGGCATGTGTACAAAGCAGCTCAAGAAGGTTCCCACAGCAGGGCTTGCTCTGTGTGGGATGAGCCAGAGGAATGTCTCCAGCCACAGCAAGCATCGGCAAGAGATGTGCAACGAGTAGCTTGCAGAGCCAAGCAGAACAGGCGTTTTAGTTCCCGCTCCTCACTGTTTCTCACTGCAAATGGAACACCACTGCCATGCAATGACAAGGTGGAAAGGCCAACTCACTAAACCAGTGCCAGTTTCCCTATTACGCTGTGTAATTAGGCAGAGGATGTCATGAATTGAAGGGCACTGATGGATTTCCTGGTCTCCGAGCTGAATGAGCAGGAAGAAGTCCACCAGCAGCAATGAGCACCAAGCTGCAGGTGATCCACTGTCCACTCTGCAACCTACCTGCCCTGGCTCTACGTTACAGGTGAGAGATGCAGGAGATGCCTCTGAGTGAGGGAGAAGAGCTCCCTGAAAGAGACAAGGCTGAAGATTGACATCTGTATGTGACCTGCCATCACCCCTATTAATGTTTCAAGACTGTTCCTCTTATAAAGGACTTACAGTGCAATTTTTAATTAGAGGATGAGGGGGAGGATGGTACTGTGAAGCAGGCCAGTGTTTTGAAGATTCAGAAGGATTTTGCTGTGGGTACTAGAGAGGTCAAAGACTGTGCTCTACAACCACACTAGAAATCCTTGGTCATAACACAACCTGAACCACGTAGTGGTTCAAGCTCCTGGCTGCTTCAAGCACAAATTTAATGGGATTTGGTACCAAGCATATTCTGCCATCATCATTCACATAGCTATGAAGACTAGTCAGAGTACCACAGATTATGAAATTAGGACCAGGGTGCTTACCCTGAGCAACATTTTCTTGGCTTCACAGGATGCCTCCCAGGAGAGCCTGCTGCAATGCTGACTGTAACTGGGTTGTATTAAGGTTAATACTATTTTTATGGGGAAAAAACCCAAGTATGGGAGTAGTGGAAAAATTTGTTTTCTACCTCCAGTGGTCTGGAGGTAGAAACATGTAGGCTAAGGAAAGGTATAATTACATCACCGGACATGTTGTTAATCTATGCTGCTTTGAGTGCTGTACAAGCCCCTTCTTCTCACCACCCACTTGCCCTTCCATATTTTTCAGCTTCAGTTTTTCACCACTGAACTTTCCCAAAGGATCAAGCTGCTAATAAGGCAAGTCCGATCCATTTCTCAGATTTGCAAAAAAGGATTTAGCCTACTGAGGCATTTGGAACCTCGTGGACAAGCACACTGCATGGCCACCACGGTCCCTTGACATTGTCAGGAATGCAGCACCTAAGTGGGCTCTGTGGGACACAAACCCAGAAAGATCAACACCTGAAGATTGACACTATCTAGAGATGAGCCTGATTCTCACCCGCAATCCCTTAGAAAATTTCAGGGTTCCACCAAAAGAATAGCCTACTGATTATATATTTAGTTAAAAAAATATCACTGTCTCTAATTCACTTGGACCTCCTTGGGGCAGGAAATGAGGGCTTTCAATTCAGCTATAGCAGAGGGAAATTTGCAGATGAATGGAAGATGGCTTTGCTCCTAGAACTGCTGGCATAATGAATCCACAGCAAGATACCAAAGAACTTCAAGCCATTCAATTTATTCTAGTGACAGATAGCGCGTCAATCACCTCTTAAGCACCGGAATACATTAAAAAGATTTTATTTTCTTTAAATTACAAGTTACCCTCTAATTTATCAAAGCCAGGGAAATTTTTAGAGACAGAATGAAGCAAGACAAATGTACGCGCTAGAAATAAGCCTCCTCTTTATACATAAATACAGTGAAGGCGGTTAATCATTGAAACAATTTATCTGCATTGTGGAGGATTCTCCATCACATGTTATCTTTTTAAGGCAAGAACAGAAAATTTTATTAAAAAGTACTCTGGTTCAACCAGAGTTTTAAGTAGGCAATCCTGAATAAGAATTTTGTTCAATGTTGTTATGCAAGACAGACAAGAGTTTTGTATTAGTGCCTACCAACCTTAAAAGCCAAGAATGATTGTAATGAGAGAGGTTTCTCATTAAAGGAGATAATATTAAGGGCATTAAATTGTATTTCTTTGAACTACTTTGAGAATTCTTGCTTTGATATAGATATTCTTATTCAGCCAGTGTTTATTTAGATATCAAAAGGTACTAAAACTAATCGTGGGACTTTTCCTTAACATATATTTAATATAGCACAACAGACTTACTGAAGCACGTGAAATATCTGAAGTATATTAGGAGTTTAGAACTTTATAAAACTGTGGATTATGTACCCAGTGCTATGAATGCATTTGGGGATTTGATAGGATGTCCCAGGATATTAATTCCACACACCCCCCACCATCGCCACAGTAGGGTGAGGGAAAAGCTGCTCCAATCCCTCTAGCAACTGAGATAAAATTTAAGAGCCCAGTAACAAATTTCTGTTGGACTCACTGAGGTCTGCATGAAGGTCCTTCTCCTCTGGTTGCACATATGTCCTTGGTTAATACAAACGACCGCCAACAAGAAAGAATGCTGAACTTTGAGTCAGAACTAAAACAGGTAGAATAGTCAAGTATTAAATTAAACAGAGCTCTGGATCAAACTTTTCCACATTACACTGAGTGCTGGTTCATGCATACCACACAACCTCTTTTAGTCAGTGCAGACACAATCATATCTGATTCATATTCCAGCTAAGGATCAGGTCTTAATTCCCTCAAACAAAATCCAGACACAAGGTGCCCCACGCTCCTACACTGTGCAGATTCTTAAACATTTTCCTCTGTCGTGTACACACTCAGGACACACGAAAACACACCACCTCAGAGTAGGCAGACACACAGATTGCTTTGCACCGTTGAGCGTCCCTCTACAGCAAGGATGTAGCAAGAGTCCCCTGTCTAGTCCTTGCTTAGCAATTCCGATTTGAACTGCTCACAAGTAGCCCATGATGATGAGGAGAAACCAGGTACTGCCCACAACAACCAACCTCATAGATGACCTTCACTCTCTCAGCTATGCTTCTGCACCAGACATGTCATAACACTGTTCACACCGCTACTGCGTTGGTAATGTAAACCTGCCCAGCACCCAAGGGAAACAGATATTCATTCAACCAAACTGCAGCTAGGTTTTCCAGTGTTTCAGTCCAGCTGCCTCAGATTCGAAGCCTTTATACTGTCTGTAAAGCAGTGTAAGCTGGCTGCTCCAGAGCTCTCAATTTATGCTGTTGTCTTCCTCTCCAAAGCCCTTTCTGTAGGGAGTACCTGTGCTGAGGAAGGAGCAAAGGGTTAAACTCCCACTGCAGCATTGCACATCATGCTCGCTCTGATGGAGGGGATGGATGCACACGGTCACCCACTGATCTTCCTTCTCAACTGTCTTCATTAACAAAAACTTACTTGCTTCAGGGAATCAACAACGGAAATGTGCTTATTTGAAACCCCTCTTAAATTGAATCCGAATGGAAGGAATGAAATAAGTTAATGAAACTATTGAATAAGACTAGGCTTGGCCCTTAAGGCTTCGTGCATGATTTCTCTTCCCAGTTTGACAGAAAACTAGCTGCAATTATTCTTTGAGTATGTTTTTTTTTTTTTACCTATTTTATAATGATTTTATCCAAACCAAGTGTCCTTATTTTGCTTTTGAGACAAGCCCTACCTCACATATACCTTCCCATATCAATGTAAGTCAAAAAATACTGGTCTAGGTTAGACCAATGTTTCTGATCATCTGATTATACTCAAAGTGTCTTTACGTTGTTTCCTGGTTTGCTCTAGTATCTTCCTTGCTTTCTTTCACCTAAGTGAAAATTACCAATTTATAGTTACCCAGGTCTTCAGTCTCAGAGAAGAGGGATTATGCTTAGTGTTCCATTCTGCCCAGGACTCAATCCATCCTCTATGGGACCACTGAAGATGGCTGCAGGGACTATATCATCTATGTACTCACTAAAACCTTCTCCTAAACCATCTGCCTACTCCACCTACACACAAGCCCCGCATTCACTTTTGGAAGAGTGTCATGTTCTGCATTATTGGCAGAATATTCCTCACAACCACACTCCAGCACAGCTTCACCTGCTCTACTGCTGTGTCACAGCATCAGCTCAGCTATGCCTTTCTCTCCTTCCCGGGAGCAGAGGATGCGGTTCCAGGGAAACTGCCACATGGATGTGGAAATCTGGAATTCATCTCTCTCCTGAGGGCTAGTAACGGGATGTGATGTTGCATGCCATAAGGACCGTATTCGTACTCCTGATCATGGGCCCAGCAGAGATGAACTGGACAGCCTGCAGAAGAGTAAGCATGGTGCAAGAAAAGACAGCGAGAGGAAGGTTGTGAATGGGGAAGACATGGGAAAGATGAGACAGGCTCTTCAGTTCTGCCTTTGAAAACACGTCACTGAATCTTGATTGCCATTAAATTATGTCCACAGTCTTGAGCTCTAACTAGTGCCAGCTCAGCACCACAGTGGACTGACCCTTATATCAATGACTAGTCACATTTTGACATCGAGTGCACAGAGTGCACTGTTTCTGCTCAAGCAATTTCGTCATCAGATGCCACCACTGGCAGAGCCAGCCCCAGTGCATGGAGTTGGGCTAAAGGATCTGCAAGAACAGGCTCACCAGCAGTTGTTTAAATATGTTTGTCTTAGGTTAGGAAAGGGGAAAAAAAAAAAGAAAGAATAAGAGAAAATGGTGATTTTAATTTCCCAATAAAATCTATGCCACAGTATGAGTCATTGTTTGCTTTTTTACACTAGTTGGGAAAGGCCTTCTGGTTTTAATAACTAATACTGCTGAGTTCAATGAAAAGCACTTAATTCAATTTAATCCAAACCCTGATTAATGCCAGCTTCCCCTGGAATTTTATCTTTATTTTAATTTGAGTCACTATGTTAAGGGGGAGGAGAAAAAAAAAAGACAGAAGGGGATAGAAGTCAATTAGTTCCTGTGCTTATTTCTGGGCAAAACACTGGAAAATGGAAGATTGACAGGTATGGTCTGAGAGTCTGTTTTTCCCTATTCCTTGAGCTGACTTTCCCTAATAACAATCGTAATAATTCTATGTTTGCTTAGGCTTAAAAAAGGAAGCTTAACGGCTCACAGCTCTGTTTGGAAAATAAAATATTCCAGGGCCAATTAGGATCAGATTTCTTTGCTGGAAGTATATTGCTTTTAATGTGTGAATATTCTGGAGATATGCTACTGTTTAATTGGACACAGAGAGTCCTTAAAGCTTGAGAGCTCTAACATGAAAACAGCCAGCCTCACTGATGGGCTCTGGAGCGGCTACAGAAGGAAATAATCTGGGATAAAGCCACTGATAAGAGCTTTTCATCCTTTCCCTACAATCGTCTGTGGGTATGTTTATTCAGATTCCTATCTTACACAAATAAGCAGCACTGGTGGGTTTTTTTACGCTAGAAAGTTGAGTACTGAAACAGCTAGAGTAGGCGAGCTGCTGATAATGGAGTTCAACACTGGTTGTGGCTGTAGGGAGATCGGCTCTGCCTAGCATCACACAGGAACATCATGACAGCACCCGTGTTAGGATCCTGTTGTCTCAAATCCCTACAAGTAAACACTCTTTCTCCTCTTCTCTGGAGATGTTTAAAACCCACCTGGACATGTTCCTGCTCTAGCAGGGAGATTGGACTAGATGATTTTTTGAGGTCACTTCCAATCACTAATGTTCTGTGAAAATCATGAACAAGCAGTGCACAGAGTAAAACTCCCCTGGATTTGCTTGCTCCCAGCTCATCCCATTGTTCCAAGGTAGAGGAGCTTAGGGAGACCAGTGCCCCAAATCTGCTGGTCTACAGCAGTGGGAAAGAGCCATATTGGCCAGCACCCCTGGGCACTGGTAGCATAAACTCTTTCAGCTGACCTCCCACACTAATACCTTTCCCCAGGAAATGCAGACTAAACAGCTGAGCATCTTCTTTGAGCTCTAGTGCAAAGACTAAGGCCAGCCAAGAAGGACGAAGGAGGGCTAGGCGGGTTCTTCCAAAACACAGCAGGAGAAGCAAGCCCAGCCAGCCCCACAAGCCCCAGGTACATGCATCAACACCAGCTGGGGTCAGGCACTCCAGCATCCCCCTGCCATAGCAACAGGGGAGCTGTGGTGGCCAGTGCTTCTGTCCCCTCTCCACAGAATCCTAGGAGCAATCTCCTCCCTGGGAGCAAACCACCACTGGTAAGCATAAAAGTCAGTGAGATGAAGGACAAAGGGGCACAGACACCATCCCCTTCTGCCTTCAGAGCCCTGGTTCTAGCTCGCATCCTCTCCCCACCAATACAAAGAGAAAGGCAAAACCACACAAGCTGCACTAGAAAAGGGTCAACAAAATGGATGAAGGAATTAAAATTCCAATAGCTATCTTTTCAGGAAAAACACTTGCAAAGGAAAAACGAGGAAAATGTCAACGGCCAAAGTACATACAGGATGTAGAGCCCTCAGTTGTACTCAGGTTGGGTAATCAAGCTCATCACTCACAGGATCAGAACATGGCTCATGAGAAGATGACACCACCACTGTCAGCTTGGCTCCACAAAGCCTCGAGAGGACTCTCTGCACCCTGCAGGTCCCTGGAGTAACTCAGGCTTTTCCTGTTCACACCAGCAATTATGGGTAAAAGAGATTGCAGGCAGTGCCCCTGTACCTCCTAGGAAATTCGTTCCCTGTGGTTGTTGGGCAACCCTTCTCTAATAAAAATTAAACAAACAGACATAGTAAAGAGTTTTATTCAGAATAGAGGCCAATTTACTACTAATGGCAGCATTAAGGTCCTAGAAGGGTATTGAATTACAGAGCAGTAAAGTCACAGAAACCAGCCTGTAGTTCTAAAATAACTACAGGTGCCAAAATTAAGGAGGACCAAATTACCAACCCGTTTCCAATGTTGACCTGCAAATACTCAACCCGAGAAGTGAATGGCAAATTATTGTTCTTGTATTAAGAATAATATAGTTTGAATAAATTAAATGTGTTACATTGTGCAATTCTTCTATTTGTTCTGTTTCCAAAGAAAATTCTTCACCTAATGGATAGATTAATGAGATGGCACAAAGAGAAGGGGGAAGGTCATATATAATCAGAGCATTCTCAGATTGTGTTTATAAAAGCTGTTTAACAACACCAAGGATAAGTACCATGTTCTTAAGTCTAAGTGCTTCTAAGAGGGGCTGAGCATCTGTGCTGCTCAGGACACCCAAAGGCTTTAAAAAAAACCAAACCCACCTTTGTGTGAAGGGCAAAAATTCTCCTGGGTGATAGAGGATAAGATTTCCTGTCAACTGACCTCCCATCTCCCAGGTGATGGGAAGTAGACCCAGCTATTAGTAGCATCACTGTTCAGTTTGAAAGTGCACTCATTCCTTGCCTGGAAATGTAAAACCGGGATTCAATGTGCTGGCTGCCTGAGTAGCAGCCGTGTGAGAGGCACAATGGCGCATGAAATAAAAGGTCAAATTTACTATGTGTTGAGGAGGTGTCGTCAAGAGTCCCATATTACTTCAAGATGTGTCTTCAGCAGGACAGCCTGAGCGAGCAGCTCTCATGCAGAAATCTCTTCCACTAGCCAGGAGCTGAAGGATTTCTCCTAGCTTTGGTGGAAGTCAATCTGCAAAATCTTGTGTGAGATCTGGCTCTTTTTCCTGCTCTGTCGTCCTTTAAGGAACCACAAAGAAAAACAAAATGATGGGAATGGGCTTCTGGCAAAGCCTGTGCTTGCTTCTTTCCTGTTTGCAGGACCCCACATTACCTACAGGCAATTAAGATTTCAGAGCAGCAATTGTATCCTGCTTCATCCAAAGAGCTGCTTTCACCTTCCTCAGGTTTCATTTTGCTTCAGCTTCCTCTCACAGGTGGGAGCAGTCTGATGTCTCCCAGAGAGGGGGGAGGCAGATTTTCACCTGTCTCTAGCCCCTGCAGAGATGCTCCAACATCTCCAATACGTTCAGTTCCTGATCCATTAACACACTTCCCTGTCTTTGTGTTTCCCACTGAGCAGTGTGGGTGGGAACTGCCTGCCCAGTGAACTGGAGAACCAGAGGCCTGATTGGCTTTTCACAAGAATCCCCTAAACATTACATATATGGACTGAATTTGAAGTGCAGTTCTAGTTCTCCAACTTTGTTCATGCTAGAGGCAGATAGACTTCTTCACTGTCTCTTTTGCAACATCATTCTGCAACATCGTTTAGTAGCAGAACCACAGGTCTCCCTTCTTTTTCAGTAACACTCTAGTTACGATAAATGCCCAGAACAGCCAGTTTATATCCCGTCTGATGTTCTTGAACAGAAACAGGATTTGCCATGGTCTGCTGAAGAGACCCTGAACTGGGCTCAGTATGGTAGCAAACAGGATTGGTCATCTCTGATCCTGATGGTCTGTAGTACCCCAGAGGGCAGTCACTCCATCCACTATCTGCAGCACTGATGCAAGATGCACTTGATACAATGCTTTGGGCTCCTCACTCAGCAACTGGGCTGCAGCTCTCACCATAAAATTCAGGACATGGAAGCAGGAGATAGTCACTGTATTAGAAGATGAAAGGACTGCCCTAGGAGGTGACACAAGAAGACCTTTCACTCTCCAGATTGCTTTTTTTTGTACTACACAACCCCCACCCTGGACTGGAGATCTGATCTGTTCAGCACTAACATCTGATTTTAAGAAACCTGCTACAGAAATGCACATCTTTATTTTTCTTTCAGTGGACATATGTAAATGTAGACCCTTGAATGTTTTGCCCAACACTTCTTGGTCATCTTGTTGCTGCAGCACCAGGTCACACAGGGCAGTACATCAGTACAAGTGTGACAGTGGCACAGGAAAGCCCCTGACAGGGCATGAGGATGTGAAATATTTGAGGTAAAGTACTAATATAAAGATTTAAAAGCACAAGACTTTCATGTATTGAAGTATCTCGTGAAGCCAGCATTTTTGGAACACTTTAAATTCATTACTTTTCCGGCTAAGCATTTGGGAACAAATGAAAACTCACTCAGAACAGAGGAAAGAGAGACTGGCCATGTGTATCAAAACACAACTCTTGTGCCCAAGGTCCCTGCAAGTTAATGTGCTCTGGGTATGTATTCTCACGTTTAGCTCTCCCTTCACGTTATTTGGCTGTTGAAGAAACTCTGAGTTTTGCACAACACTAACGCAGATACCGCAATATCAAACCCATTTTCAATTTTCTGATAATCTCTGCCTGGTAAAAATCACAGAGAAACTAAAGAAATAATTACAAATAAGCTGCTGAAACAGTGAAATAACAGCAGTTATTTCTTAATTCAGTAGCCTCACATTTTACGGGCATGTCTGAGCTTATAACAGCCATGAGGGCTGCATGTTGGTTTAATCTATTTTGCAAAGCTCTGGAGAAGAGATTAATTTAGCACTCTTACAAGTCTCTCTGATGGTTGAAAACTCTTTGCTTCAACAAAGACATTGCAGGTAATCCAGGAAGTTACAAGAAAAAAAAAAGACATGAAGGGAATACCATATGTGATGTTTCTGATACCTGAAGAGATAAGGCGCCTTACAAACTTTTCCACCATGGAACAGATAAAAAAGAGAAAGGGGTTTTTTTGTTACGTAGGAAGCAAAGTCTTCCTAAATTCTCCAAAACATT
>JAOXOE010000632.1:16134185-16179303 GCA_028565055.1 Phoeniculus purpureus | reverse complement strand
CAGGGAAGTTTTGAAAACCTTCTTAAACAGCATTTGACAGTAGTTTTGTTCAAGTTCAGTAATGTATTTTGAATCCCAAAACAAGAACCTGTCTTTACTTTGTGTCACCTCCTTGCAAGGACATATTTGCTCCCCAGTCAAACCAGCTCTGATACTCCTGCATCAAGGCTGTGCTGAACGTATAGGACATTTGCTTCCTGAGACTTTCCAGAACTGCTCTTCCGTGTCTTCCCGTCTGTACCTATAAGCTTAGAAAATCGTTTCTTCTACTCATAACCAGACTTTGCCCATTTACAGACATGACCACTTTAGATCAGACAATGTGCGAATTAAAATGCTGCCACCTCATTCCAAACGCTTATGACTTAGGTCAGATGACCTAGGCTTAGCCAGATGCCTGCTGCTCATCCACAGGCACCATGAAATATCCAGTCAAGCCTCCCCCTGCTTCTCCCTACTGTGACTTTGGGCAAGCACTGTCCTCCCCAAAGACAACAGCAAAACTGCTAGTGGCAAGTGCTGAAGTGCTTTCCCTTTTTAAGAAGTCAAGAAACTCCAAAACAGAGAAAAGGGACAGAAGATGTGTGCTAGTGCATAACCTGATTTTATCTCCTTGCATTGTCCACATGCACACTGGTAGAGTAGGTGACCCTCAAATTCCCCTTCCAGGACACTGTCACATTCCCAGGAAATAATTCTGGAGTTTTTACAAGGGCAAAGCCTGGAAAACTGCTGTGCCCAGTGCTGCATCATGCCTGGAAAATGATCACAGAACATCAGGGATTGGAAGGCACCTCAAAAGATCATCTAGTCCAATCCCCCTGTCACAGCACAATCATCTAAATCAAATTGCACAAGAACATGTCCAGGTGGGTTTTAAACATCTCCAGAGAAAGAGGGTCCACAACACCCCTGGGCCACCCATGCCAGTGCTCTGTCACCTCACCATGAAGTTCCTCCTCACATTTATGTGGAACCTCCTATGTTCCACCTTACACCCATTGCCCTTTGTCCTATCACTAGATGCCACTGAGAAAAGCCTGGCTCCATCCTCATGACACCTACCCTTCACATATTTATAAACATTAATGGGGTCACCCCTCAGTCGTCTTTTCTCCAAGCTAAAGAGACTCAGCTCCCTCAGCCTTTCCTCATAAGGGAGATGCTCCACTCCATCATCTTTGTGGCCCTGCACTACAACAGAACAGCACTTGGCAAAGATAAAAAAGGCCCTTCAGACTACCCAGCAAAACACACTGACAAACATTTCCCAGAGACACCACTGGATAACTAAGTGTTGGACAACACATGGGCAACATAATCAGCTATTCAACTTTGAAGCACTCATACCGAGTCCTGACACAGCTCATCCTTCAGTGCAACAACCCTGCTAGTCACACTGATGGACTTGTGAAGCCTTGCCATGGAGGCAAAGAAGAGAAGGTGTTTCCCAAATGTTATTTTATGTAAAGATGATGAAAGTTCTCCCAGAGGGTAATGAAAGGGCAGAAAGCAGTTCATTGCACACACAGTACAGGGATGCTGCAAACATGCAGCGATTCTTATGTTCCAGATGTGCTCTGTGTGTATCCAGATGTGCTCTCATTTGAAGTGTCTGGTGTTCCCCAGCTGCACATGTAGTTTACCAGCACATGCCCCAGAGTAGCTCTCAAACCGTTAAATCCCCATGGCACACTTGGGTACACACACTGAGGGAGTGCCAGGCACCTCTGCAGCAATTCAATTCTCCTACATAACAGAGCATCCTTCCTGCCAGGGCACAGAAGTACCACACTTATCATGGGGTAGCATTTACAGATAAAAATAGTTCTGCTTTATCTTACCAAAGTCAAAGCCAGAAAGCACAATATAGAGAGTTAGAAGGCAGCAGCACAGTGGGTGCACATCGAACAATTTAGATCCTCTATTTGCTGTTACCTGATTTTTTTCCCCCCTGTGGTATCAGGTATTCAGGTTGAGAATGGGTGATACCACAACCATCCTTTGCCAGAACATGGTCCAAAAAACAAACCTTGCCCTGGAACACAGCCTACAAATATTTGCTCACTCAGTTACGTTAGAACACTAAAGGGAAGTGAATTTTGGTCTCTTTTCCAGTTGCTTGGTTTGGAGATGGTAACATATGAATTTTACTATTTCTCTCCTCTTCCATCATCTCCTCAGGAGTCCACTTGCCACTAGCTCACACTATTACCAGTGTTCACACCTCTGCCCAAAAAGCTTGGTGTTCATTTCTCCACGTGGAAGAGGTAGAATTGCTTGCTTCAGCCCAAACATTTTTGCTGAGCATTTTGAGGGTTTTGTTTTACCTGATTTACCTTCCCATTTTAGACAACGCCACTGATGCATTAAGCTTCCCATAAATTCCCTTAAGAATCAAGAAATAATTACCCTCCAGCAATCAATACATCTTCAGCCATGTGCTGAAGTTAGACAATATGCAGACAGAATAAGCAATTACACTAAGAGGGAGTGTCTGAACAATGCCCACATCAGCAGGTACCCCAGCAGGGGTCTGGGCTGACATCCCATGCTTGGTCCAGCCGCAGTAGACCCAGCTGAGAAGTGATGCTACCCAACAAGGAAGGGAGGGAAGCATAAAATCCTGGTGCCCACTCTCTTCCAGAAAGCTTACTTGCATGAGACACCTATACCTTTCACTCCTGATGCCAGTACTGGCAGGAACTGGAGACATTTTACTGTTCAGCTAAGCACAAAGGCAGAAGGACAGAGGGTAGTAAAAGGAAGGAGAACATCCCTGCCTGTCCCACAGTCTGTGGTGAGATATCAGCCACAATTCCCATCAAATTTCCTTATGACAATTCTGCTGGTGAAAGGCTCCTGACTCTGGAAGCCTTAGCAGTCTTGCAGTATATTAATCCCTCCACATAGGTCTGACTAGCATATATACACCATCATCTTCACCTCTGATTGGGGTATCATAAATACTACAGCTTGAGGCTGGTCATTGGTCACTTGTCCAAGGGATGGTGCTGTAAATTCAGAGAGCAGGAGAGTCTGCAAAGGAACAGGCCAGAAGAGAGCAGGAGACAGCTGTTTCATTTCTACATCTTACAGGAAAATATTTCCATGAAGTGTAATGTTTGGAAAATGTCTAACAACCCCGTCCATGCTTTCTACAGATTATGTGGATTTAGCATTTCTGTTGTCTATACTGGAATAGATGAATAGAAAGATAAAAGGAGGCACAAAAATATAAGACACTTGGAATGCAGGAGAATCTACAGAATGTGCGAAAAATGTAGGAAAAGCTAAATAAAAGAAGAAAAGACAAATGAGATATTGTCAGGGCAACCAGCGAAGCAGCAGAGTCCCAGTTCAGAGGTGGAAACACGACATGACAAGCAAAGGAGCTCTTACAGAAAACCTACACGATTTTTTAACCCTGGAATTCACTAGAGGGAGTGTGCGGACAAGGGTGAATGCCAGAACAAATCTGTTTTCCAGAGGAAAAAAAGAGGGAATTTATCAGGAGTTTGGTCACCCCAGAACAGGGGCTTCAGGAACAAGGCAGCTTCTGCACTGGCCACGCTCAGGGCTTCTCACCTAGCTGCTCTTGGGAAGGTGGGAGGCACCCACAACGCATCAGACTGATCGCATCTGTGGGAAAGAAGGTTGTTCCATTCCAGAGTGAGGACAACCACCATGGCCCTGTAAGCAGCATACAGTACTATAGAGAAAGTCTGGTTAGTTTGCTTGGTTTTTGCGTGGATCTAAGAGAGAAAGATATTAATCCTTTCCCCCCCACACACACACTCCTTCTCCAGCCTATCACAAAAATCTGTGATTCTGGTCCAGAAAAGCCACATTGCAAACACAACAGCTTAAGTCACAGTCCTTCCATGTCTCAAAAGCAAGTAAGTAGCACATCAGATATACATTAGTGTCACTATGTCCTGCATCCTCCACTCTGCTGCAAAGAGAAACCATAGAATCATCCAGCTTGGAAAAGAGCTCCACAATAATCAAGTCCAACCCATTAACCCTACTCTACCAAGCTGACTGCTAACGTACATGTAGGGACCTGTGAAGAAAGCAGGTGGAGATATTCAGCAAAGCAGTACAGACCTCAGGCACAAAAAAGAATTGTAGGCAGGAGACAAATACATAGTCTTGCCTCCAAGACAGAGCACAATACAGAAGGCCTTCATACAAATCCTGATGGAAAATACCCCCTTCTAGAGAGGGAATGCAAAAGGACTAGGACAGTCTGGCAGGGATTTCCAAAGTATGCACGCATGTACAGAGCAGCCTGTTTGTTAACCCAGTCCTAAACCTCCAGGGACATAGTAGGCTTGGACACACAGAGCAGCTCCTCTTCAGATCATGTGTTTCCCTCAAGCACACTAAAAGCAATTGCATAACACGTGTACAGTTGGGCTATCCAAAACTCCCCAAGAGTGTCCAATCCCCTGCTCATAAAAGCATCATGGATTTCCAGACAAGCAGCAGCTCAAGGCTCCTATGCATGTGGGCATATCCTACATTTCCAGACGTTTGGCAGCACATCAGGATTCCTGCATCTGTGGACACATCTGGGCTTCTCAGACACAGGGCAGTGCAGTCAGTGTCTTTGTGCACGCACAGCAGCATGCAAGGCTAGAAGAGACTTGAATCCTCTAAATCTTGCTGGACAGTGACAAACAAAAGGACACTTCTGGAAAAACCTAGTCATGTGGTCATGTAGAGAAGAGTCTAGCCCAGGAGATGTGGCCATCTAAGGAAACTGGTGGCATCAGAAGTGGAAGACAGACATGGCAGCCTGGGTCCTTCTCCTCATACCTTCTAACTAAGGGCAAACCAGCACTTGCCTCTCTTGGGGACAGGAACACAAAGCTTGTGCTGCTTCTGGACTATCCTGCCCTTGCAAAGAGAAACAAGAGGCATGGAGTTACTCCCAGTTCCCGTGGGGCTGCCAGAAATAACACAAACCTAACATCTCACACCAGCTGGCGAAGAGGACGAATCTGGCTTCAGAAAGTTCTTGAAAAAGAGCCAAACCTCCCATCCAGTTCTCATGGCCCCCTTCACTTCTCCCCAGACCCAGTTCCTTTTCTGGCATGATGGTATTCTCAGCGCTCTGCTGACAGCAAGCTGCTCCTTGCAAGCGGCTCTCCTGACCCACCCTGCAGCAGAACGCTCTCCAAGGACCATAGTCAGACACAGTATGACAGGCCCCAGCTCTTCAGCGGCCAAAATAGAGGGCCATGTGGCAGCAGATATGGCAGGGAGCTCCATCCCTTCCTCCCTCTGCCCTGGTTTCTGGTACTGCAGCTGCATCTCTTCCATTGAATTCGGCATCTCATGAGCTTCCCCTGCATGTGAACCTGCGATTTTCCCCCTCCTCCCAGCAGTCCGCACCAGTTTTGAACCTTCAGCTCCAAGGTCTGCACTCCCATGTAGAAGAGGAACTTCATAGTTTTACTTCTCCCTTAGTAAACACCTCCATTGGCTCCACATTCATTTCAAACTGGGCTTTTCATGTCAAAGGGCTTTACATATATATGTATGTATGTATGTACACACACTAGTATTTTCAAAATGCAATATAATGACCAGAACAGAAGCACTAGAATCCCAGTAACTGGGTCTGTCTTCATTTCTATAAGCCTGTGGTTGCCACATCACTAATTGCGACTAATCTGATCCTTTGTTTCATGACACTGCATAGCCCAAATAGCTGTAAAGCACTGGTAAATGTTGGTGTTGGTGGAAACATGTAGCTTTATTTGCACGACTCCTGTTGGTACACTCAGCTCCTGCCACCAAGTCCCTCCCCACAGCCCCGCCTCACCGCAGCTCCTGCATTATAAAAACTGCATTAAAAGGTCCCATAGGTAAGAAAGTATTTTTCCGCTCAAGTCAGTGCAGAGGAAGGAGGCTGGCACACTCAGCCGCCTTCAGGCTGCCTGTATGCGAGCCAAAACCCCAACTCATTTCAGGAGAAAAGATGTCCAAAAATGAATTTTAGAAGGGCGAGTCCCTTATGAAAAAGATAGACTGCATAACAAGCAGACCGAGCTGGGCAGAGCTAAATTCAAAACATTCCTAGCCTGATTTGGTCTGTTGCAAGGTTCCTATCTTCTGTCACACATTATTAAACATAGATCAGAAACAGGATCTGGGATTACAGAACAGACTGAACTTGGGACATCAGAAGACACCTGTCCTATAAATAGGAATAATTTACCAATTCAGAACAACACACACGTGTTTTGGCAACCTCTCGGCCAATAAAAGCAGAAGCCCCAACATCAAAATAATAGTGCTCAGATAATTCTAAGTGCAGAGCAATGATTTACATCATCGTGACTTAACTCCTCATTTTCCAAATACTCATCACACATGTCTGCACTGGATCACACCAAAAATTAACCCTTCCCAAAAGAAGCCCATTACCAAAATCCATCCACATTTGTGAACCATAAAACCACTTCTTTTTGAAGAGAAGAGCAGCATTAACAAAACAAAGCAGAGCTTTTGTTTTGGAGCTGTTGATTTCTCCAATAGCTTTCTGAATGTAACCCCACACCCCGGGACTTCAGCTGCAAAACTCCAACATCGATTTAGTCACTCAGACCACAGGCTTTCCCCAGCAAAGTGCTCCGAAACATACCAGTTTGGAATTTAGCACAGAGCTGCAATGCAGAGGCTCCGAGATGTTGACACCTGGGTTTCTAGGAAAAATTAACAGAAACACGTGCAGGGCTCCGTGTTGGGGAACAACGTGAAGTGCCGCTTCCAAACAGGTGCAGCCGATTATCCGAGGCAATGCTGCGCCGTGGAAAAAAAATAGAAAAGGAAAAACCCACACAACGCTGTTTTCTTCACAAATTTTAAGAGCACTAAAAACTTCCAGATAATGGGAAGTCCCTGAAGCTTTTCGAAAGTGTTTTCTCATACTCCATACCTGGTATGACAGCTGCTTCTTTGCAGCTATGGGGAGTTGTGGTTTTCCATTTGTGAAAATTCAAGTGAAATCTATCATTTTTTGGAAAGAGCCTAAGTCCTGGGGTTCTCAAATATCTTTACAGGTTGAACATTTGGAAAGGATCCAAGACTCCAATCAGAGCCTGAATATGTGGAAATATTTAACTCTCTAAGAAACAGTATATAAAATAAGCTGTTCCTCTGCTTGATGACTATTTCAGGATTGACTAATGACTTGTCGTGGTGCCAAACACCACAGAGATGGCTCAAGAGTATAATTTCTGAAACTTGAATTTGTAACATTCTATCAAATGAAGTCTATTTTTGTGCCAAATGCCTAGATCTGGGCATTTATATGCAGCAAGATCATAAATGAACTTCTGGACGCCAGAGCTCAGAAGCAGCCGTACTACCTTTATTCAGTGACATATCTGCTAAATCTTTTGCAGGAGAAAACGAACAAGCTTTAAAACAAGGCAGAAAAATAAAGGCTACTGTATCAAACATCAGTCCCTCCTGGGGAAGATCTTGCATTTCAGCTGGTTGGTCTGAATTTTGTTGCAGAGAAGGACTTGGTGACAAGGAGTGAACACACTCTCACCGATCTGTTCTGTGCATCAGCTCCTCCCTGGGGTTGTTATGGCAAGAAGAAGCAGCTAAGCTTTCCAAATTCAGCCAGCTCTGGCCAAAACCCCCTGACCTAAACATGATCTGCCTCCGTTATCCAACGCACATCACACCAAACACAGGCAGGTGCTGGTCTAGGCAGAGGATAAAGGGTTAAGTTGAACATCTCTGTCTTAACCAGGAGAGAACTGGAATCTGTAGTCTGAGGTCAGTTTTGCTCCAGGCTGCGTGAAAGACCCGTTCCGACAGGTTATTAGCAAAGACTAACAAATTCAGTTTGGTTTCAGGGAGCAATTAATTCCCATCACCTCTACTCTAGGAGGTTCAACACTCACATTAGACATTTATTCAGATTTAAAGGATGAAAAGGACCATTAATATCATGTGGACTTGCTTCTTGCTTGATAGAGGTTAGAGGATTTAACCTAGTAATTCCTATATGAAATCATAACTTCTGTCTGACACAGTGTCGTCAGCTGTCTGACTTTCAGGCCAACAGTTACTGTTAATCCACCTTGTACCTAGGTAGAAACATTCCAGTGGCTGATGCCCCAGCAGGCTGTGCTGCCATTCAGTGGGACCTGGACAGGCTGGAGAGTTGAGTGGGGTGAAATTTAATGAATTGTAACAAGGGCAAGCATAGAGTCTGGCATCTGGACAAGAACAACCCCAGGTACCAGTATAGGTTAGTGACTGACCTGTTGGAGAGCAGTGTAGGAGAAAGGGACCTGGGGGTCCTGGTGTACAGCAGGATAACCATGAGCCAGCACTGGGCCCTTGTGGCCAAGAAGGCCAACGGCATCCTGGGGTGGATCAGAAGCAGGATGGTTAGCAGACTGAGAGACTTTCTCCCCCCTCCTCTACTCTGCCCTGGTGAGGCAACATCTGGAGTATTGTGTCCAGTTCTGGACCACTCAGTTCCAGAAAGACACAGAATTGCTTGAAAAGAGTCCAGTGCAGAGCTGCCAAGATGATGAAGGGAATGCAACAGCTCCATTATGAAGAAAGACTGAGGAAGCTGGGTCTCTTTAGCTTGGAGAAACAGAGACTGAGGTGTGACCTCATTAATGTTTATAAGTATGTGAAGGACGGGTGTCAGGAGGATGGAGCCAGGCTCTTCTCAGTGTCATCTAAAGATAGGACAAGGGGCAATGGGTGGAAGCTGGAACATAGGAGGTTCCAACATAAATATCAGAAGGAACTTCTTCATGGTGAGGTGACAGAGCACTGGAACAGAGTGCCCTGGGAGGTTGTGGAGTCTCCTTCTCTGGAGATACTTAAAACTTGCCTGGTCATGTTCCTGTGCGACTTGGTCTAGGTGGTCCTGCTGTGGCAGGGGGATTGGACTAGATGATCTTTCGAGGTGCCTTCCAATCCCTAATGTTCTGTGATTATAAGTATGCACATTATTAGCCAAATGTTGTCCAACAGTAGGCTTTAAATCATAGCTTCTCTCTGTGCCTTTCTGCACTAACATTTCAAGTTATTTCCTCTGAACTTTTTTCTTCCCCTTGTTGGTACTTACACATTATGATCAAGTTACTTTAATTTTCCCTAAGCAGATAAACGTTACTAAAAGCTTTAGTAGATAGTAGATGCACCTTACTAAAACCTTCTTTATAGCTGTCTACAGAGGACAGAGAGAGCAGGTGTTAGAGAAGCAAAGTCTATTTAATATCTTGCCATTTGAAAACAACCTTTTACTTATTACTAGTGTTAGAGGGAAGCTGCACCAGGTAGAAGTGAGCATTGTGTGGGGTTTGGGGAGCTTTTACCACTGCCTGGGATGGGGACTGGAGCATAGCTTAACAGCAGCTGGGCAGTGAACTGGGCAGAGGGGAGAAAAGAGGGCTCAGGATCTGACTAGCAAGGGAAGCTATGACAGTACCACGGGAGAGAGAGTGAGAAGGAGCTTTAAAGAGAAGAATTTGCAAAAACCAAGCAGAAGGGCCACAAGGCTACCATGAGGGCAAATAACAACCAGAATACACAGAGCTCCATGGCAGACAGCAGCTAGTGTTGGGGAGAGGAGGAGAGATGAAGCAGCACAGGCATGTTATGAGGCTGTGGGAAGAGACTACTGTCAACTATAGTCCTGCAGGAAGGCAGAGCAGGTTCAGCACGGGGAAACATACACTGATTTTGGGTTTGGCAAGGCTGAGAAAAGCAGGCAGCTGTCCATTGTGGAAGCCACATAGGATGTGCAAGTTGTCTGGCAGAGGGAGAGAAGGAGTCCCTTCCAGGGCACTTCTTAGCTCAGACGGGTGACCTGGATCCAAACCAACACGGCAACCTATAATCCTGAGGACAGGAGACCTGAGAGCATGATCTCATGTTTGTGCAGCAAAGGGACAGCTGAGGGCACTGAGCCCAGCCAGGAAAGGAAGAGAATTGCCTGAACAGCACTCATCAATGGCAGATCTGGCCGTTCATTCCTACATGCCAGCCTTACAGGGCACAGAAAGCAGCTGTGTCATAGGCTGCCTGGCAAACCCTGAAATCTCCTTTTCTTTCTTCCATATTCACATGTTGAGAAGCTCAGAGACTGGCAACCAGATGCATGCAAGGTATCCAGCACTACAAACAGTCTTCTGGAGGTGCAACATCCCTGCTTCACCAGCTCATCCTGGACAACATTCTCCCTCGTCACCCCTGAGCACCCTCCTCACACAAAATTCTTCCTTGCAGCCTCAGTATAGTTGCCATAGCATCTCTGTGGATCACACCAGCAGCATTATCGCAAGCCTGACTGGCTCCTTGGGACAGTCTTCCCATACCAATCCCAGCGGCCCCATATCCCCCTAGGCTCTCATGTCACACCCTATGGAAGGTGAAATACATCCCCAGCAGCCTGCTCTTGTACCAATGCTACTTTGGGGTACCCAGAACTAGCCCTCCACAGCACACACTCACTGAAAACTATGCCCTTGTACTGCAAGGGGATAGAGACAGTTTAGATTGTCTCATGTGTGACCAAAAACCAACAGTGTCACAAGGCCCCAGTACTGGGCTGGTTGGGTGTCCATTAGGCTTGCACATCATGCCCTGGCACACCCACCACAAGTGCACACTTCTGCTGCTACGCATGTACACAGCTATGGATATAGTCTCCTGATCTGCCACTGTACCTGGGTGCCTGTTCTATACAGTAGATAATACAGAATTGTTTAGACCCACAACTTCCCTTGGTGAGTATGTGCTGGGGAGCACCTAGGAAGTGTCATACAAGATCAAAAGGTTTCCAGAAGGACCTCTGGCAGTTGGTATAACTGCTACTTTATCAGACATCTGAACAACTTCTTGGTCCCCTCTCTCCCCGCCCAAGCATTAGTCTTCAAACAAATACCAGAGCTCAATCAGTTTCCTCCATTTAGGGATTCTATGCAAATTGTTTCTAGGATTCCCATCTTCCTCTCTCTTTTTGCAAATATAAATAGTCACATCATCACACGAGACAAGTAGAGAGCGACTCTTATGGGTAAAAAACCAGATGTTTCCCAATCTTCCCTAACAAAGTAGTATTTTATATATGGCTCTTCAATGGATTTATAGCCAATGAAGGGATGTTACTACATTAGCTCATGGAGGGGGTGGGTGATAAAAACTGGAAAGGAAGAGCCAGACAAGGAGAAAAGAAGCTATCCAGAGCGCTGCAATTGGAGAAGCATGACAAATGGGCAGCACAGTTTTAGAGGGCTTCGACAGCAAGGCAGATTGCCTGGCTGGGAGTGATTGTCCACAGCTGGAGCATCGCAGAGACCATCTGGTATTTCTTAAACATGCTTTCCCCAGGTGATCTGATTCTTGGAGTGCCCCAGCAAAGAGAAGAAAAGAGGCTTGCAAGTCTCAGACCCATTTCCAGAGTTACTCTAATTAGTTAATAGAGTTATATTCAAACTGGTTTCAGTTTCCCCTACAAAACCTTTGCTTTTGCCACCTTTTTTATCCCGAGAGTATTTAAATTCATGGAGCTTTTAATTTCTTTAAGAAAGTCAATGATTGTGTCTCCTGGCACAGCAAGCCAATATAAAAATTAATGAAGTAAAGAGAGATCCAAAATTTCATTTGAACACCTTGTAACCCCAGTCTTCCTCACACAACCCTTAGCTGCACGAAGCACTGAAATCCACAGGCTCTCACATTACTCCCCCACCTCAGCATATCCATCCCCAGTATGAGCCTTTGAAAGAGCAGAACATGGACTACATGGGAAAATCAGAGAACTTATTTCCTGGATGTTGACCCTTTTCTCAACTTGGAAAAATGTTAAAGAATTTAACTAATTGTGCATGCCACAAACTCCAGTCCCCACCACAAAGAGGGAGCAGTACAGAGTGTTTGCTGGTGCCCTCATGTCCACTGTAAGAAAGCCCCTCCCTGAACCAGGAGCATTGGGAGCCAGCTTGTGAAGAAAAGAGCAAGAGAAAGCAGTAATAATAAATGAATGGACAGATGGAAAAGGGGTTAGAGCAAGCAACTGGAGAACAAGCCTTGGGAACCAAGCCGTGTTCCCACCAGCAGGCAGTACCCCCACAGAGTGGTGCAGGGCAGGCAGGAACCAGAGTCTGGCCACAGAGATTATCCCCAGCACTCCCCGCCAAGCCAGGCTTACCAATTGTGCCTCTCCCTTCTCTGTTTTCTCTGTGAGGTTCCCCAGCCACAAAACACAGGTCTGTCAGAGGCGTATCCTGCACACCACAGACACAAGCTCCCAATTCCTGGCTGCAAGCATCCCAGCAGCACGTAAATAACCAATCCTGTTATTTTTTTATAGGGATGGAGCACTGAAGTTGGGGAACTCCTCTGACTGCAGCAAAATTTGCTGCTATGTCACAACTTGCTAGGGGTTTTTCTAAAAATGCCGAGAACCCACCAGACATGTAGCTTCCTGCTCTGGTCACATTGTCAGCTGCCTTTTCAAAGCCTGCATTTGAGAAAAGCTAGTGGGACCATAGTCCCCAATAGAAATACATGCACAAGGACTTTCAACGTCTCCAGGCTGAGAAGAATCGAACTACTGGGAAGAAAATACTGGACAAAAGACTACAAAGAAATATTTAAAGGGTTATTTTGTTCCATTTCTAAGTGGTTTAGGCGGCCAAATCATCACATTTCACCACCATGCTAGAAGGGAATTTTGGGTGGAAAGCTGTCCTTATGCAGTACTATAGACAGCAATAACAGAAAACAATACAGCCATGATTGTAAAGCTAAAGAAACTGCAACCAACTGCAAATTACAAAGTGTAGAGAATTAATACAGCATTTCAAAAAGCACAATGGAAAGATTCATGCCTTGCTGAGTGGGAATTTAAATATAGAGGAAAGAAGGGAAATGTGAGCAGCGACAAAGACTCATTATTTTGTGCACTTGGTAAAACAACCAGTGTAACTACAAAAATATAAATATATGCAGTCTATTTGGGAAAAAGATACTGCAATGAACTCATCATAAGACAATACACTTCACAGTTCACTAATGACCAAGAGGTGTATTAGATAACATCTGCTTTAGATAAACACTGTTAAGTGACCCACCCTGGATAATTTGCACCTCTGAGTGTGCTAAGGAGATCTCTGACCTGGTGAAGCTAATTTTTAATAAATCTTGGAATGCCAAGTAATTCTAGAAGGGTAAGAGAGCCCTAACCCTGTGTTGATGCTTAGGTAGGACTGGCTGACCTGGGGAGCAACAGCCAAGCAGCCCGACAGCAAACCTAGACAGGGTACTTAATAGCCACTATGAGATTCTACCAATAATTCATTGTATTCACTTCTCAGCTAATTACAAGCCAACATATGTTGTATAGAATCAAGTCCTGTCTAACTGATGTTATGGCTTGATTTAAGAAGTCACATTAATAGAAATAATTTGGCATAAGGAGATGGATAGAAGTGACTGATGAGACAAAAACTTATCCGTCGCCTGCTTCCCATCCCACAGGATGCAGTGCTTTTACCGATCATTTAGATAAATATAAAGATCCTTAGAGGCAGCTTGCAGATAGCACAAAAGTAGGTTAGTAAATAATGAACAAAACAGCCCCCATTCACCCCGCGATCCAATTTGTATGGCTAAATGGCCATCGCCCAACCAAGTGTGCTTTAGCTCAGCCAAGCACAAGATAATACACGTACAGGGAAACGGTATAGAGCTCGTATCGCCAGCATGGAAAAGGAGCTATGAAGGGCCTTAAGCAGAGCAAGGTTTAAGGAGCCAGAACTACTCAGCTTATGAAAGAAGCAAATCCACAAGATTCAGCTGCTGCTTGTAAGCATGACATTAGTGTGGGGGTAGGGGCAGGGGGAGGGTCTAACCTGATAGCGAGAGGCAAAACAAGTGCCAAGGGTTGAAAGTCAGAGTTAAGCACAATGCTGACAAAGAGGAAATCTACCACCAACACAGAAGAGGATGGGAAATATCACACAAGAAGGTCTGGGTCTCAGCGTAAAACCAAGGGGTGAATCAGTAGTACAAAGGGCAGGTATAAAGGCCCTCTGTGTAACTTAAGAGTGGAAGGAGCCGAGACGCTGGCACACTGGGGGTCTGCTTTAGGCTACAAAATCAGGGAGATCAGAAGCCCAGGCTTATTTGGAGCATCTGAAACACAGAACCCACTGGTAATTAGGGATCTTTAACTGCCCACACATTTGCTGGGAAAGGAAGACATCAGGCACAGCCTTGCATCAAGCTCCTGGAATGCACAAAGAAAAAAAAATTGTGAAAGAGGAGACAGGAACAAAACTAGAAGAAGGCTCCTTGAGGTTGGAGTCTCATCAACAATGAAAAATCAGGAAGGTGGAAAGCACTGTGGGCAAAGGAGCCTGAAATAAGCGTAAATAATTGTTAGGGATAGAAGGGAAAATAGCAGCCACAGTGCTTCCTAAGGGAAGGCTTTGGTAACCTCAAAGAGTCTGCAAGTGAGATTCCATGCAGAATGAAAGAGTTCAGGGAAGATGATGTTTTGTAAAAACACAGCAAGGTAAGGGGACAAATGCTAATTATCTTAGTATGGGGGCATGAGAAGGGTAAATCAGACTCTTCCATGGTTGCAGCATACAAAGGAGAAACTCCACCAGGCTAACGCAAATGAGCACAAAGGAACAGGCACCAGCAGACAGCGACAGAGCAAAAGAGACAGTTGTTCAACAGAAACTCCTCACAGCAGGGATCGCCAGTGGTATGGAGGAGACATTTGATAACTACATCAATGGCAAGAGGTAGTCTAAAGAGTTCATTGCCTCCTGAGAGGGGAGAAGAGGTTAATAGATTGGTTTATGCCACTGAACACGCCACAAGCTCTTCCAAAGCTGTTAGTGTGTGTGTCTGCTCTCTCCCCTCCCCCTGAAATCTGTTTTCTGTTAGGTTTATGTGTTCTCTTTATTCTCTGCACAGCACCCAGAACTGGCTGGTTCTGGTAATGACATTACATACTACTCTGTACATATAATTGCTAATTTTAAGATGCACAACTTATAAAATATCTTCTCTTGTGAGGCTAGTGAAGTTGGACAGTAAACTGAATTTAATACACACAGAACTTGCCCGAAGAAGCCGTGTTCCCCACAGTTACAAAAGCAATAACAAATCAGATAATGAGAAAGCCAAGGTGTTGCTTAACAGATTAGAGAGGGTCACCTGAAAAAGATATTCACCTTCATGACCTCTCTCTCTCACACACACACGCATGCCATCAGTGCATGAGTTGTAAAACTACTAATTGGAGTAAGAGGAGGCAGAGACTCCCAGGGGCCTGGCTTGCAGCTGTCTCAGGAAGCAAGGAGGTATAAATTGGGACACAAGTTCACAATAGCCAAAACCTTGCAAGGTTAAAGCCAAAATGTTTAATGCTTCTGTTAGTCTGGACTTTATGAAAAGGGATAACTAAGATTATGAAGTTAATGCATTTAAAAGCAGCACAGTACAAGTGTGAGGTGTAGCACCATACTAGCAGAATGGAGATTGTTCAAGCCTGATATTTTCAAACAGGTGGAGGCCTGTCAGCAACTATCTCTGGGAATTTCTGGAAGACAAATGAAGTTTATCATAAACAGGCAAATATAGTGGATACGTTCAACAGGTTGAACAAACAAGGAAATTGCAGGCACAACAACATCACTTCAATTCTTGGGAAATCTTTGAAACAAATCAAACAGCCCGTCTGCAGGGAAGGGCTGGAAGCAATAGCCTGCCACATGAAAGCAACCTGCCTTCTCTTTGACACAGCATAAAGTCTTGTATGTGAGATAAAGGCAAGAGATGTTCTGTACCTTGACTTTCACAGGGCTCTACCTCCTGTTTCCTATAACTTTTTAAGTGGAAAATTAGGAAAATTGAGCCTAGACAAAATTCCATATGGGGAACACACAGCTGGTTGGGGAGCTGTACACTAAAGGGAGGCATGAACAAGCTGTCAACAACATTTTGATACAGTATTTTGTACCCCAAAACCCATGATCATACAGGGGCACACAGACAAGAGTGTCAGACTCAAGGCACATGAAATAACTGCTGCCCTTCTCAGTCAAGAAAGGCCTCGGCTACAATACCGGGCTCATTGCAAGGCAACGTGCTTCACCAACAGCACAGAACAACCAGAGACAGCCCCAGGGACCCTACAAAATACAGAACCACAAAAAAATTTTAAGGAAAGATAAAAGGGACCCTCAACCACACGTGTCACTCAACTTGAAAATAACATAGCCATGAGGAAAGAGTGAACGAAAGGCAGTTGTTCAGAGTGGAGAAAAGCAGTCTGTGGGGAAACATGATAACAAGCCTCAAATATGTAAAAGTTTTCTGCAAAGAGGAAAGGAGTAAGTTGCCCTCGAAGTCCATGGGGAGAGGGCATGCCATATTTGGCTTCAATTGAAGCAAGAGATTTTAAAAACACCAACACAATGATTGTGAATAACATTCACACCCCAGAGCTAGTTGCTGAGAGAGGGTACATCACAGAGGTTTAAGAACAAAGACAAAGGCACATCATTTGAATCAGTTAACAGTGATGCCCCCTCTCCTAACCTGGGCAATGGCAGTCCTTGGCCACTGGGTCCCGATAACCTGCTGTGTTTACATAAGTCATGCCCGGGAACAAAACGATATTAGCGACCCACCAGGCGGCCTCAGAAAACTGCACAGTAAAAACAAACAGCTGCTTTGTTTCAGAATGAGCTCATACAAACAACTGATAACGGCACAGAAAGTTACAAGAGATTATTTTCCATGCATTACTTTTCCCAACACCATCTCCTCAGTTCTGATCCAAGGTCTCGAAGACACCTGCAAACCATCCTCAAAAGGAGCCTAGCAACTCTGCTGGTAATTGACGACTGGCTCACTACAGACACTGTTTCAACAACATACCACTGTTTTTCTGGTTCCTTCCTCCCAGGACTGCCCCCCCGCCCCTCCCCAACGTTTCACAGCCATTCTCTATCCTTCTCTCCTCCCCATAGGCGCTGATGATAGTATTGTTGGTCCATTGCTCACAGGGCTTCTCCACCAATACACCAGTTGTACTAATTAAGGAGACAAAGTCAAGGAAATTATTTTCACTGGGTATTTAGGTTTGAATGCTGCCTTTTGTTTCTGCAGCGCTAAAGGTGTTTGTCTGTTTTTCCAACCGTATCAACGGGTCACATAGAAGATACTGCCTCTCCTTATATACCTTTCCCCAAGCAAAGCCCAGGTACAGCCGATTTGTCATGGAAAAGGCTAGAAGATGCCCTCTTGAGGTCCCTCTCAGATCTATTTTGTGCAATGCCGTAACTAACTAGCATGTATAAATTAAAGGGCTGTGGTGGGCAGAAGGGTAGACAGCCTGATGCAAAAGCCAGTCACAGATCTGCTATACAGCTCAGAGAGCACTCTTGAAGGAAACATGGAGAGCAAATGCAGTGCAGCACCCAGTAAAGCAGTTATGATATGCATCACTGCTGTGTAGACCAGAGGACCTTTAGACTGCTGATCCCAAACCAATAAAAAAGCAAGGAAACTGCACTTACCTCTGCACCAACCCTCCCAGGTCCCACTTCACAAGGTGGGCCCCCCTTCAGTCCTATGGAGTCAGTTTTAACCTGGATAAAACCAGGTCCCTAGTAAATACTGAAGCAAAACCAAGCCCAGCAGCACAGGCACCAAAAGCACAAGTCCCATGCCCTTCTCTCTGCACAGACTCCTTGTAAACACAGCCTCTGAGCCACATTTCCCTCCATGCCCCAGTGGATGGATCTCAGGCCCTGAAGACGTGATCTGCTCCAGAACAACCATCTCCTGCAGCCACAGCAATCATCAGGAATCACAAAACCACTGGGGGAGGTTCACAAGTGCAGGAAATACAAATCTCACAGGTGCTCAACCTGTGCCGTGTGATTCCCTGCCAAGAAACAAGCACAACTGTGGCTCTCCCTGTCTTCAGGGAAGAGAAAAAAAACATTTATGTGGGGCAGCTTCTCACTTGCAATCTCTTAATGCTGATATACTGCCCTTACCCCTGCTCTGTGCTATTCTGTGCATAGCTCCTCTGAAGGTGCCACACACACACTCTGCTCCACCCATTATACATCTCATTTGGGAAAAGCTGGCACATACCCTCTGTCACCGCCACCTCACACATCCACACCACTTACCCTGGAAGAAGAGGGTCTCTGCCCAGCTGGCTGGCTACCTGCTAACCTCTCCAGAAGGCCTCTCTGTGGAAAATCTCACTTAGAGCTCACCACTGCTGTTACCTGTTACAGAGGAGCTTAAGTATCTAACAAGCTTAACAAGGGGAATGGGATGCCAATGTAGAAAACATGATTGCAATCTTAGGCACTGAAATGCACTCTTCAGCAGCAATCAGCTCTGTTCCTCGCAGTTCTCTCTTTATTTTAATCTTCCAAGTCTCTCTCTATGCAGCTGGAAGAGACTCTGTCGTCCTACACTGTTGAGAGCAAAGGGTCAATTGAGAAAATTATAACCCTGAGGGGAGGGTCTTCTTCTTTAAATGATGCTTTCAGAAGCTGTGTCACTGGATGTGACAAGATGAAGAGCTCCCACCACTCACCCTCTATTCTTCTCACTGGCTTTTCAGTGCAGAGGTGGTGTGGTAGGACAGACTACAGAGCTGTCTTCATTAGCCTCTTGATGCAGTGAAGTAATCTGCATTGTAGCTTTGGGCAAAAGGTAGGGTAGAAAGAACAGCTGTCTCTCCAGTGTTCAGAATGAGAAGTGGGGCAATAGTTTGTTTCTTCAGGAAGGGAACTCTTAGAGGGAAATTTATGGTACATACTTGTATCTTGGAAGCTCAGTTACACTTAATGCTTCACGTAAATACAGGAGGGGACAGTTTTTCACATATTTTTATTGGCCTGAGCAATTCCCTCTTCCATTGGGCTTAACAGGCTTTACTTAATAGCGGTGCAGAAACCTGTGGATATACAGTCTCTCAAAGTACAAGTGCAATACATTAACCCAGGCCAAACTGGCACCACAGATGATTCAGATTTACTCTATAAACTCTCTGCCTGCTGCTCCACTCCCCACAAGTTCACTCCTAAATTCTTCATGCTCATTGTGTCTCCATTGCCCCAGGCAGTTTATCGCACCTTGCTGGCTGCCAGCCCAGTGCTGTGCATTCACCCTTCAACTCTGGGGCTCCAAAATCACCCTGCTGTCACCTGGACATTTCTCCTGAGGGCTGCAAAGGAGAGGAGCCTGCTGTGATCATTGCAATTACTACTCCAGCTGATACAAGTAATAAAAGAATCACCACTTGCTCCACCTAACTTGAACGGGAAGGAGCAGAGACATGTTTCTAGGAAAATATTTCTCTTTTTCCCCTATCCCAGTGTGGGCTGAACTGAGACAGTTGGTTCCCAGAAGAGAGCAGGCGATGCTCTGTATTGTCCCTCTCCTTTACCATGGGCTCACCTGAGAGCATCAGAGATGCTGATCTGTGAAACGAGATACCTATCTCTGAGCACCAAGGGGGAAGCAGTGAAAATTAATAAGCCTCAAAATGTTATACAGCGTTTTAATAGTACTATCACAGATCAAAGACTATCACTCATCTCAGTGAGGCAGGCTCGGTAAGCCTAGAAAGATCACATACAGCAAGCAAACACAGGATGCCAGAGAAAGCCTGCAGACAGGAGCCGAGGAAAGCTTGCCTTTGCCTAGAGAAACCAAAGTGGCCTAAGATGAAGTCTAACATGTGTTCCTGCAGAAACAAGAGCCAGAAAGACTGCCTGGTTTCACTCAGTCTCAGTTGTGTCTTAACACAAAAAAACACACTTCATTTTAAAACACCCTCTTACCTTGGAGGTACCTGCTGCTGTGAGCAGCTGAAATCCCAGTGCAAAACCACAACCCTGCCTGATCGCTGAGATAAGGAGCGCACTGGGAACTGTGTGCAACTGGTGAATAGATTTGAAAAAGCCTACAATTCACACTGCTGCCACGGGGACTGCAGAATCACACTCCCAGCACTCTAAGAGCTTTCCTTCTTAAAGCCATGAGGATACTGCATGGAAGTTTGATGGTAATAAGACTTGCCCACACTTGCAGGCAGTGTGGGAGATGTGATCTATAGTCTTTCAAGTTGTTCATACAACCAAGTCATCTGGGAGGAGGAGGAGGAATTGAAAAAGGGACTTTTTAGCCAAGTCACTACAGTAATATTGTTAGTAGCATGGGAATAATGATGCCTCAGGAAGGTATTCCTACTCTTCCAGAGTAGCTATCCCATCATAAAGCACCTTTATTCTTGCATGGCTTTGAGCTAGATACTCCATTTACATTTGTTTGGCATTATTAAAGTGTTGCAGGAATTAGTAGCTGTAGGAGTCCCTCTTACACAGAAGTGTGAGGTTGAATATTCCTCCAGACTATGCTGGACACTGACTACTGAGGGTCATCCACAGGACCTGCACTGCATGAGGTCAAGTGACTCCTGGATACAGACTTCCAGGAGGAAACCCTGTTATCAGAGATTCCCTGAATATTCTATCCCTGTACACTCAGTCCTTCACAGACCCTCCCTAAACCAGATCTGGATCCTGGCTCCTGCACCTTGCCTCATGGCCTGGGAACTCCCTGCAGCACTGTACAAAACCAGTGCAGAACAAAAAGGAGTCCTCAAGCAAACTCTGGCTGATTCAATTCTGAAGGTAAGGAATGCCCTTCTGCAACAGATGTACAACCCCCTCTGCCCACCCCAAACGGATCCATCATGAAGAAGGGAAATATTTACACAAGTTAGTAGAGTTCTAGTTAAATATTATGCTTAGCTGTCTAGAGTCCATGTTCTCAGACTATGTCTATGAAATAAAAGATTAAACTTCATAACAATTATGAAGTTGCTCTGCACACATTCAAAGGGAGTTAAAGGATATTAAAATAGTTCTTTAGGTAATATTCCAGTGAAATTGCTCTCTTGTCCCTGGAGAGTTAGAGCTAACACCTTCTGAACTATCCTGTAAATACACTTGGAAAGGCTAAGAGCTGAGCTGATAACCAGTTAGCACCCCTGCTCTGCAGGTTCTGTA
The DNA here is from genome assembly GCA_028565055.1 of Phoeniculus purpureus. Lineage (NCBI taxonomy): Eukaryota > Metazoa > Chordata > Aves > Bucerotiformes > Phoeniculidae > Phoeniculus > Phoeniculus purpureus. Next base: position 16,158,172 of record JAOXOE010000632.1, on the reverse strand, counting down.
AAAAATGTGAGCAATGCCAGAAAGTTTTTGAAGCAGTGAGGGAAGGAGGACAGGGGAGAGCAGCTTCTCTTCTCGAGGGAAGTTTGTTTAGTGGAAAGTAAGCAAGTTGTCAGGGGAAAAGCTGACAATGTTGATTCCAGCGGTTGTACTGGGAATAAACAGCCAAGTGGATTACGTTACAGAGAATGAGAAACGGCTCATTAAAGTGCTGGGCTTTAAGGAATGGTATGATTCCACCACACTCACAGTCTCAATGTCCACTGGCCCCCTGGACTGAGCCCTCTACCAGCCCTGATATTGCCATCCCACCTCTGAGGGGTCCCTGAGAGGTGCAGCACAGCTGGTGCCCCCAGGAGAGCCAGAGCTCACTGCTTCACTGATGAGGATGAAGACCCATGCTGGCTTCAAGACAGGGGCTGGACACTGAATTAGGGACACTAGTAGATGAGGAGGGAGGTTGTGCAGGGGAGGGCCTCCATGGGGCTTGCCACCTCCTCCCCAGCCAGAGCACAGGACTTTCCCTCCTATAAAAATCAGATGTATCCCTGCCTTTCACAGGAAAGGGACCCAGCAAGAGGAGAAGGGGATCTTATTTGATTTATTTGTCTCTTCCTCCTTCCCATCGTCTGTGGCTCATCCAGCTGTAGTGATAAGGAGGACAGCTATGAAAGGACACTGCTGGCTGCTGGGATCCCATCTTCCTGCCTACTCATTGCCTGAAGGCATCAGTCCTTTACAAGCACCATTAAATGTGTATCCAAAATGTGGCAGTCTCCTCCATCCTTTGAGATTCTGCTCCCCGGATAATACAAACAGTTGCCAGAAAAAGAGTATCCTCTCATCTCTGTCTGGGCCATTATCCCTTTATATTTGCTCTTTAATATTTACTGGGTTCACACAAAGTGCATGCTCTGGAAAGGAAAAAAAATCAGCTGCAGCTTAAAGGACTCCAAATTTAGTAATTGCTGCAGCCCCATGGACGTGAACAGTTAGCAGGGAGATTTCTCCAGCACTTCACGTGCCATGGTATTCTGCTTAGGTCAGACTGTAGAAAACATTCTGTCCAGGGGCACCAAATCTGGCATGTCTGTGTAGGTGCCAGCCACAGAGGACTTACAAGTTCCTGCAGGTCCTTTCCCTCCCAGTACCTGGTAATCTTTGTGGAAAACAGTCAACCAGAGAGATGCTGATTCATACAGAGGAGAAGCTCCCAATGGTTTTAACACATCTGTGAGATAGCAAGAACTAGCCCCAGCTCCTGGCTCCAGAGCTGATCTTGCAGCCTTACCTGTTAATGTGAGGTTGCTGTATGTGTTTGAAAACTGCTCCTTTAACAAAACCAAGTGCATCTGAGCTGCCTTTTCCCTCTGTAGCTCCAACATTATGTCAGGATGCTGGGCGATCTTACAGCCTTTCTGCTTATCCAGGGCAATGTCACTGCGAACAATGTCTACAGCAAAAGGGAAAGAAAAAAGGGAGATGGCCAAACCTCAGCTTCCATTTTCACCAGTTGCTTGGATCAGCACCAGCCAACATGACAGCCACACAACCATCACTCAGCACAAACAACCCAAAAAAAGGATTCAAGCCCTTTGGATCCTCCTATGCCATAAGCATCCTCTTTTCAAGTCTCCTTTACTCACACAAAAAGCTCAAGTCATTTACTCCAAAATACTCACACACCCTGCTGCCCCTTCCACCCTTCACCTGCCTAGCAGCTGATCTCTTACAACGATGGCCAGTCTCTTGCAGCAAAGTGTGAAAGTCTACCAACATTTATGTTACATGTCTGTTACTGTTGTGTTTGACACTAAATAATGAGAAAAGGCTAAATCCTGTTCTCTTAACCCCTGGCTTCCATTTTACCTTTGCCTGTCAAAGAGATGATGAAGAGAGTTTGCTCTTGCCTTCTTTTTTCCAACAGCAGCTGTCACAGCTAGAGTTAGGTCAGCATTGCTTATGACTCTAAACAGGTCTCTGTACCCTTCTAATTCCTGATATTCAATTCAGGAGGCAGAAGAATTATTTAACAATTGCTTTTTCTTCATATGAGCATTTTACAAGCCATACTGTGAAATAAGAATATGAGACTCCTTTTCCTAGAGCTACTCATCTGCTGGGAAAATACAAAGATCGGGGTAGCAGGGAAGAAAAAGAATCACGCAAGAAGTGTCCATCTAAACAGAAGTAGAGTGGCACAAACCAGTCCTCGCAAGGTCCCTTTCCGAGTTTGGTAATTAAACCCTGTTCAGATACACATTCACCATATGCTAATTCTTAGAAAACCTTAGGCAGCCAGCACAGATAAGGCAGGATGGAAGTTGGAGTTCTTCCACCACATTGCATGAGGTCACCCTTTGCATCATGAAGTTGTGCTTTGCTTACAAGTTTCTGAAGGAGCTGATCAGAGGAGAGTCATGTCTTGCTGTACATACACTCTCCAGCTCCATTACTGTTACACACATCAAGAAACACTGAAGTTGGTTCCAGTAGCTATGCTCCTGCCTTTCAAGGTGTCAACCTCAAATTCAGCAAACTTAGGTTCAAAGTTTTGTTATGTCTTGTGCTGACAGAAAACCCTCTCGAAAGGTGGGGTGAAGGGCGAGAAGCCACTTATCTTTCCATCTCTGAGCCTCATCCCAGAGTTGCTACACTTATCTTGCCCAAGATATGCTCTGTCTTTACTGCAGTTTTTTGGGATTAACACAGCTCCTCTGAAGCTTGCCTTGAAAAGACCACTCGGAACAGCAACGTCACAAGCTGTCTCTCCCAACACATCTAGCAAGCTCAGGATTGGAGATAGGGCAGCATCCAGTTAGCATGAAAATATAGGTCAGTATTTCCACATCCAGCACAGGGGCTTCAATGAAGAGATAAGATGGAACAAGAGGAAGAAATAATGTTTCTCTGCAGAAAGTGAGCACACAAACTCCTTGTCCTTTGGGAGTACAACCTTTTAGGTAGACACTAAGATTTGGGCCTACTCAAACTCTGCCCAGCTAAGGAATGATACAATCCTGAACCCCTGTTGTGTGAGGTATTTGGAGAAGTGAAGCACAATCTTATACTCTCCCACACCAGAAAGGCTACAGCTACTAGTGTCACCTGTAGCTTTGTCCAGCTGATGTATTTCCTTTCCCAGAGAACTGAATACAACAGCTGTACACCTCCTACCCCCAAAGCAAGAGAGAGCAAAAAGCATCAAGGAGGCACTGAACTAAGAAAAGGCAGAGAGGTTTGAAACTAGATGGTCAATACACTGTCTCCAATTCTCTTCATACAAGTAAGAGAGTCCAGGCTGGGTCAATATGAGTTTGTTTCCTAAAAAGGATGGAGGGCTCCTAAAAACCCAAACCAGGGCCAGTGTGGACTCATGTGGAGAAAACATCAACTTGGAACAAAGGCCCCTGCACTCCTGGTCAGACGCTGGGACAGCACCTTGGAGAGAGCAAGGAATGTGGCAGTGAGCCCTGCACAACACAGCCACATCTGTCTTCAGGGACCACAAGTCACATCAAACATATGTGCTGTCAGCAGGGTCAGGGGACAAAGAGCAAGCCCACGGGACCAGAACTAGGAATGAGGAGCATTATCAGTGTTTGAAGTCCTGTTCTTAGGTGATGGAGCTGCTCTGACAAGGATTAAATCAAGGAAATCTGTCACATCGAGGCAAATTCCTGGGAGAGTCTGGCAGAAGGCACATAGGGCACAGAAAATGAGGGCACTCTCTAGCACTCATCTTCATGGGGCACTCCAAGAGCTGCCAGTGCAGACATTTGGGAATCAGGGTCCTAGCTTCTCAGACTGATAAAGGGGCCAAGAAACTTGCCTAGGACCTAAAACTTGAAGTGGATACTATATGCACTGTAGTTCCAGCCTAAACAGTGGACAGATATCTGGGATATGGAACTCCCCAAAGAACTTGGTGTCTGGTACCTAGACTCCACCACCAATCTCTGTTAGCTGGTGTTAGGAAGGAGGCAGCACAGAGGAAAGAAGGGTGGCAGCCGACAGCTTCTGGAGGCTCGGGGGAAACTTAACAAGAGTGACCCAGGACAAACAGCTAATGAGGAGCCCGCAGCCCTTAAATCTTAACAGATGAGACAGAAAAGACACAAGCAGTGCAAGGAGGAGGGTATCCCAGGAGGTGATGAGCAGGACAGTCCCCAAGTCGGGGCTCCAGAAGAAGGAAGGACCCTTGCTGCCTTCTTAAACGTAGGTGAAAACAATTATTACTTTTTTTAAAAAAGGAAATAAACCACCCAACACAGCACGAAACTAAGCGGCTCTTGCCAGAAGTGCGAAAGAAGAACTCCAGATGTGGGAGCCCCAGAGGATGCCAAATGGTTTCCAAAGACGCCATTCCCCCGGCCCTGCCCTGCTGCGCGGGGCCGGGCCGGGCCGGGCCGGGTCAGTACCTTGGCCAGCTCAGCCTCCCCCAGAGGCAGCGGCCCAGCCCGGCGGATCCCGCATGGCGCGGCACTGCGGGGCACAGCGGCGGCGATGCGGGTCCCTCGGTGCCGGGCCCGACAGCCGCCGTGCGGTATGGTGGGAGCACACCCGTGTGGCGGTCAGGTGAGCTGCGGCTGCTGGAAAGCACTGCAACGCGGAGGGGGAAGCCCGGCGGCGACAGCCTGGACCCCCGCCCCGGAGTGGCCAACGTGCGGGGCTGTGGGGCTCCAGTAGAGGCTGCGGGCCCTGGACGGGGAGGGAGTATGGTGGCGAAGCAGCCCGTTCTGCTCGGCAATGGTTGTTTTGTTTCCGAGTGGCTGAGCGTTTCTCTGTCCCACCGCGGGATCTGCACATCCGCAGAGCTCACACATGACACCTACAGAGGCCATCAAATCCTCACACAGAAATTTTGAGGGATAAAAGTTAGACAATATGCCTCAGGAGTGACACAAGCACAGCAATCCTACCCCAGGACATCCCAGAACTAGCTCATGATAGGCTGAAGTGTATCCAGGTGAAGTTTGCTGGTGATATGAAACTGAGAGGGAAGTGGACACTTCAGATGGGAGAGGTACCCTAGGGTAAGATCTGCATAAGCTGAAACAGTTGGGTAACAAAACCATTGCGAAGTTCAACAAGGACAAGTGTAAGGCCTTGCACCTGGGAAAATGTAATCCAGGAGTGCAGCAGAGGCTGGGATCTACCTAGCTGGAGAACCTGATATTCTATGAGTCATCTGCACCAAGAGGTTGCACTAAGCAGTTCCCACCATACCAGTACGAAGCCAGAAAGCACAGAAGTGGCGAAACCTCCGGGACAGCACACAGAAACAGCTCCCAGATGGCTGTGGAGGAAAGTTTCTCTCACCACAGAGTGAGCCTCTGCATGTGGAAATCCACAAGGCATCGACATAGCCCGTGTGTAAGCACCCATCCTATGGCTCATGAAATTGCTCTGCAATTCCATTTCAGGAGTCACTGGAGTCACAGACCAAGGAGAAAGAGAGCAGAGACCCAAGTTTATGTGGACAGGACAGAGGGATAGTTGTGGTCAGAGATGTGTGACTGAAAGGTGAAGGGAAGTAACTCATCTTTCAGTTTGTGTGCAAAAGTGAGCACTGCTCACCACCATCACCACTCCAGAAAAGTGAGCCACCACTGCTGTGGCACCAGAACAAGCTGAACTTGCCCATCCTCCTCATGGGACTGTTTGCTTCAGCTTTCCAGTCTTAGAAAGCAGATTTAGAAGGGGGAAAAAATATGTTAACAAAAACCAAATATGCTTACTAAAAAATTGGAATATTAGAAAATTGATTTCATGGAGAAGAGAAATGTTTGACAGGTCACCAGGTAAAAACCATTATGAATTTCAAGTTGCCAAAATTTGTAAAATGCCCATTTTTAAAATCAATTATTTTTAAAATGCTTTAAACATCAGATTTTGTCCACTGAAATTATTATTAAATGCCCATTGACTGTGAGATTAGGAACACAACTTCTATTTAGAAAGCACAAAAATTTCTCAAGACAGATACTGCATCCCCATCACGTCTGTCTTCAATAGGCAAATTGGTGACACATCAGTATCAGAACTTCTTTTAGCTGGGAAGTTTCACAACAATGAGTTCCACAAGTCATTTCCCTCCATATAAATAAAAATAAAATAAATCACTTGTTTGTTTTATAAGTAGTAATTTCACTGGATGGTCCTTATTTCTTGTGCCATGGAAACAAGGGAATAATCATTCCCAAATTGTCTTCTCTGTGTGACACTGGGTTCACAGCAGTTATCACAATCTCATTCATTTTTTCCACACTGGAAAAAAAACTAACCCTAATATCTATGACAGAAAGCTGCAACTTTGATCATTTCCATTGCCCTGTTCTACACATACATATTCTTTACACTGATCAGTATCTCATCACCTGGTTTGCTTACAGTGTAAGAACACTCTCAATGAGTTTCTGCAATTCTTTTCAGATATTCCTAACACTGGATTCACTTTTTAGTTCCCTAAATGTATTCAGAGATCAATCCATAATAAATTCAAAACATTTTCCCTGAATGGCAACTGTTAATTTAAAACCCATAGCTGTGTGCAGAAAGTTGCACGCATTTCCCTCATGCATGTAACTTTGCATGAGTCACTTGTCACTCATAAGATGATGTAGCACAGAAAGAAGTGTGGAACTAGCAAAACCATGTCATTTTCTTAGAGGATTTGGGATGCTTATTATAAACAGTCAAAAGTAAAACCACATAAATCTTTCATCTCACCCACACATCAGCAAATAGTTCACAAGTCAAGATGCAATTGTTTGACCATGCCATTTCCTGCAGTTATTAAAGCAATTTTTGTGCATGATTCTAGAAAACAGTTTTAAAATTAAAAAGGAAAAATGGAGATAAACACACAAGTACTTTGGAAATCTCACCTACACAAGCAGTATTATCCCCTTTACCTTGTATAAAGGGGTTTCTACCACCTTTTTTTTCTTTTTTTTAATTTCTGAAGAAATAACCGAGTACTGGTGCTCCTTACATAGAAATCCCTCCAGGAAGAGCAGATTGCAGCTTCTCGCTTGCAGGTATGGTCTCTGGGAATGACAGAGCAGGAGGCTGCCTCAGAGATCATGCCAAGGTACAGAGCAACCCCAGGTCCGGCAAATCCCAGAAGACTGAGGAACACCAGAGGACCTACACATCTTGGTGACTCGGTGTTTGTAATGTCTGAAATGCTGCAGCTCTCCCAGAGACCTGTGTTCCAAACACTGGACAGGTGTAAAAGGAACTGTTTCCTCTGCAATATTAAAAGGCTGAGGCTGCTGCAGTCCCACCCTTCACTGCAGGCTTTCCTTTCCCAGAACTATCTTCTGTCTACATGGTCACACACCATTAACCAGTTCAGGTGGCTAAAACAGCTGAAGTACCATCACCGCTCCACCACCAGGCTTTGGCCAATTGAGTTCCCTGAACTGACTCCTCATGTAAACTCAGACTCCAGGAATAGAAGAGGGCAGGCGTATGCAGAAAAGGCAAAAGGGTGGGAGCAGCAGTCCTGGCTGAGACCAGCTCTAGCTCCTGTGCAATTACACATGCACATAAAGGAATTCTTGGATGATTTAGTATTTATTATCTTCCTTTCCACTTGATACCTAAGAGCTTTTAGACCATACTCTAAAAACATGGCATCAGAGAAGCCTCACATGCAATATAGATTGAAGCAGAGTGAAGCAAGGTTCCCACTGCAGTACAAATTTCAAGGCTGAGATACAGGGCCAGGTACCCAAAGGCTTCTGAAAGAAGGGATCCCCAACTAAATGGGCATCATGAAAACCTACACCAGGATTACACAGCCTAATGTGAAGTTTCCCACACTACACAGCAAAATCTTCTGACTACTACAGAAGGTACCAGAAACTTGTCTTTTTCCAGTTTCTACGGTAATTGCCAACTTTTTTTGCCCAGTAACCTCTCCAAAAAAAGAAGATAAAATAGAAGGAGTAACTTACCAGCAATTAAAACAGTATTTTTGAAACGTGTTATTCATATGCACTTCAGCTCAGAAACTTTTCTGATGCACTACCTACAGCTTGCAAATGCCTCCTTCCCCTCTCCCTCCCATGACCCACACAGAGCTATACTGGTTGTGTGTGGTAAATGGCCTTTGGTCTCTTCTCAGCCACACAATCCCAATGGACTACCCAATGCCCAAAAGACAGGATGGAGAAGCCATGTACTTGGGCCAACACACCTTGAAGAACTCCAGCTGTGCATAATGTCTGTGTTTCCCTTTAGATTTCCTTCACAGCACATATGCACAGGGGGGATACTAAGCAATGTCTATGCTGGTCTGTGTGGCTTCAAAGTGAGAGGCAGTTGAGATCCACCCTGCAGATGAGGAGGTTCACCAGTAGCTGACAAAACTAATGCTGTTGCACCAGCAGAGAGCTTCCAAAATGGACTCTGTGTTCAGACTGAGACAGCACCTGTGGCATCCCTTGCTGAACCAATACCAGGCCTCCATACATGACACTCCAACACTATGCTCCAGAACAGCACACAAGTCAGAGTTTAGCAAACCCTACTTTAGAAGAAGTTTTGTACCAGCAGCTATAGCCCAAGGCAGCTTGTGTATTTGCTCCAAAAAGGGGCTGCTGAAGCCTGCTTTCCTGTAGTCCAATGTTTCTCATTGTCCCATTTCTCAGACCCAAGTGATCCTTGACATGTGTGAGGTAGATGAAAGAGCAAGCCAAACATCACCTGGTAGACAATCCAACAGCAAAAGGAGAGGCAGGTCTACTGCATAAACTGAGCAGGAGACCTTGATTCCTGACCAGGGATCAGTCTTGACATTATGGCAGGAGATAAATATCTCCAGATAACAAAGCACAACTCCTAGCACATTTGATGAGGAAAAATCAAGCTCAGCAGAGAGCAGATAGAGACACCATTTAAAGGATAGAAAAGTCTCTCAGTCCAAAGACGTTACACCTCTTGATCATCAAATGACAAAAAATCTCTGGCACAGCCCCACCTCCTGGTACCACAGAGCTTGACATATAATAAACTGGCTTTCTGTTTCTAACAGACCTCATGCTGGCCAATATAGTATCTAAATAGTGTTGACTCCAGGACTGACTATGCAAAGTAGAGGCTGCACAGAATGGCAGCCACCTTGTGTAAACTACAGACAGGAGTGTTAATGAAACAGATCAGTTAGATGACCTTGCAGTGCTTAGCTAAGTTCAGGGTGTACACACAGCCATGATACCAACAAGGATTCCACACCCTATGGCTCACCTAAACCATTCTTCACAAGCAGTCACATTTACAAGTTGCTCTGTCAGGTACTGATAAATTTGCCACCAGGCAATTAAATTGCTATGCCAGCTCTATTATACGGTGCCAAAACAAGTTGCCACAGACACTCTCTTCAAGGGCATCACAGGCTGCACCACAGATCACTCACCACTTCGTTACCTTTACTGCCCAAACATGACTGGTCTGGACTGGGGTGAGGCTGTTTGGAGTTACAAAGAAAAGATGCTACACAACACTTCCAGGTCCATGCTTCCAGGAAGAATTCGTACAAAAAAAAAATTACCCTGAAGCCTAAAGGAAACACCTTATTTCAGAAAAATTTTCTGAATGTTGTTTTAATTAGAAGTCTAAAACAACTGCTATAACCCTCAGAGAACACCTACAATCTCAGCAGAGGAAAGAGGGAGAAGATGGGCTAGTAAATTCAAAAGTAGTTCTAGGAAAAGGCATTTTTCAGAAGATGGAGCTATGCATGTCTGTAACAGTTTGAAAGGGACATAAATATAAATTTAAAAGGAGGAAACAGAATGATCTCTGAGGAGGTCATAAAGGTAGAAGCACTACAGAAATAGAAAGGATCATCAAAGGCAGCAGTGAGGGATATCTGGTCTGGAGTGCAACAGTGTGACAGAGAAGGATGTACAGTGTAAAGATCCCTGTACAGAGAGTCATTCAACTCCAGCAATCACAGTCCCAGAGTAGAGGATCCGTGAAGGATGCTACAAAGCAGTCCTGTTGCTGCTGCTGCCCATCTGAATGCCCGAGATAGCCACATTGGGGTAGTCTATGAACACACAGAGGAGTGCAGCTGCCTGGCAATGTGAACACCACTCGGAGTTACTCACTAGTAACCGTGGTTCTCTAAGCACTCTTGTGCTTCACCTCTGAGTCCTGCTGCAGCTGAGAGGAAAATAAGATGGACCCTTCCTCCTCCATCTGTGCACAGGCCACATGGGACTATGAGTCACAGGAACACCCATGGAGGCCTCAGAGGAAGACCAGGCACCGAGATCACAGGCTTGGAGTCTGTGTTCACCAACAGGGCAAACAGGCAAAAAACCAAAACACTCAAACAGAACACAAGCAGGCTATCACTTGTCAGGTCACTAAAAATCACTAACGGGATCCATAAGTCTTAGAAATTCACTGATTTATCTTTTAATTATTTCTGAGTTTTTAACTAATTGAACTCCCAGCTACTTCCCCACTCCTGTGCCACTAAAGTTTAGACAAGACATTTCATTAAGTGGATACTGGAGATAGAAAAGCCCACAGACAGAGAGCATTCCCAACCACCCCAGATAATATAGGGAGCAAGAAAGGTACCTAGCGGAAGGCTTGCTGGCTTTCCCCACACTCAGTTGCTGATTGTCATCTTTTTTTCATGTGCTGGCTACTCAGGCTGAAGTTCTTTGCAGCAAGGGCATCAGCTTGCACATTTGTGCATGTCCTGATCCCAAGCAGGTCCCAGGCAAGCCACAGACGAGGGAACAAAAAACAGATCAATGCTCCAAATGGAGAATATGGCTGCTCAGATCCCGTACAGCAGGGCAGAGAGCTGTAGTGGCATCAGGATTTCATTTTGGAGAACTGGATCCCTCCAGTAAAGTGCTCAGTGCAGCCTCAGCAGAAAAAGATGTGAGCTACTAGCAGCTCTAGCCCTGGAGTTTGCACACAGATCTTATGAGCAAATGCGAAAGCTTTGCTTCCAGGCAGGAAATCCCTTTTACCACACCTTTCTGATTTACACCGGTGCTTGATACACACCACATGCGTCCCCTCCTTCCCTCATCCACATTCACAAAGGTTCTGTTCTGTATTTAAGTGATGAAAAGTTAAGACCTGTGGTTACAACTTCTATGAGAAGCTTCGTTTTGAAGGGCTGCTACATTTCAACTTTATTGCCACGAGGAAAACTGGAAAAAAATATAAAAACCACCAAAGGCTTTCAGTTCTTCCTTAAGATGAAAGCTGTTGTGAAGGCATTTAGTAAGTGTCAGTTCTCTCCTGCAGCAAGTTGTTGAAATAATGGAAGTGTGAAAATTTATTCCTACAAATGTTTTGTATGAGTCCCACTCACAGTTTTATGCACTACTCATAATTTCTTCCATTCAAGGTAGCTGGGGCATGTTTGGTCAGCATTTTCTCTAGAAGTGCATCTTCAGCAGTCAGAGCTTACAGCAAACCCCAAAGCATGAGATTTGTTACAAGGAGAAGAAAAACAGGGAGTAGCATGGGGATTGCTCCAGCCAGGAGACCAAGCGAAAGATGGAGCATGCGAGCTTACCCACCTGCCTGCGTGTGGGAATAGAGGGACATTCATATCGGTGCAATCAGATGTTACATGAGGGAACAGCGAGAGCCATCAGAAAACTGGCAAATGCGTCTGCTTTTTCCATTCAGCACTGTGCTGCTGACTAGATCTCTGCAAAACTTCCTCTGTTCCACAAACCCTCTCAGTGGGATCTGTCCGGAATTAATTTGCCTTCAAAATTACTTATTAAACTAACTTTGGCTAATTTTTTAAGCTATTAAGAAGAAAAAGGTTTGCTTTTGTTTTTTAAAAAGAGCAAGAGAGAAAATCCAGTAAATTCTTGCATGTGGACGTGGTACTCTGCCTCTTAAAATAAAAGCCTTAGGACAAACACTTGGCCCTGACTTTTCTACAAAGTTTCTTTGTGTGAATTATGGGCCGCCAAAGGTAAAAGGCTTCTGTGTAGCTGGGGACCGCCGGGAAGGAGAGCAGAGCAGCACAGAAAGGAGGAAAGCCGCGGGCCCGACGGTGGCTTTTCTGGAATCCCGAGCGGTCAGACAGGGAGCAGCCCCGGCCGTGCACCGACAGCCGCGAATTGAGCTGCCCAAGTGGCAGGGAACCACGGGACTGCGGCGAGCAGAAAAAAGGCGCCGGGGTTTGGGGATCAGCAAGGCTCCCCGAGAGCCGGAGGAGAAGCGCGGGGCGGGGCGTGAACAGGCATCCCGGGGCTGCGGTGCCCGGGACAAAACCTGCGCTGCCTGCTCGGGACCTGGGAGGGAGGGAAGGACACGGACGACTCGACGGGGTACGAATAGCCCCGGTGCCGGCCCTTTTGTTCCAGGGGATCGGCATCCGGCGGATGCAGATAACGTCGATAACGGGCAGGCGGGCTCCGCCAAGCTCCCCCACGCTCGGGAAGGAGAGGGTACGAACGAGATCCTCTGCTCGGTGTCCGGCCACAGCACTGCTAGGTGCCCGCATTGCCTGGACACCGGGAGCGCCGGGCAGGCGGAGCGGCACCCGCAGCACCCCCCTGCCGCTCCTGCCCCACCACACTGCTCACCGTCCTCGTAGTTCTTGAGGTAGTAGTCGGGGCCGGGGCCGCCGCGGCTCTTGGCCGGGTTCTTCACGTTGTGAAACTGCAGAAAGTCCGTCCTCTTGCCCGCGAAGCGCAGGAAGGCGGGGGCCAGGCCCCGCGCCAGGGTCACCAGCCGCCGGGAGCTAGAGAGAGCAGAAAGTGGGCTGAGGGCGCGCCGGGCCGGGCCCTTTCCGCCCCGCTACCGATAGCGACGAGGGGCGACGGGGCTCGCGGACCCACCATTACCCAGCACGGGTCTCACGGCCCCGGCGCCCAGATGCGAGCTTTGCAGGGAGCCCGCCCCGCCCGCCAATGGTTGCCCAGAGACTGGTGGGACCCGGCTCTGCGTACAGACACCCAGTGCCCCCGGACAAGTGCGGTGGCATCCCGAAAGCACAGGCGCTCCAACGGGACGGCGCCGCGGGCCGCCGGGTGGGGAGCGGAAGAAAGTGAGAGGCGGCCCGGCTGCCCTTCGCCCTCGTCTTCCCGCCTCCTCGTCCCGCTCCTGCCCCAGAGGCAGCGGCCGAAGGGACCCTCGGAGCGGGCGTGTGGAGGATACCCATTCCTCCTCCCCGACTTACCCAGCAGGGATGGGGCTGTCTGGCCGTCCCAGCGCCTGCGGGCCGCTGCCGCTCGGCTCTGCCGACGGAGCCCAGCTCAGCTGCAGCCTGGCTTTGCCCCCCGCGCAGCGCTGCGGGTCTGAGGAGCGGAAGGCTCTGAGGACCTGTCCGACACCCCGCTCTCCGCCCGTCGGGACCTGAGGAAGGCTGGGCTCGGCAAGACGGCCCCGTTCCTGCTGCTAGGGATTTTGGGGTGGCCGCCTTTTTTTAGTTTTTCCCTGTGCTGCCTCGGCCCCGGGCTGTGCTTTTTGCAGGGGAGCGGTTGTGGAAGAGAGGGGAGCAGGACATTTTTGCAGTCACAACTGATAAGTCTCCGAAATGCTTTCTCCATTGCAAACATGTGCATCTTAATGGAAACCATGGCCTCGCTCTCTCCGTCACAACAAGCGCCGCCAGCAGCGCGGAGCCCCGCGGGGGTGGGCGGCGGGGCCGCCTGGATGCCCCGCTGTCGGCATGGGGAGGACGCCAAGGGGGCTCCTGCCTTACCTTAAGAAATCGAGCCAGCCATCATGAATGATGGAGGGGTCCAGCTGCAGGGAGAGGAAATTCTCACTGATTATCCTGACAGGGCTCTTGGTGTTGACATCAAGGAGAATGAGAGTTCTTCCCTTCACACCTGGAGGTTTCTCCACCGGCAGCGCTCTCCTGTCCCCGGCCTGGGAGGGTAGCGACAAGGTGGCCATGAGAGCCAGCCCAGGTGCCATCAGGGCTAAAAGCCCGGGGGGGCAGGAGCTGGGACAGGGCATGCCGAAGAGCAGGAAACCCGTAATTAGCTCGCTGTCTGCAGGGGTTCGCTGGTAGCTAATTGTCCTTATCTAAAGTGTGGGGCGCTCTGCCTTTTTTTGCAATGTTTTGGTGCTAGTGGAGGGGAACTCACGCCCCTGACCAGCCTTTCTCGTAGCCGGTGCCAAGACTCCTTGCAGCCAGCACCGCCCCTTTAAGAGATGCAGGCTCCAGACATTTTTAACTTTTTGAAGGTAAGGGGAGGCTCCTGGTTTAACCCCCTCGGCTCGGGGTCCGCCTAACAGCGTAACCCCGACAGCCCTGAGCATTCGCTTTGCACCGGCTCCGCCGCCCACCGGTGGTCACTTCCCGCTGCGAGAGCCCCCACACCGCGCAAACCCAGGACACCGAAACATCAGGGGCTGGAGCGTGGCAGCCGCCCGGCACTGTCCCCAGCTTGCTGCCGGCTGTAGGAACGGCTGAGGCGGTAAGGCAGCGGTAGCGACCCGTTTTGGGGGGAGGGAGGTTAATCGGCCCCAAAAGAGTACTACCCGCGGTGACAGCTCGTCCCGAACCGAGCCAGGATTCGCAGTGCTGGGCGAGGCCCCTGGTGCTGAGCGCTAACGGCTCCACGAGACCCGACGGGCACAGCAGGGCTAGGGACCGCCGGCATCCCGGACCCCCAGTGCGGAGCTCCCAGCTCGTCTCGGCCTGTGCACGGGGGCCGGTCGAGCACCGCGGGAAACAGGGGCACAGGGATTAGGGCCGCTGGCCGCCCTCTCCCACCGGCCTCCGAACGCAACGGCGGCCGATCCACGGCGGGGAGAGGGGCGGTGGTGGCAGCTCTCGGTGTGGAAACATACGCATCGGGGATGCAAATGACAGCCCCGATGGCTAGAAGTGACGATGTCCCCTGTGCCGGGGTCAGCCCATGGCCGCTGCCGGCAGGACGGCCCGGGCTCGGCGCGCCGCAGAGGTGCAAGTGGCCGCAGTTCTAGGCGCTGAGCGCAGGCTTGTGGCACCGAGCCCGGAATCGGTGGCCACTGACGAGCATTCTGGGAGCCATGGTCCACCTCAGAGAGCATCTACAGGATCCGGGCATCCTCCCTCACCAGCAGCCGGTTACCTAGCAAGCTCGGACTCCCGCACACCAACAGTGGAGAGCTCTGAGACATGTAATGCGCTCAGCCCAGCGACGAAGGGACGAAAGTAGTTGGGCTGAGCCGGGCTCAGTGCGGTCCGTCGGGGCCCCGCAGCCCCTAGGATGAGCGTTGCAGCACCATCTGCTGGTGAGGGCTCCAACGCGGCAGGGGAGCAGGCACCCACTTGTGGACTCCTTCCGCGCCGAGGTCTGGAGGTCCCGGGTCTCCGGGGAGCAGCGGGGCTCCGAAACGGAGACACAAATTGCACCTGGCGCCCATCCGCACTGACCCACTGGGACCCGCCCGCCGCCCTCGGGGAACTCGGCAGCGCGGGAGCAACGAATGCTGCAGAGGGGCCTCCACCGGCAGCCCGGCGTCCCGACAGGGTTCCCTGAGGCTAGAAACGCTTCTCGCTCCTCCCGATGCCCGTGCGGAGCTACCGGCACTCCTCGTCCGCCCCATCCAGAGCCCGAGAGGCGGGAGGAGTGGACTCGTTGTCTCCCTCGACGTCAAATCCACTCCTCGACGGCTCGGCAAAGCCTCGCACAAAGTGAAGACTCTCGGGTCTGGGTGCCGTGCAAATCCTTGGCAACGCCATCTCCCGTGGAAATACCCTCTCTTCTCGAGTCTTTGCCTCACGAAACGCTCCAAGCCCTTCGCCCCGAGAGCAGCCAGTTCTGCCCTGCTGCCAGCCCTTGGGTTACGCAGACAGGGTCTGCTGTGCACGGAGTCACTGTGCACTGAATAGTAGCGGGGTGGGGAGAAAGAAAGGTACTTCTGACTCTGCTACGGGCGAGCAGGGATTGCATTAACCGGGATTCGTCATGACATCATCCCGCTAAAACGGAGAGGTGAGCGGGGCTCTAAACGTGCCTCGGGAGTGGCTGACAAAAAGCATTACAGTGGTACCCGGAGCAGGGGGGCTCTGAAAATTCTAAGTAGTAAGAAGATCCGATGGAAAAGGCCGTGCGATTTCAGCTGTGCGAAGCCCTACCATCCCGGCACAGGAAAGAGGCAATTTAAGCTTGGAAATCTGCATTCGGCTGCAAGCACTCCAGCCGCGGTTTGCAATAGCGCTTAAAAACCGACCCAGGACCTGAAGCCTCCGAAAAAGTGACACGAGTATTTCCACTCCCATCCCCCCCCTCCCGTCCAAGTATTATCAGAAGATGCCAGCAAGGCTTCGGGGGCATTTGTTGCATAAATCACTGTTGTAGCTGCAGGCCGAAACTTTGTACCGTGCCTCCTGCTAAGGACGGGTCTATTTTAAAATGAAGCTCTAGCGTGTAACGCAGTTAAAGTCAATAAAGGAAACAACTTATCCCGTTTAACCTCCTTTATATATAATTTTTTTAATTTTTCTTACAAACAAACTACTTTGGAAGAGAAATGTTTATTCTGAAATGTTCCTCACAATTAGTCTCCGTTTTGAACGCTAACTCCGGATGCCGTGAAGTCACTTATCTGTGAAGATATCACCAACAACGTAAAACAGCAGGGAAAAGAGCAAAAAGTCTCCCAGCTGCCAGGGTCAGCTTCCAGATTCCGGGAAGACTGCGCCAAAGGAAATATTCACTTACCTGCCTCAGCTTTCCAGACCAACACCTGGAGCCTGCCCCGAGCTGGTGGCCTCGGAAAACCAGTTGCACCCCACTTTAAATTTGGTTGCAGCAGAAGCAAGTCGAACATAAAAATAAACCGACTTGGGCGATTGCTTTCTTTCTTTTTTTTTTTCTTTTCAATAAATTGTAGTTTGTTATAGAAGTCCTTTAAACGCTAAAAACTTTAGTTACCCGCGAGTGCTGAGGAAGCGCTGGGGAAGCAGCGGAGCGACAGAGAGACCCGACAGTCTCTGCTACTGACCGAGGAGCCCCGGGCGCTGCCGATGCCGCCCGCCGTTACTCGGGAAGGGCCTGGGAACCTGTGAGAGGGGGTCCCGGTACCCCCGTTGCACAGCAATACATACCAGATAGGAACTATTTCAATTTACACCAGCTGCGACCCTGGCTCACCGTCCGCAGGGGCGGTGGTGCGCTGGTCCTTTCTTATATTACGATAATTACTTTAGAAAGCCTGACTCACATAAAAAGTATCTATAAAGATTTACTCGTGGTTTTGTCAATTTGGAAAGACATTTCTCCATTTTCCTTCTACTCTAAACTTGCTGGTTCTAATCTTCAAAACAGCCATTGGAAAAGAAAACTGGGGGAGGAGAAGCATTTCTATAAAGAGTTTAACCAAAGCACATTAAATATTTTCCCAACATCACCAAATAAACAACAATCCTCCAGCTCCCTATAAACTATTTAAAGCATGTCATATCATCTCTTCCGCTCTTGCCAATGTACTTTCCTTTTAATTTATAGGCCGATTAGAGCAGGCCCCTGTCCTTTCGTGTGTATTTGCAAAATGTTTGGCACCCTTTCAGTCAGTTGCAGCTCACAAACACTTAAATCTACATTTAGCTTCATTATTATAGGTAGTTATATCGATTTCCCCCTCATTTTTGTAGAGATATTGTCTATGAAAGTGCTTGTTGTAAATAGCCTGTGCAGTTATTGAAGGGTTTCAGCAGAAAAAACCTCTTTGCATGGTAGGGCTGACACCAGAAAAAAGAAAAAAAGAAAAAAGAGAGAGAGAGGTAAAAGCACAACAGAAACTTAAACCAAGATCTTGGGCTGTATAAATCGTCCAGAAAGAAAACAGGGGGAACCTCCTTAGGATGAACGGTTTTAGCTCACTACAAAATAAACTTCTGCTCATAAATGATGAAAGTTATTATCATCAGAGGATGTGCTGTACCAAACAAACCTCCATTAGGCTGGGAAGGATAAAACAGCCTAGACAGCCTTTTTTAAAAAAATATATAATAATGTCTTTGATTCCCAAGATATCAACCATGTCTGTTTCTGTAGTGCTGTCAAGTAAACCTGAGTTATGGATGCTCTAAAAGAATCCAACAAGGAGAAAACCCAGTAAGTAAAAATTAAGAGTGTGATCCATAAATACTCTACCAATACATACTTTTTTGTCAGACTCTTACATTTCTCCCATGTACCGTGACATGACAATTTGTAAGAAGAGCAAGACCAGTGAATGTGGTAAAGCTGTGGTCATCAGAGCACGCAATTGCATGACAGATTCTTTTTATTGAGATTTTTGCTCCTTCTACACCACAATGTCCATAATTTTCACCACAAGAGCCTTAATGTCTGGAATGCAGCCTCCTAAAACTGCCAGTGGCTTAAGGTGGGGGTTGCACAGTTTGAACTCCACTGCTGAAACCATTTTCTAGCATGTTTATGTATCACGGCTAACCTGAACAAGCAGGCAGAAGACAGTTGCTTGATTTAATACAGTATCCGTGCATTGCTCTTTCATGTAGGTGACCTGGGAAGTTCTGTAACAAGCAAATACATCTGTCTGGGCTGGGAGGACTGCCTGGCTAGGGAGCTCAGCGACAGCAGGAGGAAAGCAAGCCTACTGAGAGCACTTCCTCTCTCCATACGTGCAAAAAGAAAGACATCGATCAAAAACAACTGCCTGGTCAGGAAAAGCACAGTTGGCAATGCTGTCTTTGCATTTTTGCCAGAGCAAAGGGAACATAAACTGGTATTTCCAAGTCTAGCCATAGGAAAACAGAGTACAGTGGTGCCAGGCTTTCCTTTGAGAGACAATCTGTACTCACTAGCTGCCTGATTAAGAAACCTATAAAAAAAAGGGGGAAGGAAAGAAAAGAGAGCACCAGACCCACAAATTTTGTGAGTGTGGGCTCTCCCTAGCTGACACAGGGAAGATGCATGAGAAATGGGGGAGGAAGAGTGTTAAGATGAGTTTTAGGCAGCTGGTGATTAATGATTTTTTTCTTTTTTTTCTTTTTCTAACTTAATTCCCAGTTCTGTGAGCAGTTAGATGCTCTCTGACAGAAAAAAACCCCCTGTATTTATTATAGTATATAATCAGCCTAATTTGATGTGTGGTCCTATAAATACTCTGAAGAGTCCAGGGTATCCCAGTCTTGCAGATCTGTCTTTGGAGAGAACAAGTGATCTGCCAAAGGGTCAAGATTCTTGAAGCTCCAAGTTATTTCCATAACTACTCTGGAGGCTGCTCAAACTAGATGCTATCTCAACAGACAGAAATCCCCTATACCCAGCACCTCTTTAGCAAGCAAAGAAAACTACCATATAATGACTGAAAATACCTCTGTGTATAACAACACTCTTTGACGGAGAACACTCTTTGGACCCATGACCTTCTCTGTACTCATCAATGGCTGGGTCTGATTTAGCTTTTGTCTTTTGTATCTTGACTAGCAGCAAAAGTGGCAGCAATTTATCATAGTCAAACTGATATAGAGAAGAGTTCTGCAGCGCTCCAAAGACCATGACAGCCTTGCAAACACTTTTCTCCATCTGAGCCCAGGCCTCAGGAGCATAGACATGTGTAGAATTATCCAAATTTCACATCACAATGTGAAAGAGAAGTGAATACACCAGTTTTACAAGCCTGAGAATGAGAGCAAGTATTTGTCCCACCATCTGTGAGGAGATGATAGAGGTGAAGGAAGAGGGAATGCATGGGGGATGGTAAAAGTTCACAAAGCCCTTCTATTTTTCTGGAGGGATACTTCACATTCCAGCAGCAAAAATGAAGGAAGCAGACATGAGGAGTAGATCAGAAAGGGGAAGTAGGAAGATGGATGAAGTGCAAGGCTGGAGGAGCAAACGAGTCAATTATGACAAAGAGGAAGGGGCTGTTTGCAGAAATCAATGAGGAGATGTTGCTCAGGGGAAAAACCAGCAGCCAAAATGATCTCAAGTCGGGGATGCTGCTGGGGTGAGAGACACTGAAAAAAAATTAATTGGAATCTTTCAGGTAATGATAGAATATTAAACTTCTGTCCTCTGATTCTGTTTCATTATGGTACCTCTGTCACCAGGTCCATCAGGACAACTGAGCATGGCCATGTTATAGACAAAGACAGGAGAATTTTGTCACATCAAAGCTGCAGAATCTTGGTTTGCGTAGAGAAATCACCCAGAAACAACCTCAGGGAAACAGCATGCGTTCAAAGTGCAGACATCTCCTTGGTCCTTTCAATTGTGGGCTGGTTGTCTCTTCTCCCTCTAGTTTCCCTTCTGTAAGCCCTTTAGTAACAGCAACATGGAGAAAGCTAAAAATAAAGCTATATAAGCAATGTAATAGGCATGCAATTGCATGTCTATTTTCTTTGAAAAAATGACGCTTTATTTCCTCTACAATGGAAACTACAGTGTGATGTTACAGCTATTGGGTTTTGACTAAATGCAGAAGTTGACTTAAACAGTGACATTTCCCCTTGTATTTAGTATAACCATATGTCACTGATTATACATTTAAGTTGTAGAAATGAAATAAATTTCATGGCTTCCTCAAGTCAGATTCTCTTGGAGTGGACTAGCGTTTGTTATTAACCAAAATGCTGGGAAAGCAGCTTAAATCAAAACAGTAAACTTTTGGTATCATTTCAGGAGAAAATTGGTTATCAAAAACCAAGCACTTAACACATCATCATCCACAAGGCTGGGTAAAGCTTGGCAAACCTGCAGCAACTGTGGCCAGGATAGAGAAAAGGGGTTAATTGAACCCCACAGACTGAGAGATGGGGAAAAAAAGACACAGTGCACTGTTTTGGGCTCCTTTGCCTGGAGTCTTATGCCTTCTGCCTCAGAAGTTATCATATCTCAGTGCTTATTTCACTTACTCCGGGAAAGTATCTTCTCTCAGCTGGCCATAAAGCATTAGTGACAATCATGTTGCACACATATTTCAGGAGAAGCCAGCCTTGTGCTTCCTAGACTTCTTCCCTCTTTCTGGGAAAACAGAAAAAAAGAACCTAGAATTTTTTTTACTCCTTCTGTTTTCCATCATGATTTGGATTGCTAACATTTCTATTCCCACTAGCAGCCCCTCAGCAGCTTCTGACTTTTTTTCTGAAGGACCAGCAGACTGCCTGGGCTTCCATCAACCAGGAAGGAAGTTAATTGCAACCCACAGGCTCTGGGACTCTGGCTTCAGACCTTAAAGTCGGGGTGGTGTGAAGAGACTTTACAAAACTTCCCACATTTACACTTCCCTTCTCCTCCAGGTCCTGCCTGGACCTGCACAATTTTCAGCCACGATCAGAGATGTCACCACTAGGCAAGTGTAACAGACTGTGCAGGCTGAGGCTGCAACACAGAAGCTGCAGTGGAAGCTCAGTGGTGTAAGACATGGTGCAAGGCAGAATCTGAGAAGTCCTGGTGAGCGGGAAGCAAGTTCCTAACTGAGGAGCAATGTCATAAGGAGAGAACAGCTAAAGTAATTTGCATCAGCATACAAAGAAAACAAGGACAGCTACACTGTACTTACTGAAGGACTCACCAGGCAGGATACAGCTGGGACTAGCCTCAATGACTGCCTTGCAAAGTCATGTCGTACTTTGCCAAAGACTCAATCAATTGAGCATGTGCTAAAGCTTAGTTTGTTTTGTCTTATTTGGAGCTTTGGAAGATATTTCCTATCTTGACTCATTGAACATGCTCCAGCCACACACCTGCAACTTCTGGAGCGTATCCTCTCAGCAAGAGGCTGGCTAGCACGTCGTCACTTATGCGGGGCAAATCCTACAGAAAGCACATCAGACCACAGCTTTTGCACCAGTTTACTTTTACATGTAGCACATGTAAGCTAACATCTGGCATGAACACAACTATGTCCTGATCGAGATGGAGCTCATGGCAACAACAGATGGTGTTTGATACTGCAGGACCAGAGCAGCTCCACCTCAAACTGAGCATTATTTTTCTTACGTGTTTTTACACTCTCCAGCCACATCTTTTTGGAATAGAGCTATTGGCACTAGGCCTTCACAATACCTTGTGACCATATGCCACACTCAACATACAGGTCACTGCCTGGTCCTGCCATCCAGGTGATTTTGCTCCCATTGAGGCATCTCAGTGCATGAAGCAGGATCCTGACATGACTGTTATATTGTACATTAATATAACATGAAGTTAGCAATCCTCTGAATGAGATAGTGCCTCCAGGGCAGAAGGAAACTTCCTCTTGTAGCACTCAGTAGCTCTGCCAGCCCACATACAGGCAGCACTGGTAGTTAGCAATCTAACAAACAACATCTGGTGCCCATTTTAGGGCAAAGGGTGGAAAAAATCAGCAAAGAGCAGCCTCCAGTGCCATCTCGTCAAGACTGACCGTTTTATCCTAAAGGGAAAGGCGTTCAGAAGAGAAAATCCGATGTCAACACGAATATTGCTGCAACTCTGAAAGATACAAGACATGACCAACCATCTCTGTATCTTTACACAGTTAGTGACGGAGATTTTTTTGCCAGAGGGTTACTTCGCCAGCAGAAGTACGGAGAGAGATTGCCACCTTGTGGTTCCTCCTCCTGCAGTGCCATGTGCTTTTTAACATTGTTAGCCTGTATAGCCAGGCGCTTACGAGCTGCCGTAAGAGGATTTCTGATGACAAAGCTATTATGGACAAGAACAATTTCCAAGCACCTATTTAACTAAAAGAGCAAGTCTGTAATTCACAGTCTGCAGTTCCTATACTGAGAAACTTTACACTATAAAATCTTTCAGGAATCTAACCTATAAGTTAATAAAGTAGTAGTAACTACTGGTGTGGCTACATAGCTTCCAGAGCAGCAATCCAAAGTGCTATGGCAAAACCAGATCACCCCTACAGTACTCTCAGCATCAAGAAATCTGTGAGAAATTCAGTGCTAATGACAGCTTGCAGTTTCAAAAATCTGTGATGGTCTCACACAGCAGTTCCCACAGGGTCTTGACAAGGAAGGCACAGCCATGTACTCATACCCACGACCTGCAGACAGGAAGGTGGGACCAGACCGACCTTTTCCCTGGTCACTCTCGGTGCTGCTAGGGACAGCTGGTGAAATCTGTTCCTCAGCTCGTACAAGATGGGATAAGGTTTGCAAAAGGAGGATACTTGTAGGCTCCTCTGTAAATTATGGCCAGGTAGAGCACCAGCAGTATTTCCCCACTGGAGCTAGGGGAGAGCAAGAAAGGAGAAGATCAGCAAGAGCTTGTGAAGCAGCACATGGCCCCTGTGAAATCCCAGGGAATGAACCAAACTTAGAAAAAAACTATCTGCCTCTCCTAGAGAGGGGAAAGAACCTCTCCCAATGCAGCACGGAGAACCAGTCTGCTGGCAGCCTTTCCTGCCTATCTGCCTGCTGACAACATAGGACACACAAAGTGTCCCCATTTTCATGGATGCCATAATGGGTGAACAATCGTGACTTCTGGACCAGCTCGTTTTCCTCCGTGACATTCTCAGACTAGCTTCCTGCTTCGCCATTCGGCACTGACCCCTCTGAGCTGCCCAGCCTCACAAGGTTGTCGTGGATGTTGGTCCAGGGAAGGCCGACAAAGGAGTCAGCAGTCCTTAAGTCCCTGTTTGCCTCCCACATTGCCCGCTAGATCTAGCGAAGATAATAAACGCCGGGCACAGCGCGGTACACTCGCTCCCTCGCAAGACTGTGAACTGAGCGATATTCGCCCCCCATCAAAATAAAATCACTCCACGGGACTAAGGATGTTGAACTGGAGCTGAGAAGCCTCCTCGGTCGGTAATTGCACACACACTCCCCCCCCCCCCGGGGTTAAGCCTTGGCTGCTCAGCGCTGCGGGGGTGGTGGAGCAGCGCCTGCAAGCCCCGCACCAGGGATGAAACCGGCAGCGCTTGCGGCGGCAGTTAGCTAGCGAGGGGTCGTGTCGCGGGACTCGCAGCCCGGGCGTGGAGGCGGGCCCGGCGACAGGGGCGAATCTCGCCCCTCCTCGCTCCCACGGCCCCTCCCGCCGAAGCGCCGCGGACCGGCT
>JAOXOE010000632.1:16071079-16134085 GCA_028565055.1 Phoeniculus purpureus | reverse complement strand
CGGCGGGCCCGGGACGCGGCGGCAGCGGCTGGGGCCGGAGCCGGAGCGCCGTGCTGCTGCTCTTTTTCTCGTTGTCGCCGCGGCCGCCGGCCGCGGCCGCCTGGTTGCTGGGGCTGCGGCC
This sequence comes from Phoeniculus purpureus, assembly GCA_028565055.1. Classification (NCBI taxonomy): domain Eukaryota; kingdom Metazoa; phylum Chordata; class Aves; order Bucerotiformes; family Phoeniculidae; genus Phoeniculus; species Phoeniculus purpureus. The sequence continues at coordinate 16,133,964 of JAOXOE010000632.1, read as the reverse complement.
CGAGGACACGTCGCCGGGCCGGGTGTCGCTGGAGGGCGGCGCGGTGCAGGCGGCGGAGGGCAGCCGGTTCCTCCTGCGCGTCTACTTCCAGCCGCCGCCCGAGAGCAACAGGAGCCGCGGGCCAGCGGGAGAGCGGGAGCCGCGGCTCGTTTTCATCGAGGAGGCGGCTCCGACGGCGGCGGGGGTTGGCGGCAAGACGATGCGAGGCCCGGCGGAGCGGTGCCGGGAACGCAGCGCCTGGGCCTCAGACGTAGAGGTGGTGGGACCGCTGCGCTCGGGCGGGGCGGCGGGCTCGGCTCTGGCCGAGGTGCGAGTGCGGGAGCCGCGCAAGGGCGAGGCGGCCTCGGCAGCGCCAGGCGGGCGGCTCTTCTCGCTGTGCGCCTGGGACGGGCGGGCCTGGGCGCACCACGGTGCCGCAGGTGGCTTTTTGCTGCGGGTCCGGCCGGCCTCCCCGGCGCTGGGCACCTGGCTACTGCCGCTGCCCGAGGCGGGCTGGCTGCGGGCGCTGGGCGCGCTGCTGCTGCTGGCGCTGTCGGCGGTGTTCAGTGGGCTGCGCCTGTCGCTGCTTTCCCTGGACCCGCTGGAGCTCCGCGTCCTGCGCAACAGCGGCTCGGCCGCTGAGCGGGAGCAGGCGCGGCGGGTGCAGGCGGTGCGCGGCGGTGGCGGCACGTACCTGCTGTGCACGCTGCTGCTGGGGCAGGCCGGGGCCAATGCGGCGCTGGCCGGCTGGCTCTGCGCATCGCTACCCGGCGGCGGGGCGGCGGCGGCAGGGGCCCGCGGAGCGCCGTGGCTGCCGGTGCTGTTGTGCGCCGCCGCCGTGTTCCTGGGCGGCGAGGTGCTGCCCTACTCTGTCTGCTCGCGGCACGGGCTGGCCATCGCCTCCCGCACGCTGTGCCTCACCCGGCTGCTGATGCTGGCCGCTTTCCCGCTCTGCTATCCGCTCAGTCGGCTGCTGGACTGGGCGCTGCGGCAGGAGCTCAGTGTCTTCTCCACGCGGGAGCGGCTGCTGGAGACGCTGCGCGCCGCAGGCCCCCACGGCGACCTGGTGCGGGAGGAGCTGGCCATGGTACAGGGAGCCTTGGAGCTGCGCACCAAGGTGGTGGAGGACGTGCTGACGCCGCTGGCCGACTGCTTCATGCTCCGTGCAGATGCCGTGCTGGACTTTGCCACCGTCTCCGAGATCCTCCGCTCTGGCTACACCCGCATCCCCGTCTACGAAGGTGACCGGCGCGACAACATCGTCGACCTGCTGTTTGTCAAGGACTTGGCCTTTGTTGACCCCGATGACTGCACTCCCCTGCAGACTGTCACTCGTTTCTACCGCCGTCCGCTCCACTGTGTCTTCAATGACACACGCCTCGACACGCTGCTTGAAGAGTTCAAGAAGGGTGAGGCTGCTAGGCCACCACCTCCTGGGTCCCCCCTTCACCCCTTTGCACTCCCAATGGCTCCCAGGTCAGCAGCCCCCACAGCATGACCTCCTGGCAGGACCTGGCAGGTACCAGGGATGCTGGTGGGAGCTGGGCCCTGCATGCAGTGGTGGGGCAGTGACCCTGGTGGAACAACCCCTGGGTAGATTGACAGCCTGTGATGCTGGTCATGCCTGTGGTGTTGTGTAGACTAAAGAGCTTTTGGCCTCAGAGGTTGTTGGCTCAGTGGGTGAGCCTGGCCTTCAGGGCTGATGTCTCTGTGGGGGTCTGGCAGCATGGGCACGGCACCTGCCTTCACCCATGCTCCAACAAGGCAGCATTTGCCTCTCTGTTCTGTGTGGAGGAGTTTATGGCAGGAGATTGCATCTTGTTGTTATTTAGCTCTTGCGTCAGGTTAGCAGTGAGAAGCAGGTCTAGAAAGTGTTTCTATGCTTAAAGAAGGAAGAAAAGCATAAACCTTTAGTAAGAGCTGTAGTTGTTTTGCAGCTGTGACAGTATTCATAACACAGCAGCTGCCAGCAGCTCCAAAGATGCTGAGAGATGTATTTCATCAACCATACCTTGAGAATGCACACAGCATGTGGATTTTCCCCGCACTGGGATTTGTATTTTGCTGGTTGTTACTTGGTACGTCATACTGTGGTAAATGAGTCTTTAGGAAATGGCTGCAGCAGTGACATCCTGCATAATGTAATGATGTAATGCAGGAGAATGACTCCCGGTGCTGCCTGAGGCTTCTCTGCTGCAAGCACAGCTGATCATGTGAGAAAGGCCAACCTGGTCCATCCCAGTTACAGAGAAAGCCTCTCTGTGAGTCATCATGTTGCTAATTTTTAGAGCTGGCAGGAGGGGAGGATAGGATGTTTCTTGTGCCCTGGGAGAGTGATCATCAAATATATGCAGGTCAGCATCTTTGCTGGTGATGCACAGCTGTGTTCACATCACCTTCCAAGATCACAGGAAGAAGATTTGTATTTGGCACGAAACTCACCCACATTTGCTGCCCCTCAGTACAACTGGAGACTCCCACTGGTGCAAATCAGCAAATTCCTGGTTTTTATATCAAGACTGTGCAAAAGCATTAAGTTTGCTCTCTGGGTTCAGCCTTGGAGTATTTCCTTACCACTATGGCCTATGCCTCTTGTGACATATCCAGTAGTCTCTCTTCTTCTTCTGTACTTCCTTCACAGTTCCTTCTTAACTGAGGCTTCCCATATCATACTGCAATGTTACTGAAGTTCACCTGAGGTCTCTGCTACTTCACCCTTGTCTTCAACTCCTTCCCCCTCCAAGTTTATTCCACAGCCTAGTACCATATGGATCAACAGACCTATAGAAATTGACCTGTGGTTGCATAGTTCTCTGCCATTTGCTTGCTATCCTCTCTGCCCTGTTTAATAAGAGCTGTTTTGTGTGTGTCACTCCCTGAGCTCACAGGTGCATTAATAAGCCTTGCTACCTGTCCTACACTTTCACATATTAGTCCTCATCTCAAATGAAGATTATCTAACCTCCTTCGGTTTTGCCTCCTTAAACTCTTGGCGTTTCATTCCAGGCTTCTTTTTCCTTGTGTCTGTTTGCCATTATTGACTTCTGGAGAGTTTTGTTACAACCCCTTTGTAGAGCTCTCCCTAAAAACATATTTCTGTTCCTACCTTATTTCTCTTTGTGTTTGCTAAATGACTTGTCTGAAAAGCCTTGCTTTTGGTCTTAGTATGTAACTCAGTGTGTTGCTTAGCAATCTCAGCTCTTCCTCTAAAAGTTCTCCCCAGCGGTTGCTATTCTTTCCCAATTCTTCTCTCCCTTATTTGTAGGTATTTGGTCACCCTCAGCACCCTGTGTTTATAGATAGCCAGCCCCCAGCCCAGACCTGAATCCCTCCTAAACTGTCTTTTCTCAGTTTCAAATACAGGTTCCTGTGCTGGCTTCTGCACTGCAAAAGACCTTCAGTCCCAGCTGCCTTCAGTCCTGTCCACTGCCATTTCAGCCCAATTCACTTCACTATTTAATTTCTAAAATAAAGAATTCCCTTTTCTGATTAAGAATCTTAATAACTGTCTGCTTTTCTGAGTCCGTTTGAATTATGAAGTATCTTGTTTGATACAATCAATTTTCCATGTCCAGGTCTTCTGTGACACCTCCACTAATTAGAGAGTAGGCTGATTGCTTGTTGGTTCAGCAAGTGTTTAATGAAGGCATTCATTCACTTTGCATATTCACGGTGCCTGCAGGACAGCAAACACTCCCACTGATAAGATCCAGTCTCTTTCTAGGAAATTTATGTTTCTGGTAAGGATGGACATTGGCAAACACATCCAGGTCCTTTGATCCCTGACAGACCTGTAAACAGACCTTGCTAACTTTATTTTCTTTCTCCCATAATTAACTCAAGCAGTTCTGACATCCTGTATTTATTTTTGTTATTGCAGTGTTTATACTAAATACATTGTCTTAAGATCAGGATGTGATGCCACCACATTTTATATCTTTCTTTCCTGGATAGCCATGGATACTTGTGATCTTTTATACTAATGATTAATGATCTGCCACATCCACTATACCCATAACACCATGGTTTTGCATCCCATAGAAATAACAAAATTTCACTGTCAGAGCTCCTTGCCACAGAACACAAACACACGTTCTTTAGTACTGAAAATGGCAAGGGATGATTAAATAGGGCACTTTGGGACTCTTGCTCACACCTCCAGCAGCCTTCTGCCTCTCCTTCTACTCAACAATCTCCTTCCATCCCTGATGCTTTGCTTTTCTCTTGTGCTGTCCTAGTGATGAAGATTTTTTTCCTTTCTGATCTTTTATAGCAGGGCTTGATGGTAAGTTTTCCTTCACTGGTTTCTAGGTACATTCACACATAACTTTATTTGAGCTCAGTTCTATCAAGATGCCTTGAGGTAATCCACAGATGAGTCTCAAATCCCCTCTTCCTCCAGCAGGACCTGTGTAGATGGGATTACCCTCTGTGGACCTCAGGAACAGCAGTTCTGTAGCATCAGCTTGTCAAAACCTTTACTTTGTATGAAAATCGTAGCATATGCTTCAGTAGCGCCAAGGGAGCTAATGGTCCAGTGTGGTTACAGCACCCAAGAGCAGCTGTGAGCTCCTGGCTTGCCCCTGTTCCATCACAGCAGAACTGATCAAACCCATCATCTGCTCCTTCACAAGCCTGCTGCTACTACTGACATGGTCCCTCTCTTTGGGTACTAATTCTTGAAAAAAAATTGTTACATTTGGGAGATGAATGGGAACTGGGAAAACCCAGAGGAGACTGCAAACAGCAGCAGGGACAGGGCTGGCCTGGAAGGGGAAAGCTTAGGTTTCAACTCACAGCCTGAAAGAGGACCATGGCTGCAAAAACCATTACAGCAGCATGAGACAAGTTCAGCTGAAGTATGGAAATACTTGTGCTAGAAGGTAGTTTTGACTATCTTCCCATCACTGTGCAGTGCAATTAATTTAGAAATAATGAGGCCTAGACACCCAATTTGCTATCTTTTTCAGGCATGCTACACAGGGTCATTAGGGTGTATAGTTGTACACCACACAAAGCATGAGAAATACATACCAGTGAACTAACTGGGCCACCGTGCAGTCTGAAAGAAGCTGAAACTATTGAAGGAGTGAATAAATTGAGACAATGTCTTGGCGATTTATATCGATACGTCTCAGAGTACCTGGCTTCCAGGATTAAATGCCTAATATGTTTATCAAGCTACAGCAGTGTAGAAGGGCAGATGAGGTCCCAGTAGGATCACTTCACTTTGGGAATATGAATCTAGGATGAAAGGTTTATGCATTCAGTGTGAAATGATGTGGGTGATGCAGTCTGTTTCTCCTCCATCCCTAGAAGGTAACCAAAGGAACATGTGTTGCAGCTTCAGTCCTGCGATATAACACACCATGGGCAGCTCTTCTGTGAAGTTCACCTCCTTGTTCTGCAGTGCCTTTGGGAAATCTTAGTCTTACCCAATTCGTCTAGTTAATTATGGATTTTGTTAACTGATTTCCTGGAGGAGTCTATACACAGCAGAGACCTTTCAGCAAGTAGTTATTAGAGGAAGAGTAGACATTTTCCTTTATTTTGCTCTAGCAGGGCAGAGGCTGAGGTGCAGCTCTAATTAGCCTTCTGCAGTTTGGCATCTTCTAAGAGTTACTAAAAGTAAATTCTCCATAAACAAACTTCCTGTCTTAGCAGGGAAAACAGCCTGTCCTGCAGCGTGCATCTCTGTCCTAGGGTCTGCATTTACTTTTCACAATACTCCACAGCCTCTATTAGACTTGTACAAACTAAATGCAGCTGGAAAAGTTGCTTACACTTACAAGGATCTGGGTTCAGTACCACTTTGGCTGCTTTTCTTACAGTCCTTTTGAGCCTGCAGTCATTTCAAGCAGAAAGTGTGTATGGAAATTTAAATCAGCATTCAAGAGCTTTCTGCAGGTGGGATACCTGCTGTCTTGGGCACCTTAATGGGCTGAAGCCATGATCTTTCCCTTTTGGGTAGGAAGAGGTTAATAGAGGGTTTTTATTTAGTGGCAGCACACTCTCAATCCCTGACACCTCCGGAGGAGCTGGTTACCAGGATCTATTCTGTACATATCTCCTGAAGGGTGACTGCCAGGCTGAGAGTGGGTGAGGTGCTGATATCTAAAAGATGGTTTCAGTGACTCATGCTGCAACTCTGCTTGAAACATTACTTTGCTTCCCCTCTAAAACTGTGCTCAACCTTACTGTGTGAACCCTGGGCTGCTTTACCCTGCCCTAGCAAACTCAGGAGCAGGCCTGGTCCGGAGAGGTGCTCAGCAAAGCAAGAGGGATGCCCTGTCCTTGGGGGAGAGGGCATCAGGCCAGCCATCACCCACTTGGGAGCTGCCAAAGGCACCTTTGGACTGAGCTGTGGGAAACAATAAAGTGGCCAATGCTAGCACCAATGAGAACACTTCTGCATTGGCTCTTTAGAAATTTTTTAGTTTCAGAAAGCCTTGGCATCCTTATAGGCTTCCTTAGGCTCCAAGTAACATGCAAGGGGACCCACCATTTGTAGGCAAGCAGAGTCACACTTAGGATGGTCTCAACCTCTGTCCCCTATAATCTCCTCCTTAGCCTCATGATCTGTTTTATCACTGGTAATACAGCCATTCCAAATATTTTTCAGTTTTTCTTAGAATTCAGAAAAGTACCAAAGCAGAGTTTAAGAAAGGCTTTTATATTCTGCTAGAGATCTATGTCAGCAAAAGTTTTCATCTCCAAGGATGGTCTGGATTAGATAATGAGTTAGAGCTGTCTCCTCACATAGCTTTAATTCTCCATACAGCCACGTGGCTCCACAGCACTCTCGGTCATTTCTCCCATGTGTAGGGGTAGAAATGCATTACTTGTAGGTGCATCTCCTCAGGCAGATGGCTTCTCCTTTGGTACTCAGTCCAGTTGTGGTAACACAAGAGCACAGTCACACAAGTTTCCAGTTCAAGAAATTCAAATTCAGGTCCTCACCTACTTCAGCTGCAGGGGTGGGGCACAGAGATGCTGTTAGCCCTTGGCCCAGGGAAAATCTCTGATGAGAAGGACACAGAAAACAGGTATCTGTTACATCATGGTTATGGTACAAATCAACCCTACTTACCAATTACTCTATTTTTTTTTCTTCCATTTTGTAGCTATAAATGGTTCATGGCTTGAGCGTGTCTGTCCCTTTGATCTCCTAGTAACAGCTTTAGATCTTACTGTAAAATTCATGAAAATAAATTTCATGCTCACAATGCTTGTCCCAAGCAACAAGAGACTACAACATCTTTAACATTCTTCTGGCATAGCACCTACTTCCAAAAATGATAAGGAAGTTGTCTGGGCTGTATTTGCAGCCAACTACACTTTGTTTCCCGCAAGTAAAGCCATTTCTGTGCATTCAGACCCTGTTCTCCTACAGAGGAGATGTGGATCTATGAGCCCAAGGTTATTTAAATACCTACAAAAATAAGACTCCTAAAAAAGGGCATAAAAGCTTTAGGTATCTTGTTCAGCTGAGTGCTCCATCCGGAGGCTTTCAGCTGTTTATATTTGCTCTGTAATTTATCATTTTGAGGCATTAACCTTCCACCAAAACTGTTTGATTTCATGTAGGTCAAAGAATCTAGTACAGCTGTATCCTATGCTGACACATAGTCACCAATAGACTTCCTGTGTGGGAGCAGTCCTGGGGAGGCTAGTGGAGCTATTTGCGCAAGTAGAGTTAATTGCCCATTTGTTCTAGCATTTTCCAAACCAAGACTTTGATTCCCAAGTGTTTCACTGTGCTTTTCTGCATCACTAATAGCCCTGTAAAATTCACATGCGACAGCTTGCTAATGGGAAAGCAGCTCGCCCCTATAATCAATTTCATTTGAGCTATCAAACAATGGCACAGTTTTTTGAATCAGTTTTACACATCTTAAAGCTGGTTTAGGTCAAGTTTAGGGTTTGTTGAAGTGTTTATCTCTCCGTGTTTTACTCCCACTGAGGCAGACCCCAGGATAATGGCTGGAGAAACAATGTGACCCTTCTGATGTCCCTGGGTCTGTCCCTGTGCCACCCTCCCTCAGAATTGCTTCCACCACGTAAAATAGCCCAGCTCCTGCCCTCATACCTACCTCAAAAGCCACTGATTATCTTCTGTGCAAGAATAGCAGTTTCCAGGGCCAGGCAGGAGAAAGAACTGAGCTTGGCAGCATCCCCAACCCATGAGGGGACAAGCCATAACCACACAGTCAGAGCATCTGAAAGCCTTCACCACCCCTGTTGCCAAATTTATAGGATCTATTAAAAAAAAGTGATGAGAGGACACCCAAGACCCAGACAGCTTGGGGGCAGGACTTTGCAAATGATCTCATGTCCCTCAGGTGGGAAATTGGGACAAGTCAGTCCTATCCCAGTGGGGGCCAGGTGGGAGCAGCAATCATGTACCCGCCTTTGTGAGGGATGGGGAGTGGGTTTTGGGGTTTAGCTGGATATGCAAGGACTAAAGATCAGCTCACTGGTTTTGATCCAGAAGCAACCATGTGAACAATTTTCCATTGCTGGGTACCTGTTCCATTTCTAATGCCAGTGTTAGCCTGGAAACCTAAATCCGGGGGTTTATAGCATGTCTACAAGTGTTTATTTTCCGTGAAAATAAAGAACACTTGAGCACTCTAGCAGCCCTCCTGGCTCTTCCCCCAGCACAGAGAAAACATAGGTCTCCTTCCAGACTAACAGCGTTCAGTTATTTCTAAATAATCTCATTTGCCACTACATGGAATCACATTTCTCTGAGGCTGCTCTAGAGTAAATTACAGTGTCAATGTAGGTGTTTAGCCAAAAAAAGAAATTGCTTCCATTAGTCTCTGACTGCCTTTAAGTAGAACCTAAGCTTTTTGTAAGGGCTTGATGGTTTTGGGTTGCATGTAAATGTCATTAACAGCAAGCTTTTGGCCAAAAGAAATAACTCTCCTTGCTCACCCGAGGACTTTTAGGAGACCAGATGGCCCCAGTGTTTGGGAGTGGGGTTTGACAAAGGATGCATTTTCAAAAGTTGGACTTTGCAAAGATGAAACGTAGCTGTTGCTGCTGTCTTGCAGCCAGCTCTGCTGCTTTTTTTCTTTTTAAGTCTCAAGTTGTGTTGCTTTATTGTCCACTGAAGAGACAAGTTGTGCAAACCTGTGTATGAAAAGGAGTCAAATAGCCTGATCAAGAGCACACACTGAATTTCCAGTGCCCAGAGGCTGTTGATTTAATTTTTTTAAATACATCTTGGTGCCACTTGCTGCAATGTTATGTTCTCATTTCCAATGCTGTAGGTGTGGGAGGCAGTGAGCTGCTCTCTAAAATCTTGCAATAAAAGCTTAGTGTGAGGAAGAGGAAATTTATGTTGTGGAAAATACCCTAGCTTTGCTGTGAGAAATGTATAGTACTGATCTTCAGATGAGAAGTATCATTTGCTTGTCTCAGATCCAGGGCAGGGTTATTTGAAGGACATTTGGTTCCCAGCAAGATGTGTTTGGTGCTGGGCTGCTCTGATTGCGCTCGTCCCTGTCCCTCCACAGAGATGAGCCAGAAGGCACCAGCGGGCAAGGAGGGACCTAGCCATGCTGCATTTTTATACGTAAACATCCCCTTTTACTCACATCCCCTCACACAGAGCAGCAGGCCAGGGTGTTGGGAAGGCTTTATGGGAGAAGCAGTTGCACAGCAAAAGGGACTTTTCTGCCCTTTCGCGTGACCACTACTGTTCAAGGACCTCACCTCTGGGCCTGTAGGGAAAACTAAGGTGTTTACAGGTTTTGGGCGGTCCCTGCTGTTCCCGTGGTGCACAGTTGGGTCTGTGCAGGCATTGCAACGGGGATGCGGAGTATTCCTCCCTGGAGGGGAACTTGTCTGTGGAGCCAATGAAGGACATTGTAAAGTAAAAATAGAGGTTCGGGACTGGTGTGTGGTTACGAGTAGTGAAGGAGCCATAGGGGCTGTTGATCAGCAGGTCCAAAAACACATTTGAGCTAGAAACCCAGAAACCGTTTGTGGCTTGGAATTCAGGTTCTGGTCAAGCTGCTGAGCAGAAACATAAGTCAGAACAGGCAATAAAGGAAAGAAGTAGTTAAAGAAGTCGAAACAGCTTACAGCGATCTGGACATGTGAAAACAAATAGTGATGTTTCGAGTATGCCAAAAGCAAGAAGCCTGAGAATGTGTCAGCAGAGCTGACAGCTTACTGGGGCAAATGAGGAAGCTGAAACCATGGTTGAGAAACACTGTGACTTTCATGCAGGAGTCACCATCACTGCAGATGAAGGTCCTGGTCCCACTCTGCTTGTTTAAGGTAACAGAGGGGAGTTGCTGTTGGGGGCAGGGTTTGGACAAGGCATTCAGGTATGAGCTGATGACTTGAAACGTGTTCAGCTTCCATGTCCAGATGGTTCTCCCAACAGTTCTTCAGGAGCTGGGCTGAAAGCTGCAAACAAACATATGCGTTTCTGCATTAAAACCAGCTGCTGTTCCAAGGAGCTGTAGGCTTTGCCCATATTTTAGGAAAAGCTTTAGGATCAGTCCTGGCAGTGATAGATAGAAAGAGGTGGGGGAGCTGTTCCTGGTAATTTGATAGGAAAGATAATTAACAACAGAATGAGAAAACACCAGGAGGATGAGAGAAACCAGTAGAGCCCAAGGACATGCTCACATTTCTGTGTTGGATGACACTGTCATTCCTCTGTTAGAATTGTTTCATGCCAATGAAGCTGAGGGCAAGCAAGAAGCAGCAGGTGTAGTGTACACTTCACTCCTACACAGGAGGCTGTCAAACTGCTAAACACCAAAACAGAGCCAGGCAGAGTCCTGTGACATCCAGAAATCAGCCTGGGCAGCCTGGCTTAGTGTGGTTGGGGTAGGTTTGGATGACAGCAGCTGCTTCTGAGGTTTAGCTATGAACTGTGTCTCCCACTGAGCCCTGTTCATCTGCCAGCCCACTGTGCTGGAGATCCCTCTTGCCAGGAGTGGGAGTCTTACTGATGCTCTGTTTTCCCCCCACAGGAAAGTCCCACCTGGCCATTGTGCAGCGAGTGAACAATGAAGGAGAAGGAGACCCATTCTACGAGGTGATGGGCATTGTCACCCTGGAGGATGTCATTGAGGAGATCATCAAGTCCGAGATCCTGGATGAGACGGATCTGTACAGTTAGTGTCCTAGAGCAACTACTGCAGTTGCAGGAGCCAGGGTGGGAGCCTGCACAGATGTGACATGTGGGTAGGAAACGGGCCAGACAAATTGTGGTCCTTCCCCAGAGCAATTCAAAGACATGGTGGGAAAACCAAACATGATGGAAAGATTGTTCTTTCAGTCATACTTGATCTTCTGGATCTCAGGGAGTCATGAGTGCTTGAGATAAGAGAAACATCAGCAGTCAGGGGTTGGACAAGTCCTGACCTAGGGAGAGTGTTGGGCACGAAGTACTGATGGGTGGTTGCCAAGCTCCTTTCCAACTCTGGGTCATGCATCCAACCAAGACAACTCAGGACTTTTTCCTGAGAGAGAATCATGTTCCATCACCCTGCTCCCACACCAGGGAGTTGTTCCTAAGGCTGTGATGCTTGATACATTTTGTGTGCTCTGGTGCTCCTGCTGCTGCTCCACAGCAGCCCTGCCATAAGGTGCAGCAAGATGTGTGTCTATTTACGTGGTATGGGGCTCTGCAGCTGTAGCTGCTTTGCGGCTGCTGCAGATGGGCAACCACTGTGCTTTCTGTCTCACAGCAGACAATAGAAAGAAGGAACGAGTGCCCCACCGGGGCCGCAAGCCCCAGGACTTCTCCATCTTCAGGCTCTCAGAAAGTGAGATGAAGGTGAAGATCTCCCCACAGCTCCTCCTGGCTACACATCGGTTCATGGCAACAGGTACCCTTGTCCTTGTGCAAACCTTGTTTCTCCCTGCAGCTGCAATCAGCCCTGCAGTGCAACCCTGAACTGGTCCTGGGTCACGCTTTCCCCTCAGCGAGCAGTTTACACCAGCCTGGACCCTAACTCTGGGCATTCTGCAGCTCCACCATCATGGGTCTGCATGTGGCACTTCTCTGTGTAAGAGGGTACTGAGGCTGAGTCTGTGCAGCTCAATGACGTTTCCCTGCAGCCCACTAAGAGTATGTGTTGCCTTCACTTTAGAAGTGGAGCCTTTCAAGTCCCCGTACCTCTCAGAGAAGATCCTGCTGCGGCTCCTGAAACACCCCAACGTCATCCAAGAGATCAAGTATGACCGAAAGAACAAGAAGGCAGCAGAGCATTACCTCTACCAGCGCAACCGCCCTGTTGACTATTTTGTCCTCATCCTGCAGGTGCCTGGGCCAGCAGTGAGCAGAGGGTGGCAGGGGATGGGGCATCTTTCTTTGCTAGCTTGCTCTTGGCTACTTCTGCCATCAGAGTAGTCTGTCTAAGTGGGTTTTCCTTCTCCTTCCAGGGGAAAGTAGAGGTGGAGGTTGGCAAGGAAGGGTTGCGGTTTGAGAATGGGGCATTCACCTACTACGGTGTCCCTGCCATCATGGCTATTGTCTCGTCTGGTAAGGGCTCTGTGGGCTCCTTCTGGCCTTGCCTTTGCTTCTGCATCCTGCATGGGGCTAAGCCAGTAGACTGAGATGGTCAGGACATCAGGCTGGTTATGGGGTGGCCCTGCTGTGGGGTGCAGGGTTAGCAGGAACCCTTCTTCTGCAATTCCTACACCTCCAACTGTCATTTCAGATAATGACATGCGGAAAGCAGGCAGCTTGGCTGGATCTTCCTTCCTATGTAAGTATTTTGGGATAAGATGGGGCTTTGAAACCTCTCTTTTGTGGCACTGGCTGACTGGAGGTGGGAGTGGGTCACACAGAGCAGTTCAGGCTCTGTGCCAAGATCACTTCCTTTAGAAAACTCAGTGGAGAATCAACATGCTGAGGGGCTGAAGCCAATGACCCCATGCCCTTGCTGACCATCCTCAGAGCCTCACCAGAGCTCAGGTAGTAGGTGCTACCCACAGGCTGCAGGCCAAGCAGTGTACAAGCCATGGTGGGAGCTGTGCTGCTGGGGCCACACATGTCCACAGTGCCACTGGTTGGGACACTTCCTCTCTGGTCTCCTTTGTGCCCCATGCTCAGGTGAGATACTGTGCCATGACATGTTTACTACCATCCAGCCACCTCTGCCTGCCACAGGACATCTGTGGTTGCCCAGCGAGGAGGCAGAGGTTGTAGGCATCTTCCTTGTTGGGCTGGCCTCCTCCTCCTCTTAGCAAATCCCATCAGAATTGAGTCTTAGCAGGAATAATGTGGAGAATTCACTCTAACTCTTGAGCTTAGCAGTTTGTTATCAATTAACCATTGTTATGTGACTTTTTTATTGCTAGGCAATCTTTGTTATTGGTGGCTGGGGAAGAGGTGCGGCAGCAGAGACCTAACATGGCCCAGACACACAGTGGGTTGTGCAGGGAGATCAGGGAGAGAGTGCTGCTGGTTATCAACTCGTCCTTTGCTCCCAGCTGGCCAAGGTTTCTGTGGTCAGCACTTTGTGCTGGTGCCTTTACTTGGACTTCTATCTGCAGAAGATTTTGATCCAGGAGAAGACATGGAACAGGAATTGCTGCCAGAAAAGCAGGGAGGGAGCTGCATGGCAAATTTTCTAGGGGTTTTGCCTTCAAAGCAATTGAAAAGCATTAATCACATAGCAGTTCCTAGAGCATTGCAACCTCGATGTGGGGACAGTGGTTGGAAGGAGGGCAGCTGTGAAACTGTAGCCATGGCTACAGGAAGGGGCTGGCAGCCAGTGAGCTCCAATCTCTGACTGCTTTTGAGGTGGGCACCGCCAGCAGCAAGAGCAAAGATGAGGAACTGGGAGGTGTTAACAAATCCATCACTCATGCTGTGATATGGCCCAGAGACGCTGAAGCAAGGTACCAGAACTCAGCTAACAGGAAGAGGTTACTTTGCGCTCATGCTGAGGCTCTAGGGAGATGTGTAGCTGTGCAGATAGCCCTGGCAGGAGCTGATCATACCCAGCCTCACCTTCTCTCACCTTGTCACAGAGCAGACTGTTGGTTTGAAGTATCCTGCATCCTCATTCCCAGGGCTGGTGACTGCCTCCCTGGAACAAAAGCAGGAGGGTGTAAGAGGTGTGGAAGGGATGCTGGAGGCAGTGGTATGAGCTCTGCCTGGGGGTGCTAGAGTATGATTCTTATTCTTCTTGGTTTGTCCCCTACTCTCACATCTGTCCCTTGCCTTACCCCATCTGTCATTCCATCTCTCTCTACCTCTTTCTGCAGTGCCTGTCTCAGTGTCCCGTACCTTCGCCTTCAGCAGAGGTGACTCCCTGGCTGGTTCTCCAGGTAACATCATGGCTTTGGGCAAAGATCTCTACACATGCCAGGTGCTTTATAGCTCCCTGTACATAGAGCACCATGCCCCCTTCCTTCTGCGCACTGGGCAGCACCAGGAGAGAAGCACCCATGGAACCCTGTGCCAGGCAGCTCTTCACGGGTTGGAGCAAGTGTGGCAGATGAGGGACAGAAGCCCCATTTTTTCTGCAGCCTCCCCCAGTAAGATGGAAACCCCAAGAAGTATGGGATGGAGACAAGGAGGAGCCTTGAATGGCTGTGGCTTTCATTGTGCAGTTCTGTAATTTCCTACACTCAGTGCTTGGATTTTCTTACTGCTTGCTGTTTCTCACCATGATTACCTGCAGCCTTGCATGCACATTGCTCTGCTGTGTTTGCTTTCTGGCAATCTAGGTAATAGAAGGGCATTTTAGCAGCAGAGCAAAGTCAGCAAGATATTGATATCACTCGTGCAAGGAGCAAGCTGCTTTTGTTCCCTAATAAATCACTAACTAGACAAAATCCATCATATAGTGTGTCAGAGGCCATCAGTCAACAGGAGTGACAAGTGTCCTGTATGACAATGGGCCAGCCTCTGCTTCTGTTCTGTCAGAGTTGGGATGGACAGGAGTGTGCCTCTAGGCAAGTTAAATAAACCCTGTGGGCTGCCAGCTACAACCAGGAGGATTTGTGCCAAGTGTTGTGCAAAAGGCTTGCATTAGCAGAGAGCTGTCAGTCAGTCAGTGTGACAGAGAGGCAGCAACCCTAACCTCTGCTGCCAGTGCCAGGTCAGATGTCTGCCTGGTCCCTTTGCTTTGCATGGGGCTGTCATGGTGCAGAGCCTCTGCTGCCAGCCTGCACCAAAGAACACCTGCCAGCCCTGGTGTGTGGGAGGGATAGCTGCCAGAGGTTACCAGTCCACCCAGGCCCCACACTGGCACCAGGGCCCCAAGTGGTATGACAAATTATAGTATTTGTCTCTCTGTCATCTCCTTCCACAGTGAACAGGTCCCCGTCAAGGTGCAGTGGACTCAACCGCTCCGAGTCCCCTAGCCGGGAGCACAATGACTACGGGGGCAGCACTACACAGCTCCATAGCAGCAGTAACAACATCTACACACCTGACTACTCAGTGCACATCCTCTGCGACGTGCAGTTTGTCAAGGTACCGCTGGGTTGACAGGAACTGTCCCATCCCAGCCACCCCCTGCCCAGGTACCTTTTCGTCCTGCTCTGCCCTGGGAGCCTGGTGGGTGCCCAGTAGGTTCTGGGGAGACCCACACTCCTGCTATTTGGGGGTTTGGTGTCACCAAGTCCCTGGGGAGCTCATGGTGGGGCTTGGTGCCTGCTGAGCTGGGCACGTTTGTGTGCCCAGGTGACCCGGCAGCAGTACCACAATGCACTGGTGGCCAGCCGTATGGACAGCTCACCCCAGTCTCCTGACATAGAGGCCTTTGACAGAGATTCAACTAAGGCCTCAACTGTGCGGGGAACCCCACAGACACCAAAGGAGGATCCCACCACCCTTCTGAATGAGAGGAACAGCATCATGTGTGAGTCACTCAGCAGCATCCCTTCCTTGGCACAGACCAGTTCTTTGAGTCCCACACCATGTGGTCCTGTCCCCTTGGGGTCTCTGGCACTGGGACCTCCTGCAGCCTAGCACCATGTTGCATGCTGCCCCTAGGCACAGTCCCTCCTGCCCTGTCACCAGCTTGCCCTGTGTCCTCACAGGCAGCCACGCTGAGGGGCAGCATAGTCCCAGTGAGTCAGTATTCCTGCGCATGGAGTGCATCCCTTTCATCCAAGAGGAGCTGGCTGACAATGAAGAGAACAGCAAGCGGCAGAGTGAGTCTGGCTGGGACACACACAACCCTGGGGGTGGTGATGGCTGCAGTACCCCAGGGTGCTGCAGCCATGCTGGGCTTCTGCAGACAGTGAGTGCTGCAGAACTGTCCTGGAGGCAGATTCTCCTGGTAGAGAGGTTGGGACCAGCTCATCACCAAGCAGCAATGAGGACACTCTGGGCAGGAGGCTGCTGAGATCCCTCAGTGAGTAATTAACCCAGGGCGGTAGCACCCAGGGAAAAGCTCTACCAGGATCAGCTGCTCCCTAGCCCCATCCCCATCAGTACAAAACTGTACCTAGGGCTAGCTCAGGCAGAGCCAGCCACTGGTCCTACATAGACCATCCTGAACACCTTTGGCACCCCAGCTCTGGACACCCTTGTTCCAGGTGGTCGCAAGCAGCAGCCGTCACTGGAGGGTGAAAATATACCAGAGGAGAGCTCCAATCTTGCCCCATTAATCACCTGAGCAGCAGCGTGGCTGGAGCACATGCTGGAGGCCCACGCAGACTGGAGGTAGGAACTTGCCTCTCGACGCAATATTCCTTCTCTCGTAAACAGGAGGTTGCTCAGTTTTAATAGTGTAAAGTCAAGCGTCAAGCAAACAGCATGGTTTGGAGCCCATGAAGGCACATGGCACTGGGGTTTGGAGCAGCGTTGAGTGATGGAGCAGCAGACTCCAATCATCCTTGGGGATGTCAAAGACAGCATGAGACCTTGAGTCGTGTTTTCACAGCTAGAAATGCATGTCTACACCAATATCCCTCAGCCTGGCTGGAAAAGGCACTGCAAGTTTGAGCAGCAGCGGGTCAGGGAGGGCAAACTCTGGCCATCTGCACCAAGCTGTGTTTATGTGTTCTAGGTCTGCAGCATGGGGTCTCTTGCCCCGAGGCTCATGTTCAACAGCAGCAGGTCTGCATTCACTCGCTGCCTGCCAACCCACCTACCCGCTCGTGCCGCCCTTCCCTGCAGGACCTGTGCAGAGCCCCATTTCTAGGTGAGAAAAGATGTGCTCCCAGTGGGGCTGAACCACCCAGGCGGCCTGGACCAGCTAGCTGGAGTCTGAAGGCCCTTGCCCAGCTGCTCCCTGGTAGTATCTGGTCTCAAGGAAGAGGTGGATAAAAGGTGGAGAAGAGTCTGCCATGGCATCCCTGCAGGCAGAGCAGGGAGGGGCGGCCCAACCCAGAACTGCCCTTAGCATCATTTACCATCCCCATCCCAGCAAGGCCCAGAGGCCCTCAGTTCTGGGTGCTGCTTAGATGTGATCTCTGCCAGGAGGAGAATGTGCTGTTTGGAGGGTACCATACGCAGCTCAGGGCCCCAGCAGGCATTTGTGCAGTGCCTACTGACACACTTGCAGTGCCTTGTGCACACTGACCATTGACCCAACCCAGCACTCCTAAATCTCTGCAAGGCATGGGGCAGGGAGCCCTGCTCACCACCGAGTGCAGTGTCCTCCCTGGGGAGGGCTGCTCCATGCTGCATTGAACCACCCTCCTCTTCACGCACAGCTGCCTGTGTGAGGGAGGCTCACACTGAGCCTTCAGGTTGGTACAGACCAATCAGTAGTTTTTGTAGAGGCTGAACGCAACAGGGGTATTAAAAGTGATTTCTCCCTGAGCAATGCCCTTTCTGTGTCTATGGGTGTGGTGAAAGACATGCTGACCTCTTGCATCAGACCAGGCTGTCCTCGTAACTACAGCTAGAGGTAGCTAGGTTAAAAGGAGTCTGCATTGCTGAAGGGAGCAGGGAGAGGACCAGATCAGCAAATGATTCACAGTTTTTCCTGTGAACCTGGATTCTGTTGCTCTTGCTACCAGGAAAGCATTCAGCCATGCAGTTACACCATAGCAGTGCAGACAAGGACTGGGGAAAGAGTTAATATGCAACTGCAAACACAATAGTGGGATACGCACGCTGGAGTAGAGCCTGACAGATAACAACAAAAATCACATAGTTCACCAATGCTGATAAAACTTCAGCTGGAATAATGGCACCCCTGTCTGGGCACTGCCCTTCTGAGGAAACATACAGCAATTGAAAGGAGGCCAGTGGAAAGCAACCTACCCCAAAGGCTGAAGGAAATAAGCTAATTTAATCTTAACTTGTGAAGGATGTGAAGGGGAGGAAGTTTTCAAATATATAAAAAGCTTTCGCAAGGAGGAAAGGAATAATCTGTTCCCTGTTGCCATGGTAAGTGGGATAATGGATAATGAGCTTACACCGCAGAAAGGGAAAAATTTAGGTCACTCCTTAGGAAAACAAGACTGGTAAGTCTAGAAAAGCACTGGTACAGATCGCAATTGGGGCGGGCCAGGCTCCACACCTACAGGTCTGTAAGGACAGAAGTGTAGGCAGATGTCAGAAATAACAAAAGCAGACTCAGTTCCTTCAACTCCTTTTCCCAAGGTCACCCATAGGAAGTTATCCATTAACCATTAGCTCATCTTACCAGCTGTGGAGGGACAAGAGGAGAAAAATCTGATAAAATTGCTGCCTCTGGCTCATACTCTACAGTGACACAAAAACTAATCTGAAGAGGACAAACAAGAGTCCCTGAGCAGTACCTCTGCAAGCACAGCAAGGGAACAAGGCACCATTTTAGCCTTAACTGTCTAAGGTGCAGCACAAGTAAAAGCAGTCAGGACAGCTGTAGCTATTATTAACTGACCCAAGAAAAAGGCTGTTTCTTGTTCTTCACAAAGATCCTGGCAGAAGGCTGCTCTGTCAAGGTGGTAATACCAGCTTGCAATAGACCTGCAGCGACTGCAGAGAAGCAGATGGTCCCAACCCTTTTTTAGTGCCAAAAACACAGGCTGCTGTTGGCAAGGCCTGCTGAAGCCATGGGGAGTAGGTGGTGGTTCACCAGGGGCCTGCTGAGGAGGAGGAACAGGAAATACATGCTTTTTGAGACATTAGTGGCATGCTAGGAATGATGGGCCAGGGAGACATGTCCAGACGGCTGGGTAACACATGACCACCTACAAAGCAAGCATACGGAGGTGAACAGGATGAGATGGACAGCACAAGGGGGCAGAAAGAGGCACATAAAGAACTGGTTAGCTTTACGCAGAATCACAATGAGCTCCCAACTATACTCTCCTAATAGGTCTGTGTCCTATTAATAGCAACTGTGATTGTCAGAGGTGCAACACACAGCAAGGGAGAAAGGGAAAGCCTTGAAACAAACTGAGTAAGACCTAGTGGACAAACCAAGATGCAGAGACTTTAATCTCAGCCTGGGAAGAGGCTAGCACAGCCTGAAGGCACAACTTCACACCAGGCAAGGGTAGTGTTCACAGATGGAGATTTAATTTTCTGTCAGCAACACAAAGAAGCAATTATCATAATTACAAAAGTTTGCTCGAATAAGGCTCGGAACTTGGAGAAGCCAGCAATAGCTTTGCCCCTCCCCAAAACATTACTGAGTTACTTTAGCTTACAAGCTGTATGAGATCCCAACCTGTTAGGCTGTTACCCCACAGCACATTGCACTGGCACCGGACTTTGCCTAGATCAAACTGATCAGTTACATGGAGTTGATTTGTATGTGCTAAAGACACAGCTCTAAGCACCTGAAGACCAGGCTGCTGTCAGTCAAACAAGAGCAAGGCGGCTCAGGCTGCCCCTACCCTCCTGGAAGCACTGGCTTACCATATATTGCAAGGGGTATTTCAAAAATGTCAAATGATTATTCCTCATTGAGCTACTGCTCCCATCTTTATTAAACCCCAAGAGGTGTGGGACAAGGCAAGTCATGAGCAGGGAAAGACAAGACTAAATACTACAGCTTTGGTGACTTCATGTAAGTTTGGTTGTTCATGTGCTTCACTGGATTTTTGTGACCGCTTCATGGATGGACTTGGCTACATAGTCCAGGTTCTTGGTAGTCAGACCACACATGTTGATGCGCCCACTAGCCATCAGGTAGATGTGTTTTTCCTTGACCATGTACTCCACCTGCTTAGCTGGGGAAACAATTGGACATCAGGTCAGAGAAAGTGACTCCACAGCTCAGTAAAGCCCAAAGAACCAGTCAAAGCTGCTCAAATCTTTCACAACAAGCTGTAAAGTTCCAGCACTGGCTTCTAAAATGCCATGTGATGCTTCATCCCTGCCTAGCCACAGAGGCAGTGATGCCAGGACCCCAGTGAGGTCCACAAGAAATTCCTGCCTGGACTGCTTCAGCCCAGCTCACTCCCAGCAAAACTGTCCTCACTCCCTTCACCAGGCCACTTTGTACTTACGGTTTAAGCCTGTGAAGCTAAACATGCCAATCTGCTCCGTGATGTGGTTCCAGGTGCCTGGGGTCCCAAGGGACTCCAGTCGAGACCGGAGTTCTGACCGCATCAGCAAGACACGATCTGCCATTGTCTTCACGTTGTCCTTCCTGCAGCAGGTAGAAAGCAGAGCATGAGGCCAGGCACCTATCTGGTTTGGACTCAGCTGGACAAGCCTGGCGCTCAGCAGTTTCCCCCCTTCACCCATCCCACTGGCCCTAGCAACACGTACCACTCAGAAAAGAGTTGCGGGGAAGCAAGTGTAGTTGCCACAATGCGTGCTCCCTGGGAGGGAGGGTTGGACCAAGTGGTGCGCACAATCTTCTCCATCTGGGAAAGCACACGCTGCACATTGTCTGTATCCTTCCCCACCACAGTCAGGTTCCCCACACGTTCATCTGTGGACAAGCCAAAAGACATGAGCCATTGGTCCCACATATCATGGCAAAGTAGTGCTCTTCCCACCCCCCAGCATGCTGGCCCCATCTGTCTGGGTATGATGCTACTGGGCCAGCTTACTGCTAGAAACTCACTGTAGAGCCCAAAGTTCTTGGAAAACGACTGTGCACAGAAGAGCTCAAAGCCCTCGGAGACAAAGTATCGCACAGCCCAGGCATCTTTGTCCAGGCTGCCAGAGGCAAAACCTTGGTACGCTGAGTCGAAGAATGGAAACAGGAACCGGCGCTGCAAGGAGGAACAGTGTTAGAGGGAAACCTCTTCCCCACAACCTTCACTTCAATCCCTACTGTCCCCAGAGGAGAGAAAAATAACCATTAAGCTTTTGGGTGAATGCAAAGCAATCATGGTTCAGCAACATCGCCTTGGGATTTTTTTTTTTGACTAGGGCATAAGAATTGGAAGACTAAAATGATCAATAATAGGTCAAATGCAGGAAAAAATGGCATTGGAGGATACAGGCACAAGAGATGCACTACCTTATATCCTACTATCCAGCACCAGTGAAAAGCAGGTGTCCATGGATGGGCATGAGATTTCCATGGATTTCCAGCATAAGAAATATCACTGCAGCCCACGCCAGAGTTTGCAAGCAAGAACCTGAATGCATGAGCAGAACTCATATGCTTCTATCCTCTGAGTACAGTCAGCCAGCATCCTACTGGCCCCTTCCTTCAACACTTGCCCTGCAGGACTTTTCCAGCTTCTGATACCTCTCACACCATTCCCTACAGCCCATTTTAGATACATATGGTCTGGCTGGCTCAAGAGCTATCTGTCCTCTTAGCACCACTTCAGCCCCAGTAGCAGCCCATACCTTCATAACAGCAGCAATCTGCTTCCACTGGTCAGGAGTAGGGTCTGTGCCTGTTGGGTTGTGTGCACAGGCATGGAGGATGAAAATGGAGAACTCGGGGGCTTTCTGAGGAAACAACAGGTCTTAGTCACACACATGGATGAGACTGGGCACCCGTAGCAGAGGGAGAGGCCTTGAACTGCTCTGGGCACCAGCAGTCACTTTTAGATATCGACTTCCAGGCACAGCACACAAGAGCCTAGCCAGATGCTGACAACAGAGCACCAAACTCAGCCCATCTCATGTCAGTTTTACTTACTTCCATGTCATCCAGCAGCCCCTGGAGATCCAGACCCCTCTTGGCCGCATCCCAGTAGTGGTAGGTTCTAATATCTTTAAAGCCAGCATCCACAAACACAGAGTTGTGGTTCTCTGAGGAAAGAAATCACTTTTCAGGAAAGCAGGCCCCACCTCCAGCAAGTCACCTTCTTCAGTTACAGTATCTCCCCAAATGTCATCAAAATACACAATGCAGACACTTCCCTGCCCTTTACCCACAGGGTGAAGGCCTTTCTCTCACTACCCAGGCCCCTGCCATTCTACTCTTGTCCACTGATCCACCAGGCTCCTGCAAGGAGGCATCAATACTACAACAGCACTCACCCCAGGATGGAGCAGAGATGTAGACCGGGGTGGCCGTGTTGTTGTTTCCATTGTACCACCGCCTTAGAAACTCTGCACCAATACGCAGAGCGCCTGTCCCACCCAAGGACTGAACACTTCCAATCTGCAACAGAAAGAGCTGTCAGCAGGGTCCACCCAGGCCAGCACAGCCATCAGCGCACAGAGAACAAGAGTGCTTGCAAGAGTGAGACAGAAGCCCAGATGTGCCCTTCCAGTGGTCTTCAACCTCCTTCAGCACTCAGGACTGTCTTAATACTCTCTGCAGTTATAAATAGACTCCAGTTATTCTGGTTACTTTCTGGCACAGAGCAGATTTCCAGCTAGTAGCTTATTTTGGGAAAGGTGGTCTATTATGTGACTCCAGTTTCCCTTGAGCAGCTGTTAAAAGATGAAGGAAAAACCAAATTCCAATCACAACCCACATTCATTTTTATCCAAAAGCTACAATGACAGCTACAAGTACACAGGTTCATCGAGAAGCCTATGACCAGTAAAGACCACATCATAAAAATCCCTAAATCCTGCCAAAACAGTCACTCCACACACTTCTGCCTGCTCTGCTGTGGAGACACTGGGGGGAACCCTAGCAGCTCCCGAAGCGTAGAGCAGTCTTTTTCCCTGTCCACCACCTACTCGGTTCTCCTTGATGGCGGGGCTGTCATCACCCAATGCAATGCGGGAAGCATTAGCCCGAAACTCGGGCAGGCCAAGGATGGGCAGGTATTCGTGGTTCAGGCTGTTGTCATTGGCAATCATCTGCTCCACCTTCTTTACCACCGGCAGGACCCATGGCTGTCCTTCGTCCGTGCGGTAGGCTGCAGGGAGAGGGAGAATCGCCCTTTTCACACCTGAAGGACCCGGGGCCCCTCGCCTCCCGAGTTGCCCGCACGAGGCACCGACACCCAAACAGGCGGCCAAGCCCACTGTGGGGCCGCCCCACGACCTTGGCGCTCTCCAGTGACCTAACTTGCCCTAACACGCTGCGCCTTGCCCTGATGCGCCCCCTGGACCTCCCGAGCCCGTGGGCTCCGCCACTGCTGCCACCAGAGCAGGTGCCGGCCTGGGTCGCGGAAAGGGGCCTTGCCGCGCCGGGAGAGGCCGTGGACTCACCGCCAACACCGAGGTTGACCTTCCGTGCATCGCCGTCCTCCCGGAAGTCTGCCGTGAGCTTGAAGACGGCGACAGGCGGGGCACGGGGAACAGCGGCGAAGATGGAGGCAGCCATGGCGACGGGACCCCTGCGCTCCCTCCCCTCCGCTCCGTAACAGGCAGCGCACGGCGCCTGGAGGAGACGCTCACCTTCACCGGCGCGCGAGGCGGGGGGAGGGGGACACGCCGCGCGCCAACGCCAATCAGCACGCAGTCGCCCAATCAGTGTGCGGCCGTCGGCCCCGCACCCTCCACCGCCCCTTGGGCGGGGCGTGAGCAGCCAATGGTGCGCGCGGACGCCGACCGGCGGCAGTTGCCGCGCCCCGTGACGCAAACGGCGAGGAGACGCAGTCACCGCCCATTGGGCTCACGGCATCAACCACCCCTCCTCTGCGGCGTGCGTGGGTTGGGTGAGCGGCGCGCGGCGGGGCTGTCCCGTGGGGTCGCGCCCTCGCGGGCCCGGGTCGGGGTGGTGCCGGAGTGTCCCGCAACGGCCATGCCCGTGACACCACGTGCTGCTGGCTGTTGCTTGGGGGCACGACGCGGCACGGCACGGGACGGCCCCAGCGGGCAGTCTGTGTGCTGGTGCAGATCAGCCCGGGAGTGCAGCGTCAGGGGCACCGTGCCTGGGGGAGGTGGGAGTAGCGGTTTGGTCGTGCGGAAGGGTGCCGGTGTGACTGGGGAAGGTGCAGTGTCCAGGCACAGGCTGATCCCAGGGGAGCGGTGCCTGGGTGCAGGACGAGAAGGGCCGTGAGGACAGAAGATGCTTCCCCCCGCCGGGAAAAGGGCGAGTTTCGGGGATCCCCCAGGGCACCTGCCCCGGATTTTATGTAGCTTGCCCGATTGCCAGACGGGGTCGGGCGCTGCGGGGTGTTCCCTTGAGGCCCTCCGAGTCCCCCTGGCAGACCCAGTCTTGTCGAGCTGTTTTCCCTTCCAGCAAAACCTTCTGGCCAAGGCGAGCCCGGCCAGAATGATCACTCGCGAGCTCGGGATCCCAATCCCTTCGCCCGCAGGGAATTCCTCGCTGCCGAGCTCTGCAGCTCCGCTGCGGACACAGCGCTTCTCGCTGAGTCCTCCAGCCTCCGGGGTTCACGCGGGCTGTCGTAGCGGGTGCTATCGTGGTGCGGATGTTGGCGGGTGTCGGCAGAGGGCAGAGCCGCCCCGCGCATCGCGCCGCAGGCACCGCCCGTGAGGCCACGGTGCTCATCCCACAACCCCGCTGGGAGCGGCACCGCGAGTCGCGACGGGATCTGCTCCGATGGGACCTGGGCTGGGGCTGCCCAAGGCTGCACTCGAACCTCCCTCGGGCGGTGGCTCGCTGCCGCCCGGTGCGTGGTCGGCTCCGTTACTAACCCGCCGGCCGTTTTCAAGCGGCTTTGGAAGTTTATGGGAATCCGCCCGCGATCCTGCAGCACCTGGGAAAGACTCCAAGGGAAGCGGGAAGGACGTCCCGAACAACAGCCCCGACAGTGCGACATCCACCCGCTACCACTCACCCCCGCAACACGCCTCGTGACATAAAACACGGGGATACGGGACGGGAAAAGTCCTACTGTCCCCAAACGCTTTTGCAGACAACCTGTGTCATACGCTCCCTTTGTTAACTCGGCCAAGATCCCGCTGAAAACCAGTTTGACTGCTCACCCCCCTCCCATGCCGAGGTTGGCCCCACAGCCTGGCTGCCCGGGAGGGACCCCGGAAGCACAGCCTTTGCCTCCCCCCAGCTCCAGGCAGCACCTGGAAGAACTGCCCAGTACACTTTTTGCTTAGCATGAGAGCAGGGAAGAGGTAGAGCTGCCCAGCAGCACAGTGGTTTGCCAATGCTTCTGCCTCCAGAGAAAACAGCATAATGGGAAAGGCAGAGGTGCAAGACAGTAGTGCTAGACCAAAGCCTTGGCCCTGGGGGGCTTTTTAGCCCAACTCAGACAAAACTTCTGTTGGACCTTGAGAAAATGCCAAGCTGAGACGTAGAAAGGGCTTCAGGTCTGCTCTCTGCAACAGGTGTGATCCCCTGCAAGCACCTGACTTTGGCAGGGTGCTGTGAGGACATTTCCAAACCCTTGACTCTAACCCTAATCTTAACTCTAACCTTAGATCTATTCCTATCCTTAACTATAATTCTAAATTTAACCCAAACCAAATGAAGAGCACTTGGATTTCTTGAAGTCATGGATGCTGCTGAATGAGAGATGCTGCAGTGCTGAGCAGGGACACAGCTCACTGAGAACATGGGCCTCAGAGTTACCTAAGGGTGGCCCACTGCAGAATGAATCATATTTTCTGCTTACGAGGAATAAAGCATTGCACAAGCAGGATACTACGATGGGAAAAACCAACCAAGGCTGCTTAGAGCATCCTATTTCTGGAGCAGACAGAAATGCTAGGGAGTCCCCAGACTGGCAGACTCTCACTGCACTTACTGGTTTCTAATCCTACTGCTATCCAAAGAGCACTGGGATATTTGGGGACACAGCCAAGCACTTTCACAGTGCAGAGCTTGGAAGTCAGGAAGGCGCAGGGGTGCTGCCTGCCAAGCTGGCTGCACCAAGCTGCTGCCACGACTGCCAAAGCAGGCTGAGCAGTGCCAGTTGCAGGGGAAAAAACAAGCAGTTTCCCCAAATCAGCACTATCTTTCACCCCTTCCTTGGGGGCTCCTGGGCAACCTGAGCTCAGTGCTGTTGGTCAGGTGGAGACTGTCTGTGCCACTGCTTGTGCCTGCAAGGCTAGGGTCACCGACCCAGCAGGAGTTACCTGCCGGTGCACCTGGCTGCCTCTAGCCCGTCCAGCATCTTGTGCCCTGGGTGGTGCAGAGCAGGGCTCTGTTTGGAATAGATGCAGGAACAAGACAGACAGGCACAAAGCAGCAGGCTGCTGGGCCCCCGAGCTGGGTGGCTGTATGTTAGCAAGATCCCTCTGGCCCTGAGCTTTCATCTCCCCAGCCTACACAAAGGGTGCCACCAAAATGTATGTAAAAGCAGGAGAAATATGGGAGCCAGCCCTGAGGCAACCCTCCCTTCATCTCCTGCATCCAACTGACAGCCAACAATGACCTGCCACTCAACAGGAAGGCTTGCACACCTTACCTGGAGCAAAGGAGCCCCCTAGGCACATACTGCTGTGCCGCACACAGGCATGGCCCCCCACACTCAACCCCTCCTGGGAGACAGAGGCAAGGGGCTCAGTGGCCAGCCTGACTCCGCAGAGCTCAGAATTACTGAGGTGTTTCCCTCCCAGTGCTGTCAAGCCCCTCAGGGACCTAGAAAAAGCCCTTCCTGGGAGGGTACAGGTGAGCTTCCCTCAATCTGTACTCTTCACTACCTTTTGGGAGGTTCATCCTCTCACCTCTTCAGTGTCTGTATCATCCTCTTCTTCGCCAAAGAGCCACCTCCAGGGCACCCTCAATCTTGGCATCACAGCAAGGGTTTGAGCTGCCCTGCCCCAGGGGGGTGCTCATCTTGGGCAGCATGAAGGCAGGGAACAGAGCTGCAGCCATTCCCAGTGGGTGCTGCAAGGGGGATGGTTTCCCAGCCATCCTCCAAATACAGATGTTTTCTCAGTGCAAGATCCAGACGGAGGAGGGTAAAATGTTTTCATTCCAAGCTCCCGGGGTCAGGTCATGGTTTGTCTAAATGGCTTTTCTTGCTCTAATTATCAGATTAGCTGATCTCTGGCAGTGCGTTTAGGGGCAGCTACATTAACTGCAGATCTTGAACCACACTCTGCCGCCACCCTGCCCAGCTGGGGCAGCGAATTGGCAGTGGAGTGATGTGGACTAGTAATGCTTTGAGAGCCAAGTTAAAGGTTCATGCTTGTTTTTGAGCTGGTATCTAGTTGGGTCCTGGCCTGGAAACAGCTGGCACATTTGAAGAAGTCAGCAGCAAGCCTCCTTGACCTCCTTGGTGCACACGATGATGCTGAGCTGAGCCTGATCCTTTTCTCTCACTCCAATCTGCTGTGTGATGCAGCTGCAGAGCCCAGTCACCTGCCTGCTGCTGTGGCTGGTGCCCAGCATGCATGCACAGTACAGGGGCACCTGAGGTGCCTTCTATCAGTCAGGACTCATACTCCTTGCAGGCAGTGAGCACAGCAGTTCCTGGGGTGCTCTGAGAGACCACACTGTGTCTGGGAAGAGGAGTGCAGGGCTAGGGCCTGGCTGTGGGGTGCTGCAAGGGGTGGGCAGCCCCGCAACAGACAGACAGGCACAGGAATAGGAGCGTGAGATACCAGGCAAGACAGAGAGCGTGACAGGGAGATGAGAGCAGAGTGAGGGGCAGATAAAGAGGGATCAGGAGTTTCCGGCCTACACCAGCCCCTCAAGTAGTCCATCTGTCAGCACCTGCAAGTGCTGATGGCACCAAGCCCTGGTGGCAGCTGGGGCTGCAGGTCCTGCCGAGGGGCACCATCAGGGGCTGTGAAGGGGCCCTACCACTACCTTCCTGCTCTGGGAGTGGCTTGGACCCCAGTGTGGCAAATGATGGGCAGTGCCCAAGGACAGCCCCATGGATGTCCCCAAGGCTGAGTCCATGTCCACTCCGCCCTACAGCACTCATCTCCTCTCCTCCTGCCCTGCCAGACCTGTTGCACACACAGATGCGGAGTGCCAGGGATTTCACCCCGGGCACTAAAAATAATCAGTTCCCACTCTACTGAGCTGCAGCTGAACATGCAGGTGCTTGGTAGTTTCTTGCTCAGACATCATGCCTGTGGTGGCTGCCTGCCCCCTGACACACAGTTCCACCTCCTCTCTCACTTGTGAATGGAAGCAATGGGAGTTCCCCTTTAGTAAGGCAGAAGCTCTAAAGAAATTAAATAATTCCAAATCAGAAAATACATTATTGTTTCTCCATAAAACATTCTTTAAAATGTGGTTTCAATGCATTTCATTTTCTGAAGTCTTACAATGCCATAGCATAAGTCACCACTGTGTGAAGATCTCTAGGACAGAACATCTACATATTGTTTACATTTAAAGATATTGAATTTCATTATCTTTAAATGCTTTAGAAAATTGTGCTTTAGAAGCATAATTTTGCCTTTAAAGACCATGTTCCTGAAGGAAGTTTTGGCTTCAGCAAAATATAATTTTAAAAATTTAGTGGAAGATATATCTTTGATATTTTTCCCAGTTGTCACCATGTGAGAGGTTGATTAGTTCCAAACCCATATTCTTTGCTTCCAGCTGAAAGCCATAGAGAAACCCAGAGTAGCAAGGACAAAGCTTGTGCACCTTAACGAAGGAGCACATCAACCTACAGAATCAGGGTCAAACTTCTGCCATTGCTGCCACCTGGGCACAGACAGAGGTTCACTATTTCTCTGCTTTAACCCATTTTGCAAATTCATTCTGGTGTCCCTGGAGTCTCAGCCCAAGCCATGGATTTGCCCTCTGACCAGGCTCAGCTCCTCTGCATCCACTCCTCCCAGGAGGAGTACAGGCACCTAGGAGAAGTGTTGGTCCTGAAAGGGGCATGGGATAGATGAGCATCAGAAGCACATGGGACAAGCCACCGGGGCTGGTAAAGCGTGTTTCAGATGTCTGCTTTCCCTTAATTTTTACTTTTGAATCAGCATCCACTGGCAGATGTCAGGAGACTGGCCTGTGGACCATGACCTGCCCAGGTGCTGACACCCAGTATCCTAGTGCATTAAAGATGGTTTCCCAATGGTGCAGAGGACAAATGGAGAAAAACAAAAAGGGTAGTCAGTTCCCCAGTCTCTCCAGCCTTGGAACACGGCCAATACTGCTATGCCAAGGCATGGACTTTTGCACTGGGCAGCTGAGGCAGCCTGGCTGCACCCGACAGGCTGGTGGCATGGAAGCATCTGCAGCACAGTTGGTCCCAGCTGGATCCCTCTGGGCAGGGCATGTGCCCCAGGATGAGGCCAAGAAGGAGGACTCCAGCTCCCTTGCAGGGAGCCTCATTATGTGGGCAGCTTCTGGGCCTTGGTGTAGGAGCAGATTTACTGAAAACAATTTATTTAATATAAAAAATAATTTCTTACAGCGTTTTGGCTGGCGTCAACTGAGTGCTTACTCACCCGGGAATTCAAACAAAGGCAGGGCTGGCACCCAGCCAGGGGGTCGGGTGCTGGGTGGTCGTGTCCATCCCAGCCTTGGACCTGCCTCTGGGTCACTTGCAGGCTTGTGGCATGATGTCTCCATTTATTTATTGGAAATGTTTGAACAGGAAATGCTAATGGTTTGGGTTTGTGGAGACAGCTGGAGGGGTCCGGCTGGAGCTGCTGGGAAGGGGAGGGTGCACTGAGATGGGACAGCCCAGTAAAGAAGGGGGAATTGGTGCTGCTGCTGATCTGTCCTCTTGGTGTTTGGGGTGGAGGACCCAACAGGAGTTGAGATCAGTGAAGGTCCTGATGACTCTGCTGCCTTCCCTTTCCCCTCTGACTGCAGCCACTGGAAAATGCACATCCATGCTGCAGGCATGAGGCTGCCCCTGGCATGCTGCTGGGCTGTATCTGCACCCCATGTCAGCAGGGTGCACAGGAATGGTGCTGCTGAAGGGGTGCAGAAGGAATGGTGACCATGGGGCCATGGAATGTCCCATCCCTGGCCCTTGGGCTCAGGCTGGTGCCTATTAGTGTGTGAGGGATGTGAGTGTACTGCTCCCCCTTACAAGGGGGTCGAGAGGTTCCTATGCAGCCTGGCTCTGGACTAGACTGTTTCTGCTTTTGCTGATAACAGCGGAGGTGAAGCCTGACCCAGGAAAGCAGGCAAGATCCGTAGAGATAAACTCCCCACAGCAAGACAAAAGCACTGACCTCCGCACAGCCCAAGCCGCTCAATTCCCACAAACACAGCAACAATTGCCCAGGAGCAGCAGCAGCAGTGGAAACCTACATTGAATCCACCAGACAGCTGCTCATAAGGGCCAGGGACACCTCCTGCCAGAATTGCTGACCAGAAACCAGAGCGCACAGCTTTTAGCCACTGTGGGTATTGGCAGCCCAGGTAGTGACAGCAAAGACCATGCTGTTACTGCTCACTCCTCATCAAGCACTGCCCATGCTGCTTGGCCAGAGGGATGAGGAACAAATACCCCCTCATATCTCCTACTGTACTCTTTTATGTACCCACCTGCAAAACAGATAGGCTTTAAATGTAATCCTTGAATGCAGCTGAGAATCTTTACACGCTGATGTGGTTTATGTTTCAGAGGCTGCTTTAGCCAGAGTCTGCTGTGCCACTGCACCCATCCAGTGCACCCAGGGAAACTAGCACTTATGGGGTCAGCTCTGTCTCTCAATGCCCAGCCTGTGCTGAGCTTATGGACTGAGCGGCTGAAGCCCAGCCTGGCACCTTTGTGGGTACCCATGCCAAGTCTGCCCCAACCCAGCACTAGCTGAAAGTGACAGAGGCACTTAATGGGATTTGCTGAAACACTGAGCTCTGCTACAGCAATATACCTGTTGTCTCGGGCTTGTTTTAAAAATCTTTATCTCTGCATCATTAAACACTGATCTACATTTGAAAAGAATCCCTTCAGTTCCCTACCTCTGAAATGAGGATAACTATCCTTCACCTCATAGCGGGGTTACAAGGATAAACAGATTAAAGACTGTGAGATATTGTGGAAGAGAATGTTAAACAGGCCCCTGTGACAGCCCAGGGGCAGAGACCAGCATCAGAGCCATGCACAGTGTATGCTGCCGACACACGTTTGCACCATGCTAATAATCCTAAAATCTCAGCGCTAGATTTGCCACCATCTGCTTTCTCAGAACATGGTCCTCAGCCAGCTGAAAGCCTGCTAAGGGGCTAACCCCTTAGTTAAGTATTTGCACCCATGCCCTAAGCCTAGGAGTAGGGAGTGGAAGGGTGTAGGGGGACTGATGGATGGATAGATGGATGGATGGATGGATGGAAGGTGCTCATCAGGAGCATGAGGCTTTGGGATGACATCAGTGACCCAGAGGCTGTTGCGCACAATCTCGGTGTGGGCAGTGGAGCACAGAGAGACAACTGCATCTTCTGTACATTCTTCCCCACATCCTCAGAGTGGAAAAGCCCTCTGCTACTGCTCCCATTCAGACTCATTGCTGTCCCACTGTGCACCCTGAGCCGGCAAGGACAGCAGGGATATGTGCACTTCTGCAGAAAGAGTTGGTGGTGGAGAGGATGAGCCAGACAATTACTGTCTGGAAAGTCTCACCCGAGTCCCTAGTAAAATAATGGCGCAAATATTAAGAAAAGGAGCTCTGTAAACATCCAGAGGATAATGAAACCATGAGCTATAAGCAGGATGGGATTTGTAAATAAAGGACTGTGCCAAAAACAACAAGCCCTCCATAATTGTTTTGGATAGAAGGACAAGATTAGTGCAGGAAGGGGACTCTGCAGATGTCATGAGAGGAGACCTGGAAGCACTGGGTTTGTCCTCCTGCCTGGCCATTAGAAATCCCATGACACATCTGGGCAGGTCTCAGAGGGCTGACCTGCACAGAAATGTGCCCCTAATGGCAGAACTAATACCTGGAGATGTATCTGCCCTCCAGTGCCAGACACCTGCAGTCCCTCAGCCTGGCATGTGTCACATGGGCACTGGTGCAGTTGCTCATGCCTTGTCCACCTCTAAGTCTCTGGCAAAAACCAAGTGTAAACTTGAGTCCCATTCCAGCCAGGGCACATCCCACCACCATCCCTCATATGGCTGGAACCTGCACAGTGCAGGAACAAGCCAGCCAGGTGGTCACAAAGGGACAGAGTGAGACGTAAAACTGAGCGAAGCCAGAAGCAGAAAATAATGCTGTCACCTTCTATTCCATTTCCCAGGGTTGGGCAATGCTTTGTCTTTTGCCAACATCAGAATGGCCTGTTCTGCAAAACTGTAGGGTTCCACAGCTCTCTCAAGTAACTGCTTTTTGGCCAGACAAGCAGGAAATGTGTATACAACTCCTTGCAATGAGACCTTTGAAATGCTACGCTATATAAGCACACGTAAGCATTAGCAGTCATCTGCACTGCACAGGCCAAACCCGTCCAGCATTGACACTGCATGGAAGGAAAAGCAAGGGGCTGGCCAAAACGTACCTGGTTTTGTACCCAAGACTTTTTTCTCTGCAGCACACAGCCATGCACTTGGCCATGAATGGCTGGCTGCATGCGGCATGCAGGGTAATGTGCACTCACAACTGAGCATAAAGTGCACCATATATGGTGAAGATATTATTAGTCCATAGCTGTCTTCATAAGATCTTCTGAGAAAATCTTGCCTGAAAACAGAAGACAGAGGTTTCTCTGTGAGACTCAAACAGGGACTCAAACTGCTTGAAGGACCAAAAACAATGGTTTCAGAGAAACGGGGAGCAGTCAAGCTGTGGGTCTCAGACCCTCAGGTATATGAAAAGTTCCTAACAATATTCTGGTTAAATATTTCTCCTAATCAATGCTGATTGCCCACCCATTACCTACATCCTGACTGGTCTCCAGAAGTCATTCTCAACTAGGAGATGTTGCTGAAATCATGTCAAGAAAGGTCAACAGTGGATTCTGGGCTACCAGCACAGGTAACAGTCAACACTGATGCTATTGCCAATGTTGGGTGCAGTTTGGCATATGAGAGAAGCGATGGAGTCACCTGGTTGCAAGTCCTGACCAAGCCAAATGCCAAGTTTGAAGTGTCAGCAAAGAATATGGGCTATCCCTTGGGGAGGCAGGGGCTAAGGCTTGTGCTGATCAGGGTTGAGGTCACAGAAGTCAGCAGCTGGGTGTGAGCTCAGTGCTGGGACCATATGGTGAATGTAGTCATGACCATCAGAGGACAAAACACAGTGAACAGGAGTTATAAGGTAGTGTCTTAGACAGCAGTGGATGGGATGGCAGTCCTGAGATATTGTGGTGAGCCTGGTGCCCCATTTTAAAAAGATGCAGGTGAAGAGAGAGCTCCCTTCCCTGCCCATCCACCACAGCATCCTTGCAACCAGCCTGGGGAGGAGTGGGCTAGAAGTGGTGGAACAAAATGAAGGTTAAAATCCAAGAGCTGGCACAGGGACTCAGTGAGGCGGTGGGATCTGCATCTTCAGACAAAAATGACAGATCAAGGTCTGACCAGCAGGCTGTAGTGTCAGAACTCCCGTGGCAATTCTGTGAAATGAGAGAGGGTGCAGAGAACAGCCACAGAGAAGACACAAGTGCAAGAGAACGCACCCCACAGTGACACAATCAAGCTCAACCTGTTTTCTTCTAAAAAAAGCTTAAGAAATTTGACTGCTAAGCACAAGTACTCTCACAGTAAGAAAATACAGTGTGCTAAAGCATTTTTATTCCAGCCAAAAAAGGCAGAACAAGAATCAATGGCTGGAAATTAAAAGCCAGACAAGCCTGCATATGAAACACGACATACACATTTTCTGAGCAATGCTGATTAGCCAGTGGATTCACCATCAGTGATTATGTAAGACCAAACCTCAATCTCCTCCAGACCAGATGCTTCTGAGGATTAACAAACCCCTCCATATTCAGACCCAAAAAGAGTAACAAGAGGAGGCAGTCAGGGAGATCAGCATAGGTGATCTAATGACTAACTGTGATCTTAAGCACTGTGAGTAAAGATACTCCATGTTACTAATATGCAGAGAAAAAATTCCCATTGCACAAACAGCATAAATGCTGGACAGTCAACATCTATGAAACCACAGATGGAGGAGGACAACAGTTAGTCCTATTTTAGCAACAAAAACATCCAGCCCATGGATGACCCTCATAAGCCTTGCAATGGGAGTGAAACCATGAGCAAGACATAACCTTGCAACATCAGAAGTCTACCACCAGGCAAATTCATCAGCAAGATGGGGTCTGCTCCAGAATGCTCCTGAATTCCAAAAATAGGCATATGGTCCACCAGGTGGGGAAGAGAAGGTCTCTCCCTGCATGGCTTAGAGGGGACCACACAAGGCATATGACCATTCCAGGAAAAGTAGGACCACAGGAATGTACAGAAATAGGAAAAAAGTTGGATGGAGAAAAGAATACTTAGAAGTAAATAACAAGTAAACCTGGTAGAGATGACAGAAACCAGGACGACATTCACAGCTGAAGCAAAACACACCTGGCAAGGACAAGTCCCAAATAGACTGGTTAGAGGCAAAATTATCTTCTTTTTTTTTTTTTTTTAGTATCCATATTCACAGAATTATAAAAAGTAAGCCTGGAAGGCCCTTGAAAGGTCACCTAGCCTGTCTGCCTTCCCCCAGATGAGGCAAACCCTTTCTGGTGGAGCTTTTGTCTAAACTCTTCCTAAAATAAGCCTCTAGAGGTGAAGACGGCTCCCAAGAA
Source organism: Phoeniculus purpureus (assembly GCA_028565055.1). Taxonomy (NCBI): domain Eukaryota; kingdom Metazoa; phylum Chordata; class Aves; order Bucerotiformes; family Phoeniculidae; genus Phoeniculus; species Phoeniculus purpureus. The sequence goes on along the minus strand of JAOXOE010000632.1, from coordinate 16,099,183 downwards.
AAACAAGTTTCAATCTCCTTTAGCACAGTCATTGCAGGGTGAGCCTATGGCTTCTTCTACTACCCACCCTGAAAACAAGGAATAGCCCATTATCTCGTGCTTTGTAGAAGGGCTTTATGCATTTAAAGACTTTTATCTTATTTCCCTGCAGTCTTTTTGTCTTGATACTAAGCTACCCTGGTCCTGCAGCCTTCTCCAGTATATCATGTTCTCCGAATTTCAGATCTCATTCTTCCCTAGGCATTCTTGAAGAATCGCAGCTTGAATCACTGAGTCCCAAGTGGGATTCAGTGCTCATGCCAACACTTTCTAAGTGCAGCAGGATCACACCAGGTGATTACAAACACTTTGTTTATGTGCCCCAGTCTGATTTTGTTCTTCTCACTAGGGCTGCTGCTGGCTCATGCTCCCTGCGGGACCCACTGTCACCTCTGGCTACTTTCCCACAGAATAAGCTTGCTCATTCCCCAACTGGTGCTTGTGATGCTGATTTTTTCCAACTCATAGAAAAGCCTTGTATTTATTCTTATCAATGAATTTATTTCAGCATTCTCCAGTTTCTCAAGAAAAGCACTCTTGCAGCCCCTACCAGACTGGTGCTGCAGGTGAAAGTCACCGATGAATTCTCTGACTAGCCCCAGACCAGATCCTGTCTCAGAGTTGAGCACTGGTAACTGTGCTTTCAATATAGTTTTCCATCCAGCTGTGTTCTCATGTGGCCATACATTCACTTAGGCCTTGTTCTTCCCCACTGTTCACAAGAATTTCTTGTGGAAATGAGAGTGAAGTCCTTGAAAAAGTCAAGATTTAGCCCATCATCTCTTTTTGCCGTCAGTCAGCACAGATATCCTCAAGTAAGAGAAAACTCAGTTGGTTCAGCACCTAGCTGACGGCTAAAGCTGTCACTTACCACTTAGTTATCTCTACTTCCACGTTGTGTCCCTTAATGATGTATTTGCCTGTCTTCAATCTGTTTATGCCAATGGCCCATTTTTCCTTCAGTTCTGTACCCCTGGTCTAGAGCAAAGCTCAGGAACTTGGAAAAACACAGAGGTTCATTTGGGGGGGAAAAAAAAAGACGGGGGGAAGAAGACTGCTCGACAACAGCTACATCCTCGGAACTCACATGTTTATCCAAATTCAGCTGAACCTTCTGGGGACAGTGACTTTTTAGGATAAAATAAAAACAAGTTCAAGTGAGTTTTCCATCCCTGCAGCAGTACGGTGATTCCAGCCAATCTGAAACAATTTTCCAAGAAGATTTCCTGCAACCTCACAGTGATTAAAGGAAATAACATTGTGAATAAAGGGACATTCTTCAAAGTCAGTGAAGGAGCCACAAACTGTACATTCTCACAGAGGGCCGGAAAGCGCCAGCACGAGGTGGATTTTGCAGCATGCGGCCCCCCAAAAGGAAGAGGGTGGGATGCCGGGTCCATCCCTCTTCCCCAGGCAGGGGTTGTGACCGAGCTTCTCCTGGAGTGTGCGGTGAGGAAAAAGGGCCCCCAGGCTCCTCATGTTTGAGGACCAAAGGCTTGACCATGCGGGTCCTGACCCAATGGCTCCAGCCGAGTGTCCGCTGGGTTTGGGGTCAGGAGTGAGTAGCTCAGTATCTCTTTGCAAACAAGACACAAGACCCATTGACTCTCTCAAAACCCAAGGGGACCCTGCAGAAAGCAACATCCCATTACAGTGACTTCATGCTGTGGTCTCCTTCCCAGAAGCCTCCCTGCACCATGCTTCATCTGGATGGAGAACTCAGTGCGTGTGCCTGGTCAGACTCAGAGGTTGACACGGCACAGTGAATGGTCCCCAAAAGCCACTTTGGCAGAGGCAAAAGCACTGAGTTGCAGCACTGGGCAAGTAAGGTCTTGCCCGCAGCAGCCCCAACCTGCAGCAGCCCCTCTCCCTGGGAGTACCCAAGGACCAGGACTGGCAAGGGAGGAAGGAGTGTGACCCAAAATGGCTGGGCAAAGGGAGCTTTCAAACAACCTTCTTTTCAGTTAAAACAAAGAGAATGCAGTAATGAGGAGGTGAGAGGCAGAAAGTCGAGAGTAGCTGCCTGGAAGCCCAAACGCACATGCTTCACTTGATGCTGTGTAATAAGGCAATTAGCTAATGAGCTTACTGCGGCGTATGGACAAGTCCTTTAGAAATGTCATGGCCACCTGGGGAGGCTTGCAGAGGAGTGGGACAGCCCTAATCTCCAGAGATGGAAAGATGAGCCTCTTCCCTGGCTTCCCCACACTTCCTGGGACAGCCATGTCCAGAGGGGGCAGATGCAAATCCATTTGGGGAAATGGTAATAAATAAAGAGTGTTCGGAAAACCTCACGGCTGATCTCAGAGGGCTGCAGCTTGGCAGCTCTGCACCACCCGTGCAGCAGGGCTGGGGCTGCTCAGGAAGAGTCCAGCACAGTATGGATCGCCTTCCCTTGCAGTGGCAGCTGTGACGGATATCAGACAAAACTCCAAAATATGGTCTGCTGTTTCGGAAGGCAAATAAAGCTGTACAAAAAATCCAAGCTGAACGCAAATTCAGATTGAAGGGCATGTGAACGTGCTGATTTGAACTGAAAGTGAGTGAGAACGTAACATTAAAGGTCATTTAGACAATGCAAACTTTAAATGTACAAATACTCATCAAATACTTATTTAGGAAGTGGCCTTTGAACAGTTTTCAGGCTGGGTTATGATACAAAAAATAATTGCTGGTTAATGTTGAACTCATTGATGGATTTGTGCATGTGGCAGTATTTGCAGAATTAGAGCATTAGAGCAGGAAAAATATGAACAATGCTATAGACAGAATGTGCTGAAAAAGAAAAAAGGGAAAAGCAAAAACCTAAGCCAAAAAATGAGGCTCCATTGTAAAGGAAGAAATTACTCCTGCACCAATAAGGAGAGAATGAAACCCATATTTTTGCTGGAAATGTGAAAATTGAGTAATTTTACTATTCTATTTAAGTATTATGACTATTTAATTTATAATAAATTACAATAATTATTAAGAAAAGAAACACCGTATGATCAATAAGAAAAGAAATTATAATACTTAGTACAAAAATCACTGATCTTTTTAATTGCACAAAATTCATTAAAATGAAAATAATTCTATGGAAATAATTGCCATTTAACTTTTTGATGAGATCACTTGAAACAATTTTTAAACTTCAGTTTCCTAAACTAACAAGCTTTTAAAAATTCAAAAGTGCTATGTATTCATGTTTTCCTTGTTTTTTTTCCCTGCCCCAAAGCTGTTAAAAGCCCACCTGAAATTCACACTTGACTTTCTAGTCTCTTTTCTCATCTTCTCTTTCCTATGCTGACACTTTTCAAAGCTTTGGTACTCCCGCAAAAGAAAAAAAATTTAAAAACCCTAAATACTGTATCTCTTGCTTGGCTATTTAAGGGATGTGAGAATAAAAGGAATAGGGGGACATATAAGAAAAGGTGTTCAAAATTCCCATTATTTTTCAGCTGTTTGTGCCTACCTAAGAAATGGAGGGACAAAGCCAAATGAAGTTGGATTTTTAATTTGGTTTTTTGGGAAGTTCTTTTCTTAAATGTTTTAATTTTTTTTTTAGAGAAAAATCAGGGCACTGCTCTCCTATTAGCCAAGACGATTAAGATCTTGAGGAGATGAGGGCAGGGCAGAGACAAGGGAGTGGAGATACCAAGGGGCTCAGGTCCTGCACTGCCAGGTGGGAAATTAAACCCCCCCCACTCCGCAGCACTGGGAGCTGCATCTTCTCTTGCAGCCAAACCCTCCATCAGAAAGGGTGAAATTAAAGGGACCATGGTGTGGGAGTGATCTCACAGCAGTTGTGGCAGTGGGTGTGGGTGCTGCAGAGCCCTCGTCCCTGCAGGACAGGAGATACTGGTGCTGGTTTGAGGACTTGGCACACCTGCAACACAGCTAAATGAAGGAAAACTGCCATGCTTGGTGTTTGGGAGGAAGAGTGAGATGTCCCCTAGACTTTCCCACTGGTCACCTTTGCCTCAGCTCTGAGGCCAGGCACCGTGAGTGCTGTGAGCAATGTCCAACATCCCCACCTCATGCAGACACTTGGACTATGAGCATCATCCACTCCTGTGGCCCAGTAAGACAGGGGCAGACGGGGGCTGTGGTCTCTTTCCCCGACTCCCCACACGTCTACATGTCCTCTGCAGGACAGAGCACGAACCCAAGCTGATACACGGGACTGTCGCTCTGCAGCAACAAAACAATAGCCAGTGACAACTACTTATTTTCCAAATAAATCAGTGGGTCCTGCAAGCAAAGGGCTGGAAAGCAGCGAGTTTAGATTAGACCCTCCCCAAACGCCGACTGGGCCTTTAGCCGCTGTCAGGGCTGCAGAGAAACAGCAGCGAGCTCTCACGCAAATGGCCTATAAAAAAGGCTCCTGTCAAAGGCACCTTGACCTGGAGGCTCGCTTGGTGCTGGGCTCCCCAGCGGCCCTCCCCTCCCAGGGCTGCACTCCCCGTGCATGATGTATTTCCCCTGCCTTTTTTAGAGCTGCATTATGTTAGCTCCAGGAAACAGCCTCTTCCTTCTTATAAACACAGCCCTGGGTTACTGACCAGCGGCCCTGCCACTCCACAGCCACTCTCTGTCCATCCATCACACCTCGCTGTCACCCTGGCAACATATCTCTTGGACCGGTCCGGCTCCAGGGATGGGAGAGGCGGGAGAGGGGGGGGAACGGGAGGGGGTCACATACACAGAGCACAATTCCAGCCTGCTGACTAATTCCCTGGAAACCCTGGGGCTGCACAATGAGAAAGCCTTGCTGAGGGTTTCTCGAGCATTACTGGAAGGTCAGACGAAGGTCAGTGCAAGGACACGGCTCCTACTTTCCCCACTGTCAGCAAGGGCGGGAGCACGGGGCGGACATGGGTGAGTTGTGGGGGTACAGCGGGTGTGCAGCTGGAGGGATGTTTGTAGAAGGGTGCCTGGGCCCAGGCGGCCCCGTGATGCGGCATGGTGCCCACTATCCACTGCTGACCACAATGGACATGCCTGGGATGGGACTGGCGGGGTGTCCCAGCAGCCAGACAGGCGTCAGTGTTTCCAGTGGGATGGGGCACAGCTGGCAGCATGGCCTCTTGCCTCTCCAGCAAAGTAGAGGACAAGGAAGGGAAGAGCTGCCTTGGTCTTGTGTTAAATCCTGGCTGCTCTCACTATGGGCCCAGCACAGTGGGATGGTTGGCCTGACACTGCATCACTGCACAAGTTATTCCCAGTACTGCACAAGTATGCCCTGGATGGGTCCAGGGCAGGAGCAACAGGACAGGTCCCAGGGAGGGCATCCCAACTCTCCTTAGTGACTGTGACCAAGCATGACTGCCCATGGACTCCAATGATCTGGAACTTCAGCAGCCCACAGACAAGAGACCCAGGTCACCCTTCCACTGCTGGCACAAAGACACATCTTGGATGAGTCTTGGGCCCACCCAGCCTTTTACACATAGAATGATAGAATCATTCATGTTGGAAAAGACCCTTGAAGATGTGGCCCAAAATGCAGCAACCTTGGTAGAAGGGGTCTGGGGTGCCCTCCTCTCAGAACACACTGTTCACCCATGACCATCTACATGACCTTCACATTACAGCATTGTCTCCAAGAAAAATGCCATTTAGGGGCAGGTATTTAAAAGAAATGGGAGATACCTGAATGCACAGCGCGTTATTTCTGCCCATGCCCAATGTGAAGCAGGGAGTCAGGTTTGCAGGGGGATGAAAAAAAAGGCAAAGCTTTTAAGGACAGATCTTCACAAACCCAAACCAAAGCCCCATGAGGGTAAATCCTTTCTAATCCATGCTCTTCCTTAGAGGTGTAAGTGGAGTGGAAGGGTGGAGAAGATTTAAATTTGGAAGACTGAGTTCTCCATCTCTTCAGTCTGGCAGAGAGCCCACTGACAGATAGAAAACAAGTCTACAGAGAAGCCTGTGTGGGATAATCCAGCTCTGGCCCCTGAGGGGATGAGAACAATTAGCAATCCTCTCTCAAGTCTCCACTCCAAGATAGAAAAACAGTTTATAATTTGGTCCAGAGTTGTTGTTAGAAAGTTCTGAATCATCAGGATACACTAACAATTTCTGCACAGTAATTACAAGGAGAATTCATTAGGCGGACTCAGAAATAAACTATTAGCAGAAGCATTCAAATCTCCCACCTGCCCGCCTGTGTGCAGGACCAAGGGGCTGCTCTATTTATACAGAGGCCCATTTATGCAGTAAGGAGCTGTCATAGAAGGGAGCAACACGAGCAGCCATGGTAAAATACGAAAAATATTTTAAAGGAAAACTAAAGAAGGGCTGTTTATTAGAAGCACGTAGACCAAAAGCACACTTCACCATTAACCTTTACAGACATGGTAGCCAGCCAGGGAGCTGTTTGCCTTCACTGGCCCTGAATATGCCACAGTCCTAATCCACAGCAACTGTTCTCCTTCCAGAGAATAACCCACAATGGCATCAGAAGCTGGATCGAAGTGGCCTCTGGAAGCAGTGTGCAAAATGCCTTTTGGCTGAGCCTGCCAGGCTTTTTGTCCTGTATTTACCCAGTGGAGACAGAAAGGATGAAGTTCACCAGGCCCTGTCTTTCTCCCTAACCCTTAGCTGCTTGCTGCTGCAAGGCAAGAGGATATTTGCACACAATTCTGATGAACAGGTTGGTGGCAATTTATGGTGGAGAAGATGAAGCTGTGAAACAGTCCTTGGCTGTGGGTGCCCCTCAGAGCCTGTGGCAGCTCCTACAAATGAACCCCAGCAGAGCCAAGCAAGTGCCACTGCCGAGAGGCAACTGCCTGTGCATCAGCTCAAATGCATGCACAGCCAATGCTACAGCACAGTTCCCCCAAAGCCGGCTTCTCCATCCTGTATCAATCCACTTACCCCAAAACCACCCTGGAAAACCTGCAGCCATGTGCCATTTTTGGTGCAGTGTTGCCAGCTTCAGGGTTTTCCATGCCCAGGATTATCTCATTCACATAGGAACAAGCCCTGTTCACAGTCAGTGGAATCTTGATTAAGCAGAGAGAGAAGTGGGGACTTCCTGCCAGGCAGATGCCCTAAACTAGAGGAACTTATCAACTCTGTTTCTAAGACGAGACATGTCTCACCACCATGCACATATCCAGCCTGAGCACTCATTCCTCACCAACACACTTGTGCAGAAGCACAAGGACTTCCTTTTGCCTGAAGAATACTATAGAAATAGCTACTGAACAACTTGCAGGATTTCTTCTAGAGAAGACTCTGTATGAGATAACTAAAGCATAGCACCCAGAACACTTGTGGGAAGGTGCAGGATGGGAACAGGAGCCAGTGGCAGCACGAGGAGGTCCCCAGCCCAGAGGAACACCAAGTGCCGTAGACAGCAAGGAACTGCTCTGCCAGCACACACACAGCAAAGCCCAGCATGGATAATCCCTCCTGTTTATTATGTAATAAAACTCTTTCCAGACCTGTTAAAATTTAATTGGTTTAATCTTAATTGTTACATTTTCTACGGCACATGTGAATACAGCGCCTGACCCTGCCACTCTCGTGTGAACGGTCCTGTGGGCTGTGGTGGGAGTGGGATGAAACTTGCTGACCTCAGCAGAATTATATGCATGAATCAGAGCTGCACTCCCAGGCTCAGAGCTAAAATCCAGTGTCGGGCAGGCCGCCAGCACAAGGCCCAGGGTCCACTTAGGTTCCACTTAAGCCATATGGGATGCAAGTTGTCCGCAGGCCTGCAGATGTGAGTGGTGAGTGAGCCTCATGCTAGACCTCTGCTGAAGGATGAATTTCAGCCCAACTTCTTAATGTCATGGATGAAAGCACGTAGCAACAGATCCCAGAAAAGCAGTGGGGTTTGCTCTACCAGGGGGGCAATATGTGTGTGTCTGTGGTGCTGTCCTCCAGCAGAAGCCTCAACACAGTACCTTCTCATCACATGAGCAGTAAACTGTGATTTATGACAGCCTGTCCTCCAGAGGAAGAGGTGCTTGCTACCCTCTGCACGTCTGAAGTCACAGGACCATGTTGTGCAGCAGGGTGGCTTTGTGGAGCCTGGATATCCTTTGTGCATGAAAGATGCCAAATAAAAGCAGGCAGGAGGGGGTCCTCAGCACTGACATTTTCTATCCTGCATTGCTTAGATGTGGGATGACCTTTACCTGCTCCTGCAAGTTGGCTGTCACAAAGCTCATTGCATCAACTTGAGTTTCAGAGGTCTATCAGGCACTGAAATCAAGGGCAGGTACCCTTTGACACCCAAACCTACCAAACTCCCCTCACATGAGCCACTTCTATCCCCCAAAATGCTGAGCATTGGAAGCTGCACACAGATATTGGTAACCTGCAAATCAGGCTCCCATCCTGGAAATACTTACGTTTCTCAGGATGCTAAAGAGTCTGAATCTGACTCTCAGGAAACACATTTCTCACCAAGGCTTTGTTTTGTGATGTTTCCAAACTGTACAGCCCTATACTGTGAAGAAGTGGGAAGCCAAAGTAAGTTAGAAAATGCCAGTAGAACCAGAAAATATTGAGGATAAGCAAATATTTGGAGTGATATATTTCTCAAGAAAATGAACATTTATGTAGGTGGTTCTTGGCAAAGCCAAGCCAGGGAGTTTCCAGGACCCTAAGAGATGGAGGCAGGTATCAGCTGGCAGAGCAGGATGATGTCGGCACTGCTTGGGCAGGGCCAGGACAGGGCAGTGGGAGATGAAAAAAGCAAGTTGCTGGGCAAGTCCCTTGCCTGGCAGAAGATCTTTGCTCTCCAGAATAAAGATAGTGCTACGTTTCAGAAAGTCCTGGAAAAGCCATTCCTTAGCAATCAGCAGGGTAGGGTAACTGGCCTTTACCCCGGGAGCTACCTGTGGGACCACTCTGTGCCTGGTCCCCATGCCCCACCCGGGGCTGTGCCATGACCAAGGCTCGGTGCAGGGCGAGCATAATCCGGGAGCTGTCAGAATGCGATGCCGTGCTGGACCCGACTTTGCGGTGGGCGCCGGTCGGTCCCGCTGTCGGCAGGTGTCTGCAGCGCTCGGGGCTGTTTTGGATCGAGCCGGGCGCGTCCCCATCGACGGCTCCATCATCGACTCGCTGTCCCGGGACCCTTTCCCTCTCTGCGACGCGTCGCCAGCCCCGCCGTGCGGGGGCGTCCCCGGAGCCCTGCGGTTCTCACATAAATCAGGGCCGTGGAGCTGGGAAAGGGCCATCTTTCACCGGGCGCTGCTGACAGAGAACGAGAAACAGACTGGCCCTGAGATAAACCACGGCGCGCAGCGTTTACACAAGGGCAGGCTCTGTGTAAATAGAGCCGGGCGCGGGGGGCAGCTCCCGGCGGCGCGGGTCCGCACCGGCCCGCGGGCCTCCGAGGCTGCCCGGGGCGGCGGACAGGTGGGTGCCGCCCGCTTAGATCCTCCCGCAGCCCTGTCGGGGCCTCCCCGCCGTGGGCTCCCCGAGCACCGGGGCTGAAGACGGGGCCGGATTAACGTGTTTGTTTGTTTACGGCCATTAGCGCGGGGCTGGCTCCAGCGGTCGGCACCCGGAGACTAATGGAGCAATTAGCAGCCCCGGGGCTGATAGCATCGCCCTGAGTGAGGCTCCCGGCCGCGGCCTCCTGCTACCGGGCTGCCTGCACCTGGGGCCCCAGGGAAGAGGAGTTGGGGTGGGGGGAAAGGAAGGGTGCTGCCCGCCAGCCGCGGTGTGCGTGGCCGCTCAGGGCTGCTCCCCTCTTCCCGGCCCGGAGAGGGATCTTGGCTCCGCTGCAGCATCCGCGCGGCGAGCTCCATCCATTACAATAATCCCCTGTCTAAACAGATCGCAGGAGCAGCCGGGACAACAAGGCACCGCTGTAAACAGAGTCAGGGGACGCCGCTAATGATATAAATAAAATAACCATTAATAGCCCAGTGACCCCAGCACAGGCAACTTGGGAAAGCCCCGGCACCGCTTCTCGGGGCTGACACCCGCGGGCAGGTACAGGGATTGCTCCTGCACCCCGATCGCCCCGTGGCCCTCGGCGATAGCTGACTGGTACAAGGGCACGTCGGAACCCCAACAGTTCCCCACTTCCTGGCCTTCCTTAGCTGAGAAACGCCACTTGTGTCCCGTCGAAGCGGGCCTGATCTGGCCCTTCAAAGCGAGGGATATCGGCAGGGCGGGAGGGTGCGAGTCCCATTACTGCACCCGGAGCACCCGTGGAAGATGAGGCGGCGGCAAAGGCCGAGATAATACTGGGGTGCTGCCACGCATGTCGGGACCCAGCCTAATCTTGCTCCCTCCGAGGGGTTCCCCGAGTACGCTGTGCGACCGGCCGAGGCCCCACTGAGCAAGGCCAACGACGGGGAGATGTCCCGAAGGGCCAGTTCGGCCCGTTCGGGATCCCACTGCGGGCGGGAACGCGATAGCATCAGGCCAGACGGACCGCGCGGTTGCTGCTTTCGCCCACGGCCGGGCAAAAGGACGCAGGACTGCGGCCCGGCAGCCTTCATTACCGTCGCCACCGAGGTTGCGTGTCTTCGCCGCTGCTGTGCTCGCCGCGGGGCTGCAGGGGAGCGCGGGGTCGCGGAGAGCCTCGGGCCGCACTGCCGCCGGGGCTCCACGCCCGCACCTCCTCGGGAGCGGAGCCCTGCGGCGGCGGGAGCGGCCCGTCCGGCGGCAGATGTGTAACACCGATAAGGCGTCAACTGTTACTAATTGTTATCGGTGCCGTGAGGCAGCACCCGGCTTCTCCGCACAACGGTGGCCCGGGGCAGAGCCGAGCCCCGGTCAGGCCTGGTTACGGCAGGCGCCTTTCCCCATGCGGGACTGGGCAGCCTCAGGACAGCAGCCGCCACGGGGAACAGGCGGGGAGCGGCGAGAAGAGACCAACTGGCCGCGATTTATAGCGGGGGGTTGAAGAGAAGCACTGGGAACGATCCGGCGCGCCCGGGGTAGGGGAACCGGCCCCGCCGCGGACGGGGAACGCCCGAGTTGTGCCGAAGTGCGCAGGGCCTGGAGTCCTATCCCGGACTGTGCTGTTGATACGTGGGTTCATCCGGGGCGTGTGGGGCGGCGGGAGTCAAGAAAACAAGGGCACCGACAAACCCGGTAAACGGCGGAGCCGCTAAACAGTAACGACCCGAAAGAAGCGCCTGGAAAGGTATCGCGAAGCCCCGGCCCCGGGATACTCACCTGCCCATCGTGTGCCACAGCTCCCCGTGGCCTCGCTTCGGCGCCGATCTCTTTCCTGCGGAGCGGCAGAATTTTAATCACAACGAAAGGTCTCGCACCAGAAGCTCTGCCACCCCTTCGGTGCGTCCACTCCCCGCGCCGGCACGGCGGTGGGCTCTCAGATGGGCCCGGGTGCCCCGGGACTCCGCCGCGGGGTCGCGGCACCCCCAGCCGCGCCGCACTGGGGTTCTTGGCCGGTGCTCGGCGCAGCCCCGCGCCCAAGGAAATCACGGTGAGGATGGAGCTCGCCAGGCTAGCTTAGTGCATTCCCGCCGGCACGGCGGTGTTGCGGCTCCGTGGAGCCGTTCGCCACTCATTATCCGCGAAAGAAACGAAACTAAACGAAACTAAACGAAATAAAACTAAATAAAACGAAAGAAAGCACTGTAGGGGATGGAATAGCATTTCCCGTCCCAGCCCCACCCTGCTGCGGCCCTAAAATGCCCATTCGACCTGGTCTGGCTTGGCATGAACGGGCCTGATGGTCGCGGGGCTGCGGGGCCCAATCCCGCAGTGTCAGCGGGGGAACGCGCGGTGCCCTGGACGGGAGCGCATCGCACCGGCTGCAGAGTGCCAGGGCAGGCAGCAGATTAACCGGCAGCGGGGGGATCTGCGGGGGCACAGGCGGTGGCACCGAGAGTACCAGGAGAAGCGGAAAGGGTCAGCCACGTGTAAATCTAATGGCTACGGTCCGCCCGGGCCGGCGGGGCTGCCGTCGGCTCCGAGGATAGTGTGGGGTGGCGGGAGATTTGCGGCTGCTAGCGGCCGGTGGCCGGGGCGGTGGGGCCACACTTCTTTGCCCTTCCTGGTGCCGAGCCGAGCTGTGTGAGGGCAGACGCCAGAGGGACGCGCCGGGACGGGGATCCCTACCTACCTACACGTGTGCTTAGCACTGGGAGGCGCGGCGCCGGCGGCCGCGGCTCTCTGCGGGGATCCCTACCCCTCCACCCCGGGCCCGGGCCCGGGCCCGGGCCCAGACCCGTTGAGCGGATGCCGGGCCAACGGGTCGCTCCGCGGGGAAGCGGCCTCCCTAGCGCAGCCTTAATACATTGCTATTTCTGGCCGGGAGGCCGAAGCCGGGCAAGGGGCCGGCTCTGCCTCCCCCTCCCTCCAATGGCGAGGCCGCCCCTGGCCTCCGGCCCCTCCTTATCGTGACGTACCGGCCCGGGGCAGAGGAGGCTGCCGAGCCCTCGGCTGTCCCTGCAGAAGCTCTAACAAAACGCAGACCCCCAGCGCCGGGCTAATGGAGGCAACTTAGACAGGAGCAGGCGCGGCCTCTCGTCTCTTGGTGCTGCCCGCTCCCCACTGTACCGGGCGCGGCGCACCCCGCCGAGCTGCCACCCGAGCGCCGCCGGGCCCGCGGGACTGCCTGGCTACTCGCGCTGTCCCGATGATGTTACCGAGCCCTGTCACCTCCACCCCCTTCTCTGTCAAAGACATCCTCAACCTGGAGCAACAGCAGGACCCGCACTATGGGGCCCAGCTCCCTCACCACCTGGAGCACCACTTCCACCCTGCCGCCTGTCTGCTGGCGGCCGCCGACGGCACCCGCTTCTCCGACGGCGAGGAGGAAGAGGAGGAGGAGAAGCTGTCCTACCTGAGCCCCATGGCAACACCCGGCGGCCAGGCAGACACACGGATCTCCGCTGACAACTACGTGCACGCCGTGCTGCGCGGCTCCTGTGAGGCCCCCGGCCCAGGAGAGGAGCTGGACCCTACGGCCCGCGACCCCAGTGAGTATCGGTCCCTCTGCGCTGCCCCGCACCGCCCCGCCGGGACGAGCCCGCTGTCGAACCCCGCGCTGCGTTCCCAGTCCGCTTGACATCGCCCCGTGAAGCCCTGGTTCCCACCGCAGGCGCGTTCCCTGGGCATGTCGAGCCGGGACTGGCACGTCGTGGGGCTGACACTGTTCACCCCCGCGTCCCGCTCGCCACTTCCCCGGGAAGCGCCTCTGCGACACCCTGATTCGGAGCTGCCGGATTGGGCTCTTGCTCCGCGTTTTTGGTAGTGGAGACTGAAGAACGGGAACGGGTAAGGTCCAACCCGCACCGGCTCCCGCTCCCCGGGCTGCAGGGCCGTCTGGGAGCGCGGCGGTGTGTCAGGTGCGCGGCGCGGTGCGTGGCCCGAGGCTCGTCTCCGCGGTGGTAACGCTGCAGCTGGCTCAGCGGCGAGGCTGACGCGTCTGGCCCCGCAGCCCGAATCAGCCCGCAATCACAGACGGTGCCGAAGGTAGCCGTTCCCGACGCTGCCTCCCCTCCCGCACTGTCTTTCCCCGACGGGTGCGTAGCGGCGTCGGGCGGGCCGGGGCGCGGCACAGGGCTTTCGCCCGCCACTACAGTCCGTCAGGAGCAGCAAGCGCCGGGAGCTTGCGAGGTGCAGTAGTGACTTGTGCTTTCCCCGTGCAGAGAGCTGCGTCCTGAAGAAGCCGCTGGACGCAGCAGACAAGGTGGAGGAAGCGGAGAGGCCGAAGCAAAGGAGCCGGAGGAAGCCGCGCGTCCTCTTCTCCCAGGCGCAGGTCTTCGAGCTGGAGCGGCGATTCAAGCAGCAGCGTTATCTGTCGGCGCCCGAGCGGGAGCACCTGGCCAGCAGCCTCAAGCTCACCTCCACGCAGGTGAAGATCTGGTTCCAGAACCGGCGCTACAAGTGCAAGCGGCAGCGTCAGGACAAGTCGCTGGAGCTGGGCGGCCCGGCGGCCCCGCCGCCGCCGCGACGGGTGGCCGTGCCCGTTCTGGTCCGCGACGGCAAGCCGTGCCTCGGCGGGTCGCAGGGCTACAGTTCGGCGTACAATGGGCCCTACTCCTACAACGGCTTTCCCGCCTACGGCTACGGCAACGCCGCCTCCTACAACCCTGGATACGGTTGCACCTACCCTGCGGGCACCGGCGGTGCCTCGGTGCAAGCCGCCTGCAGCCCGGCGGCGGCCGCTGGCCCCTTCGTGAACGTGGGCGGTCTTGGGGGCTTCGGCGGCGGCGGGCAGCCGCTGCACCAGGCAGCGGCGGGGCCCTCCTGCAGCCAGGGTGCACTGCAGGGCATCCGGGCCTGGTAGCCCGCACGCACTGAGGGCCGGGAGCGGACAAGCAGGACGGCACGGCTGCCCTGGGGCCCGTTATCGTCCGCACCGCAGCCTAGCTGCGCGACGCTCAACACATGCCCCGGACAGGAGGAGCAGCGGTAGGACGGTGCGCGGGACCCTGGCACTCCCGTGGTCTGCGGTGCGGGACCGGTGGCGGGCGGGTTGGGATGGGGCCGCCCGAGCTCGCAGAGAAGCGTCGTCGCCCCGTGAAGCCGCCGCGCCGGCCAGACGCAGCGGGGCTGATCGCACCGTGCCAGCGGAGCAGCTTTGCTTGTAAAAAGCCGACGGCGGGGCCCAGGGGTGCCGTGGCCCCTCTATCTACTCTGTATCGGTTACTGCCAGCGCCAGCTCGCCGAGTCAGTCAATAAATCAGGTGCAATATCCACCGCCCGCTCCTCCTTCGCTAAGCAGCCAGTGCCCGAGGCCGGTGCCCGTCGGCGGGACGGTCGCAGCAGCGTGCCCGCGGGGCAAGGCGGCCCGGCCGGCTTGTGAGAGTGCCAAAGGGGTTGAATGGGGCCGCACAGCTCAGAGCCGGGTCCATTGTAGCCGCCGGGTCGGCGCTGAAAGGAACCGCCGAGGAAGGTAGCGGGAATAGGCGCTTATTGGATTCGGGAACAAAAGGTGTGGCAGGGAGGCGAGGGACAAAGGGGCCTCGGCGCCGAGATTGACGGGCCGCTTTGCCCCCCACTGAGGCCCAGGCCCGGCGCTTTATGCGCGGGGGCTGCAGAAACGTGCTGGGTTTTGTTCCCCTTTCTGGGAGCGCAGGGGGAGAGAAGGGGGGTCCGCGGGCCGCTGATTAGGGCCGGCCGGGCCGGGCAGCCTGAATGCCGGGGCATTATTGCTACATGTTCAGCCATTTCTCTCGGCTGCAGGGGGAGGGGGTGGCCGAGGCCCCCAGTGCCCCGCGGGATCGGTTGCGGGATCGTCCCTCATCCGTCCCGTCCCGGGCCGCCCCGTCCCGCCGCCGCGGAGCAACCAGGGCGGTCTCGGCCCTGCCAGCTCGGCCGTTCCTCTACCATGTGAGTCTCTCCGAGGACTGCCGCCACGCCCGAGGAGGGCTGGACACCCGCGGAGCTCTGTCTGGCTCGTCCCGAGCAGCAGTGGAGACCGGAGGTGCTGGCAGCTCTCCTGCATCGTCCCGCACGTCTTCCCGACCACGACGCTGAATCTCCTGAAGATGTTTCCAACGGAGCCTTCCCGGAGTTGCTGGGACAGAGACTGTCCAGGAGCTCAGTGTGCCACCCTGCAATGCCCACCGTCCCCTCCCCATGTGTGTGTGTGACAGTTCCTCCGCCCCGAGCAGAGGACCAGGTTTTGTCACCTGCCATCGCAAAGCAACAGGTAATGACCATTCATGCTGCTAAACTCGGTTTTACACTGCACGTTTTTACCAAGTGAGCTGAATGTAAACCCTTGGGGTTTGCTGTTTGACAGGAACCAGAGAAATTCTTTACATTGCAGAACCTCAGGTACAGAGTGAGCAATCAGAAGCCACCAGCTCCCAGCCCTGGCTCAGCACAGCACCCCACTGTCCTTCAAGCCACCGTGAGGCTGGCTGACTTTGTGGGGTCAGTGCTAGGAGAGGATGCGGCACACCCAGCCGATTGTTTCTGGATGGGAGCAAGGTGTCGCGGGAGAGGAAGCCCAGGCCCTGCTCTTGGCTTTCTGAGATGAGTGGTTAAGGCCCTGTGGTCTCGTGGGTAGAAACAGGATAGCCAAGAACAAAGATAGGTAATGTCAGCCTAGGGAGATTTGTCTCTGCCATAGGAAAGAGTTGCGTTTTCCTCCACGTTATGCCAGACCGTTGTCTGCAAAAATAGAGGACCTGTGCAAGTTCATGCCTTGGTGTGCAAGCAGAGCAATTGTAACTACAAAACAGTCTTCACCAAAATCAGGGTGCAAGGAGGAGGAGCTTAGCACATGCCCTCCAAGTATGTGGCAGCTGGTTAGAAACCCAGCAGCATCCAGAGGCTCAGGTCAGGACCAGAGGCCAGATGTGGGACATGCTGTCCATGTCCTTAGCCACTGTCTCCAGAGCACAGACAGATAAGAGACAGAGACCCCATAACTGCATCGCAGGAGGTGATGCTGGGCAATACTAGCACTACCTGGCACTAACAGTAGCCAGCTTTGCTATAGCCCTGAGCTCAGCATTGTGCTCACCCCGCCTGTGCCTGGTGACAACCTTGTTACCCAGTCCCCTTCCCCTGTGTGGAGCTGGAGCAACACCCAACCAGGGGATATTGAGAAGTCTGGCTGCAGGCCAAAGTGGCATGGTCATGGAACTTTCTAGATGTCCACCAATAGCAAGCCCCATTACTGGGACAGATCCCAGCTGTCCCACAAGCTCAAGTCCCTGAGCTGATGGGGAGGGCGCGCAGCACAAAGAACCAGCAATGCTGGAGGGTCTGGGGCAGGATGGCGGAAGTGAAGCACTCCAAAGAGGAACAGCTTGCTGAGGCCAGTGGGAGGGAGAAGTTAGGAGACTGCAGATTGGACTGGCTGCCCAGGGAGGGGAGACACAATGGAGGGAAGTCCTTTCGTGGAGGTGCTGGAGGTAGCACCTGCCCATGACATACTTTGTCCGCTCTGGGGTGAAGTGGGATGCTGCCCACAGGCTGAGAGCTGAGAGGCCCAGCGTCCTTGTGGAAATCCCTCCAGCGTATTTTGGCAGTGGTGTGGCCAGACAGAGGGACATTGGGGGAGGGAGGGATGGCTGAAGGGTGATTTCTTCCTGGTTGTTCGGAAGATTTACTGCTGCTTGGGAATCAAGGTTGCAAAGTGAAGACTAATTTTGGACAGGAAATTCTCTAAAATTCACTGACCTACAGCAAAGGAGGGACTGTCAGGGCAGTCAGACTTCAACTGACTTTGTGCCTGAGGTTTCCATCCCACTTTGTGCCTGAGTTTCAGATGACTATTTTCATTCAAGTTTCCCAGCCAAGGAGCCCATGACCAAAACAGTACTCTGTCCAGTGGTTTCTAGGGAGCGTCCATGCAAATCCCAGAGCTAGTTGGTTTTATATGGACTCTCTGTCACACTCAGGATGACATGGGAGTAGCACTGTTCCATTTGCAGTACCACAGATGTGCTCTGGTTTCTTCTCCATGACATCTTTTTACATTCCACCCTCTCCCCTGTTGCAGTCATCCTTCCTTATTGTGTCCTCCATCATTTTCTCTTACTATTCACTTTCTGACACCAGCACAGAGCTTGTCTGGGTCTGGAGTGAGATAGCTGCTCTCAATGAGGCCAGCCAGGCTGCCTGTGGACATGGGTAGAGTTTGTGTTGGATCCAGGCTGAAGAAAAACTTCCTGCGTTGCAGTGTTTCCCACCACAGCTGTCCCACATCATGAACTAAGAGCTGTCAAGGCTGCCTGGCCAGTGCAGAGCTGTCTGGGCTTGAAGATGCTGGAAGCTCCTCCTGGCAGTGGCAATGCAGGGTTTTCATACATGTGCCAAGAAAGCTGTGTCCAGCAATGGATCAGGTAATTACTGGTACCAACGTATTGCTACTTGTGCTGCGGAGTCTCCAGTGAGGGTTTCTTCACTTCTTGCTTGTCAATTTGAGGACCAGGGACCTGCCTCCCTTCCTTGCATGAGTTACGATAATCTCAGACTCTCCCCAGTCCTCCAGCCTGCCCCACATGTTGCAGGATGACTACACCTGACTAAACAGTGTGGGACATCTTGTGTGTTTTAGATGTTCCTTTTCTCCTCTTTGCACTGGTGAGATTGGGCACAGTGTTTCCATGAGCGATTTAGATCATCCGCCCAAAGAGGGGGACTGCATCTCCAGCCCTTTTGGAACAGAGCACTGCTGAAGACCAGAGCTGTCCCTGAGTTCTATTAGAGCCTGTCCTAGCTACACCACACCATCTTCCCCTACCTGGGCCATTAAATCCACCAACCACTTCCCGGGGACATCCGTGTGCTGCGCCTGGGACTGCCGCAGACGTCAGTGCTGGAGTCGGGGCCAGCACCGGCTGCAGATGGGGTGCTGCTGGGGACCCCGGGTCACTGCTCGCGAGGCCTGTCGCCAAGCGAGATACGGCACCGCCATCTATCGGCAAGCATTCGAGGACAGAACGACACGTCCCCGTCTGTCCCCGCCACCCCACGCCGCAGGTGCTGCCTCGGCTCATGGGTGCCCGAGTGCCCCTGCAGGGCTTGGAGATCTGCAGAGCTGCCGGGCAAGGCTGCCTTCCTGCGCTGGCATCACGTCCCCGGCGCTGGAGACAGCAGCTGGACACACCGGGCATCGGGAGTGCTGCGCCAATTGTTGTGTGGGCAGACTGGTGTCTCCTCCAGACACGGTGTCTTCCAAGATACGCAAAGCTTTGCTGCAGCTGGCAGCATCATTGGACCTTGCGCCCCCAGCAAAGGGAAGCACTCACATGTGTCTGCACTGTGGTGAGATATTGCTGGGGACAGGGTCAGTGTCCCCTCACAGCCCATGATCAGCATGAGGGTTTCTTTCTAGTGAGCAGTGTTTTGCAGAGTCCTTTCAGCTGAGCAGAAACATCCAGCATGTCTTTGTGAGATATCCAGCAGGTTTTTAGCTTTGTCTCAAAGTGCTGGAATTCACCTGGAGCTGGGATCTCACTTCCCAGAGCTCTCGTTGCGCTGGGCACTGTCTGCAGCCTCCTGCTACCGCATTCACTTCCAGCAAGTCCTTGCTCAAGGACATTTGTGGTAGTGGTTGTGCCCTGCATCTGGTGCTCACCAGAGGGAGCTGTGTCCTCAGGGGAGTCACAGTCCTATTTTGGCCCAATTCCCTATGCCCTTCTCTTTTTATAGCCATTGGCAATGCTCCAGGTGACATGGGCACACAAAGGTGCCAGGAACAGAGGAGAAGGCTGCTTGGATTTGGATTTCTCCTGGTATCCACCTAGCCATGCCAGACATAGTCTGCACCCTGCCAGGAGACCTTTATGCCATCCGCTGTGTGTCTGGGCGGGTGGGTTGCACAGTTTCTCAGAGGCTATCACTGCTGGCCATGCAATACCTGCAGACGTGCTGGGCTGAGCAAATCAAGGCCGGACACCCTCTCCACTCCTGGAAAAGCCCTTGCTTCAGCTGCTTTGGAGACAGATCCCAAGGCAGGCTTCACTGTCATGGAACGCTTTACCTGTCTCCACTGTCTTCACCCATGTGCTGTTGGGAGAGTAACCCTTGCTGACACCCTTATACCACCCCCAGCATCTGCCCAGGGCCACTCTGCAGCCCATTGTCTGGGGATTTTGGCACATAGCCCTGTACGAAGGACTGGTATTACCAACACCTTCCCATCAAACCAGCCCAGACCTGGTGATTACTTCCTCTGGTAGCTCTTTAAAGTCAAGAAAGCAGGTTTTAAGCCTCAGCTTTACCCTTCAGTCTATATTCCCTACCATTGTGCAGTGCAATGCTTGGCTGAAGACAGGCAGACTGGGATCACCCTAGTCAAGAGTTGTTTCTCAGCAGTTTAACCCAGGCAGCAATGTGGGTCAGCAGAGGCTCTCTTAGGGCCCACTAGAAGCAATGTCTGCTCTGTGTCCAGGCAATCCTGGCAACCACATTTACTACTGCTGTAAGGCTGTGGGGTCGTGAGAACTTGTATGACTTTACTCAGGTCTGTCAGACCCCTGAAGAATCCCAGAACCAGGATGGGCCTCGAATGGAGGGAGGCTGGGACCCTACCTCCGGGCTCCTCATAGATTCCACCCGCCTCCTCCCACAAGCAGGGTTGTTCAACAACTCACGACACAGGGGCTGGTGAACAGAAAATCTCAGGGTAGCCAAGGCACTATCAGAAGAGGGGCAGAGGTATGGTTTGGTAGGGCAATGCCCTTGTCCTCCAACTTGCCCCTGAGATAGGCTGGCAAAGGCCCCTGTAGGCTGGAACCCAGCACCCTGCATGGGGTCCCTGAGGCAGGAGTAGCTCAGGAACCACCAGCACCCAACTGAGAGCATGGGGCAGATGTCTTTCCTCTTGCTCTGGGGGACATGAATCCCCTCATCTAGCTACCTTCACCTCAGCTCTGACCTTAATCTAGGGAGTGCAGGTATCTCCTGTTACCCCAGGAAGGCAGCAAAGGACTCTTGAGCTGCTCCTGGCACAGCAAACTTGGGCTGCCTGAAATAGTTTGGGCTTGTGCCATATCAGAATTCTGGCAGCCCCAGATCCATCACCTGGAGCAGGGCAAGGCCAACAGTGCTGCCTGGCTGTCTACTCAGGGGTTGCAGAGCTCATTCTAGCCAAGGCTGGACACTCAGGACACGGTTTGAGGGGCAGTGGGACTCAGGAAGGCAAGGTGGTAAATCCCTGCCTGTGCTAGATGTGGCTGAGGATCCTAAAGGGAGGGGAAAAGGAAAAGGGGTTGACTCTGAAACTCTGCCAGGCTGAGGGTGGCTTCCTTGCTGGAAAGCCAAAAATAGTCTCTTTACTCAGAAGAGGCTGTAGGAGGGATCTCACTCAAAGTGCAGCCAAATACCTGAGAGGCCGTAGGGCAGACTCAGAGCAGCATGGCTTCAGTGTAGTTTTATCAGAATGTGGAGAGGCAGTGGCTGTGACTGAACCAGCCAATAACTCTCTTACCTCTGGGCACCTCATCATGCCATAGGTGCCAGAGGAACTGGGCTGGCTGGAAAGGGGACACTCTCACACCAGCAAAGCTGCAGAGCTGCTGCACACCACCATGGCCAGCCCTTAGTCTGTGCCAGAGCTTCAGCTCAGGGTATGGAGACAGCAGCAGGACATGGGAATTTTCCAGTCCTTCCTGGCCAAAGGATTTCTGGAAACCTCTTGGGCAGCTTTGCCTCCCCTGCAGCACCAGACCCCTCACTGGCAGCTCCATCCTCTGCAGGGCTGTTGCTGCCTGCACTGGTCAGCACACAGCTGCTGCTGGGTAAACTGGCAAAGCATTGGGAGACCAGCAAGGATGTGCATGCCCTTGCCATAGAAGCACTTCAAACAGTTGCTCACATGGCAGCATGTCTGTGCTGTGCTGACTCATAATGTCCCCATAACTGGGGGTCTCACTCTGTCCCCCAGCACTTCTGTGGGCAGTTGTTCCTGGAAACATCCTGGAGTCACCTAGAATCATGCATTCACCTGCTCACATTTCACAGAATGTTAGGGATTGGAAGGGACCTTGAAAGATCACCTAGTCCAATCCCCCCAGCCATAGCAGGATCACTTAGATCAAGTTGCACAGGAACTTGTCCAGGTGGGTTTTAAACATCTCCAGAGAAAGAGACTCCACAATCTCCTTGGGCAGCCTGTGCTGTTGCTCTGTTACCTGCACTGTGAAGAATTTTCTTTTCATATTTATGTAGAACCTCATATGTTCCAGCTTACACCTGTTGCCCCTTTTCCTATCATTGGATGCCACTGAGCAGAGCCTGGCTCCATCCTCTGGACACCCACCCTTTCCATATTTATCAACATTAATGGGGTCAGCCCTCACTCTCCTTTTTTCCAAGCTAAAGAGACCCAGCTCCCTCACCTTTCCTCATAAGGGAGATGTTCCACTCCATTTATCATCTTTGTGGCTCTGCACTGGACTATCTCCAGCAGTTCTGTGTCCTTCTTGAGCTGAGGGGCCCAGAACTGGACACAATATTCCAGATGTGGTCTCACCAGGGCAGAGTAGAGGGGGAAGAGAACCTCTCTCGATCTACTAACCATCCCACTTCTAATCCACCCCAGGATGCCATTGGCCACTAGTTCCAGGCCTCCAATTAGACTCTGCCTCATTGACCACTACTCTCTGGCTTCTATCCCGTAGCCAATTCACAATCCACCTGACTGCCCAATTGTCCAGACCACACTACCTCAGTTTGGCTGCAAAGATTCTGTTGGAAACTATGTCAAATGCTTTACTGAAGTCAAGATAGGCCACATCCACTGCTTTGCCATCATCTATCCACCTGGTTATGTCCTCATGACTTACCTTTGGTGAAGCCATGTTGACTGTCCCTAATGACCCTCTTGTCTTTGATGTGGTTATAGATAGCACCAATCTTCCCACAGCCCTGGCTGGTGTTTATTCCTTTCCCTCCATGGGATCTCTCGCTGCCCTGGTGTGTGGTGACAGCTAAACATGAAGCTGCAGCTCTGCTGCCAACAGCTTCTGGGCAGGGAGACCCATCTTGGCAGAGCCTGGTAATACCCATCTAATGCCCTACCCACCAAGCTAATCCTCCCCTGGTATCTCCCAGCCATTTCTGGTTCTCAGATTTCTTCCTCTTGGGTGGGGGAGCCAAAGGGTTGCCTAATCTTGCAATACTCAGACTATTTCTTAAAGCCCTAGCTCCTGAAATGGTGAGAAAACTGCAGGCTCCTGACTTTTGTTTCTTTAAGAACTTTCTTGTCCTTCAGGTTGTGCAGAAAAATCATGAACTGGGAGCCTGCAGCCCAGGCTAGGGGAGCAATGCACACACAACTCAGGTAGGTATCTGCTGCAGAGCAGTGGCTGCAGCTGCTCTGTGCCCAGAGACACCCAGACATGCCAGGCAGACATTGAAAATCCCATGGGCATCTGTCATCCACACTCAGGAAACAGTGACAAGATAGATACTTAAGGGAAAGGTGGAGCCACAGGTATTGAGCGCCCAACCTTGCAGTGTGGGGATCCCTGCCATCCAGCTCCTCTGGCAGTGCTTGAGCCCAGTGCGCCAGAGGACTGCACATACTCCAAATCACCCAGCAGCCTTTCTACCTGCAGGAACATCCCTCTTGCCCAATGCCACAGCCCACCCCAGCAGCCCTCTGTGCAAGCCAGGGCAGTGGATCATCTGGAGAAGCCCCAAGCTGACCCAGCTGCATGCTGGCAGCACATACCACAGCTCTGAACACATTTCCTCTAGAGTTATTTTGGGCATGGCACCGTGGGTGCCACTCCTGTAAGCACCATGGGAGCATCTTGTAAGAGGATGTCATCAAACGCAGGCACCTGGCTTAAGGAACCCAGAGCTCTTGTCTACGACGGTCAGCACAACTTGGTGATACTTCAGTGCTCAGCATGTGACCTGGCAAGGCTGGTTCACAGCTGGGTGAGACCCCAAAAGAAGTTGGCATCAAGTCAGCTAATGACATGCTTGAAAAAGAAGATAATTCTACAATGATCATTGAAAAAAATTAACAATAGAAAAAATATTACCATTTTGAGCAAGTGTGTTGGCAGAATAGTAAGATACTCAACAAGTATCAGAGTATAACTACCCAAAATCAGAGAGCAAAAGCCTTGCAGAGCCCCAGATCTCCTACTCAAGGTGCACAAATCCCCCTAGTCTCACTGAGCAGCAGTCGTCTTGTGCTGTCCTCAACATTCACAACCTGAGACCCTGCCACAAACGCATCTATTCAGTTAAGCTTGGAAGCATCTCAAGAACTCCTGGTCAGACTGAGAGTGTAGGACTGAAGGTGTTTAAGGCCAGGCTGCATGAGGCTCTGGCCAGCCTGATCTAGAGTGGGGTGCCCCTGCCCATGGCAGGGGGATTGGACTAGATGATCTTTTGAGGTCCCTTCCAATCCCTAATGATTCTATGACTGCCTGTCTGAGTGTGAAGCTCTTCTCCAGCAGTGCCACAGCCCATGCCAGCAGCAGGCAACAGGCCAGGAGCTGAAAGGAGATGGGGACTCCCTTCTCCTTGCATGCTGCCAGGCTAGGCAGGGCCCTCCTCCCACTGCCACTCCCAGACCCTATTTCTTTTCCCTCTCTGGCATCAAAATCAGGGCATCATCAGCACAGGGCATCATCAGAATTGTTCACCACCGGGCACAGTCACAAAGGTGTGGTGGGGGGAGATGGGCCATGTGTAAGAAGGGGACATGAAGATAGAGCAGAACTGTTTTTATTGGAGGTGTCAAGAGCAGGAACAATAACAAACCTACAGGCTCCCCTCCTCAAGTGCCATCCTCCCCCATCCCACCACCACCAGGGCAGTCAGCATCACGTGTGCGTGCTACAAGACAACGGCAAGGCTTACACTTTGCTTCAGCCAAAAGCCAGACAAAGCCCCCAGCATCCCAGGCAGTGCCACTGTTGCCCCCTCCTTGGCAACTGCAAGCTCAGCTTGGCCCTGCCAGAGGCAGGGCAGGACATTCACCTTTCCCTCTGAGGAAGGGCCAGCTTTGTGTGAGAGGCTTTGGTTAAGGGAAGGACAGGAGCACAGCTCCACCCAAGTGCCAGGAGACATAACCTGGGCTGCAACTCCCAACAGGACATTTCAGAGAGCAAGGTGTGCAGCCTGAGCAGAGCTGCAGCAGCCACAGGTGAAAAACAGCATCGCTGAACCCTGAAGGGCTTCACGGCCCCTTCTCTGCAAACAAACCAAACCAAGAGGGAGAAGGGTCAGAAGACAAACCAGGAGGAGAGCTGAAGCAGGTCTGGAACAGCATTTGGCTCTGGCTCACTTCCCAGCCCGACGTTCCTCCTGGCGTTTGGTGAGGATGTATTTGAAGAACTCGTACACGGACCAGGCAATTGCTGTTGAGGGCATCTGATAAATGACTCTTGCCTGGACCCCTCTGAAGTAGGCAGTCACACCACCTACTTGGTACACTGTCCTGAAGGCATTGGCCATGCCTGTGATGTGTCCACTGATGTTGGAGCTCAAGGCGAGGGACTCCTGGGTGTTGAGCAGTGTTTTGCAAACGTCCAAAGGTGTAGTGGCAGCAGCAGCGACAGCCCCAGCGCAGGCTCCAGAGACCACGTGTGAACCCGGGTTGTACTGTCTGTGGGGGTTAAGCTGCTCTTGTAAGAACTCGTAGGTCATGAAGTGAATGGCTTGGAAGGGGATGTTCATGGTGAGCTGGGTGGTGTAGCTGCGGTAGAAAGCTCCAGCCCCTTCGTTGTGCCACACAGCCCGCACACAGTCCGTCACACGTTGGTAAGGCGAGTTGTACATCTGCATCCTCTGTTTGACCACTTGGGAAAGACAGCAGCAGCCAGGACCCAGGCATGGAGAGGAAGAGGAAAGAGAATGAGTATGCATGAAGCCAGGCCTTCTCCAAATGCCCAGAGTTTGGTCACACAAGCTTAAGGGCTAATGACAGCCAATGCAGACCAGCAGTGTCACGGGTCTGCCCAGGCATGACTACAGCCATTTAGGTCTACTGAGGCATCATAATCACAAACATTGGAAACCCTGCAGCTGCCGCAGCCCCAGGGAACATCCTGATACCCAGGCATTTATGCTCCAGATCCACCCTCACTCCCAAACAACTGACATCTCCCCATCCACTACTGCAGAACTACCATGCAGTCAGTGAGCGCAGCTCTCAATTTGGATGTGCCTGTCCCTTCCCAGCCACCTCTGCTGCAGCCCAGAATAATCCCAGCAAATGGCAAAGCCCACCAGACAAGCATCATTAGTGGCCACTGCAGAAATGCAGTTGCTCCAGGGCAAGAAACAAAAGCCAACCCACCTCCAAGCCGCAACACATCCAAGAGCTGGGCAAAGGAGCCCCAAGCGCAGCTGGATACTGTCCTGCCTTCCCCTATCTCAGTGCAACCACAAGGAGCTAAAAATGTGACTACAAACTGTAAGAGTTGTGATAAGGAGGTAAGCTCTAGGGATGACAATGGTTTGGGTGTGCAGCTGCCCAGGCAGTGGGCAGGCAGGAGCTGCGCTAGGCCCAGATCAACTGAAGCCTGCACCATCCTGAGCCCTTCAGCTTTAAGTAGGTTTACGACTTTCTTTGTTACTTACTCTTTTTGCATCACATTCAGATACTTTAATTACAAAGTCCCTCTATCTTTTTCCATACATTTCAGATTCAACAGTCAGTATCTTTCAGACATTCTGCAACAGAAGATGACCCTTCTTCCAGCTCCTCTAGCACACACCTCTTTGGTAATTCACTTGTTTAATTTTCTTCCCAAACACAGGCCTAGAGTCATACTGCTTCCTCTGAGCTCTCATCACAGCAAAGCCCAATTTCCATACACTTGGAAGGACTTCAACGATACAGATCACATTGTTTTTGCCTTCTCCCCAGCAATTAACTCTCACCAGCAAAACTGCTTGCAAAAGGCCAGCACCCTCCTGGCTTTTCCTAAGCTCTGTTTTGCTGCGCTCTCCAGAATTAATCTCTTCTACTTATCCCCTCTGCCAATGGACAGTCAGCAGGACCCCTAACTGAAGCTGCAGCCACTGGCCCTCAAAGGATCCTTGCAATAAGGTAATGAAGACAGCACCCCCCATGCTGCAAAGGGGACCCAACTGGTGTGGGCAGCCCCTGATCCTCCCCTCCCTGGCAGGCCAGGACCATCGTTACCTTCTGCAGGGTTCATGGCTGCATCATGGAGCAACGTTGCTACACACCCCGCTGCACCTGCAAAACAAGAACTGCCACATGTGAGGGGGGGGGCCAGGTGAGGGACCCTGGAGCTCCATCACAGCCCCAAGTCCCCCACTGAGGCACAGGAGCAGGTCCCTGAAGAGGGGACACTCTGAAAGCAGCCTCCAACTCCCCTCCAAGAGGCAGGCTGGTCCTCAGCAGTTCCCCACCCGAAGAGCACTCAAAAAAGAGGGAGAACACTGCAACAGGTCAACAACATCTGGGCTGACTGGGACTCACGTGGCCCAGTGACATCAGCTGACAGGGGGTCCACAAGACCATGAACATTCCTGCACCCCATGGAGAAGAAACCAAATGGTGCTGTGCTGCATGCCTGTTGTGCCCTGCTCTCCTCTCAGGTCCACACTTTTCCCACTGTGGTGGCTCCTTGAGTTCAATAATGGGGACCACAGCATGAAGAATTCAGAAAAACATGCGGTGCTCCTAAAGTAAGCTCCTTCATCAACCCCCACACACATGGTTGGTCCTGGCTCATTTGAGGACTGCTCTTGTCCACTGGCATTCTTCCAAGACAGAGCCACTTGCTATCCTACTGCAAGCCAGGTACCCGGGAGTAGCCCCAGCAGATGTCTGGTGGCTCTTCCCCCTGCCTGATGCCATTCAGCCTGGCACAGGGCTTGAGGGCACCAGCGGCACTCTGACCCAGTAGCAGCTAATGCCTTGCGGCTGAGTGTGACTGGCCCAGACCTCCCTAGAACTACACTTGACTTCTTCCCATCCCAATCCCCACCCTGTGTGGTGGAGGGTGGCCCGGTGTCCCCTGTGGCCCGGTGTGGGGCCGTGGGGAGCAGTACCGTTGGCCACATGGCTATTGCCCCCTGCGTGAATCAGGTCGCTCAGCGTCTTTTTTAACTTCTCATAGCAGGCGAAGTAGAGGGCGTGGGCCGGGCCGGCGCCGGTGGCCGTGATGTTCATGCCCCGCATGGGCCGCCAGACGCCCTCGGTGCGGGCGATGCGCCACAAAGCCTCCAGCACGTTCCGGTAACGGGCGGCGGGCTCGGGCCGCAGGCTCTGCATCCGCGTCTGAAACACAAGGCCCGGGAGGGAAGACAATTATTGCCGAGGCCCCAGCGGCCTGTCACCCCCGCGGAGCCCGGCTAGGCCCACGCTCGCCGCCCTCCCCAACAGGTCCCGCTCTTTTCCTCCCCTCGCCTTCCCGCCGTTGGTGCCGGCACCTTGACGCAGTCGACGGGGTACATCACGCAGTGCTCCATTACGCCCGCAACGGCCCCCGCCAGCATGTGCGTGGAGACGGCGGCGCCCTGCGGCAGCGCCTCGTAGTCTGGGGCGGGCTGGGAGCGAGGGTCAGAGCCCCGCGCCACCTCGGACCCCCCCGGGCCGGACCCGGAGCCCGGCCCCACCTCTGCTTCCGCGCCGCCCCGCCGCGCCCGGCCCGCGCCACCGCCCATCAGCAGTAGCAGGACGCGGCCCGACTCCGCGCCGCCCCGCGCGCCGGG
>JAOXOE010000632.1:16058750-16071033 GCA_028565055.1 Phoeniculus purpureus | reverse complement strand
CGTCGGTGCAGGCCCGCGCGGGCGGGCGGCGGGCGCACATGGCCAGGTGAGCGGGTCCGGGCCGGGCCGGGGGGTCGGAGCCGGCCCGGACCCGCCACTGAGCCGTGGCCTCTGCCCGCAGGATCGGCGTTTCCTTCTCATCGTGGCGCTCGGTGGGACCGTGCCCGTGCCCGTGCCCGCGGCAGCGCCTGGCAGCGCTGGGGCTGACCCTCGTCGTGGGGCTGCTGTTGCTGCTGGTGTCCGCCGTTCCTCGTCGCTGGGCCGCGCCGCTCCAAGCCGCCCGGTACTACGACAGGTGAGCGGCGAGCAGCGCTGCCGGCATCCGGGAGTGCCGTTGCCCGCCGGTGCTGAGGCAGCCCCGTCTCCGGTCCCAGGTACCTGGCGCGGGCGGAGGAGCTGTCGGCCACCGATACCGAGGACTCGGCTCTCAGTTACGGGGTAGTCATTGACTGCGGGAGCAGCGGGTCTCGGGTTTTCGTCTATTTCTGGCCCCCGCACAACGGGAACCCGCACGATCTGCTGGACATCAAGCAGATGCGGGACCGGAGCAGCCGCCCCGTTGTCAAGAAAATTAAACCAGGTCGGTGCTGCTGCTAAGCGTTCCAGGTCCCGCGGCCCACGGACGACCGCGGGGCCGGTACGTCCAGCGCCTGCGGCGGGGCTGGCGGGTTCACCCACCGCCCTTTTCCGTGCAGGGATTTCCGTGGCGGCGGCGACAGCCCCGGAGCAAGCTACGCCCTACCTGCGCCCTCTGCTCCGGTTCGCGGCTGCCCACGTCCCGGCGCAGAAGCACAAGGAAACTCCGCTGTACATCCTGTGCACGGCCGGCATGCGGCTGCTGCCCGAGAGGTGAGCCAGGGGCCCGCTGGGATCGTCAGCCGCGAGAAGGCAAAACCAGGTATCGAGTCTTGGGAGAATTAGGAATCCTAGGGACGAG
Organism: Phoeniculus purpureus; assembly: GCA_028565055.1. Classification (NCBI taxonomy): domain Eukaryota; kingdom Metazoa; phylum Chordata; class Aves; order Bucerotiformes; family Phoeniculidae; genus Phoeniculus; species Phoeniculus purpureus. The sequence goes on along the minus strand of JAOXOE010000632.1, from coordinate 16,070,096 downwards.
CAGCCAGGACTTCAGGGGTGGAGTTTGAGCTGCTGGGCAGCAGCTTTTTACTGAATCCTCAAACCTAGTTTTTTGTCTTCAAACTGCACTGGGTGCAGCAGCACGGTTTGTGAAGCTGGCTGTGGGGTGTACTGCAGCAGGATTCCTGCTGTCTCTTGCCACTCTCATGAAGGGGCATCACTGGTGAAGATCTCTTAGCATCTGTACCTTGCTCTCCTGTGTTCTTGCAGGCAGCAAGCTGCAATCCTGGAGGACTTGGTGAGAAACGTGCCTCTGGAGTTCGATTTCCTCTTCTCCAAATCACACGCAGAAGTGATCTCGGGGAAACAGGAAGGTAGGAGCTGCCGCAAAGCACTGCTTGGTTTCCTGTAGCATATTGCTGTAATGACCCTTTCTGTCTCGTGCAGGTGTCTATGCTTGGATCGGCATCAACTTTGTCTTGGGCCGGTTTGATCATGAGGATGGTGAGTCTGCTGCTCACAGAGCAGCTTCGAGGGGCTGAGCAGAGCCCTGCAGGAGCTTGCCCTGGTGCAGGAGCTAAGAGTAAGCTGTGGAATGGGCAGCATGTGCCCCTCCAGCCAGGCAATGCCTGACCTGTGCAATTTGTGTGAAACTTTCCTGGACCTGGGACCTGGAAGGGGAACCTGCATGGTTCAGAACCAGCAACTTGTGTGAGGGGAGCACCTGCAGTATTTTGGGATGAGAACCAAGGAGAGGGGGTTTGTAGCAGTGTTCCTGTAGTAGTTTCTAGCAGTAGATACTTTGGAGGAACCCACAAAGCTGGGGGGCAGCCAGCTTTGAGTGCTAGGACCTGCTGCCCTGCAAGTGATCCTTGAGGGCTGCTTGCAGGGATGGAAAAGTCCCAGGAGGCTGCTGTGGGGGTAATGGTGGAAGGGAGGAGATGCCACCTGAGGCCCTGACTCTATCTGACAAACTGCTGTGGGTTGCAGAAGAGGATGCAGTGGTCACTGTAGCTGTGGGGAACCAGGGAGAGTCCCTGGTTCGGAAACGAACAGTTGGGATCCTGGACATGGGCGGTGCCTCCCTGCAGATCGCCTACGAAGTGCCCGAGTCTGGAGCCTTCTCCTCCCCGCAACAGGTATGTATCTGGCTGGTCAGCTCCAAGAGCAGCCCCTGCCTTCCCTGGGTCAGTGCTGATCACGGATCTCTCTGTGTCCCCAGGAGGAGGCTGCTAAGACCCTACTGGCAGAATTCAACTTGGGCTGTGATGTGCAGCACACTGGCCATGTGTATCGTGTCTATGTCAACACTTTTTTGGGCTTTGGAGGCAATTTTGCCCGACAGCGCTATGAGGACCTTGTGCTGAACGAGACCAATGTGCACAACCGGTATTCATAGGATCATAGGATGTTAGGGTATTGCTGCCTTGCTTAGTGATGCCCCTACTAGGGCATGGAAAAATAGGCTTGCTGGTTCCTTCATGCAACTCTCTCCCCATTGGATTTGCCCCAAGAGCCGCCCATGGTGATAACAGCTCCCTCAGCCACGCTGGCAGCAGTGATGTGGCAGCAGCAGATGCCCAGGCTGGCACAGAGTGCATGGGCACTGCCCTCCCCTGAGCCTGGCAGGTGTTATCAGTGCTGCAGCACCCTGCCTTCCTCTTCCTTCCAGGAGGCAGGCTATGGGGAGGTCCCTGTGGTCACAATTCTGTGGTCGCTTTTGGCTTTTTGTTTTCCTGCTCTGACTTTCCCTCCTTCTCCAGCTCTGATTCACTCAGCATACCTCTCCATTGCATCCCCATCTCAAGCTCCATCTCCTGTCTCTCCTTCCCAGAGCACTATGTGATGCTGTTGCCAGAGGCAGAGAGGCTTGATGCCCAGGTACTCCTGTGCTAGGAGCAAACCCTGCCTCCAGAGCCCTGGGGACTGTGCAAGGGTGCAGGTCCCTGTGAGCTGGGTGGGGTAGGCCATGCCTGATTGCACCTGATAGGTGCTCAGGGTATGTGGCCACAAACCAGTGTGACAGATCTGTCTATGATAGGGTGGGCACCAGTGCTGTGTGGTACAAGGGGACACGTCCTTGTGTAAGGTCTGGTGTAGGGACTTGTGTCTGGGTATGGGACAGTGCTAGACCAGGCTTTTGGGATCCCATTGCAACTGCTTTTCCTTCTTGGCCTGTTTTCCAGCCTGCACAGTCAGCAGACAGGGCTGAACCCTGAGATGCCATTCCTGGACCCCTGCTTGCCCGTAGGGCTGGAGGACACAGTATCAAGGGGCCACCAAACGATGTACGTGCGGGGGCGAGGGGACTGGCTGGCCTGCACAGACCAGCTGCAGCCCCTCCTTGCTGGGTCCAACAGCAGCCAGGCCTCCTTAGTGGGGACCTACAAAGCACCCATTGACTTCAGCAACAGCGAGTTTTATGGTTTCTCTGAGTTTTTCTACTGCACTGAGGATGTGCTGCGTCTGGGGGGCCGCTACAGTGCTCCCACCTTCACTGCTGCTGCCCAGGTAGGTGCTGCTCCAGCTCAGTGACTGGAGAGCTGCTACTCCTGGGGCTGGGAGAGAGCAGAGGCTGCTCCTCTGCTCAGACGTCCGAGTTTTCTGTCGCTCAGGAGTATTGCAGCCAGCGATGGGAGGTACTAACCCAGCGCTTCCGTGGTGGCCTCTACTCTGCTCATGCTGACCAGCACCGGCTGAAGTAAGCAGCTTTCCTGAGCCAGCATTCTTTGGGGTAAGAGATAGCGGTGCAGGCGGGAGCATCTGGCTGATTCTCCTATGTCCTATGTCTGCAGGTATCAGTGCTTCAAATCAGCCTGGATGTACCAAGTCCTTCACCAGGGTTTCCGCTTCCCCTTGGACTACCCCAGCCTGCGCACAGCTCAGCTGGTCTATGACCGGGAGGTGCAGTGGACTCTGGGAGCCATCCTCTACAAGACGCGATTTCTGCCACTCAGGTACCATGGCTCACTGATGGCATCACTCAGAGAAGGGTGGTTGGGGAGGAGCAGGAGTTACCGTACTGGGTGAGGGCTCTGCCACACAGATACAGACCCTGGTATTACGCCATGGCATCTCACAGTTGGTCCTGATTCCTCTCCACAGGGATCTCCGGCAGGAGAGCATCCGGCAAGCACATGCCTCCTGGCTGCGCCTCTCATTTGTCTATAACCACTATCTCTTCTTTGCCTGCATCCTGGTTGTAGCGCTGGCCATAGTCCTCTACCTCCTACGGCTGCGCCGCATCCACCACCGGCAGCTGCGCTCAGCCCAGCTCACTCTGCTCTGGCTGGACAAGGTGGTGGTGCCACCAAGCCAGGGAAACGAGTTATGATACCAGGGGTACCAACTGTCCAGTTGCACCAGCAGAACCGTGACTGTCTGATAGCCTGGGCACCGAGGGCTTGGACTCTTTCTTAAAGACCATCTCAACTCTGCAGTCCATCATCTCCGCACCACAATCAGAGCCTGTGAGCTGAGGCAGCTACAGACACCAGTGCTTTCCTCTCTGCCTTGCCCTAGACCTAATCTTTGTGTTCCTTAGCCTCTGGCCTTTGCCTCACTATGTGGTGTAGAGCAAAGTCCTGGGCTGCCAGCAGGCTCAAGGCTGCAGCCCTGGGACATCCCTCAGATAAGCATGAAGAGGTGGACAACCCAGGGCTGTGGCCTGAGGCACTGAGACACCCCATGACTCAGCCACCGGTTTGCAGAGCAGGCTGTTGAGGTCTGTAGCTCATCACCTGGGGTGGCCTTTCTGCAGTCCCTTAGTAGCCCATGGGCTGAAGAACAGCAGTCATCAGCTAAATTACTGCAGGAACCAGGTGAGCCATGAGTTTCACTGAGCTGCTCTGCCCAAAGCAGACACCATCACAATGCACAGAAACATTCCTTAGCAGGTGTCCTGCTCTTTGCCATGTCTTCCCCTCCTAGGACAATCCTCTCCTGCTCCTAACCAACTTACTGGGCTCAGCCCTGAGGGCTCAGGGCTTGGTTCCTAAGGCACCACCAAAGTGGCTGCCTTTCATACATTCCCTCCTGGGCACATCTGTCTGGGGTCAACCCACACAATAATCAGACACTAGTGTCAGGGACCTGTGCTTCTTGGCCCTTTGAGTGCAGGCTGGGCCTGCCCATGGGAGAACCACAACTCCAGCCCAGCTCATGGCCCAGAGCAGGCCTGGGCTGTGGCTGCATGCACAGGTACACATCTTTCTCCCTTGGGGCTGGAGCCCCTGGAGACCTAATGAAGTTAATAACTTTTTACTTGAACTCAGCTCTTTCCATTCCTGTAGCAATAAACAACCCTCTTGAGCGATCCAGTACCAGACTTGTTTCTAGCAAACACCCCCCTGCAGCAGTGGTGGCTCCTGACTGGCAGCATGATGGACCAATGCACATCTGCACAGCATTACTTTCTGGCACCGAGGTGAGGCAAGGGAGCTGCTTTCTCACCAGCAGACATTCTTTAATTCCAGCAGGATAGCTGAGCTCACCTAGGCTGGTAGCAGCAACAACAGCTGATCCAAATAGAACTGCTATGGTCCTTGGAGATGTCCTTTGCAACCCTCCTAAGCGGAAAAGCCTGCCCCCTCCAAGCCCCTGGAAGATGTTGCTCCCTGCTTTTTACCTTATTCCCCATCTCAGACTTGTGGAGCTGCCTGGGAAAGAGGCCATTACGCTTCTCCAGATGCTGCACAGCCATGGGGGTGGTGTCAGCACAGCTGCCTACCACAGAAGAGGCTGAGCAAGTACCCAGTTTTAGCACATGCTGTTGCCTACCTGTGACCCTGGTTTTATCATCAAGGATAAAACTTTCCATGCATCAGTGTGTAGCCAACCTGCTCAACAGCTGAGGATCCCAGCCTGGTTCTCATGGCAAAAGAACAGGGCTAGGGGGAAGGGAAAAGGTCTGAATAAAGCCACAACTTGCTCAGCCTCAAAGCAGACTCCAGCAACACTTACTAGAAAAAGGCTTTATTTCCACAACACAAATTTAAACAAAATACAAATAAATACAGATAAATTACATGATAAATAAGGGGAAATGAAACCCACAATATTCTACTCAGTTCTCATCAGAACCTGGACACATATTGGGGGGGTGGAAGTGGTACCTAGACACTAGTGCAGCACCTTCACTGCTGAGATGGGAGAAGACAGCACCCTCTGCCAAGCAGCGGACACCACTCCTCTACACACAAGGGATTCTCACATGCTCTTCCAGGATCAGCCCTCCCTTCTCCCACTCACAGTGAGCATCCATCTTATAAGGACCACCTTTACCACAGGGGACTGACTATGTAACAGAGGATAATTTGGGTTCCTGCATTCTCATGTAAAGGAGCAGCCAGAGCCTGAAATGACCAGTGATACAGTAACTTGTTGGGCAGTTTGGGCTGGGAGCAGAGGTTTTTACTAAGGGGGACTAGGGCTGAGGACACTGAATGGAGGTAACAGGGTGAATACTGCAGGGACAGGATACCCTGGCACCACACACAGATATCTTTCAGGATGGTGTTCAGCATCAGTGACTTCGACCCTCAGCTGGCTGAGAGCGTATCTCCCTGGTAGTGTGGCTGCACCCAAAGCTGGGCTTACCAGGCCCTCATTCCAGTCACTGGTGCTGCCTGCCACATTCGGGAGCCCAGCCATCATTGATCCAGGTTGCAGTGTGCAGGGTGTGCTGGGGCAGCAGGTCCAGCCTCTGTCCCAGCACCTCTGGGGCTGCCTGGTATGGGAGGGTAGAGGCTGAAACTGCAGCAAGAGCTGGGGAAGAAGGAAGATGTAGTTAGCATTAAACTGCAACCACAAAGCAGCTATCATAAACCTAGAGAAACACAGGATCAGGAGCAAGTGCTTGGTTTGCACAGGCCTAGCATAGAGCCAGCAGCCCCATGCAAAGACCAACATACCACAGCTACAATGCACAGAAGCTAACGCATCTCCAATTTACTGAAGAGTAGGCTACTGGTCCCTTCCCAGTCAGATAAAGCAGTCAAGCGGGGATGCCTCTGCCACCCCAGCCCTCTGCCCACTCACAATTCTCGAGCGGGGGTGTCTGTTCAGGCGCTGGCTCCTAGGGACTGCTCACTCCCAGAGGAAGCGCACGTACCAGATGGTCTCATTCTTCAGCTGTGGCCCAAACAGGGGGTTGGCCTGGGCCAGGATGGCGATCAGCCAGCTGCAAAAGGGACCCAACGTGCTGTCAGCCCTGGTAACACAGGGTCAGTATCCAATGCTGCTGCCTCAAGGGGCTAGCAGAGGGACTGTTGTGTGGTGTGAGTGCCCCGTGGCACAGGGATGTATGATATCTGCCCCAGGGGAAGGCAGACCGCAGTCCGGGCCTCTCCTGCTCATCTCCTGGCAGGGAGCCAGGCAGCAGCCACGGGGGCTGATGAAAACACGTAAGTGGGGCCGGTGTGTGTGGTGGTACCCGGGCCCGGTACGCGGTACTTACAAGAGGTAGCAGCACACGGCAGTAGTGACCAGCATCGTTATGATCACCCTGCAGAGACACCGGAGTTACGATGGTGAGACCCATCCCTGGTCGCTGCCCGCCGCCCCCGGTAACCCCCTACCCGGGGCCCCACTCACCCGCGGTTCGGCCCCTTGGGCACGAACCAGGGGGCGGCGATGCCCACGAGGCCCCAGAAGGCGGAGAAGAGGACGAGGGGCAACGCGAAGCTGTGCGCCGTCATGGCTACCCCGCACCGACACGGGCCACCGCCGCACCGGAAGCCGCTCTGACCATTGCGCCGCACACGGCCAATCAGCGCGCGGAGGTGGGCACGCTACGCGCACCGCGCTCTCCCATTGGTGGACACGCGATGACGGCCATAAGCCTGGCCGGTCGCCAGGGGGCGCTACGAGCAGCCCGCCCGCCACAGCGGCTCCTAGCCACTGAAACTGTCTCTGCCACCCAGGCTCTCGCATCCTTTCTCACCTCGCGCCGGAATGGAGGCACCAGCCACACACCAGCTGCTCCGATAAAACTCCTTTATGTACAAAGTTCGCAATCACACCCGCCATCTCCTTCCTGCACACGGCCCGGCTAGGTGCGCATCACCCTGCCATTCACCCGCAGTCGGGTCTCTGTCATCTCCAGGTCCTGCAGCATGGCTCCCCACGATGGTTCTTCCCTCTGGTGGATTACCTAGAGACCCTCCGGAGCTCGCTCATAAGCCACAGTGCCATGCTGAGCAGCACTAGGGAGCCTGATTGGTGTGTGGCAGCCAGAGGTGTGGGGACATAGAGCAGCAGGGTGCTGATGCCCAGGCCCACCTGCCAAAAAGGGACAAGGGGTAAGAGGAGCAGTGGGTGCATTGTTGATACACATCTCCAGTATGCAGTGTGATGCAGAAAGGCCCACGGCCACAGCCAGGCTTCCAACCCTCAAATTTGAACTCTGCATGGTGAGGTCTGAGGTTTAGGCAGCTCCAGGCTCCCATGGCCCAGCACAGATCCAAGCTGGGGACAGCTCTGTCTTATGAGTGTGCTATGACAGTTTAAGGGGAGAAAGAAAATAGAAGGAAAAAAAAAAAAAGAGACACTACCTGCACACAAGCTGCAGCCAGTAAAGAAGTCACTGCTATCCTAGTCCTGCGAGGGAGTGGAATCTTCCGGGAGAAGAGGTACAGTGCTGTGACAGCTGTGACTGAGGCAATTCCCTACAGAAGGAGGAAAGGGAAACAACTACTCTTCCAGAAAAAGTTCAAAGGAAATGGCAAAATAACTTTTAGCTGCACCTTCCATATGGTAAAAGAAAAAAACTGGGAGCAACATTTAACTGTGGAAATGTGTTAATGGCTGTGACTGAATCCTGGGATCTCCTACCCCATCAGGTAATAACTCTAAGTTTTAACTAAAGTTACACATTAACATTTTACTTCCAACAGCTTTTCCTCATTTCTTCCAAGGGATTATTTCTGCCCTCTCCCCAGCTGTCACCTTTACAACTAAAGGTGGCATTTGTCATCTGGAATACTGATCACCACTCAGCTGTAGTTCACCAGCATAATCTAGGTGTGAAGGTCATCCCAGGTGATTCCTCTTCCAAGTCACCTAGTTGTTCTTTTTAGTCTTAGTGATGGCTCAGTCCACAGCAGTGCTGGCAATATTGAGTAATTGGATTACTCTAACTAGCTACTGGCAGAAAGCAAGTTCAGAAATGCTGGAAGAAGCATTCAGTACTGGGATTTCCAAGTTTTTTACTTCACACAACTTCCCAGACACTTCAATAGCAAGGGCTACCTTGGACTGTAGCTCATGTTATGGAAAATGAAACACAAAGGAACAAAGTCCGTGACTTGCACAGGAAGAAAATATCCTTAAGAAGGACACCACAGTGAAAATAAATACGAGTGCTAAACTTCCTCTTTCTGCAGAAGCAAACTGGTAACACATTCTCAGGACCTTTGGACACCCTGGGTATCATTCACACTGACAGAACCACGGCCCAAAGCAGACAGCTTGGCTGCAGCAGACAGCTAAGAAGTAGCACAGACATAGCAGGAAGATGGCACTTACCAAGACCCTGTGATTAAACTGTACAGTTGTAGGATTCTCAAAGATATTTTTCAATATAGGGGAGAATGCAAGGAGATCATCTGGGATCCAGCGCTCCCCCATTTTGGGAAAGGAATTGTATACAAGGCCAGCATCCAGCCCTGCCACAAAGGCACCTGCAATTCCAGAGCAGAAAATAAGATTACTAGAGAAGGCAGGGTGGCACTCCAGGTTGCACACCTCCAACTTTTAACAGTTCCACTTGATCCTGTATTTCTTTTAGAAACAAGTACAGAGATCACACAGCAACAGGCAGGCTGCAAGGTGCATCTCTATCTGCTCAGGAAAGGAGAGAGCCTCCAGTCAGGGAGATTCTCAACTGTAAGTTCCCTGACAGGAATAATGTTTTCCCAGAGAACATGACAAGGTTGCTCACCAGACCCAAAAAAAACCACAGAGAAGAATGAGCTGCCGATGAGACAGCAGAAACAAACAGTCTTACCTGAAAGAGCAGTGAGAAAAATGAGAGCTGTAGTGCCATGAGCATATTGTCTCAAACGGATGAACTGATGGGTTTCAGGTAACTGTAAAATAAATTTAAAAAATAAAAAGACCAAGTATTTCCAGTAGGTAAGAAAAGTCTTCACTAGTGCACAGAGGCCATGGAGTTTGTCTCTATCTTGCAGTAGGAGTCAAGGGAACATCACACAGCACAGTCACATTTCCTCAAAACCACAACTAATTGAGGCCAACCCCACAACCTTGCGCATAAAATGAAGTGGCTACTGGACCGAAACCATTTAGCCCGGCCAGGCATACTCCTGCCTGAGCTCAAAAGAACTCAGAAAAGTAACTTTTAAGTGGAACAGCATGAGTTAAAGGAAACATCCTGTAATCAGAAAATTTACAGAAAGGGTGTTTCTTAATGCAGTGTTATGGTGGAATCGGGAACGGAGGTTGAAATGGAAGCATTATCACTCTCCACATCCATTCCTCACCTTTCACATCACACTTCCCAGTCCTTGGAACTCACACTGCCCTGTCCTTTTAGCTCCTGACACCTTACTCCATACCTTGTGTCGTGGAAGCAGCAAAGACAGTCCTGTCCACAGGCTAGCAGAGTACAGAACCAGTGCAGAGCCAAGATGTGCTGCAAGACGATATTGACTGACCCGAGGAATGTCATAAGAGTCTGGTTTTTCTTCCAGCCCACTCTTCACCATGTACCATCCCAGCAGACCCTGACGAAACAGAAAGGGGTTAGAGCCAGACAGGGCAGCAGCAACTGTTAAGACCAAATAAACATCAAAAGCAAAGCAACTTGTTTCCTCCACCTTGAGCCAGCTACCACCACTGACAAGCTTTCATAAGTACAGTCTCAGCCATACTCAGTAAGACACTGACAGGAGATGCTGCTGCTCCTAATCCCTGTGGCTAGAGAGCTTGCTCACCTGGAAGCAGACCAGCCCGCAGAGTGCCAAAACACAGCCCTTCAAGGGGCGGCTGAGCCAGCCCTTTCGCCAGAAGTAAGCTGCAGGCAGAATGTAAGCCAAACCCACAAGGCGGCCCCACATACGGTGTGAATACTCCATGTACCAAATAAACTTGAACTCTGGCAGTGTCATGTCATGATTCAAGCTGTTAAAGACAGTAAAACAAAGAATGATTTCAGGTGATGCAGCACATCTGTGCTATACTTTGTATGACAAGGGATCACCTTTCTCAGTGAAAGGAAGTGACAGTGAAGGGGCCACCATCAGACAGGCTGTCTATACATTGCTAAGGCTGTATCTTCCTAGCAATGTCAAAGAACATTTCTCCTCTTACAAAAGTTCCCCAAGTGTCTCAGTTGCACAAGTGATGCTCCCAGTTCACTCTCCTTCCACTTTTGCACACTCACATTTTAAACTCTGGGAACTGCTGGTACTTCTGGAACTCAGCTTCCCAATCCTGCTGTGTTCTTGGGGGTTTCATCTCTTTCACCAGGTGCCAGTCAACCATGGAAAGGCCCGATTCTGTCAGTCTGAGAGCACATAGAGACACAAAACAGCAGGTACCACTCACTCCCAGATCTACCGAACCGAGAGCCATCGGTGGCACAAGACAACCCTTAAACTCTCACTTAGGAGCTGGAGACTGGGGAGTCTGTGAGTGATCGAACACACCTAAAGCTACCAAAAACGCGTAAAAGAAAGGTATCATTGCACCGCAGGCAGTCTCTCTAGTCCTCACGGCCCTACCCACGTTAAGTCCCTATATCCAGGGAGGAGACACGAGTGGGACGCGCCCAGGAGCCCCCGGGGCCGGTCGGTGCAGGCTGCGAAGACGGTCCGAGTGGGACACAGACGGCGGCCGCGACCTCCTCGGAGCGGAGCCCATTCCACGGCTCCGGAGCAGACGAGGCGGTGCCGCGCTCACCTGGTGACGCCACCCAGTACCACAGCACCGGCCACGGCGCCGCTGCAGCCCACGAGCCATCGCCCTACGGCGCGCTGGGCAGCGGCAGGCGGCGAGGCCTGGTGCAGGAGATGCCGCAGTGGGTGGGTCAGTGGGACCAGACCCGGGGCCGCCCCGCCCCGCACGAGCTGCGTGAGCCATAGCCCACCACCACACGCTGCCCGCAGCATTCCGGAAGTAACCCCGGAAACGGAGCGCTCCCGGAAGCGGTGCCTAGCGATCACTTCCGGCCACGCCCGGGCGTCGCCATGACAATCCCCTGCACGTGACTCAGGAGCCTCCAGCAGCGACCCCCGCGCGCCGCCAGCTCAGTCCTGTAAATCCTGTTCCCTTGGGCTCCAGATCACTGCAGAAGGGGCAGGAGCAGGGTCGTGTGCAGCACATATGGCTGAAGGGATGGTGGATCTTGGTGGGGTAGCCGAGG
>JAOXOE010000632.1:16036927-16058650 GCA_028565055.1 Phoeniculus purpureus | reverse complement strand
TGGTGCTGAGGTTCTCATGTGAAGGTAATTGTGCTGTAGGGACTGCAGCAACAGACCTCCTTTTGCTTTGTTTCCACTAGAGCAATGAGGTGCTCTGCTGGGTACAGTGTTTCCAGGGCAGGAGGCAGTTGGATTTATTTTCCAAGAAATAAACAAGCTTTACCCAGTGAATAGAATGTCACTGGTGGTTTTTGCTGTGGTCTGAATGCTTTCATTGTAGCTAGTGAAGAAATCACAAAAATCAGCTCTCTCACTTTCTAAGAGCACAGGTCCTGTCCCATCCCCATGTAGATGGTACAGCTTGCCTGCTTCGTTCCCTCAAAGCGTATAAGAACTCTTTCTCACCAAAGACCCATGTAAACAGTATCAGCTGCATTCTTCCCAGCAAGTACCAGAACACTTCTGAGTTCCCCAGGAATGGCCCAAGAAGCCTTTGCACTCTCTCATCTCATGTGCCTTTCTGGTTCTGGCACAAAGAACTGTGTGTACCAGCCCTGACTGACCATATGTCATCTTATTGCAGCAGTGTGCCGTCCCTTGCCAGTCACATTTCACCGAGGTGAGTAACTTGGGACAGTGGTTCTGGCAGGCACCATCTTCTGCCTTGCTGCCTGGGAAGGACTGGGCTGGGAGGGAGCTAAGCTGCATGTACTCTGGTCGTTCTTTGGAGGGTGTAAAGATCTGTATGCAGTGCAAGAGCAGGACGTGGCTGTGCTGTTCCCACAGGAAGGAAAAAGTGCAGTGTTGGGGCCCTGTCACTGCTGTGTGTGGAGAGGAGGCATCTGAATTGCTGAGCATTGTGGCCCTGTTGCTGCTGCAAGGGGCATGTTATGCTTGGCAGCTGTGGCTCTCTCTATAGGTGGTCAGCTGTGAGAAGGACCCTTCCTGATGTTGTCTTCTGGGCCCTTGAACTGGTTGGGATGCAGGCCTTGAACAAAATGGGCTGAGTGATTTCTAACCCGTTGTGTTGGTCTTTCAGCCTTTGACATGGTGCATGATCCTCTGGTGGCACTGGAGACCCTGATTTCTCTGGGGTTTGAGCGAGTGCTAACGAGTGGCTGTGACAGCTCAGCACTTGAAGGATTATCCTTAATTAAGAGACTTGCAGAGCAGGTAAGTGTTCCTGTGCTACCCTGGGTTCCTTTGGCTGCTTCCTGGACAATCCCTGGAGGCACCTCCTTTTTGGTAGCCTTAGTTTCTGTAAGGAAACTCCCACCAAGGAGGGCTAACTCTCCTTCTCTGGCTTCGCCTCAATTTGTTTTCACAAGTTCAAGTGTGCTGGACCCCAGAGTTCCCCACAGCAAAGATTGACTGCACTGTTCTTGCTCACAGACTGGGCAGTGAGTGATGGGAGTTGGTTTCAGCAGCTTGTGTGATGAGCCCATGCGAACAACAAAGTGAGGTTCCTGCTGGGATCTTGCAGTTAATGTTAGGAAAATGCAACGGAGATGCCTGAGAAGTAGCTGGGTGGGCTAGAGGGAGGAAGAAATGGTGACAAGTTGTGTTAGTTGTAGCTGCAAATTCTTTTCTGCTGAATAGTAACAAAAAAACTTAAAAAAAAAAGGGTGAGAGCGCACGACTTGTAAGCCACAGTGGCATCCATGAGGTTATGGAAAGTGCTACATGGAAGGTTTCTTTGCTGCTGTAATGCATGTGTAGATGTAACGGTCAGCAACATCACTAACATGTTACTCTTCTTTCAGGCGAAAGGCAGAATTGTGGTGGTGCCAGGTAATGTGTTTATCATCTGTAACAGGTCATATAGTCCCTAACCCCTGTTTCCTAGTCCCTACCCTAGGATTTGTTATCTGCCAGGTCACCAGGAGGAGATTCCTCTGGCCCTGGTTCAGGTAAAGGCCATGCAGCCGGCTGGGCATGGCAGAACGTTGCAGTTGCTGCCCACTGGAGGGTTTGGGGACAGCTTTAGGTGTGTGGGAGGAGATATGAGCCAAGGCTTCTCCCATCTGTTTTTGCGTTCCCAGGTGTTCATTGTCCCACTGTAGATGGTTCTTGTCCTTTAGGGATTTGGGTTCAGGACGATGGCCAGTTTGGGACAGTGACATATGTGTGGTAAATGACATCGGGATTCTTCTCACCAGGGGGTGGCATCACTGAGCGAAACCTGCAGAGGATTCTGGAAGGCTCCACTGCTTCAGAGTTTCACTGCTCAGCTCGCTCAGCCCGGGATTCGGGGATGAAGTTCAGGTATCAGATTTTTTTGCTGTTTTGTTTTTTAGCAAAACCGTGCAGTGGAAAAGCTGGATCAATGTTTACATTGGTCTGTAGAACAGGCATATGTTTCAAGCAGCTTTCTGGGTACTAAATGCGCTCTTGTGGTTGGAATCATGATGCCTGACTCTGTATTCTGCAGCGTGTGAATTCAGTGGTGCTCATAGCCGGACACAGCTCCATGCAGAACTGGATCCTTGGGGCATTTCATCTGTTACTGCAGCCCCAGGACTTGTGAGTGCCCTTGTGTGGCACTTGGGGAAGCAGGTTCTTGTGTAGTTGCCTTAAACCTTTCGCACAAGCACATAGTGTTTGGGAGGACAGTGGGATGTGCATCTGAGGAGCGACTTATATTTGCCCATGATCTACACAGGGTTTGTGTTGATGCTGTTGTTTGTTGCCTTTGGATTCTTCTTTCTATTCCGTCCTTGATTTGGTTGGCACCAGCAGGTTTTCTGGCCACTGTTGACCCCAGGGGAGATAGAGGGTTTTTCTTTGTATGTCTTACTCGTTGGTATCGCCTGCAGATGATAACCAGTGGTTTTCCTGACAGAAATCCGAACGTGGTCATGGGAGCGTCCTTCTCTGCCCCTGAATACTCCGTAAAGGTGGCAGATGTGGCCAAAGTGAGGACCCTAAACGCAATCGCAAAGAACATTCTGTAGGACAAGGCATTTTGCTGGGACAGGAGCGCTGAAGACTCTAGGGTTTTCCCTGACACATGGACAGATGGGTATCACTTCCATCGTCAGGCTGCAGAGGATGTGAACTGGATAACGAAACCTGACATCTCTTCCCTTGGCTTTCTCTGAATGACCAGTCTCTGGCCTGGAAACTTACATCGGCCATTTTAAGTAAAAGGACTCATTCCCTGATGTCGCAGAAACAAGCTGTTTGTCAGTACTTGGGAGGAAGGAAGCTGAGCAAGTAGGGGGACTGAATTGTGTAGCACTGCATGTGATCATCAAATAAACACTGCAGCTGCCCCTCTCTTGCTGTGCTTTTTTGAAAAATTATTTCTGTTTTACACGCAAGACTATCCTCTGTGTTGCCGAGGAGAATACAGTGACATCCAAATGCTGGGGGGGTAAACAAAGAATCACAGATTGGTAGGGGTTGGAAGGGACCTCTGGAGATCATCTAGGCCAACTCCTCTGCAGAGCAGGTTCTCCTAGAGCAGATCACACAGGAACATGACCAGCTAGGCGGGTTCTGAATGTCTCCAGAGATGGAGACTCCACAACCTCTCTGGGCAACCTGTTTTGGTGCTCTGCTTTCACCATAAAAAGTGTTCCTTGTGTTCAAATTGAATCTCGTGTGTTCCAGTGTATGCCCCTTGTAAGCTTGTAAGCATTCCACAGCTGGAAAACAAATCTTGCTGTGGTCAGCCAGCAGGATAGGTGGGAGTTAGCAGTGCAGCAGCTGCTAGGTAGTAGACGGGAACATGTTGGTATGCAGAGGGGACACATTTTGTTCTAATGGGAGCTTTTAACTGCCTGATCTGCTTAGGTGTAGTTGTAAGGTGTCCTGGGCTATGGGCTGTGAGTGCTTGAGGTGAGGCAGGTGTATGATAAGATTCCAAGGTGCTTTTTTCAGTTTCTAGGTCCTTTTCCCAACATGAAGAACAAACTGCTTATTCTCTAGACCGTGCTTGTGAGAAGATGCCTCTTGGGTTACAGCTGCCCGGATAGAGCTGAAGCTCTACACTCAGTTACCCTGCAAACTACCCAACAAAATTTCAAAATGGCACCAGAATGGTCCCTTAAAAATTTAAAGACCCAGAGATAAACATCTTTTATTCTTGCTGCCTGCTCTTTTCTAAAAGATCAAAAATGCTGAAGAGAATCACCCTGTGATGAACAAAATATGTGAGGATAAATAAGGAAACATAATATTTGGCAAGGTGGCAGCACTTCATGTAACCTGAAACAGAATTGAGTGACTGAAAACCTGTAACTAACACTAAGTACCTGTCTTCAGTTCCAGTACTTCCATTCTTATCATTCATATCATCAGAGATACCAGTGATGTGGTAGTTGTCAGCATATGAGCTGGGAGGGGAACAGCTGCTTCAGCACCAACAGACATGCACACAGCAGGAAAGATCTAAACTCAGAAGAAAAAATTACTAAGTTTGTGTTTGTGACCAACATAGTTCAGAATAACTGATGTAAGAGTTCATGGCTTCTGTTGAGAGATTTCATGAGTCATGGTGATGATTAAGATACCAGTAGCTTAATTAACATGAGTATTCTGCTGACACAGCCCTTCCAGTGTCATAAACATGGAGTTTGGTTCTTTACTTTTGTGTAATGTTTGAAAAAAGAAAAGGCTTTTGAACTCATGTGGGGTTACAGCATAACAAAACAGAGAAACAAATCCTTTTGAAACATGAGCAGCGGAGGCTGGACTAATTTGTATATTGCCTTGCAGAAACTTCTGTCCTGGACCAAACCCTGCGTGAGAAGGGTGTGAAGCAGTGCCTGATTTTGAAAACTTGAGTTATGTGTCTGTGGACAGCAGATGGGTAAAGGTGGGGAAGCACAGATGTTGTACTGTTGGCCAAATCTCATTAGCTTGCTTCCAGGGAATGTTTTCTGGCTATTTATAGTGAAGGAAGATTTATGGAAGGAGCTGAAAGACAGTGAGGTGGCTGTGTGTCCCAGGTATGAGAGTATGAGAGCAGAGAAAGTGTGGGTGTGCTTGATTGGAGCAACAGAGATAGATTACATCCTGCACTGTGAAAAGCACTTCAGCTCTGAGTGAGGTGAGTATGGGAAAAACCAGGGGGCAGTTGTGCTAGTGAGCAGAAAGAAAATCATGTTAGCACTTCAGGGAGAAGGAATGCCTGCTCCATTCACTTCCTACTCCTTGCATCAGCTTACTGCACTCATCAGCAATGTACTGTTTGTAGCCTAGAGGATGTAGTGTTATGATTAGCTCTATTTACAAAGACAAGAGAGTTTAATCAGACAGGCTAATAATAATTAACCAATGAGTTACACATTGAACCTTTCTCTGGTATTGATGGTAAGAGGGTTGTTCCTGAGCAATTGCTTGTATCATCCTTGACTTCTGAGCTATCTACAAACTCTGTGAATAATGAAACAGAATGATCCTTGCAGTCAGTCTATGGTACCCTTTTGCCTACTGCTTCCCAAGAGCATGCATGATAAAGCAAATTCAGTTCCAGCCTTACAGCACCATCCCCACCTGTCTACACATCTCCAGGTTTTTAAGCAGCAAGATGATGATTTAGTGGCAGTCATCCTCCTCCAGAATGGTCTGGCTGTGCTAGGTCTTGGGGTTGCCATGGATAGAAGATTCAGAAAGTATATTTTGGTTTTTTGTGCTCAGGCAGTTGCTGTCATGCGCCCATGAGGATGTGGGAAAGGACAAGAAAAAGGAAGAGCTAGGAAAGTCCAGGCTTTGCAGGCTAGAAGATGGTATAAGAGAACTGGATCCCAGGGACTCAGAAAGACCGCTACGGTGCATGGTCAATTCAGCTTCCAAATGCTGCAAGTTCCCAGGCCTGGAGCTCTGCTGGTATCCTGGTCTTCCTTGCTGGGTGGTACATGACTGTCTCCTTTGGCTGACCAGCCAAAAAGACTGGCAGCATTCAGCAGGCTTGTTCTAGCCGGAGAGATCTGCTGCACCAAAGTAGTGCCTTGAGTGGATCCATATAAGCTTGTCTGTTGGTGTGCACTGATAAAGGCTGTGGTTTCTGAGCAGTGGCTGTGGTGTCTTGCAGTGACAGTGTGATGGTGGCTTCCCTGCATCTTCTCTCATGTTCCTTGGGTCTTCCTCTTCTCCCTTCCCCAGAGCCCATATGGTTTCTGAAACCCTTTTTGTCACTGCTTTGGTATGTGGTGTTGTGCAATAGCACTAAGTTAACAATTAACTCTGTGTTGTTGGGGTTTTATCCCAACACCACCAGAGGGTTTGTGGCGACTTTTGTCCTAAGCATCCACCCAGGACAATCACAGCCAGGCACAGCAAGGAGAGAGAGAGAGAGACACCACTTCTTCCTTCTTGAGCCATGTCAGCAGCCCTGGAGGAATACTGTGGCCCTGACTCAGTCTTTTGGGTGAGTGACTGCATCCCTCCATTGCCCATTGTTGGGGGTAGGACTCTCAGTGGGAGAGCCGTAGATCCCAGGGTTTGGTCAGCTAGTAGGACCTAACTGCCAGTGGTCAGCAGAGGTTCTGGTGTATATCCAGGTCTCCCATGGCACTGAGCACTACACTGCCTGCATGGTATCCATGAGAGTGTTGCAAATGACAATTGCCTGAGTGAGCCCTGGCTTGTTTCAGCCCTGCAGCCTAGCTAGGAGCACACATGGGAATAGATAGGATAGACTTGATATTAGGAAAAATTTTTTCATAGAAGGGATGGTCAGGTACTGGAATGCGCTTCCCAGAGAGGTGGTTGAGTCACCCTCCCTGTTTTTAAACATCCCTGTGTTTAAAGATCATTTGGATGAGGTGTTGAGGAAAATGGTTTAGGGGTGAACTCGTAAGGTAAGGTAGATGGTTGGACTCGATGATCCCAGGGGTCTTTTCCAACCAGAGTGATTCTGTGAACACCCGACACTGAGCCCTAGGGAAATTATTTGAGTCAAGCTGCTGCATCTGGCTTAGCTCCGGCAAGGGATGGTTGTGGGGGCAGATAGATGGGTAGTGGGATGTAACCTGGGACCTACTCTGAGTGCTAAAATGCTCAGCTAGGAAGGTAGGTGTTGAGGAGGAGGGTGCAATGGGGTGGACCAGGGCGGGTAGGAGCTGTAGGAGTGCTGGCTTTTGTGCTGTGAGTCAGGTGAGAGCCAAGCAATCCCAAATGATTTGTCTGTCCTTGCCATCCACAGAATGACTCCTACCTCACTCGTCCAGATGCTGACCTGCCTGAGTGCTTCCAACAGACTGTGCTGGTCTGGATCCCCATTGGCTTCTTATGGATTTTGGCTCCATGTCATCTCCTGGCCATGTGCAAATCCAAAGCCAAGAAATCATCTGTGACAACACTCTACATCATCAAACAGGTGGAATGGGGCTGAGGGGATGCAGAGGGCAGGCTGGGGCAGCTTGGGATGGACAGGTGGTGAATTGACAGCATCTGTGCTGGAGTCAGGTGTGGAATGGAGAGATAAAAAAATGTAGGAGAGAAGAGCAATGGGCAAGGGCACAATGTGGGACAGAAATGTAAAGTGGGGCTCAAGATGAGGCATATCAACACAGGGGAGGTAACAGCTGGGATGCTCGGGGAGGGAAAGATATGTACCAGAGCCTCTCATCTTGAGGACTGTTATTCTCCAAGCTAAAACAATGGCTGTGCTCCTGTGAAAGTGCTGCAGTTTCACAGGGACCTAAGAAGCTCTCTCAGGCCAGGCCCAGGTTGAAAAGAGTGTGGTGGTGTATGTGACACAGTGCTTTTATACCTAAGTGTGTTGTCACTTACTGGCTCCTGGTGCCCATAATGGGCTGTGTCTCTTGTGGCTGTTGCCCTCTCCCACAGGTCCTGGTTGTCTTGCTGATACTGACTGCAGTGGTGGAGTTGGCCCTGGCCTTTACAGATGACTTAAAGGAAATGAAGCAGGAGCCCCCACCAATTGTCCATTACACAAACCCCAGCCTGTACCTTGTCACCTGGGTAAGAAGCCAGTGGTAAACAGATAAAAGAGATGGAATGTGAGACCGTGGGGCCAAGTGGCAGAAAGTTCCTCCAGCAGAGGTCAGCTGGAGGCCATGTCCACGAGGGAAGTGCAGGCTGGTAGATGGGTAGGGACTAGCTTTGAACATGTGTTAGTGGTGTGTGGAAGGGCGGTAAGTTGAGGGTGGGGTCTGGTCATATGGTGCTGCCTTCTTTTATCCTTAAAACTGAGATAGAGCCTATGACCAACATGGTAGCTGAACTTTGTGTCAGAAGCGTTAGTAGTAGCATTGTGACTTTCATAGTGTGACGTTGCATAGTGTGAGTATCAGACTGTAGCTTGCTGCTCTGATGTCCTGCAGCTTGCCATGGGTGTTCAGTTTTGTGCAGGGCACTGAGACAGAGGAGAAAGCTGATGACATAGGGGCTGTTAGCTGGAGGGGACGTGCACATGGAAGTTGCAATTACTTTGTGAGAGACATGGCATATTCTAACAGTCTCAACAAAGTGAAAATGCTTGAGTGGTGTATTTAAAAGTGAAAGTAACACCCCCGTTTGCTATCCTGTGTATTTTCTCATATCATTTAGTTTCACTTATAGCATTCATGTGAGAATATAAGCCATGGGGACTGCCCAGAGAGGCTGCACTGCAGGATCTCTGATCTGGCTTTAGTTCCAGGTCTGGAGGCATCATGAGGGAGACAGGGTGTGACTCCACGTGTGGGCATATCTGAGAGCCTGGTGTGAGAACAGCTACAGAGAGAAATAATGCCTTGCTGTAGCATCAGCTTTTCCTATGAGTAACCTGATCTTGTATCTTCCTGAGATAAACCTTTGCCCTGTGCAATTAACTCCAAAGTTTATGTAGGGTTGGCATTGAGCTTAGGCACTGGGAGCTCAGTGTTTTCAAGGCAAGGAATCCCAAGGCAAGGATGTGCTGACATCCCAGGACACGTGCTCTATAGGCACATTTAGAACCCAGACCTAGTCCTGCAGCCCTGCTTGAACCTCTGACTGATTTTTTTTTTCTTCCCTCAGTTCCTAGTCCTGGTGATCCATGATGTGCGACGCTACTCTTTGTGCAAAGACTCGTGGATACTTTTCTGCTTCTGGATACTGTCCCTGCTTTGTGGGGCATTGTCATTCCAGTCACTCGTCCGGAAAGCCCTGCAGGTTGGATTTGGCAGGAAACTCTGCATTTCCCCATGGTCTTGTTTTATCCCCAAAGAAAGTCCCCTCAGATTTAATCTCTTGCCAAGATCTCATTGATATCACTGAGGTCCCAGCTGCCTTTACAGACTTAATGATGGAAGTCAGGGTGAAGCAGGAAGGGGTGGCAAAGGGAAGCTGAGCCAGGACCCACAGCGAGTTTTGCACTGCCCTGTTGGGCTCAGCCATGTTCACTGTCCTGGGGATGGATCTTGTCTCTGATCGAGGTGGCCTTGAGTCAAGCCCCAGATGTAACCAGGGATCTCCATTCCTGCAGGAACCAATCTCTGACTTGCCACGGTTCATCTTGTTCTTCATCTCTTATGGGGTCCAGCTGATGGTCTTCATTGTCTCAGGCTTCTCAGACATTGCTCCAGAAACAAAGGAAATCTGGAAGAAGGTACGAGGTCCATGCAGGAGTGAGCTTGGGGTATCACATCCTGGTTGGTGTTGCACAGGACAGGGTGGGTTCCATGCAGACAACTCCTGGCCTCTGTAGGAGTTAAAACCAGAAGGCTTCAGCAAGGGGCACAGTGAGAACTGCAGTCTCTTCATGTGTGCCAAGGGGGATACTTTTGGCTGTGAAGTGGGGGTTCCTGGGGCTGGAGCTGGCACAGTTTGAAACCTGTGGGTTTCCTTAATGGATGAGGATGCTGAATCAACTCATCAAGACTATTCCTCAGCATCAATGATCTGTTGGTACCCACTTTACTTTGTACCCTAGAACCCAGAGGTGACTGCTTCCTTCCTGAGCTCCATCACCTTTGAATGGTACACCAGGTGAGCAGGACTGTGTGGGAGGTTGGGCTGGTGAAAAGCAGGGGGCTTTAGGGCTGAGCCAGTGCTATTTCGAGGAGCCTGTAGCACTGACTGCTTTGGAGTTAGTCTTGAGAGGCAACTACATTTGGTGCAGTCTGTGCAGCCTGAGCTCAGGGACAGGCAGGGTGCAAAGGCTCTGCTGCAACAAGGGCTCTCCCTCAGGTGCACTATGGCACACTTGCTGAGGGGAGATTTTTCTGCCCACAGCATAGTTTTCAAGGGCTATCGCAAGCCTCTGGAGATAGAGGATGTCTGGGAATTGAAAAGTGAAGATAAGATACAGGCCATTTACGCTGTTTTGGAAAAGAACATGAAGACTGCAGTGAGGCAGGCACAGGCAGAACTGGAGTCGCGGAAACGCAAGAAAAGGCGCTGTGAGAGTGTTCCAGACCACGGGAATAACATGAGCAAGGCTCAGAGCCAAGACATCCTGGTGCTGGTAAATCTCCTACTCTTCCTACTCCATGAGACTCAAAGATCCAGGTCCAGCCTTGGGGAATAGGGTCACCTCACCTCTCTGCTGCCTCCTTTGCTGGGTTTTCCCCTCTTTGATATCATGGGGCCAGGGAAACCTGTGACAAGGTCTTTCCTGTCCTCAGCTAATTGCTGTTTTGAGAGCATCCTCAGCTGAGCATGTTTTGAGAGACAAAGAAAGCCTCTGTCCTTCAGAAAGACAGAAAATGGCCTCAAGCTCACAGTACAATCAGCTCTCCTGTCTCTGTCTTTCCCTACCCCAGATACTTCTCATCCACAAGGTCAGAATGAACATCACTCTGTGATCACCCCTAGCCTCAGATTCTTCCTAGAGTGCCTGATTTTTGGCCTAAGAGGTTCAGGCTTGTCTGGGGTTTGCAACAATTGTCTTTGGTGCTCAAGGGTGGTGTTGGTTCTGGGGATGTATGACATGAGCAGAGATCAGCAAGGGGGGGAATATGAAAGCAATAAAACTAAGGCTTCACCAGGATATCTCATCTGAGGTCTGTGAGGTTGCCCTGGAACCATCCTTTCAGGTGCAGGAAGTCTACAAAACCAGCTCCTTTACTTCTGTGTGGCCTTCCCTCTAGGAGGAGAAGCAGCCAAAGAGGAAGAAGAGAGACAAAGGGGACTCCAGTCCTCGCAAGGATTACCCCAGGGGTTGGCTGGTGAAAACACTGTGCAAGACCTTCTGGCAGAACCTTGTGATGTCAGTGGCTTTCAAGCTGGTGCATGATGCACTTGTGTTTGTCAGCCCCCAGCTGCTGAAGTGAGTTCTTTCTCTCTGTCCCTGCCCTGGCCTGGTATCGCATCCATCCCCATGACCTCCCCATGTGCCCTGCACCCACCCCCAGCATCTCTCAGACCCACACCCTGGGGACTTTTTGTGTCTTCACCAGAGGTGTGAGAATGTGTTGGGCTACACCTTAATAGAGAACTGGTCTGAGCTTGCTGCCTGCTCTTATAGGTGAAATTTTAATCCCTGCTGCCTACATGCTCTGTTATGCAGTCCCACTCTCTCCCTGAGGAGAGTGCTGCCTCTTCTTTGGGACACTTCACCAATCAGTCCAGCCCAGATCAACAGGACCTGTGCAGTTTGTTTTGCAGAGCTACACGGTCTCTGTGGATGATCTGACATCAGTGATCCACTGCTACATGCAAAATACTGTGTCCTTGGCAGAGCAGGGACACGCAGCAGAACAGGGGTCCCCAGGCTGCTGAGCACTGAGCCAGCTGTGTATAATGGTCTCTCTCACTGCTCTCATAAGAATACTCTCCCTCTGTTGGTTGGGAGCATCTTGCTCAAGTCTGTCTCAGTAGTGTGAGGGTCTCGTGATCTTCTTTACTCTCTAGACTGCTGATTGCCTTTGTGTCGGATGAGGAGGCCTTTGCCTGGCAAGGCTATCTGTATGCCATCCTGCTCTTCCTGACGGCCCTGATCCAGTCCCTCTGCCTGCAGCAGTACTTCACCTTGTGCTTCCATCTTGGCATCAACGTGCGGGCCAGTCTCATTGCTGCCATCTACAAGAAGGTTGGTATGGCCCTATGATCACTCCCATTGGCTTCCTCTGCACTGGGCTGAGACACCAGCATCCATTGCCTGCCCCATCAACCTGAGGCAGCTGGTGTGTATGCCCCTTACTTCCCAGGAAAACACAGGGTGAGCTTGGCTTGTGGGACACCCACCCAGATCTGGGGACACTCTGGATACTAGTTCTGCCCAGGACCTGGGTGCTGCAGCCACGTGTTGGACAGCTTTCAGTGGCCAAGGGAGGTTTCTCTTCAGAGCACTGCAACACCTGGGGCAGCTGGTGCTGGGATTCCTGCATGGGGATGTGTTTCCTTGCCAGTAGCAACCAGTGGCTCCTGGTGTGTAGGCACAGATGACAGCATCTGTGACCAGCAGAGATGCACCAGGGGCAAACCCAGGAGCATTTTCAGCCTGCCCTGCTATTTCCCTGTTCTGTGCTGTACTGTTGGAACTTAGACTGCTCCCAGAGCAGCATGTGGTGACTAGGCTTTCTCTCTCCAGGCACTGACCATGTCCAGCGCCACCCGCAAGGAGTCCACAGTGGGAGAGACTGTGAATCTGATGTCGGCTGATGCCCAGAGGTTCATGGACATGGCCAACTTTGTTCACCAGCTGTGGTCATCCCCCCTGCAAATTATCGTGTCCATCGTCTTCCTCTGGGGAGAGCTGGGCCCCTCTGTCCTGGCTGGCCTTGCCGTCATGCTGCTGCTTATCCCCATAAATGCATTCCTGGTCTCCAAGTCCAAAGCCATCCAGGTCAGTGATCCCTCCTTGCCCTCTCACTTCTGCGACCCTCTGTTATTTACCTCACTCATTTTCCAGACTTCCCTATGCCTCCTTGTTATGCTGCAGACCTTTCCTAGCCTAGGAAGCTCATCTGGCTTGGGCTTAGGATGCCTCTAGCCTGAACTAGGGGGTGATCAGCTGAGATGAGCTGGAGGCAAGTGAGATCTGTTCTCAAGATGAATTTGAACAGGTTTTCTGCAGTCTTGAGGACTGAAACTGAGATATTGCCAACCATAAAATAAAGCTCTAGCTTCTGCCTGGCAATAAGGCTGTCCAGAACCTCAGGGAACCAAGGTCCAGCTTTGTGGGATGGCTCCTCTGGGCTCTAGAACCCAGCCTTCCCTTCTCTGTGACAGCCATTATGTATTTCCAAGTATGAGCTGCCGTGTTTTGAGATGAATTGGCTCTTCTTTTTTGTAGGTGAGGAACATGAAGAACAAGGATGAACGCCTGAAAATAATGAGTGAAATCCTCAATGGAATCAAGGTGAGCAGTAGTGTGGAAGACCATCTGGGCAGCTGCTGCACCCTTCTTCTTGGTGCTGGTGTACCTGGAGGCAGCACACCTGTATAACTTTGCAGTACCAGCTTTACAGTTGGGGTATCAAATCCTCAGTCTCTGCAATTCCTTTGGCTTCCTCATTTTTTTGAAAGGTGGCTGGGAAGGAGCTCTGAGTACATGGACTTAGGAGCCACAGGGTTTTCTGGATGGCTGTGGTGGTGAGCAGCCTGCCATCTTGGCAGAGGGAGTGGTAGTGGCCTGTAAGCCAAGGATGAAAAGTAGGAATGCTGTAGGGAACTGCTGTAAGCCATGGGGCAGGACAGGCACGATGTGATGGCCAAACAGGCTTCTGAGCAAGTGAGATGCTGGTGGTGGAGGTGCTGGCCACCAGCAAGCTGAATGTGGAGGTAGACAATCTTCTGAGGCCAGCATTTTCTCACACCGCTCATCCTACAGATCCTGAAGCTTTTTGCCTGGGAGCCCTCATTTGAGAAACGAATCAATGGGATTCGGGCACGTGAGCTCAAGGACTTGAAGAACTTCAGTTACCTGCAGTCAATTTCTATCTTCGTGTTCACATGCGCCCCCTTCTTGGTGAGTGACAACAGGTCTGGGGTTGGGCTATGCCCAAGGAGATGACAGAGATTTGGAACCTTGGCTGGAGTGCTTCTGCAGTGAGGAAGGGCTGGCTGACAGACAACTGGTCCTGGCTTCTGGCAGGAGACCTGTGATGGAAAAGGGTCCCATCAGAGTGGTGAGACAGTGCCCAAAGGAGAAGGGATGTAGGAAGGGAACAGATCCCCAGCAAGAAGGCACTGCTTAGGCCTTAGGGGTGCATAAGGGGTTGAGCTGCACCCAACCACACTGAGAGTGGCTTTCCCTGCTCTCTGTCCTAGGTCTCCTTGGCCAGCTTTGCTGTCTACGTGCTGGTGGATGAGAACAATATCCTGGATGCACAGAAGGCCTTTACTTCCATCTCACTCTTCAATGTGCTGCGCTTCCCCATGACCACACTGCCCTTGGTCATCTCTTCTATGGTGCAGGTCAGCCCTCACATACGGCAGGAAGTGCAAGGGGGTTTTATGATACCTCTGCCTAAACCAGCACATGGGGCTCGCATGTGTGGTGGACCTAGTCCTTGGACACCAAGGAGTCAGTGCCTCGCAGCAGGGTGGGACAGGACTCACATACCTGACACAGAGTTGGGGGTCAGAAGTTGGGGCCGGTGCTTGGGTGGGAGCTGTGTGTGTTGAGTACACTGCTGATGCGGCTCCTGACAGCCCACCTGGCTGTGCCACATGCCTACATACCATCCTCTTTCTGCCGTGACAGACCAATGTATCAACTGCAAGGCTGGAGCGCTACCTGAGCGGAGAAGACCTGGACACCTCAGCTATCCACCACGACCCAGCTGCAGGTAGGTGAACCCTCAAGCCCTCTGTGGGTCACAGTCTAGCCTAACCCTGAGCTTTCCCAGCTCTGAAAGATGGCTCTTTGCTGACAGGTAGTGCCGTGCGTTTCTCAGAGGCCACCTTTGCCTGGGAGCGGGATGGCAACGCTGCAATACGAGAGTGAGTGCTTTGCGCTGCATTTGGAGCAGGGAGGGGGACAGAGGTAGATCTGTGGTGTTCACTGGGGCTGGCAGTCACTTCTCATACTGCTGCTAGAAGGGAATGCCCCAGAGACACTGTTCTGTGCTGGTCCCCCATGGCAGCCAGCAGGTGAACTGACAATGCAGCTTCCTTAGCCCTCCTGTCTTTTCAGTGTCACTCTGGACATTACACCTGGCAGCCTGGTAGCTGTGGTGGGAACTGTGGGCTCAGGCAAATCTTCGTTGGTGTCAGCCATGCTTGGGGAGATGGAGAATATCAAGGGACACATTAATATCCAGGTGAGAGGAGCTGGCTGGTGATGGGGTCTGTGGAGTTACCTGGGTTCCCAGGGGGGTGACAGGAGGGCAGAACTCATCTTGGAGTGGTGGCTCAGGGAAAGGACAGGTTGCAGGAGGTGGCAGCGCTCAGGATGATACTCTCATGAGTACCTGTTCTGGTGTCTCTCTTTGCAGGGCTCCATGGCCTACGTTCCCCAGCAGGCATGGATCCAGAATGCCACCCTGAAAGACAACATCCTTTTTGGGTCAGAATTGGATGAAGCCAGGTATCAGCAGGTCATCAAGGCCTGTGCTCTCCTTCCTGACTTGAAACTACTGCCTGCAGGTGACCAGACAGAGATTGGAGAGAAGGTATCAGCTCTGGGCACTATGGTTTCCCATAGCCCCCGCATCAGAGGACAGACCTGTTCACCTGTGCCGGTTCAGTGCTCAGAGATGCCTTTTCCTATCCAGGGTGTTAACCTGAGTGGGGGCCAGAAGCAACGAGTCAGCCTGGCCCGGGCAGTGTACAGTAATGCAGACATCTACATTCTGGATGACCCCCTGTCTGCTGTGGATGCTCATGTGGGCAAGTACCTCTTTGAGCACGTGCTGGGGCCAAAAGGGCTGCTGCAAAAGAAGGTGAGCATTCCTGTCCTCCTTCCCACCTCCTGGCCAAGCAGGCACTGCCATGGTATTGACCCGTTCTCAATCCAGAGAAGGCTGAGGTTACTTGCTTGGACAGTGAGGGCTCCTGTGGCTTCACATGGGGCTGCAGTAGGCAGGAGAGGCCTCATGGATCCTCAGACAAATGCTCCATAGCCAGGCAGCGATAAGCAGAGAGGTTCCCAAGGAGGATGGAGAACCTGCAGGCCCTTGGCCAGGGGGTGAGAGGTGCTCTGATGCTCACTACGCTGCCATCACTGTGTTGCAGACACGGATCTTGGTGACACATGGAATCAGTTTCCTGCCCCAGGTCGATAACATTGTGGTGCTGGTGGCAGGAGCAGTATCTGAACACGGCTCCTACAGAACCCTGCTTGCGAACAAGGGGGCTTTTGCCCAGTTCTTGAACTTGTACGGCAGCCAGGAGGAGGGTGCTTCAGAGGACAATGCCGCAGGTACTGAGAACACAACAGGACTGCGGCGCTTAGCGGGGCCCCGTGTGTGTTTGGGATTATGAAACCCCAAGACCTGGTCTGTTACTCTGACCTGGCTCTGTCCAGCCTAGGCCTCAGTGGTGGCTTCTGTGACTCCTTCCCAGCTTCTGGCAATCAGCAGCACAAGGAGTCTCTGCCTAAGAATTGGCTCCAGGCATTGTCTTTCAGCAGCCAGCAGATGATCTGTCTGAATTTTTGCCTCCCATTTTAGTTAGTTTATGTGTTCTGTAATCTTACACAGCAATAGGCTCCATCCCTCTGCGAAGCTGAGGTGAAACAGATCCTTTGGTTTGTTCTAAATGTGCTGTTGGATAACATTTCATCTTTATCATGTCCCCCAGCGCGATGGGGAGGAGTGCTGTCAGGTCAGCTGGATGCTCGTCCTGCCTGGGCTCAGCCCAGCTGCCCAGATGAAGCCTGGCTATTCCTAGGCTATCCTCATATGACCCTTCTTCACTTACTCAGATGCTCCTGAGCTGAAGTGACATGACCTACCAGATCTTGCACCTACCTAGCACAGATCTCTGCTTGAGGTCCCAGCAGTGGTACTAGGATAAGTCAGCAGCAGGAACTGCCTCCATGCAGGCCTATATCTCCTGTCAGTTCTCTCTCCAGCTCAACAGATTTCTTCTTCCTCCTGCTGTACAGGAGTTGCAGCAGGGTTGGAGAAGGTGTGATGAGTGGTGGTAGGACTGCTCTCTCCTCAGTTGCCTAACCCTACCTTCTCACATCCCTGTGTTTGCAGCTGTTGCAGTAGCTGAAGATGAAGAGCACGGTGATGAAGACATTGAACCTTGTGTGGAGGAGGGCCCTGATGATGTGGTGACCATGACCCTGAAGCGAGAGGCCAGCATCCGTCAGAGAGCGTTCAGTCGCAGGTGGGAACTCAACCTGAGTTCTCAGCACTCTCCCCTGCCCCTGTGTTGCTCCCTAGGAGAGTGGGGACCTGGAGGCTTCCCCGCAGATCTCCTGCAGAGAATGGGCTTGGAGTCTCCCTACCTGATCCTCCTGCCAATTGGGTAGGATCTTGACTTTACTCACATATGTGTGTCATGAACTTACTCTGCGGTTGTCCTTGAAACTCCTGCTCCTGTCTGGTTCTGCTTTGGGGATGATTTCATGGCTGCAAATTCCTAGGGCTTCCACAAGGTTTATTCAAAGCTGCCCCAGTCAAACCATTATTTCCCAGCACTGCAATCTCAGTGCATCATAGGAGTAGAGCCTTGGGAGTGTAGGGCCCATCCAGCACCCTATGCTTAATACTGCCTATTACCTTCCTGCAGCCTCAGTAAAAGAAGCACCAGTTCTTTGAAGAAGACAACCCAGGAGGAACCCCCCAAGAAGCTGAAGGGACAGCAACTCATTGAGAAAGAAGCTGTGGAAACGGGCAGGGTGAGATGGATGGATGGATGGATCACTCTGATTCCCTGCTCATTGCTACAAGACCCTGTACAATGTCTGTGGTTCAGAGAAGCTGTTGCTGGTTGTCTGTGGCCCCATTGCAGCTAAGAAACATGGAGAGGGGATGGTATGGGACTGGTGGGTGAGAGGTGGTGTAGAGGAGCACCGTGGACAGCAAGACAGGACTCCCAAGGTTGTGCTGCTTGTCATTGGCTTTGGTTTGCTGGGCAGTAGTGATGGGCTGATTTGATCCACAGGTGAAGTTTTCCATGTATGTGCGGTACCTGCATGCTGTTGGCTTGTGTTATTCTTTCTGGATTGCCATGGGCTATGTTGGACAGTACGTTGCCTATGTGGGGACCAACCTGTGGCTCAGCGCTTGGACTGATGATGCACAGCACTATCTGAACCAGACCTATCCTGCGGAGCTGCAAGACATGCGGATCGGTGTCTTTGGGGCACTAGGAGTGTCACAAGGTGGGAGCACAGAGGACCCTGCTCACCTCAGCTGTGTGGTCCAGAAGGGCTGTGGCTTGCAAAGCCTGTGGCCAGTAGTGCAGCAAGGAACAGGGGACTCAAACTCCTTGCTGCTGCCTTCTTTCTATCTCCTAGCTGAACTGTGGGCAGGTAATTTTAAGCAGCCCACATAAATTGCCCCAAGAGGTGTGTGTTGCCCTCTTAGGTTGTCCTTAACCAGTCTGGAGATAGTGCCAGGACCCAGGGCTTTCTTCCCCTGTGGTGGGATACACTTAACTGGGGCCTACAAGAAGACTATCACAGTGGTTCACTGCAGAGCTGCTGGCATGGAGCTACTTGGTGTACTCCTTGAGCCTAAATGTGCCTGTGGCCCATGTCACACATGAGTCGTGATGACCACCCTATGCTCTCCATGCAGCTCTCTTCCTGCTCTTTGCAACTACCCTGTCTGCTCAGGGTGCCACACAAGCCTCCCAGGTGATGCATCACCAACTGCTCAGCAACATCCTGCGTGTACCCTTGAGCTTTTTTGACACAACCCCGAGTGGCCGCATTGTGAATAGGTTTGCCAAGGTAAGAGAACAGTCCAGACATGGAGATGTTTGTTCCAGCAGGTCTGGGCAGTGGCATAACCCTGTTGCTGTTCAGCACTGCCCAGATTGGCCCAGATCAGGGCCTGGAAGGGGCCAGAGGGGCATGGTGGATGAGAGGCTAACTGTGAGGCAAACCACATCCTGGGCTACACTAGGAGAGAGTGGTCAGCAAATCACAGGAAGCTGTTATTTCCTCTGCTCAGTGCTGGGGAGGCCACAGCTGGAGACTGTCTCCCATTGTGGGGCCACTTGGTCAAGAGTAATGTGGAGAAACCAAAAAGGTTCCAGAGTAGATTATCAAGGGAGGCAGGAGCCTAGGGCTCATGTCCCACAGTGAGAGGTCCCTCTGGTCATGAACTCTCAGCACAATACACAATTTTTGCTTTGTAAACTACAGGCAGGTAGTTTTGCTTGTGCTGCCACTCCACTTCTTTCTTTGATGCCATCTCTTGCTTTTTTGAGAATAGAAATCTCTCTTGAGATCAAGGCCACACACCTGCTGGGTTTGCTCTGAGATGAGGAGTGTGTAGAGCCCAGCTAGGAGATACAAGATGACCAGCTGGTGGCCTGGATGTACCTCTGTGGACCTGCAGTCAGCCTGTCCCTCTTTCTGCCTTAATTCCTGCTCCTGCATCCTGGATCCAAAGATATAGGGACTATAACTTTTTTGTCTATGCAACAGGGGAATATAAGCTTGTTTGTTAAGCCTTTGCCAATCCAAAAGTTAGTGGCCCTCAATGGGGTTGTGACCCTAATAGCAACTCAGTATCATACAATGTATTTGCAAGTGTTACAACAGGATGTGTGGGACTTCCTCTCTGGGGTCACTGACTGCTTCTCCCCTTGTACGCTCCAGGACATCTTCACAATAGATGAGACCATTCCCATGTCCTTCCGCACCTGGATCACCTGTTTCATGGCCATCATTAGCACATTGATCATGATCACCCTGGCCACCCCATTCTTTGCTATTGTTGTCATTCCCTTGAGCATCTTCTACTATTTTGTGCTGGTGAGTTTCTGGGGCTTGAGAGAAGCTTCTGTCCTGCTTAGAGCAGCATCTTTGCTGCCGCTGGGCTTTGTATTGGTAACCAAGCTGTATCTCTCATTTCAGCGCTTCTATATCTCCACGTCACGCCAGCTACGGCGTCTGGACTCTGTCACTAGGTCTCCCATCTACTCCCATTTTGGTGAGACGGTGTCAGGTCTTTCTGTGATACGGGCCTATGGACACCAAGAACGGTTCCTGCAGCAAAACGAGGGCATAATGGACATAAATCAGAAAGCTGTTTACTCCTGGATAATCTCAAATAGGTGAGTTTTATACAGTATGCCACAGCAGAGCCTGCAGCATCTCTGCCCAGGGGCTTCTGGGTCCTGAGGGAAGTCCCCAAAGATGTTGGAGTCACAGAATCACAGAATATTTCTGGTTGGAAAGAATCCCTCAGGTCACTGAGTCCAACTGTACACACAACAACAACAAAAACCAAAACCCTGATCAAACACCAGCACCAAACACACTCAACCAGATAACCCCCTACAATCTCTGCCACTAGAGCGGGTCCTGCAGTGCCTGCATGTTCCTTAAATATCTCCAGGGACAGTGACTCAACCACCTCCCTGGTCAGGCTGCTCCAGTGCCATTATTTACTCTTTCAGTAAATAATCTTTTCCTAATACCCAATGCAAGCCTCCCCTGCCACAACTTCAGTCCATTTTTTCTGGTCCTGTCATTATTCACTTGGGAGAAGAGGCCAATACCCACCTCTCTACAACCTCCTTTCAGGTAGTTGTAGAGGGCAGTGAGGTTTCCCCTCCATCTCCTCTTTTCCAAACTAAACATGCCCAGTTCCCTCAGCCTCTCCTGATGTGGCTTGTTCTCTAGACCACTTGGTAGCTCTCCTCTGGACACATTCCACCACCTCAATGGCTGGAGCCATACATAGAAACTGCTCTTCTAAAGACAAACCTCTTTAGTTTTGACTCAACCATTTATTCACAGGAAATGATTCTTTTATTTTTGATCTCCCGAATCTGGGAAATTTCCCATTGTGTGGTTTTAGGGAATTGAGATGTTAGCTTGAACATGAGTACTTCTGGCTTAGTCTTTTTACACAGCAGTTTTTTGGCTTTCATTGCCATGAATATGATAACGTGAGCAGAGATTCCTGGTCATGATACTGTCTCAGAAAACTGTTAGTGATAGTGAAAACAAGATTTACATTTAAAGAAATACCAGGGAAAGAATTCCCAGGTAAAACTCTGATTTTAATTCATAACCAGTAGAGTCTTTTCTTGAAATAAGATTTGTGAATTCTTGTTTTTCTGACATGAAATGGCTGTAGGAAGTAAGTTCTCTTTTGTCATTGCAAGAATTAAACCCATTAACTTAAACATCTTAAAATGCTCTTTTTTTATTTTGGGGCATGTCTTTTTCTGTGATTCTAGAGCTTTGTTCTTTCTGCAGTGTATACCCTTGTGCCACATATTGGGTTATTGTCTCACACTGTAACTTACTTAAAATTGACTGGAGTCTAAAAATAGTCATTTGCTCATGTTTCTGTCCCAAAAGCTTAGCTATTAACTCGCACAATATAAGTCTGCCAAATACAGGAATGATTGATCTAAGTAAGCTGAAGGAAAAGATGTTTGAATGCTCCCTGTTAACATGTAAATTACATTAACATAATCTTGAATTAATCATATACACTAGCCTGAAAATTGCCTGCTTTTTAATATAATGGGAAAAAGCTACAGAGCTATTTTAGTTATGATTGTGGTGCATATTGACAAGTGTATGCAAAATACAGTTGCCTTCTGATAGATGATTCATGTCCCGTCTTAGCTCCTAATTACTACTTGAAGGTTAAGAGAAAGTCTCCAGGGGCCCTTGAAGCATGCCATGCTGCTGAGCCTGCAGAAACAGCAATGTGTAAGCTGGTGGGAAGCATGAGTACTGTGTTCAGTTTTGGGCCCCCCAGTTTAGGAGGGACAAGGATCTGCTGGAGAGGGTCCAGCGGAGGGCTA
>JAOXOE010000632.1:15995707-16036827 GCA_028565055.1 Phoeniculus purpureus | reverse complement strand
AGTGAGGTCTCCCCTCGTTCTCCTCTTTTCCAAACTAAACATGCCCAGTTCCCTCAGTCTCTCCTGATTGTGGTTTGTTCTCTAGACCCCTTGGTAGCTCTCCTCTGAGCACGTTCCAGCACCTCAATGTTCTTATAGTGAGGGACCCAAAACTGAGCACAGTACTTGAGGTGAGGCCTCACCAGTGCTGAGCACAAGGGCATGATAGCTTCCGTACTCCTGCTGGCCATGCTATTCCTGATACAAGCCAGGATCCTGCTGGCCGCCTTTGCCACCAGGGCACACTGCTGGCTCATATTGACTGTCGACCAGCACCCACAGGTCCTTTTCTGCTGTGCAGCGTTTGAGCCACTCATCCCCAAGCCTGTAGTGTTGCCTGGAGTTGTTGTGACCAAAATGCAGGACCCAGCACTTGGCCTTATTGTACCTCATACAGTTGGCCTTGGCCCATCAATCCAACCTGTCCAGGTCCCTCTGTAGAGCCTTCCTGCTCCCGAGCAGATCAACACTCCCACACGATTTGGTGTCCTCTGCAAACTTGCTGAGAGTTGCCTCAGTCTCCTCATCCAGGTCATCAAAAAAGATGTTAAACAAGACTGGCCCCACAGCTGAGCTCTGAGGGACACCACTGGTGACTGGCTGCCAACAAGATTTCACCCCATTAATCACAAGTCTCTGGGCTTGAGCTTCCAGCCAGTTTTTAACCCAGTGAAGAGTATATTTGTCTGTGCCATGATTCACTAGCTTCTCCAGGAGAATGCTGTGGGAGATGGTGTCAAAGACCTTACCAAAGTCCAGGTAGACAATGTCCACAGCCTTCCACCCACCAAGGCAGCAGGTGGCATGGTCACAGAAGGAGATCAGGTTGGTTAAGCAAGATCTCCCTTTCATAAACCCATGCTGGCTGGCCCTGATTCCTTGGTTGCCCTGTACTTGCTATGACAGTTCACTCAAGATGATCCCCTCCATGGTCTTTCCTGATCTTTCCTGGTACTGAGGTCAGGCTGACAGACCTGGAGTTCCCTGGATCTTCCTTCTGGCCCTTCTTGTAGAAGGGCATCACTTTAGCCACTCTCCAATGATCTGGTACCTCCTCTGTTGACCAGGATTGTTGATAAATGGTGGATAGAGGCTTGGTGAGCCTTGGAGTCTTTCCTTTTGATCTCAGGACCAAGGGTCTTTGTAGGAACTGTTGAGGCTTGGGACAGGGACACCGTCTGTGGGAACGAGACATTTTAGGGAGTCTTTCAAAGGCAGAATGTTGCCCCCTTTAAGTGTCCAGACCCAGGCAGAGTGAGCTGCACTGTCAAGGGCTGAGATGCGCTTGGTGGATTCTGGGAAGAGGCCAATGCTCTAGGACAGGTGGGATTGCAGTGGGGACACTGTCTGGTGTTGGTGTGTAGATGCTTTGGGTTTGTGAGGGTTGTATAGCTGGGGCTCCTCTGGTACATAGCATTACCAACATAGGAGGTTATGTGTGAGACCTCGGGACTGACAGATAAAATGAACTTGTTGCAGAACTGGCCACAGATCACATGTGGAGTCAGTGCAGATACCGTGTGCACAGCATTGGGTTTAGGGCTGGGTGGGCAGGGTTGATGGGTTGCTGTTCTGACTGGTGAGCCCTGTGCTGGGTGCAGGCAGATGCCTCCTCCCGCTGCCCCTCAGCTGTCCTCTCCTGGTGCAGGTGGCTGGCCATCCGCCTGGAGTTTGTTGGGAGCCTGGTGGTCTTCTTCTCTGCACTTCTAGCAGTGATTGCAAAGGGCACTTTGGAGGGTGGCATTGTGGGTCTCTCTGTCTCCTCGGCTCTCAATGTGAGTAAATGAAATATTTCTCTTATTTCAGGACAGGGCTGTTCCTGGGAGCTTTGGGCTGACTGCAGGATGCTGCCCTGCCTCCAGTTCTGATCCATAAACAGGGAATTAGATGGGGTGTTCCATCATCTGGGGAGCTGCTATGGAGCGAGGGGAGCACATATCCCAGTGTGAGGGGGATACTTGCTGATGTGGGGAGGAGCACAGCCCTGCTCTGGATCAGATATGGTGCAGCAAAGCTTTTGAAGGGCTGCGGAGAGGTGATTGTGTCTAGGGAGTGGAGAATTAGGGGCCAGGCCAGGGATGCTCGTGCCCAGGCTGAATCCCTGAGCTTAGTGGGAGGTGGTTGTTCCTGTGTCTTACTCAGCTCTGCATCCTCTGTCTCTGCCCATGCAGGTGACCCAGACACTGAACTGGCTGGTGAGGACAACGTCAGAGCTGGAGACAAACATTGTGGCTGTAGAGCGGGTACATGAGTACACAAAGGTGAAGAATGAGGTGAGTAGACCAGGGTCCAGGCAAACACCTGCAGCACAGCTTGGCGCTAGCCAGCATTGCAAGGTGCAATCTCTCCAATGCTCTTGTGCCCCCAGGCTCCGTGGGTGACAGAAAAGCGTCCTCCTCGTGGCTGGCCCAGCAAAGGTGAAATCCAATTCATTGACTACAAAGTTCGTTACCGACCTGAGCTGGAGCTGGTTCTTCATGGGATCACCTGCAATATCAGGAGCACTGAGAAGGTGAGGACCTCTCTGCTCTGCCCTCACTACACTCTTTCCAGAGTGACACTGTGTTGAAGTTGTTTCTGTCCTCTTGGCTTTGGTCTGTTGCCTGAAGAGGGATTGGATGTGGCTTCTGGAGACTTGAGCTGCAGGGCAAGGACCAAAGAAGGTAGTCTGGGAGACCCATGAGACCAAGACAGAGAGCATCTTCCCTATTTCTTCAACCCTGTCAGCTGGTCTAAATAGCTGCTTCCATAGGTTGGAGTTGTGGGCCGGACTGGGGCTGGGAAATCCTCCCTCACCAACTGTCTCTTCCGGGTACTGGAGGCTGCTGAAGGGACAATCGTCATTGATGATGTGGATATAGCGACAATTGGCCTCCATGACCTGCGCCAGAACCTCACCATCATTCCCCAGGTGAGCCAATCCCTACGTTTCAAAGTCCCACTGCTGCATGGCCTCTTCAGATTCTATTACCTGGTGCTGCAGAGAGTCCAAGTCCTGTGAGCACTCTGTCACCACCTCCCTTGTCCAGCTGCAGCGAGTGGGGTAGGCAGAACAAGGCCAAACTTAGGAGCTTGGAGCCATTGCCCCTGCAGCAGTACAGTTGAGCATGGTGTGCTTCCAGGACCCCGTGCTCTTTACTGGCACGCTGCGGATGAACCTGGATCCGTTTGACCAGTACACAGATGACGAAGTCTGGAAGGCCCTCGAGCTGGCTCACCTGAAGAAATACGTGCAAGACTTTCCTGAGGGGCTGCTGCACATTGTGAGTGAGGGAGGAGAGAACCTGAGGTGAGCAGAGGAGTGGAGGTGTTCCCAGCTCCCCCTTCTTCCCCTGCTCTCAGGGAACAGCCTGCAACAGCAGCTTCCCACAGACTGGCTGTCCAAGGATGAGGGCACAGAAGATTCTGGAAGTGAACGTGGCAGAAAATGGTCCTGAAGTTAGGGCTGTAAGGGAGCCAGCATGAGCCAGCCCTTCCATGGTGGCATAGAGAGCAAGATGCTATGCTGAGGAACATGGTGATCAGGGTGGCAAGACCAGGGAGAGCTGAGCAGGAGCGGTGTTAGGGTCAGGGTGGTGTGTTACAGTAGGCTTGCAAATGCCCTGCACCTTCCGCCTTCTTAATAACTACTGTTCCCCACATCACCCCAGTGTTGGGCAGCGGCAGCTTGTGTGTCTGGCCCGAGCCCTTCTCCGCAAAGCCAAGATCCTCATCCTGGATGAAGCAACAGCAGCTGTAGATCTGGAAACAGATCATTTAATCCAGACAACGATCCGGAGCGAGTTTGCTGACTGCACAGTCCTTACTATTGCCCATCGCCTCCATACTATCATGGACAGCAACAGGTACTGTAGGGCAATACTGTGGGGCAAAGGGAATAATGAGGATCTGGACTCCTGGGCTGGGGCAAGAGATGTTCAGCAGCTGAAGTGAGGATGCAGCCAGAGGGGCAGGGGTGAATGCAGTGCCTGGGACAGCAACATGCAGGGGTTCCAGAAGTGATGGGTGTCCAGGCAGTAGTAATGCCTTTGCAGGGAGGAACATTTTTGGGACCCTTTACAGCTACAGACCGTAGAGGTGTTGACACCTTATGTGTGTCACTGTGCCAGCACAGGGAGGAAAGCTGTGACCTTATCTCTGTGCTGGGAGGAGGTAAACCTTATAATGTGGCTGTTGGAGTGAGGGCTGGTAGGGTAGGGCTGTAATTCTGGCACCAGCATGACCAGCTTGGATTCTGGGAGCTCAGATCTTCTTGTTTCCTGCTGCCAGGGTGATGGTGCTGCAGGCTGGGAGGATTGTGGAATATGACAGCCCTGAGGAGCTGCTCAAGAAGGATGGAGTCTTTTCTGCAATGGCAAAGGATGCTGGCATCAAGAATGCAGAAACCACTGTATTGTAGGTGGAGTGGAGCAGCGTGTTGGAGTGTGCATGGGCAGCTCCTTCTCACTGGCACCTACTGCACAGGCACTGGAATCTCCCTGCAGCCAAGCTGCTCAGGAATTCACCTCTTTGCAGCTGGGACGCAGAGAAGGTGATTTCTCTGGCTGTTGGCAACTGGGATCTCGACTTGAGCAAGCTGTTAACCTTCCTACCACACCCTGCCAGACTAGTGCACACTAGTCTGGAGCTGCACAGTTTCTTCTGGTATAAAGGAGGAAAGCTATTTGCCAAGCAGGGAAACCATGACCCCGCCTTGGGGGTCTTATTTTTTGTACTTCACCGTGCCAGAGAAACCTAGTTGAGATGCTTTTGGACTAGAATGAAATTTGCCGTTTAATCTAAGTGAATGTTGTAATTTATTTACTTTTTGTTACTGTTCCTGGTATTCCAACTAAAGATCTACTAAGCCGTGCTAAATATGCTTTAAACCTGGCTCATGTTTTGGGGAAGTGGAAAACATGGATTATGCAGACACACATGGGTGGGAAGTCCAAATCACATGGCACAGCTCTACCCAGGCACAAACACTCTGGCAGTGGAGGTGAAGCCAGGGCCTGCCCACCTTCCCTGTGACGGCAGCTCCCACTGAGTGCAGCACAAGCAAATGAAGGAACCTCTGGGATGACACTAACTACTCATGGGGCAGACTGTGGGCTGTGGCTCCAGACCAATGGAGACAAGCTGGAGAGGTGCAGGCATGCACAAGGCTACACTGAAATACACACACACACACACACACACAGTGGTTCCTATAGACAAACTCTTGATTCGTTTGTTTTTGGCCATGAAAATGCCAGCTATTCACACTGACCCCAGCTGCTGGTATGCTGGGAGCCTGTGCCCATGCGCTCACTGCTTAAACACTGAACAGTGGAGACTTCTTTACTGTGCAGGTAACAAATCCCTGGAACAGGCTGCCCAAGCCAGTTGTGTAGTCTCCTCTGGAGATACTCAAAACCTGTCTGGATGCAGTCTGGTGTAATGTGCTCTAGGCAACCCTGCTCCAGTGCTAGGAGGTTGGACTAGATGATCCCTAGACACCCCTTCCAGCTTTGATGGGTCTATGATTTGTGAAACCTTGGCTGGTGACAGGAGGGACAGAAGCCACCAGCACTTATTGTAACACAGCAGCAGGGGAATAGAGGGCAGTGCAATCACATAAACTTAAAAATTTTTCTGTGAGGATTTCCTAGTACCTGGGCTGGCACAAATACCAAGACACAATGGATCCCTCCAAAAGGTTACTGATCCCTCATGGTCTGTAGAAGGCCTGTAGGCTTTGCCCCCTGCTCAGCACTGTCAGACTGCTCCCAGCTCTCCAGACATTTGCACAGGAACCTCCTCTACACAAGGGCAAATCTTTATTAACAGAGCAGCAGTACAGCAGATACAAACACCACTCCAAGAGAAGAGAGCTTCCCTCTTTCAGAGCACAGCAGCAGCACGTATGAGACACCACCCAGAGCAGAGGTCCCCACATCTGTCCCCAGGAGGGCCTTGCCCTCCCAGAACATCAGCACCATCTCCAGTTTGCTGTAGGAAAGCGCAGATGGGGCACTCCTGGTCAAATCCCCCAAAAACAAAGAGCCTGTGTTTTGGTTTTTTGCCCTGCCCCAGCCCAGAGCAGCGAGGTGGACGTGTTAGTTTGAAGATAGGTCTTATGCACTGGAGATACTGCGCTGACAAGGGAAGAGTACATTTAGGACCCCTGGCTCACCTGGCAGATAAGAACCTGATGGCTGCTGCTAGCAGAAGAGCTTGGAGAGGCCCAAGCTCCTGGGGAAGAATCACCAGCTCGGGGCTATGATGTGGAGGCTTTCAAAGGCCAGGGCAATCCCAGCCCTCAAAGCTTAGCTACTTCTGAGAACCTCAGAGCTGCTTCCCCAAGTAGTGTGTAGATGTCCAACCCTGAGGTCCTGCACAGCCAGGCAAGATCAGGCTTCTGCTGCTGATAAGGCACTGGGAGCATGTTTGCAAGGGTGAGTTGCTTGTAAGACCACTTGGCTAAAGACAGCTCCCAAAAATTCAGCATTAGCCTTCCACTACTGAAACCCAGAGCAGCTCCTCTGCCTTGGTTGAGCCTTACCCTCCCGGGCCATGGTCCCAAGCTTTGCTCCCCTGCTCTCAGATGGACACAGGAGGCTTCCTGCT
Source organism: Phoeniculus purpureus (assembly GCA_028565055.1). Lineage (NCBI taxonomy): Eukaryota > Metazoa > Chordata > Aves > Bucerotiformes > Phoeniculidae > Phoeniculus > Phoeniculus purpureus. The sequence continues at coordinate 16,030,197 of JAOXOE010000632.1, read as the reverse complement.
CCTGCCTGCCCATACTTCCCAAAAAGGGAGGTTGCAGACAGCATGGTGGTGCCCATGAGGAACTCTGCCTCAGGGCAAAGCAGTAGGGACCAGTAGGATGGCCAGCCTCCCTGAGGCTTCTGGCAGGAACAAAGCAGAGGGTGCAGGCTCCTACCTGCCCACTGCCTCACGTGTACTCTGTCTTCCGGATGTAACTGGAAGGCACATAGCCCTGCTTCCCGTGTGCCTCAGCCAGCCACCACTCCTGATTGCCTGTGATGTCCTCAAACTGCAGGATTCTGAGTCTCTGGTTAGCCAACACACTCAGCTCATTGGTGTTTCGGCCTTTGAAGGTGTAGAGAGCATAATAGACCTGTCAGACAAAGGAAGAGCATCAGCTGGATAGTCACACCACACAGCCTTGCTTGTCACATTGCAAAGGATGTGTAGGCTTTTTGCTGTTTCCCCCAAGCAGTGACAGCCCCAGCCCCATCGTGGACTCTGATGGTGCTGTCTCCACCTGTCCACCCCCATTTTCAGCCTATTTTTCTGCCTCTGCACCTCTTTCCGTTGGAGAAAAGGTTTTATCCTCCACCTCAGTCCCCTGGGATAAAGCAGCCCCCACCTCCCACCATTCACTGGTCACTGCCAGGGAAGAGAATGATTCAGCCTGTGGTATCCCCAGACCCCTGGGGAGGCTGAGGGCTCACCTGGTTGCCCTCTGACTCGCTGCTCTCCAGCCCAGAGTCTCTGTCCTCCACTGAGGGCATGGGCCTGAGATGCCTTTTGGCCGGGTGCCCATTGCGAGATCTGGGGCTGCTGCCCAGCTCAGGGTGGCCATAGTGGCGCTGAGATGTCGCTGTACCAGCCTCCTGCGGGGGTGTCCTGTCACTAGAGCCAAGCTGAGGCAGAGAGGGAGAGTCTGTCTCTGAGGAGGGCTGTTGGTCTGCCGGGGAGGCCAAGTCCTGCAGGGGTTTCTGAGTGAAGGAGACGGCTGCTCCGCTGGGGCTGAAGGTCAGCATGCTGTTGCTTTGAGGAGAGGAGCTGCTGTGCTCAGACTCGTTGGAAGAGTGGCTGCCCACAGAGACATCTGACTGGCTGCGGCGTGGGTTGTAGGGCTTCAGAAATGAGCTGTATACAAAGCCCTTGGTCACTGCAGAGAGAGAGAGAGAGAGAGAGAGACTGGAAGTGAGCTCAGACAGGGGTGCAGAAGTACCAGAGGTGGGGAGCCACAGCAAGAGCCAAGCAGCCACCTACCCCCATTGTCTATGAGCCAGCGATTCTGGCTGCCCATGGGGTCCTTCTTCTTGATTACACCCACGATATCTCCTTCCAGCAGTGAGACATCCAGGTCTTGGGCAGCATTGAAATTGCGGTCTGCTTGGAAGAGGCTGTCTGGGGGATAGCGGGCCAGCAGGGCAGCACGGATGTCTTCTGACTGCAGGAGGTAGCTTGGCTGCAAAAGAATAAAGCAAGAGTGAGTGGGTGCTCTGGGCTCTGCAAACCTGACACAGGGCAGAGGGAACTCACCAAGCCAATAAGGGGCTGCCGCCGGGCAGACTGCCGCTCCATGGTCTTCCTTTCAAAAGACTTCTTGGGAGCTGCCTGAGGCTCTGGGAAGAAGGTGAAGGTCTGGAGTTGCTGGAGGACTCGACTGTGCTCATCCTGGAAGATGGCAATGAGGTTCCCCTCCCTGCTGGACACCTTCAGCAACTGGAACCAGAATAGGTTTGGAGATCTTGATTAGGTCACAGCTGCTGGGAAATGTGGCTAAGTGCTACAGCAGACACCACACCAGTTCCTGGGCCAAACTGGCCTCTGAATCCTGCCTGCAACTTACACCAGGCCCAGAGCTGCACTCCTGTCTGGACTCAGTTCTGAGTCACCCCTAAACTAATGACCAGGCAAGTACTCTCCTGCTCACTGGTCTAGGAGCAGCCAGAGCCTTCATCATCTCTAGCACAACTGCATCACTGTCACTGATCACCACAATCACTGCTCTGACAGCATCCCACAGGACCCCTCCCCAAAACATTTCTGGCCTGAAACTGCAGAAACAGCAGCTTCCCCCACAAGGATATGGGTCCCAGAGAGGCTAAAGAACAAGCTTTACATATCAGAGCACTGACTGTGCTCTAGGAACCCACCGACAAAAGGGGTCTCAGCTCCTCCAGGGCCAGTTGCACGAAGTCGCAGTGTGCCTTGGCATAGCCCTGCAAACAGCTGGCAAACAGCTCCTTAGCAAAGCGCAGGAACTGGGGTAGCTCATCCAGCAGCTGGGCGTTAAGGGCTTCGTAGTTGTTGCGAGCTGATTGCAGCTCCTCCAGCGTTCGCTTGTCCTTCAGCTTCTCCGCTCGCTCTGTGCAATTGTGGAAGTCAAGGAGCTTATCAAACCGTTTCTGCACCAACTTGTGGGGCCCCGCAAACATACTCAGCAGCTGGTTCAGGGGTGAGGTTACCAGTCGTTCCGTTCGCTCTTTCTGGTGGACAGGTGAGATGCAGAGAGCAGGTGAGATGATGGTGAACACCAGCAGCTCACCCTGCAGCACACAACCTCCTCAGGACAGCATAGGGTCTGTCTGGCAACCTTCAGAGTTCCAGAGGTCCCTTCCAACAGGAATTACTCTATGTTACATAAATGTGCCAGTGTAGGCAACATTATGGGAGCATCTGAACCACTCAAAGGCGTAATATTTCAGGTAGGGCTCAGAAAAATGAACATAAAATTGTATCTAACAGCCATGCTCAGTACACATCATGAGCTCTCAGGAGAGGAGAGGAGAAGAGAGCTGGACAGAGTACTCACACCTCTCCCAAACTGTGTTACCCTCCCAGCAGCCTATGTGACTGCAGCAGTACCCCTGGAAGGGCCTTAGAGGGATGCCCCAGAACAGGAGAGCATAGCCCCACTCACGAAGTTAGAGAAGAGTTGGTCACTAATGAGTCGATTCACTTTCTGGAACTGGTCCAAGTCCCCACTGCCCTTTTCTGTGCACAGGTCCCACATGCTCACTGCTGCCAGCGCCTTCATGCAAGCTGACTCCTGCACCAGGGACATACAGTCAGTACAGCCATGCTTGTAGACCACAAGAAGCCTCTCAAGGGCAGCCTGGGCACTCAGAAACCACCACCCCACCAGCAGGGCTGGAGACAGGGTCCTGGCCAGAGGCACTGAGGGTGCACACCATGCAGGCAGGAGAGGCAGGGCATGGCAAGCCCCATGGGTTAGGCATCACACCCAAGCTGACTCACCCGGACATGCTGCAGGTAGAGGGAAAGGTCCCGGATGAAGGACTTGATAAGCCGCTCCTGCATCCGGAAATTTTTCTCTGTCTCTTCAAAGGCTTCATCCTTCAGCTGTGAGAGGAAATGTCTTGAGGGAGGCAATGCAGGACAACCAACACCTCACAGAGAGACAGATGTGGGGACTCCTGCCCACAAGCCAGACAGCAAAGGTGGGTGATTCTGACCCTAAGCTCACTTTGCCTTGCTGCCTTGGATCAGAGCTGTTCACCAGGGAAGGAGTGTGAGGGAACAGCAGATACCATTACAGAAGCACCACATAGGGTAAGTGCACTGGGAGCTGATGCATGTTACCTGGGGTGCAAAGCCTGTGAGATGCTTGAGGTGGCTGCTCACACGGTTGGATTTCTTGATGATGGAGTGAAAGTTGAGCTTGGAGATCTTCTCCATGAGGCTATCCTCATCCCCTTTCCGGTACTTTAGCACTAAAGAGAGAACCCCTGTCAGCACAACACCCATGTCTTACAATGTCCCACTAACAATTGCTTTGGTGGTCTCCCCTTCTCTAAGTCTGTGCAGTTCCACATACTTCCTCACATCATACCCATACGTTACCTTAAAAAACACCATTGTGTCACCACAATCCCCTATTTGGTTCGCAGCATGCCCTACAGCTTGAGAACCACCATTGAACCACTTCTACAGATTATGCATCAGATATGACATGGGAGATGGATACAATAATCACTGGACATAGAGAAGGCAATGACATTATTACTTTAGCAAATACAAGCAGCCATTACAGGCAACCTACGTCATCACAGCTTCAGCAGGACTCTTGTGGAAAAAGTCTAAGACTTGGATGAGTCAGAGTCTTCAAAGAGAAAACAGGGAAGTTGTCTGGCAGATCAAAGGGAATAATTTTCTCCCTTGGTTCAGTTCCAGGGAAGCTTCTGTGTCCAGTTTTGGTTCCCCCAGGTCAAGAGAAGTGTGGGAGAACCAGAGCTCCTGATCCACAGGGAGAGCTCAGGCCCTGAAAGGAGAGCTGAGGGAGCTCAGCCTGTCTGGGACATGATGGAAGGGAATCTGCTCACAGCCAGCAGCTATCTGAAGGGCAGCTACAAAGATGACGGGGTCCTCTGAGCGGTGCTACATAATACAGGGAGGCAGCTTGGGAGCTTCAGGGTGGATCAGGGAGCAGAGCACCACCTCAGAGGTGGTGCAGCCCTAGCCCAGGTCAGAGTGTCTATGAAATCTCTGTCCTTGAGGATCAGAGAGAATCGTCTGGAGGGAGTGATGGCTGATGAGAGCCAATGTTTGGGACAGTCCTGCTCCAAGCCAGAGGCTGGACAGAAGACCTCAGAGGTCTCTGCCTTTGTAGGCAGCACCTCTGCAATTCTGTCCTGTCTACAGATACACCTTCAAACTTAGCCTCTCAGTAAGACAGAGACTGTCCTAGCACATTAATTCCCTACTTATTTAAAATAGCATTCTTTAAAACATTATTATTTTCTCTTGCACTTTTAAAATTTATTTAACAGCCATGTGGTCAGCAACTGCCTACATTTTATATCTCTGTATCACAAGGAACAACTAAAGTCAGATGTATATTGCACCAGTTTAAGTACTGTGTGTCATGTTAAGATTTTTTTAAAATGCAGCTCTTCTCAGCCTGTCTGTGAGGGCACAGACTTTGGGAGCAGATTCCCTTCACAACTGTGGTTGCCAGCTAAAGCTCAGGAGCTGACAGATGCCAGCCTCAACACACCCACTTCTGCCTCTCTCCCCACAACACTATCCAGTTACTCACCCAGGTCCTTGCGGCGTTTGTACTCGTTGATGTTGACATTGATTTCTTTGACTGCGAGGACAGCAGCTGTGAGAGGTGCCTTGTCAGGGTGAGCCTCAGGGGTGGCACTCAGCAGCTCCATCAGCAGCAGTGGGTACCTCATCACCCTTTGAACTGGCTTGATGAGGAAGGAGCCCAGGTTAATGTAGTTTGTGCAGCCCCTGAGAAGTTGAGACAAAGGAGATACACCAGGTTTCATATTCAGCTCTGGTATGCAAATTCCGCCCCCTCAAACCAGCCACAACCAGGCCTAGAATACCAGTGCCTCTAAATCTGCTGTGCTCCCTCAGTCATGCCACCCTTATCGCCAAGTCTCACTGCACTCCTGAACCCACAGTGACTCAAATGAACCCTAGGTTTCAGCACTCACTCACACCAAGTAACCCATCCCAGCTAGGACTCTCTCCATCACCAGACCAACCAAAGTATCTCACACAGCTGCAGTCTCAAACACATCAGAGTGCCCCTTGTCTCAAGACTCTTGCCCCATCACCCAACTGCTCAGATACACAACTGTGCTCAGGGCTCTCACAGCTGTCTGGGGCAGACGGCTCTCAAAACCTGTTTCCTGCCCTAAAGCTCTCATCACCTCCCCATTCTACCTGCCTCCATTGCCTCTGTTGTGACTGTACCACAGACACCCTGCTTATCCCAGACATGCCTCCAACATGCACTCAGCCAGAAGGTTAGCTATTAGGGAGCAGCCAGCCCATAACAGATGGACAAGTGGGGACTAATAGGAAGGATGTACTTACCATTGGCTGTACAAGCTCCTGTTGGCCCACAGAATGCCAAAAAGCAAAGAAAAGCAATGGGTTAATGGGGCAGCAGGTGTGCAGTCCCACAGCCAGCACCCTCCCGCAGTGATGCTTCTAAGGCTGTGGGCATCCCTGTTCCCCCAGAGCAGCAGCTGGTGCTGCTGCCTCCCAGGGCATTAGTCTCCTCATTTTTCTCCAGCCATAGTAAGGCAGGATTTGAGGAATAGGAGACTTCAGTTCAGGACATGTCATACTCTCTGTACCTTAGCAGCTCTGTTTAAGGGATTCTACAGGTGTCCCAGCACCTGTGCACTGGGGCAGGAGCCATTTGAACCCAGAGCCTGGTCAACTACGCAGGGACACAGCCAGCCACTCCCTGGTCACCACCCAAAGTGTCCAAGCAGTGCTGACAGAGGGGCAAGGTTGCTGGAGACTGACCCTGCTACCCCCAGCTCAGTAACTGTCACAGGTAGAGGCTCCAACCTGAGGCTATCCAGAAGGTCCAGGAGTAGTTTCTGCATCTTCTCATCCTTCTCATAGGTTTCCAGCAGTGCAATGGCTTCATCATGGTTCTGGCAATATACTTTGTAGACGTTCTCAAGCTCTGCACGCTGTTCCAGGAACACTGGCCCTGCACACAGCAGCAAAGTAGGACTTTAGTGTTTCCCAGTCCCCAGCTGTCTCCAACATTGCTGGCATGTCTTGTGGTGAGATGCCCAGTGTCTCTGTTCCACACACACAGAACACCCAGGATGCCTTGTCACCCACTAGCACTGATTACTCAATCAATCCACGTCTCCTGAGGGTTAGAAGTGGGAATGGGAGTCACAGAGAGCAAAGTACAGGCTGCCCAAGGGCTGAGAGGCAAAAGCTGTCATCACAGGAGTGAGGCTTGCTTTGGGGCAATGCTCCTCAGCATAATGACCCATGGAGCAACACAAATCTCCTTGGCTTCACTGCAGGACTGACAAGCTGTGACAAGGACCAGCAAACAGGAACCCCAGTCCCAGTGATCCTCTCCCACCATTTTAACTGTTCTGCTCCACCACCAGCAAAACCCATTCTCACAGCCTGCTGAGAAATGGTAACAGCAGAATCCATACCGATCGCATCTGAAGCCTGCAAGGCAGAGAGCAGCTGCTTGGAGAAGCTAATCACCATGTGGATGTTTCCAAAAAGTGCATCAAAGTCTATGTTGTGCATCTGGAGAACAGGAAGAGAGAAGTCCTAGATGAAAGATGATGTCCCAGTCACACTCAACAGCGCACCCTTGCTCTTCTGCAACAAATCAGTCCTCAGGTTCACAGGAGCCCCCTAACTGAGTGACCTCCTATCCAAGATCTCTGTACTGACTTCCTTATCCCCCAGTGCATTGAAACTCTCCTTTTGTGTCCTACCACAGTGTCCTCCTCTTTTCTGGCCTTATTCTGTTTACCCATTATTCTCACTCTCCCCCACTAACTCTGTCCCCCTGCCAAGACCCTGTATTTTGTTTTTCCTGACAATAAATTTAACCTACAAAACAAAGGAAGAGGAACATTCCTTGCCTCAGTATCTGTGATACTTGATGCCAGTTGTCTCACTCTCAGCAATTGTAAGAGCTCAGCAGGATCTCAAAACAGATGGGATACTGCTACAAGTGCAGGGAGCAGCTAAAACCATCCTGCTTCCCTCAGTATAGCTGAATTTTCTCAGTGGGTTCCCATGCTGCTGCTTGGCTGCCTCTGAGAGCAAAGTGGACCCAGTTTCCTTAACCCATCCCACCAATTCTACACCACAGCCTACCCCCCTGGTTCCTACCTGTGCCTGTTGCAGGGGCACCATGATCCTCTCCACACACATCTCCAGGTCTCGGATGTAGTCACTCTCTGTCTGGAGAAGCTCCTCAATAACCTTAGACCTCTTCTCCAGCATCCTTTGCTCTGGGCTCTCAGTAGCAGCTGAGGATGTCTCCAAGGAGGGTGTCTCGGTGGACAGAAGAGTCATCTCTGCAAGACAGACAAGCAAGTTTAGCATCCTCGAGCGAAGATGCAAGGCCAGGAGACAAGTAGCACCTAAACTGCACCATATGCAACCTGTAAGTTTGACAAACAAGACTGCTTCTGAGCACGGCCATCCAAGCAAGGGCCTTCCCGGAGAGGCCAGCCCCAGGGCAGGGGGAGCCCCGATCCGCTCCCACGGCATAGCCAGCACCGCCGCAATGCCCCGGCAGCGGGCTCCAAGTCGCACAGACCTGCGGCGGGGCCTTGCCTGCAGCCTCCCCAAGCGCCGTGGGGCCGAGCCGATGCGGACAGGTGCCCTGATCTCTCCTCGCCGCGCAATGGCGGCCGCCCCCTCCCTTAGGCCGGGAACAGGGTCTCCATTCTCCAGCCGCGGGGCATTTCCATGTGAATGGCCGAAAGGCTTAGGGTTGCCGGCGGCAAAGCCCGGAGCTGGAGCGGAGGCCAGCAGCGCCGGCGGGCCGGCGGGGGCTGGATGCTGGCAGGCGGCCACCTCCTGCTTCCGCCAGTCACCCCCCGAGCCCCGGCTCCGCAGCCGCCCCTCCGCCTGGTTTTCTGTCCCACCTGCGGCTGCCGGCCCGGCCCCCTCCCGCTTCCCAGAGACATTCTATCTCCCCGCAGATTCCTGGGCCCCAGCCGCTCTCACCCCACCCACCTGCTCCCTCCGAGAGCCTCCGGCCGAAAACCCCGCGCTGAGGAGAGGCTCAGCCCCGCCCGGGACACCCTCTGCGGCTGAGGCTGGCCACCTCTCCCCAGTTTTCATAGCTGATTTGCAGCTCTGAGGCCTGTAGGGCCCCCCAGCAACACCCCAAGTCCGGCCGCTGATGTGACAAATGCCTGTCCACTCCAGTCGTCTCCCACAGGTGCCCGGCTGCTCTCTCGCTGTGGTTACTGTGGACACGCACCAGCTCAGGTACTGAAGCCACGGGCTTCAGCTCTAACCACAGGCTCAGCTGGACTCCCTGGGACTCCTATCAGGGTTTGGGACTTACCTTGGTACCCAGCACTCACAATACATAGCCCCCAGACACCCTCATGCTCCCAGCTGCTTTTGCCCACTTGCCCACAGCCACCACTGTCACCCCACTGGGTGATGGCAGTAACCAGATGCAGTGTGAAATGTGGGAAACTGCTGCCGCACACTAAGTGTCTTGACTGCTGCTCTGCCGTGCTGGGGCCTTTGTACTGAAACGACCCAGGAAATAAAAGCAGCCCAACTGAGATGAGACACTGACTTGGCCCGTAACTACCTGCAACCACACCAGCCCTTCCCATTGCAAAGCAGCAGCAGCAAACAGCAACCTCTCACAGCAGCCTGAGCTAAGGATGAACCTCTGGCCTCTTGCAAAATGAGCAACTTAAAAATCAGTCCTGGAAAAGTCCCCAACTGCAGCAAATGGAAAGTACAACTGTACCCCTGCTCAGAATATGACCTCGATGCAGGAGGGACCATACTCATCTGTCTACACAAGTGTCTGTGCTACCCTGCCTTCAACTCAAACCTGGAAAGAACCAAAAGGGACAGCTTCACAGGGAAGGTCTGAGTGGCACAACCAGCACTACATCTAGTTTTATTAGGCAGTTTTTGGGAAGAGCAGGTTTCACTGATTCCTGCTGACAAATATCCTTAAAACTACCCCAATAACAGATACTCTGCATGGGGAAAAAGGCTGGTTTGTTACGTTTATCACTGTCTTGGCTTCCTGCCATGAAGTAAGCCTCCAATTATGAACTTTATTAACTCAAAGGCTTCAAGAACTTTCCAGTAAGGGCCTGGAAGTAGCTACTTAATTTAAAATTTGAAAGCCTCAGTAGCATGCCAGATCTTGCTGTCAATGTCTTCTACAAACACCCAGCAAGTGCCTTTGCCTGAGGCACAGCACTTGTAGCCTGAACAGGACACAAGTCACAAATGTACAGGACAGATCAAGGTAATACAATCAGCAGGACTCTGCAGCTCAAACAGTTAAGAAAATAAGAACAATTGAGTTTTTTTAAAGGAGGATATATATATTTTTTAAGGACTGGCAAACTGGAAGAAGCAATAGTGCTAATTTGAAATGTAAACGGGTGTTAAAAACCCAGGTGAGGTGGGCAGGTGAGCTGATACCAGCATGAGGTGGTCTGGGAAGAATCTTGAAAACAAAGAGCAGCCAAAACAACAGCCAGAAATGACCCATGGCCCACACAGCAGCATTTCGGAAGACAAATGGAAAAGATTACATTTGCCTTGGTCAAAGAATAGGATTTTGCAATCCCAGGCAAAATGCGACCAGACGAAGCTGTGTGCAGGACATCTGGGAGTTTCCTGTACCACCCTGCTGTGCTCCTAGCATTAGCCACAGCTAAACTGCAGTCACACAATGTGTCTGGCTCCAGCTCACCAGAACAGAACTGGGGATGCCCAGTGCCCTTGTCAAACACAGTTGCTCCCCATGCTCTGCCAAGCAAGTCTCACACAAGTAAATCTAGGTCAGGCCCTTTCACAGAGTGCCCTGAGGCAAGGGTTCGACTGACACTCATGAGACTGCCAGTTCAACAGCACCCCTCCTCTGCAAGTCTCAAATCCCTGCCTGCGGAATGGAAATTAAAACCTTCCCCGCACAGGTTTTAAGCTCACAGTAGTCATCAGCTCAGCTTGCTTGAGGTGGCATGATGTTTGCCACCGGTTCTACCCTCTTACGCTCTATCAGTGTTGGTGTTATTTTGAAAACTTACACAGATTAATTCTCCTCTAGCCTCCTGCTCTGAGTATTTCAATATTTGTTTAAAAACAAGGCTATGCTGCAGCCAAGTCTCTTAAGGACTCTTGGTGTTTACTGCTAGTCTGGCATCCTCCTTCAGCAAAAGTAATCCGGCCACTTTCCAAACACTCGCATTTCAAAAAACCCAAATACAGACTTTGTTTTCAATATTGGTTCTTCTGTCTGATCAATATGTGGTTAATACTTAGGATTTTTTCTGACACATCTGAAAACTCACTTCTTGTATTTTGTACCATCTCAGTTGACTACCATCCATTCCTTTTCTCCTGTTTGTCACACGTTCTTGTGTGTCTAACAGCAGCTTTCCCTACATTTGACTTACTAAGCATTTAACTAAACTCACCCATTTCACAGCTGTGGGTTTTGGTCATCTAGTATATGTTTTTTAAACAAACCTCCACTTTACTTCACAGATGTTCTATTTAAATGTTACCTTTCATTTTGACTCATCATGCCCATCGACTTCAGGGGCACTAAGACACAGACAGCAGCTGAAACAAGCTCCATTAGCCTGCAAGGAATGCTCCTGGTATTCCTAATGAAAGCACCAAATTCCAGTCCAGTGACAAACTCATATTTACCCATGACATGGATGTCAAATGGGCATTCAGAAATACCTTTTCCAAACACAGTGTTCTCAAATGAAATTTTCAGAGACTCAAATTTTGTTCTCTCATAGGTTGCATGAGCTCTGCAATTGGTCTCTCTAAAGTAAAACCTCTAATAGCATTGTTTTCTCTCTCCCCTTTGGTGTATTCCTGACAAATCCTTAGATCCCTGGATTGGTTTGATGGGCTGTGACAGCCTTCCAGGAGTGCCTGCTTTTGTGCTTCGTTAGTTTGCTTGCTGATGCAGGGGAAATTCAACAGCAACTCCTCATCCAGCCCCTGGCAGTAAAGTGTTAAGATGGAGCACACTCCCACCTCTGCCCTTCCTTATGGAGGCTGTGATTTAATATTGCAATAACACAGGTCATCCTGCTCATCTCAAAAATAACTGCTTCCACTGACTTTATTCCAATTAATGAAAAATTCTACTTACTCTATCTCCTAGCGGGAACACACATATATCACTAGAGGTTTCTCTCTGCTCCACTGTGGAAGCAGAGTTGACCCATAAGGTCCAGATCTGGTAGTATGCATCACACATGCATGGGCTGGGGGCTCACCCAAAAGTCTCCATCACTCCCCAACTCCTCCTTGTTGGGGCTCACCTGCCAGCATCTCCCACAGCATGATGCAGCCTCACAGGGTGCCCAGGCTGCTAACATGGTCTGAAGAGGGATGTGCTGCCCATCAGCATAGAGCACAACCCCTTGTACCAGGTCATTAAGTATAAATTTCCAAAGTTCCCGATGGGAGCTGCAGCCACCCTCGAGGAGAGCTCAGCCCCAGGCTCACAGCTCAGCAGACTCAAGCAGTGACTCAGTACGAAACAAACCAGTTGCAAATCTTTGAAGTATGTGGACACCAGAAGGAGAGGAGCCACTGCCTGCCATGAGAAGAAAGGGAATGAAACTGCAGCAGAGAATAAATAATCTGAGCCAAAGGCTAAACTTCCTGCCAGAAGCAGGATCTGGCTGTGGTGTAAAACTCTCACACTGGACGTTGGTAATAAGCCTGTAACAGAATAGATTCACTGCTCCAAAGGCAACAGACTGGATATATTCAGCATCTCATCGCTCCTTACAAGAAAGTAGAGGGTGCAGCAGGGAGGTGCCATGGCAAAAGAGACCTTCAGCCCACAGAAGTTAATACAGGCACAGGCCTTGGCAGAGTCCCCAGGCTGAGAAGCAGTAAATAAATCCAGACAAACCACAAAAATGAGCTGATCAGAGACTGGGGTCACTTCTCTAGGGCCAATGGAACGGCTTGACATTTCAAAGCTGTGTCGCATAGAGCATGCTTGGTGGGGATGTCTCTACACCAGGTATGACGACAAACGTCATCCCAACACAGTCCTTCTGCATTCAATGTGAACAAGGCATGGTCTCACCCCATGACGCAGAAAAAAGTAAAGTAATATGATAGTTTGCAAAGACAGAGCTAACCTTCCAAAGAAAAAGCTAACCTTCCAAAGCTGAGACAAAGCAGCAGCAAAACTGACTGCGAGCAAAAACACTGATGAAAAGAAGAATGAATGCTTACAGTTGTAGAAAAGAAATTTTAAAAACAGATAATCCAAAAACCCATGGTTCTCCCATCAGGAAAGGGAACAAGATTGGTGAAAAACCTGTTCTAGTTCTGTATTTCAGTAAAGGCTACAAATATAAAGAGAGAAATTAATTAATACAGAAAAAACAGGTAAGAGGCAATAGACACACAAGGAACTTTGAAGTATGGAAAATGATGAAAGAAAGATTATCAAGAAAAATCAATGGATGGCAGAATTATGAAAACATTTTGTAATTTCTAAATGAGGAAATAAAATGCTATTTTATAAAAGGATTTTATTTCCACCCAGTACAGAAATAAAGTCTTTCTGCGATGCAATCCCACAAACTGAGTGAAAAGGCAGAATTATACAATAAACATTGTTTCTTCTCATCTAAACAGCAGAAACAAGACCCTGCTAGAAGGCACCTCAGAAATCCATTGACAGTGGAGAACATCCAGAAAAGAAAATGTTCCTAATCTGTATTTTGAGATGATCCTATGTAATACTTTTAAAGGAAACTGAACATTGATTCAACAGCATCACAAATAAAAATGAGCCAGACAGGAATGCCCTTTTCACAGGAGTGTAGCAAGGTACACCTTGGTGTAAACAAATGCTGGCACCTACCCAGAACACATGTAGCTCTGAAGTCCACTACTTTAAAAGACTTTCAACTGAAAAATGAGTGAGGACAGGAAAACCACACACTGAAAGGTCTTCCTGTAAGTCTGTCTTACAAGGATTTTAAAGGATTTTAAAACTATTCATTACAAAGAGCTGAAGACTGAAAAATTACTTCATTACAGTACCTGCCTAGGAAGAAAATACTATCACCTAAAAATCTCTAATTTAGTAGAAAAAGTTTGCGGTTCAGAGCTGAAATGCAACACATCGGCATGGGAAACAAGTAAGACTGATGGTGACTCAGCAGCAAAACTGTGACAGGCAGGTTCTTCTGATGATGTGGCAGGCAGACACATTTGAGTCTCATCCCTGAATAGCTTCTCTAACCAAGTAGCTGTCATCAGGCTACACCACAGAGAAATCTATGAGAGGTCACACAACCCTGTTTATGGACAAGACCAAGCTGCTGTCCTAGAGCAGCTAGGGGAGGAGGAAGGCTCCAGGCAGTTTTTAACACTGTCTACCCTATGGCCCATTTCTGGCTGCAGTTAACTGGTATGTGACTTCTTCTACCTTCATGGGGCACATCACTGTGCCCTCCTTGGCATGTAAGCTTTGCTGTTGTAGCTGCCTCAGTGTAAGACCTCACCAGTGTCTGGGAGCCTTCCCAAAAGCAGCCCTAATAGTGAGGGCATCATGCCCTGCACCTCCCAAAACTGCTCCACTGTCCCTGAGCCTTCTACAATGAGGGGAAAGAAATCTAACACCCCCTCCCAAAACAAGTGTGGGTGTTGGCAGCACCACATCTAACATGAGAGGACTAAAGGCTCTCGCCTGACACTGCAGTCTGTCTCCCCAACTCAGCAAAAGCTGGCCAGGCCTGCATCCCTACAGCCTCCTAAGGCTTTGTGGGCTGCATTCCTCCTGGCTCCTCCCGGCTTCCCCACTGGCCTTTGAACATCCGGACACTGCGAAGCTTCTCCCTTCCCTCGCCCTGGGGACAGAGCTGAGCAAAGTCCCACCCTGCCAGGGCGGCTAGAGAGTGCAGAAATACAGAGGGTGGAGTCTGCTTAATCAAATACCTTCAGAGAACAGATTTCATGCTGCTTAAGCTGATAGGCAGCCACAGCCTCTAGCTCTGCTACCTCTCCAGCCACTGCACTGCAGAGCTGTTTTTCTCTGTTTCAATCCCCCTTCACAGAGAACTCACACACAGGTGCCCAAGACAAAGGCTGGCAGAAAGAATGCAGGAGCAAGCTGTTTTTCAGACACAGTTGCGTAACAGGGAGTCCATCAGAAAGGGCTCGTTCAGTACTGAGGGGCTGGTGATGCAGGAGGTACAGTTTCCATCTATGTCAGCCCCACAACGCTCGTATGACCTGCTGTCCTGCCCACGTGTAATTCTGCAACCAGAAGTACTTGCCCTTCATGTATGTCTGAGTGCTACAACTTCTCCTATTTCCTGCTTCATGCTGCCTGTGAACAGCAGCCATACTTGCCCTCCTAAAACACAGAATCTGTTAACAGCTTATCAAAGTGAAACAGGCAGTGGAATAACCTCAACATCTCACCCTTTGAGGCCCTGAGAGAGCAGATGAATCAGGGCCACAGGTTTTAGGGTACACCCGAAACACTTGGGCCGTGGATAGAGAAGTGATTGAAAGGACAGCAGTGAGACATGGTTCTGTGCTGCCTGGGCTCCCCTCCCACTTGGGCCTCTGCAAAGTGGCGGCAAGACATGAAGGTGACCATACAGAGAGGTAACAATGATGCTGCTCATTTCAGACAACCTCAGGGTGTCCCACTAGAGCTTGGCCACGATGGCCGCTTTGGCCTGCGCAAGTCTTGGTGCTGCCTCAGCACAAAGGCAGAGCGAAGGAACGCCCAAGGCCCAGCATTTCCCCACATACCTCGCTTCTGCCTGGTCTGCGCAAACTCTGAGTGCCGCAGGGCACTGGGAGCCGTCCGTCTGTAGAGGCTGTTTCGCTGCAGCGTGGAGCCCACCTTATTTGCTTCCTCAGCCTCCTGCTCCCAGATCTGGCTCCAGTCTGGCCGGCCTGTGCGTACCCTTGGACAATCTCTTTTGCTGGCGCTCCTGGCTGGCATTCCTGGCCCTGGGGCTGCTCCTTTCACATCTTCATGGCCACTGTAATCCATGTCCTGCATCTTGGACTGTGTGTAGCAGGTGTCTGACACCAGGTTGACTCTGTGCTCTCCTGAAGACCAGACTGCAAATGCAGGAGGTTCACAACCTCCATACAGATTGCTGCAGTCCATGACATGATCTTTGGGCTGCCTGTGCCACTCAAAGTCTTCTTGGTGCCTGACACCAACATGCTGCCTTTCTTGATCTCTATATGCTCCAGAGCCTCCATCCTCCCTATACCACCTTTTCCCTTTCCTATATACTTGATTGCCTCCATCCTCTCTGTACTGCTTTCTCTTCTCCTGATATGCTCCAGAGTCCTTCTCCTGCCTATATCTTTCCTTTTCCCCATAACATCTTTCATTCTCATAGTAGCTTATAGAATCTCTGTTCTCCTGATACCGCCTTTCTTCATTCCTATACTCTCCAGGGCCTCTATCCTCTCCACAAAACTTTCCCTTCTCCCTGTATTGCAGAGGTACTCTGTCCTCTCTGTACCGCCCTTCTCTTATCTCAGAACTGCAATCTCTGTTTTGAACACCTCCCCTCTCATACACCCTACAGTCTGTATCCTCTTTATCCTGACTATTGCTTTCCCAAGCACCATCGTCTCTCCTGCAGTCCACACACTGGGTATCTACCTTCCAAAAACCTCTGTAGTCTCTGTTCATGCTCCATTGGTTCATGGCGATGTCCTCCCCTCTTCTGTAACCATCCCAGCTGCTGTGTGCCCCCTGGCAGCCTGGGTACTGCCTCCTCACCCTGGGTCTGTCATTGTAGTGAGCCTCACCACGCAGTGCAGCCATCTCAGCCACATCCTGTCTTCGCAGGGAACAACAGTCCTCATATTCCCAACCAAGGAGCCGTGGCTTCTGCCTTGGATCCTCCACACCGTGCCTTGTCCTGGGATAAGTGCACATAGTCCTGCGGGAGCGCAGTGCAGGTGCTGACTCCCTTTGCCGTCTGCTGCCCGAGCCCAAGCCCAGGCTGATGGTGCTTCTCCACTCTGCTCCAACACTCCGGTCTCAAGTGAAATGCAGGTTGTGCTTCCTGAAACCAGCCAGAAAGGGTATGAGGAGGCATTGGCCCAATCGCTGCCAGCCCTGGCCTCCTCCACCTGCTGCCCAAAGTAATCAGTAACCAGCTCTGAGGAGGGACGCTGGGCTGGGCAGGCTTTCACCGCCCAAACCGGCTCTGCGGCTTTGCCAAAGCTTCTCCCCAGGCGTCTCAGAGGCAGGGGAAAGAAGGGCAATGGAGCATGCAGAGGCCCTGCCTCAAGACCAGGTCCTCAGGGAAGGGAAACAGAGGTATATGAGACTGAGGGAAGCCACAAACCAGAGACGGGTACCAGATCTCCTTCCACTGCCTTTACCCTCCTGCCAGCATAGAAACTAAGCTACATGGTCTAGCAGAGGCTGGTTCTGCTCCATACCTCATGGCAGGAAACTGAGTCCTGCAAGCTGTCCCTGGCTCAAACTTTATACTGAACCCACCCTTTTCACAGTCTTCATCCACAGCCTTCATCCACAGAGCAGGAGAGGAACAGCTCCCTGTATGATAGGGCATCCCTGTGTGTTATCTTATAAAGTGCCATGCAGCTGCCTATTTCCCAGCTCCAGGGCAACGGCTGGTCCCCCTGCTGATCAGAACAGCCTTGAAGGGAGTATCTGGGTTGTGGAGTCCAGTGCCAACACACAATATGGATTTCCAGGAGGCTACAGATACATGTCTTCTCACTGCAGGGTACAACATACATGCAGTTTGTCGTGCCAAAAAAAAGGAGCTTCTATGGGAAACCAAGAGACAACCACACTATGTCCTAGGCAGAAAACAAGAGAGTTGGTGGATGTCAACTGTCTCATGTTTTTACAACACTTCTTCGGTCTGCATAGACATTTCCAGCTGTTAGAAGACACATAAAAACCTTATACACAGATCCTCAGAAATTGGTCTGTGTCTGAACCTCCAGAGGTCATTGAGTCCAACACTCCTGCTTGAGCAGGACATAGAACCTAGGGCAGGTCACATAAGAATGCATCCAGACAGGTCTAGAGGAGACTCCACAACCTCCCTGAGCAGCCCATTCCAATTCTCTGTAACCCTTGTAGTAAGGAAATGTTTCCTCATTTTGAGGTGCAACTTTGGTGCTCTAACTTACATCCGTTATTCCTTGTCCTATGGCACGGTGCAAGTGAAAAGAGATAGTATCTTTCTTCTTGACACCCAATCCTCATATATTTATATACAGTAATTAAATCCCCTTGTAGTCTACTCCTCTCCAGATGAAAAAGCCCCAGGTCTCTCAGTCTTTCCTCATAATATAGATGCTCCAGTCTTTTAATCATCTTCATAGTCCTCCATTGGACTCTCTCAAGCAGATCTCTGTTCCTCTTGAACTAAAGAGCCCAGAACTGGACACAGTATCCTAGATGTGGTCTCACCAGGACAGAGTAGAGGGTGAGAACCTCTCTTGATCTGCTGACACACTCTTCTTGATCCACCCCAGGATACCACTGGCCTTCTTGGCCACAAAAGCACATTGTTATTCCATGGATAACTTACTGTCCACTAGAACTCCAAGGTCCCTCTCCACAGAGGTGCTCTCCAGCCTCCCAACCTGTATTGATACTTCTCATTACTCCTTCCCAGATGAAGGACTCTGCACTTATTCTTGTTGAATCTCATTAGATTCCTCTTTGCCAAACTCTCCAGTCTGTCCAAATCTTCCTGAATGGCTGCACAGCCCTCAGATCTATCAGCCAGACCACTTAGCTTAATGTCATCAGCAAACTTGCTGAAGGGACACTCTGTCCCATCATCAATATCATTAATACAGATACTGAACAAGACTGGACACAGGCCTGATCCCCGAGGGACACTACCAGTTACAGGTCTCCAACTAGACTCAGCACCATCGACCACCACTCTCTGGGCTTTATTATATAGCCAGTTCTTAATCCATCTCACAGTCTGTTTGTCTATCCCATACTTCCTAAGCTTGTTCACAAGGATGTTAAGGGGGACTGTGTCGAAAGCCTTACTTAGGTCAAGACAGACTACATCCACTGGTCTCTCAGCATCTACCCATTCAGTCACAACATCATATAAGGCTACTAGATTAGTCAAACGTGATTTCTCTTTGGTAAATCCATGCTGACTACTGATTACGTTCTTGTCATCCATATTCTTAGAGATGACCTCCAGAATGAACTGCTCCATCATTTTTCCAGGGATGGAGGTGAGACTGACTGGTCTGCAGTTGCTTGGATCTTCCTTCTTACTCTTTTTGAAGACTGGAGTGACATTGGCTTTCCCCCAGTCCTCAGGCACCTTTCCTGTTTGACACGATTTCTCAAAAATGATGGAAAGTGGTAGAACAACTACTTCAGAAGTTCTCTTAACACTCTTGTGTGCATCTCATCAGGGCCCATAGACCTATGTATGTTCATATGAACCCTCATTCTCCAGCTGCAGGAGGGCAAGCACTAATCCTGCCTGAGTCTGGTGGTTGATGAACCCCCAGTGTGCACTCAAGATGCCAAAGAAGGAACCTGCAGATTTCAAGCACATGTTTTAGAAAACCACACACCTTCTGCTCTTCCTTTGGCTTCTCAAAGGGCACATCAAAAGGCTGGATTCCCCTAACACTATCCAGCCCACTGCTGGTCAATGCTTAGGGAAAGGTTTTCTTGCTCCAGTGTGCCTCTATGTGCCAGTAATGGTGACAGTGCAGAGGCTGTGCCTGAAGCACAGTGCAAACACATTTTGTTGAGCTGATGTAACATCACATTACTGATCTGGCCCACTGTACTAAAGCTGGGCTGGCAAGCCTGAGAGATGCTCTCTGATCACAGATGTGTCAGGAGGGATGCGACAGAGCTTGGGTAGGAAACATCTTTATCATAGGATCAGAGAGGCTACTTGTCAATCCTCAGGCCTCTTGAAGTGGTAAAAAATCCCTAGGACTACTAAGGGGATCTCTTGATGGGTAAGAAGTCCTAGGATAGCATGCTAGTTCCTGGCTAAAGCTTTCAGTTCCACTAACCGTCAGGGAACAGGTTCATCAGTCATGTGTCCTCTGTCAGGAAGCACTGTAAGGGAAGGAGACATTTCCCAGCAAGGTAAAATCTTGTTAGGAAAGGAAATGGTCTCAAGATGTACAAGGAGAGGTTTATCTTGGATATTAGGAAGAAATTCTTCACTGAAATGGTTATTAAACATTGGAACAGGCTACCTAGGGGGGTGGTGGAGTCACCATCACTGGAGGTATTTAGAAGACCTGTGTAGATGTAGTGCTGAAGGACCTGGCAGTGCTGGGTCAATTGATGGACTGTATGATTTGAAAGGTCTCTTCCAATCAAAACAATTCTGTGAAGATACTTCCCATTGCAAAATTTCCTTTGAGATCCAGCCTAGATTTTCCTCTTCCTACCTTTAAGTTATTTCACCCAGCCTCAAATCCTCTAAGTCTCTTTCTAAGCATCGTTCTCACACATTACTGCCATGGAGGCTGGTTGTCACCCTGTTTGCCTGGTGCATCCATATCAGCCTTCATTCCCATGTGCTCTGCATAAGACATGATCACGCACCAAAGCGCTTGGGCTCCCTAGTGCTGATTAAGCAGTGGGTGGATGGAGGCAATGAAGTTAGAGTGAGTAATACCCAAGCAGGAGTTGGCATTTCACTCCACCTCCTGCATGCAGTGCCCACATTTCATACACATTGTGGGTTTCAGTAACAGAACTGCAATGTCAGAGCTCCTGGAAAAAGCTGCAGAGGGGACTGTGGGAGATGTATGTGCTCCTGTCTTTCCACTTTGTCTACTTTGTAATATAAAGTATAATGTAATTAACAGTACTGATCTTTATATGGCATCTTTGGGTTTCACAGTCCAAATGTGCTGTTATAAACAAGGCAAACTTCTCTTTCCAGAGTAATTTTTCTGGACTTCAAGGGTGAAAGTCACCTTTTTGGCTACAGACATACTATAGTTTAAAACTCTTTACTGCTGTTACCAACAGAGTGGCATTGTTTTCCTCTTCTGAAACTCTGAACCCCAGGGATGGCAGGGTTTACTTTTTGCCCACTAACCTTCCCCACTCCCAGGCCAGTTTCATCATCCTTCTGTGCATCCTCTCTGATTTGAGTGACAAATCCCCGAAGGTTTTTATCACCACCACGGCAGAAACCACAAGAAAATCAGTGCCCTGAGAGGCTGAGGGTAGTTACACCACAGTCATCAACTCAAATCTCAACTGCAGAACCATTAGCAAAGCCACTCTGAGACTGCTGCGCCCTCCCTTACAGGTATGAGGGGATGAGACAGGGAGGTTGAACCCAAAGCAGCTGTGTTTTTGCTTGAGAGCAAGGACACGCAGGAAATGGATTACAAGGGCACTGGACATATGGTGGGGCTGGAAGAGGAGATGGGAGAATTAGAAGTGGTGAAGAAGGCTGGGGCTGAGGGACAACCAGAGAATGACATTGTGGTTCTCCCAGGCAAAATCAAGATGATTTATACTGCAACAACACTTATAAAATTACCAAAAGTCAGGAATTAAAGAAGGAAGTAGAAGACTGGCTCCAACAGCACCTGCATGCAGCAGAGGCCAGCCATCCCCCTGAAGCACCCCCGTCCCAATCTGCTTCAGACTCACCTCTCAGCTCCTGCAGCTCTATGCTGAGGCTCTCGATATTGGAGTCACAGAAATCGAGGTTTTCCAGAGTCTCAGCTCTCATCACCTCATCCTGCTGCTCCTCCAGCATCAGGCTCAGCTCAGCACGGGTCTTGCCATAAGCCTCCAGGTCTTGCTCCACTTCTCCAATTCTTGTCAGCAGGATGGAACAGGGAGAAGCTGATTTTGTCCGTGTCAAGTCCTCACATCCCTCTTCCACCTGCTGCTCCTGGACACTGGGCTGAGGCTGTGCAGGGGCCGCATTTTTCCGCTGGTTGCTTGATGGAGGCCGGGGTGCAGGCCGGGAGGGCTTCACTGAGAAGGAGAGAGACCTGCTTTTGGGCACCTGGCCACCCAGTGTGTGCACAGGGGTTGTTGCAAGGCTGCTGGGACGAGGAGGGGGTGGCCTCAAGGCCTTCTTCCTCTCTGGTTGCCTGGTGTGTGGGGCACACTCAGGAGACCCACGGACAATGTCCTTCTCGGAGCCATAGTCCAAGATAGAGAAGTGTCGAGAGACCTTGTCCTGCTCAGTGCTGGTACTTGACAGACTCTTCTCAAACTGCATAAGCTGCTCTGTCAGTTTTGAGTCAAGGTCTGTGCAGCTGTCCCCCTGTGCTGCAAGCAGGCAGCACTCCCCCCAGCTCCCAGCAGATGTGTCCAGGCCAAACTGAGTACCTCCCAGGTTGGAGGAACAAGATTTGGACTTCTCTTCTTGACTGTCTACTGAATCATTTAGATCCTGTGAGTTGCTCTGGCTCTCAGATGCTGCCCAATTGTTAGGTAAAGAAATCTTCTGGTTCCTGCAACGATTATGGGGGGAGTGGGGAGCTTGTAGGGGCACAGTGGGACTGTCTGCATCATGCTCATGCAGGGTGTAAGTTTCTGAGTTTTCTGAGGAGGCTGAAACAGTTCCCCCAGGCTTCAACTTACCTGCTTGGCCAGGCCCGTTGCCCCACTGGGGAGACGCCTGAGCAGAAGGGAGAAGGCCATTGACTGTCTTTGCCTGGTCAAAGGGGAGGGAGCCTGCTGGGCCTTTGGGATGTGGCCCTTGGTGTCCTGTGCCAGAAAAGGTCTGACACTGTTTTGCATCTGTGCCAAGATGATCTTCTGTTCTCCCCACCATGTGAGACAAAATGGTGTGAGACTCAGAGCATGCAGCTGAGCCATCCTCATCTTCCCTGCCATCTTTCACTGGCAAAGGAAGAGTTTCAGAGCTTTCCAGGTCTTGATGGATGGTGACTCCACAGCTGCCTCCACCTTGGGGATCCCTAACATCCACCTTTTCCCTGCAAGGCTCAGAGGCTTCAAGCCTCACGAATCTGTGTGGAAAGATGCCATGTTTCCCTCTCAACTCTCCCTCCAGCCAGCCATCCTCCAAAATGCCTATGATCCGAATCCTGTCACCCACATCAAAATCCAGTTCCTTGGACTCCAGAGCTTGGAACTGATAGAGGGCAACACCATAAGTGCTCCCTGGCTCATCTTTCTCCGTGGGGGGCATCCCCACTGTCCCATTGGTGTGACAGGTCCCTGTGGGCTCTGGATCCACTGAAGTTCCTGGTGCTTGCAGAGGAGTAAGCAGTTCCACAAAACCCTCAGGGAAGATGCCCCTGTGACCTCTAAGCTCGCCTTCAAACCAGCCAGGCTCTGGGACACCAATAATGGTGATCACATCTCCTTCCCTGAAGTCAAGCTCCTCCTCCAGCTGAGCAGACAGGTCCATCAGGGCCCGAGCCTGGCCAAGTGAGTAGGCAGGCACCTCCAGGAGAGCACTCTGGGACAGCTGACGACTCCGAACTGAGAGGCACAGCTCCCGCACGCATGATGAAGGGAAAAAGCCCTTGGAACCCCAGCTGCTTCGGCCCTGGAGCCAGCTGGAGGCCAGGGAGCCGCCCAGGATCACTAGGTCTCCTGTAGGGAATGAGACACACCAGTTTACAACCGCCCTCATGATTGCTTCCCACCTCCTATTCATGCCTCTCCATACACGTCCTGACTGTGGGTCAGGTCTGGCAGTCTGCACAGATCACAGTGTGTGCTGGAAATGCACAAGAGAACAGAGTAGGCAAAAAGCACGAGACATTAGCAGCCTCTCACACACACTTATCTAAGATACATGGTTTTGGCTACTAAGCCATGAAGGTACACGAAAGCTTCGATTCCTCCCCCAAGATGCAAGATTTGGGGAGTGGAAGGTAGTTAAAAGGCAGCTGTAAGTTTATTATGATCAGAGTACTTCAATTTTTAAGAGTTTCATGAGTAATGACAGATCAAGAGAAACTGGTATCAGAGTGGCAGAAGCCCAAAGGTCCCATTTGACATGACCCATGTCATGAGGTGTTAAGAAATTCTGTCTCTCCTGCCACTTTAGGCAGGATGCTGTGACTAGATTCCTACTTCTGGAAGAACAAGTGAGGGCTGTGACATGCAAAGTGGAGGAAGAGAATGGAGATTACCTCTCTGCAATGACAAGCTCCCTGGCTCCTGAGATGTGAAGTCACTGGTACAAACAAAGAGTTTTTCTCCCTGCTTCAAAGCGGGAATATCCACAGGTTCCACAAAGCTGCTAGGAAACTGCCCTAAAATAAGAAGCAGTGATCAGCAGTGAGTCTTTCCTGTAGCCCACAAGTCCCTCTACCCTCCTTCCAGACTTTGGGATCTAATTAATCTCTTTATAAAGCAAAAAACCCAGCTACACAGAGTGCTTCAATAGCATAGTGGAACCAGTTTGAGAGTCAGGAATTCCTGAGGTTTTAAATGCTTAAAGAGCTAACACAGAACAAAAAGCTTAATAGCTGTGGCTCACTCCAGGCAATCAACAGGCTCTGTTTACTACAGGGACTGTGCCAGCAGCGAGGAGTTTCAGGGAATGGACATACTGCTTTTTTTTTTCCTGCTTTTGTTGCTTGCTTCCCAATTCAGAGCCACTATGTGGACTGAGAGATCCAGTAGTGCTGGATCATGAGAACAGTGTTGTGACTAGGCACATCCACCTGGTGCTCCTCACTCTGTAAAGTTTGGGTCCTGGGCAGCCTCAGCATAGAAGTCAGACCACTACACTTGGGATGGCCATGTCTGTGAGTCACAGCCTCTGTCACAGCTTCAGTGCTGCTGAGGCTCTAGAGTCCTTCCCCACTTTATCACCTCTGTACATCTATTTCATCATGACACCCATTGCTGTATGCCTGGCTGTTCTGAGCAGGCCACAGCTGGATGAGGAAGCACACACTTGTTTGCCATCACAAGATACCACTCAGCTACTAATTTCAGTCCTGGGAGCACAGGATGTGACACAGCCCACTACAAAGGCCACTAAAAATGTCATTCCTATCCTTTATAATTTTGTGGCAAGGAGATATGATGGAGTATGGGCTAGCAGCAGTTCCAACATTCACTCTGATAAGACATCTACATTCTTGAATAAAAACTGGAGACACCATATACTAGACACCCAGAACTTTGGACTGGGTTTAGGCTCTTTGGCATCTGCTGTCATTAATCTGAGGTGCAACAAGCAGCCCACAGGCTGCTAGCCTCAGTGGCTTCCTTCACAGATTTAACCAACTCTACCTCTTTTTCCAGTCTTAAGTTTCCTACTCTGTATGTGCTCTGTGCACAGAAACAACCTAATGCTGTTAGAAAGGAAGTAACGGAGCTACATTAACTACTCTTCAGAGTACTGAGTATTACTACTTGTAGGCTGCAGCACATCCATCACTGCTATTCAAAACACTTTTTCAATCCCTACAACTTTAGCTTAGAAAACTGGGCAGAATACTACAACAGCAGTTCCAAGGGAAAAAGGAATGCAAGTGAATTTTGAGTTAAAGGTAATTAAAAAACATTTGGTTTGACTTCAGTGTGTTTCTTTATCTTTGAGCTATGACACACATCTGTTTATTATTCCTTAATAGCTTTGTACTGTTGAGAACAAAGCATTAGTTTTGCAGGGAGATAAAACTGAGGCAGTGGAGATTCTGGTGGTTTCTGCAGCAGTAATATGTGCCCGGTCATTTCAGCAGCAGGGTCCGGCACGCCTTCATTCAATGCAATTTATCAGATATGCAGAGTAAAGGAGAGAAGTCCTCTCCACCTTTGCCCCTGCCCACCTCTTTTTCAGCCAGAAGGCAGCTTGTGGCTGTCAGCAGAGACCAGCCAGCCCCATCTCCATAGCTAGGGATGAAACTTCAGTCCTACCCTCATGCTGAAGACAGTCAGGCTTATGGTTTGAAGTGGCTTTGGTTTTCAGATCCTTGATTGCTCACATAGTCTCTCAACATCAGTACTGAGATGAGAGAAGTGCTTATACAGGGAATACAAGCCTCTAAGTATTTCAGCAAGAGCATTTCGCTGCTTCAGGAGTCTCTCACACCTCTCCAAAAGTTTAAGAGACTTGCACACTACTTCAGGCACCCAGATACTGATGTCAGCTTGTTTAGAAAAGCACTTTATTCAGGAAGGAGGAAGCAGGGCTGAGTCAGAGGGCTTGGAGGAACGAACAGACTC
Source organism: Phoeniculus purpureus (assembly GCA_028565055.1). Taxonomy (NCBI): domain Eukaryota; kingdom Metazoa; phylum Chordata; class Aves; order Bucerotiformes; family Phoeniculidae; genus Phoeniculus; species Phoeniculus purpureus. Next base: position 16,004,495 of record JAOXOE010000632.1, on the reverse strand, counting down.
TGTCGCTGCATCTCCTGCTGATGTGACCTCTCAAGGTCACTTGGTTGTGTATGCATTCCTACTCTTGGTGCATCTGTTTCCTCTCTCTTCTTCTACTGCCAAAGCAGGTCAGTGCATAAACTAGCCAGGAAATGAGCTGTCCCACTACAGAGGACAGAGTACCTAGTATTGTGAAGCTCTCAAGAAGCATCTCCTTGAGAACTGACAATCCACTAATCTCTCTCAAAAATCAACTAACGAGCTGTCTGAACAGTTGACACAAAGCTGGCAGAAGACTAGTGGTAGTGGACTCTCAATTCCAAGCAAACTCACGTGAAAGATTTAATGAAACATCTCTCATCCTGCTCAGTGCTGGCCAACGGAAGGTGTGCACACAGTGGGATAGTTAGCTGACACGTTGACAGATCCAGGCACAGGCATTTACAATGCTTACCAGCTCTTACCTGTGACACCTTCCTTCTTGCCAAGGAGCCAGAACTCATCCACCACAGCCAGCACTTCGATGACATCTCCCACAAAGAGGGGCAGCTCCTCAGAGACACTGGGACAGAAATCAAAGACTGCTCGTACCACGGAGCCAGCCTCCATTATGCAGGGTCTGAATGTGGATCGGTACCTAAGGCTGAGACATAGCGGAGAGTCTGTTAACATCCAGAAACACCTGATCACATAGACACTCAAAAAATAAAATCCTTCCTGAGCACAAGAGGCAGGAACAATATGAAGGGGTCCTGTCCTGAGCTCCCTGAAACCCCTTGCCCTATGAAGCATGCCACAGGAACCAAGGGTCTCCAGCAGTGCAGCCCCCATGGTCTAGCCCACCTTGTCCAATCTGTCTGTCTCTGTGGGGACATGTGTTTGTGCTGCAACCGGGAGAGAAGTGGCAATAAAATTGGAAGTGAATTCCTGTCAGGAAGGAAGCAAGAGGAGGGGAGGAAGTTCAGCACTTCCCTGTGATACAGGGCAGGGCCCTGAGCCTGTCAAGGCTGGGTGGGCAGACAGCACCACTCACTTACACAGTCCCACCACATACACTTTGGCAGGATCCCCCTCCTCACGCCACTACCTAGAGCCACAGGAAACGTGCTGGAGCAGAGTCATGCTTCTGCCCAGCAAGAGAAGAGGCCCAATCTCACTCAGGCAAGTTCACCCCATGACTCTTCCCCACGACCCTTTTCCTGCCCTGATCTGGACTGACCCAGCCTGGACATCCTCAAACCTAGCTGGAAACATTCCTTCTGCCTTCTAGGCACCAAGTTCAGCCATTCCCTGGGAGGCCTCCACCATGGCTCTTGCAGAAAGCCAGGCTGAATTGAGGGTGCAGACCATGTTCAAAGCTCTGTGATCCAAGGCTGAAACTTCCTCTGGCAAAGGACCTGAAGGCAGGCAAACATGTCCTCATTAAGGGCTATGTCCTGGATTCTCCCTTCCTCTGGAAGCAGCTGATAAGCCAGGACAACTTTCTGTATAGTCTTTGCTTTGTACTAAGCAGCCTCACCATGATAAGAATATGCAATTCCACGGCAGCAGCAGTTCTGCAGCTTTAGCTGCAGATTTCCCTCTTACCAGATTGCTTGGGAGGGGAACTGAAAGGTGCATCTGTTCAAGGCAGTCAGGAACCCTAAGATTACTCATCACCTGCACCTCAGACTGGTGCTTCCCTTCATCTTCCTGTCCCACTGCAATTAATAGGCAAGCATGTCACCACCAACACCTCTGCCAGGTGCTTTATGAGCCCTACCCTTTGTGACACTGGGTCATCAGCATCCTTTCCACCAGCCCCCCAATGCAGGCTGCTTTCTTCCAACATCACAAGCGAAGTCTCTACATCTTCCAGTCAGACATAACTTCCCTGAAAAGGCACATGAGCTCCTCCCCTCCCAAAGTAACAGCAAAACCTGTTCCACACTCAGCACTGCTTGTCATGCTGTCTTATCTAGCCAAGAGCAGAAAGAGCATGGTGATGACAAACTACCACCCACAGCCAACACATAGGGCTCCTGAAGCCTCCATTTGTCTATACAGTTGCACACAGCTCACCTGAGGTCCAGAGCTAGGAAGAAGGGCAACTGTCACAGGGAGGAGAAAAATATCCCTGCTGACGAGGTACAGCAAGAGCATCAGTGAAGGATTCAGCCAGGGAAGGGTTCCAGCTGACGGGACTGCCCAGTCCGACTCACCTCCTGGGAACAAAGCGGGTTTGTACTCAGCAGGAACAGCTTCCTCAGCATGTAGCTCCCCACCCCCCTGCTGCAGCCAGACGCTGCGCCTCAGCCCTGGTCATCCTCACTTCTGCCATCCCATCAGTAACTCCTACTGCTCTCCACTGCCTTCCCCACAGCACGTGGGCTCCTTGGGGCACAGGCTGTCGCTTTGTTGCCAGCATTGTGCTGACTGTACAAAGAGTCCAATATCCAGCAGCAGACAGCACTTTGCCACCAAAAAGAGATGAATGGACTGGAGTGAATCAGGAGCACAAAGAACTGCAGTTCAGGGTAGCAGGAACCTACTGAAGCAGTAGGAAGAACAGTATTAAAACCATGACCATGCGAGGCAGGAGAAAAGATGGAAGAGCCATGAATTACTTGGAAGTACTGAAGACAAGGAAAAAGCCTTGTGCTGTTTGAGGTGGGGTGCCTGGGACATGCTGCTGCATGCTCTGACAGGAACAGGGGAGCAGCAGCAACGTGTGCTGCAGCAGCCCTACACCCCATAGAGAGCCTGACTACTGAATTCAAGGTCCTTGGAATCCTTGCCATAGTCTGAATATGCACATTTTGCAGCCACCCTGGAAAAAGGGGAAAAAAATTACTGCAGGCATTACTGCTGCCTGAGGGTAGTTTCTCTGTGATGACGTGATGGTGCGGTGAGATTTCTCACATTTCTTCTGTCAAAGATGTAACCTAAGTGTGGGCTCAGGAGTGCAAGGATTACAATACATGTAAAAAAAAAATCCAAACCCTGGTTTTCCACAGTTGCTGGAGCTGAGGATATGTTTCAGGGCTCATATCCTGACCCTGAAAACAACACTGTCATTTCCTTAACTCACCTGCAGCTCCAGGGGTCCATTCTTTAAAACGTACAAAATATTCCAATGAGATAGAAGATCAAAAGGGACATGCAGGATCACAACTGCTTTGCTCTGTATATATTAATTACAGTCACAATAATCCACAGGTACTAACATATCCATATGAAAAGCATTCCCTGAGAGCCAGCCCACTAGGTAAGAAAGCATAAAGTAACTTCTGCAACAGCCAAAAGAATCATCCCAACAAGCTCATGTTCCCTCGGCAGTACTGAGAAGAGCAGGATCACCCCGATTCCACCCAAGTAGACAGCATGCCTCTGCATCTGAAAGCAGTGAATCAGTCTTGTGGGGTTTGCTCACTCCGTAATAAGAATTGAACACAAAAAAGTATGTTTTCCAGTACCTTGGTTTTGTCTTACTCTCTGGAGTGCTGCCTGCCAATGTTTTTTCCAAATCCCCACCTAGAAAAGGAAATCTCCCAGCACCTTCCAGATCAAACTTACTGAGTCTAGTTTGTCAGGACCCAAACTTGCCCCAGATTAGGCCTCGATCTGGTGGAAATAAACACCCAGCATCAGCTTGCACAGAGGCTCCAGCAGGAAAAGCAGACTGCAGGTAGAGTCAGGCTCTGCTTGTGATCCCCAGTCAGTCAGGGACCCTGATGGCTCACCAAGCACCATCCCCTCTCATCTCAGGGATGGGTGATTCCTGCCTGCCCCAGAGTGGGAGGGAGGGAGGGAAAGAAGGCTCCTCCACAATTGAGCAAACACTGGGACTTCACACTGGCAGCAGGAGGTCAGAACTGTGCAGGACTCCCCGTCCCCGCCTAGCAGCAGAACCACATCCAAAGAGAGCCTCACTGTGCAAGTATGAAGCTGTAGTGCAGCAGTGAACTCACCCTGCTGAGAACACGACGCCTCTGTGTTGCTGCCTGGTCCTGCATAAACTAGGTAACGTGTTCCTGGCGTCCAACCACAGCCTGACCGGTGCCAAGCTCCAGGCCTGACACAACAGTATTGTGCAACGAGGCAGAGCATGGATTCCCAGAGCATTAATCACTCCCCTGAGCCTGCCTGCCTGCATGCTCAGCACATATTTAACATCACCTTAGTGGAAGGCTGCCTACACCATGTCACCATTAGCTCTGCAGTGTATCTGGTCCAGTGTGGGCTGATGAAAGGAGGGACCAGAATGAAACGATGGTTATTAACTCTGTTACTATACTCTTTTGGGACCTTCAGCACAGCCTGGATCAAGCCATGGCAGCCAAGAAGAGACATTTACACACTGACTCTACAACTTCTCATATTCCTCCTCTTTTTGCAGACTGATACCGTGCAGGATGAGAAGTCTCAAATAGTGGACTCACCAGCATCACAAATAATTGTCAGGCACTTGCTTAAAGTGCCAGATGGAACCAGATCTACAGAAGATGGTGATATAAACACCCTTACTTGCATCTTTCTGATGGTTAAGTTTGAGCAAACAAGTCTGATGAGCTTTTGTGCCCTAGACACAGGAGTTCTGTCTTCCTTGTTTTTACTGAAAGATGCTGAAGCTAGGATTTCAATACTTAGGAGATAAGGCAGCAACACTAAGAGACCACTTTAGGCTGATTACAAAAGTATTAGCAGCCCCAGTAAAAGGAGACAACCCAAACATTTTGCACACAGCTAATACAGTGGCATGTCCAAGGTGCTGATCAGGAGATAAAAACCACTAATGGACAGATGGATGTCACGAATTTAGTAGCAAGAAAAGCTGTCGCTTGTTTCCCTCTAAATAATAACTTTCCAGCTTCTCACTCAAGAAGCAGCTCTTAAAACAGCATCATAACTGAAAAACTAACATTTCACCAAACAGACCAAAACACGCAGTGCAGGCTTTCACAAGAACACTTCTGCAGGTTTGCACAAGAGGGATAAGTGGATCCTCATGAAATCAGGTATCTCATCTATATAAAAACCTTAGAGCCTGCCTGAGCAGGCAGAGTGAAGGGCACTAGAGCAGCAGACTAAGAAGGAGTCAGATTCCCAGAAATGTAAAAATGCCAAAAGCACAATGATTAAAGAAATTAATATTAAAAATATTAAACAAATACTGCCAGCAATTTTTTTAAATTGAAAAATGCCACGCATTTCACCTTTTCATGCCTCCTTCCACACATTATAGCTCAATGCTTGTTCACTGACAACACAATCCACCCCCAGAGACAAAGATGTCCCTCAGCCCCATTCAATGCACTCTTCAGCTGCAGCATCTGGAGTTTGACAGTTCAGCTGCAGCTCTCTGCGCTCCAGGCTGCAGGATCGGTACCTAACATGCTGTGGGAGAAAAGCAAGAGTGACATTTGGCTTCTCATGCCACTGTGTCAAGAAGTTATACTAACTACATGACAAGGCATTCTTACCCTTTTCCTCTGTTTCTCCCCATGGTCTTCAAACCTGAACAGCCTTTTTCTTAAGAGATAAGGCAGCAACAGTTTCCCTTCTACTCATCCCACTGCTCCTGCACAGCCTGCATGGTACTCATCCACACCTCAAAGATAGCATGTTTACCGCACACCAGCATGCCCTGATCACTCATGCTAGCCTTCAGAGATGCCCCCATTCATAGTCACTTCCCCTGCTTGAAGCAGAACATGTTGCTCTGTAAGCTCAATAGAAGTCCTTGCTTGCCTGCACATTCCTGGGTGTGATAAACAATACCCCATTGAGCCAGGCTACCCGGCCCCGGGGTGGAGACAGTGCCAGTGCAAGGACTATGGCTCTGTAAAACTGCAGAGCTGAGTCTATGAATTCCGACAGAACAGACAACACAGCAAGCAGGATAAAAACCCCAGCTAATCGTGTGGAGGAGAGGAGTTGTCTCTCACCAGAGAAATACTGACCACTGCAACATTTCCTTAGGACATGCTGCTTGACTCAGTGTATCTCAAAGAGCACCCCATGTGCTGAGCCTTCACACAGTGGGAAACATGAGATCTCCTTGTCTGCACTCCACCTTCTAACTCCATGTGGCTCCTAGAAGAAAGGCATCTCCTTGCATTAAAAAGAAATAGCTTCTTTTGCCTTGTCTGTGACCTAGATCTTCCAGCCTTCCATACCCAGGGCCACCAAGGCTGCTTAAGCAAGCTCTGACCTTCCACCACACATGTGTAAAAGTCTGGGGTATCTGACATGGGAGCTCTGCCAGGTACCACACAAGTCATTCAAAACACTTCTCTCCAGCTGGGCCCTGTCTATCAGTGTTCTCACTTGCTCCACGGCAGGACACGGCTGACAGCAGGATGGGCATTTCTATGGGTTAAGCGTAGCTTAGGGAGGAAGGACGAGGAGCTTGTGCTGGGCCAGATGGTAAGCAAATGAAAGACATCCAGAAACTAGAGCACAGCATCAATTATTAATGTGAAGCAGAATACCTTGCCACATGTGAGCAAGAAGTCTATGATGGATGTTTAATCTCTGGCACTGGGGACTCAAGATGCACCAACTTAGGAGACAAGTTTCCCAAATTCGCTATGTAGTGGCACACTTTACACACCCCAAAGCACATGTTTATCTCTCTTGCTACTTTTGCAGACAGGCTAAGATGCTACAGCTTAGAATAAGGAACAGACAAAACCCCAAGAGGTAACCCCACTTCTGCTGTGCAGTACCTGTGGCTGGGCTCCTGGTGGTAAGTAGTGTACAATTACAAAATTACAACTGGAGTAGATATCTAAAACAGGTTGAATGTGGGCTACAGTGACATTCCTTAAGACTGGGGGACTTGGCATTGCACCCTGAACAATATTTTTCCAGATAGCTTTTACACAGAAGCCCATTATGATGCTTTGGTTGCTGGGCAAGGAGTCCAAAAATCTGGAAATGACTTGAGTTTTACTCAGAAACCTTGCTCCTTGCACTCCTTCACTCATTATCTCCACAGAATCTAAATTCTCAACAGGTACTCTGATGATACCTGGCATCACATGGACCGCCTCCTTCCAGAGCTCCCAAGGTGCTTCTAAGAAGGAAGCAATAGATTTTACTTCCTAACAGAAAGGTTCTAAAAATAAGACAAAGTAAAAACTCACAAGTAGGGTTGAGCAACCCTTGAGTGTGATTAGAAAACTATTTTTGCTGGAAGTCAAGAGGAAATTATCAGTTAAGGTAGTGAAGTGCTAAGGTAAGCACAACTTGGGCTGTCCCACCCAAGCTCATATCACCACAGTCACAAAGCCTGTCCGAAGAGTCACCCACTACAGGGGCATCTCAGCAGCATGCAGAACCCTGAGATGTCACACAGCCACGATTCCCACAACAGCTTGCAGAGCCAGTGCTCACTCTTTTTTTCTCCCCTGCTGCTCACTTCCTCCTCTTGCATAGCCCAGTTAACATTTCTGTAAAATTATTGTATGTTTGCAGCAGGTTTTAATGGCACTGCTAATCCTAAGCAGAGCAGCTGCAGAGAGAACTGAAACCTTTGGTCTTGGCAGAGGATTTCAAGAATAGAACTACAGAAAAAGCCAGCTGAGAGAAGTGGGCAATATCAGCACTATGGAGGACCTTGAGAACAAGTGGGACACATTTAGACACAATGCCCAACTTGCAGTCAGAGAAGTGAGTCAAGATGAGGGGGATGATGGTGACGTCTTGCAGCATGGTACAGAGGCTGTATTCGACAAAGCATCTGCAAAACTGCCAATTCAGTTCTACAAACTCTTTCTGGCCTTTTGTGGAGGAAAAGATAGAATCACAATGGAAGAAGCAGAGTGTGGCAGAGGCAAGGGGAGATAAAACCTTTTCAGAAGAAACTGAAAGTTATGAATATGTGACAAACTTCAAAACAGATGTTAATGCTTATGACAAAACTACAGGCTTCTTAAGCGCAGTGAAAAGGAGAACAAGATGTGAAAGGATGGATGTGGGGAGAGTACTTCAAACATCAAGACCAATTGTCTCAAGGATGGGATCAGCTGAGGCACTACTCAGGGTCAGCACAGGAGCAGCTGTCTCTTGAGAAGGCTCAGGTGAGCCAAGCTCATGTTTCCAGGCATAGCCACTGATGGAAGCCCCTCCAGTTCATCTGTTAAAGTACAAGGTAACAGTGTAAGGCTGGCAGCAAGACAGCAGGATTTGCATTTGTTGGAGCAGTAACAAATGAGGAACTTTTGTGACTTCCTCTTCTCAGGCTGGTGGAAGCCGAGGGTTGCTCTCAGAGGAACACCTGGGCAACGCATAGCACTGCAGCCTGGACTTCTGTGTGCAACTACCTGTACCACCACCCCAAGCTCATGATGCCAGACTACTCCAGGCCCTGGATATCCATGCTGTTCCTACGCGACCAAGTACTCCCTGGAAGGTGTTCAGGCAACATCAGTACCACCAGCTGCACACCTGCTTGGTGGGTGACCACTTTGGGCATCCACTGGCTGCACAGACATGGCTTAGCAGACCAAAATCCCAACTGATGCAATGTGGGCGTAGATGGATGACTCCCGCCATACCTCACCGCTTCTCCACGCTAAACTGATGGCCGAGGCGCTCCCAGGGCAGCCGGCAGGGCACAGCAAGCACCCAGTTGGACACCACACGCTCCTGCGGCCCGGGGAGAGCAGCACCCACCAGAGCCACCGGCCCCTCAGCCAAGGGCATAGGCAGCCCCTCGACGGCGCGGTGCAGGAGCCAGGCTGCTGGTGCGAGGGCGGGAGGCTGAACCGCGGGCTGCTGCACGGGCCGGGCCGCGCGGGGCCCCGTCGGAGGGGCAGGCCAG
>JAOXOE010000632.1:15979694-15995607 GCA_028565055.1 Phoeniculus purpureus | reverse complement strand
CCGCGGCGTGGGAAGCCCCGCAAACCCCCGCCCCGCCCCGCGGTCCGGCGGCCTCTTCCCTACAGAGAGCAAGTCAGGAGTAACCGCGGGCGGGGCGGGCTTTCCCGCCGAGAGTCCCTCTGCCTCGTAGACTACAGCTCCGGTAGGAGCCTCCAAGTGTGTCTACGGGGTTCATGGGTTGCGGTCTGAGTTTTGCTGCCAGAGCGGGCTCGTCTGCTCGGTTACACCGTGCGGTCATGCCAGAGCACGAAGCTACCATACACTCTCCGGGGTCGGATCGGGCTTCTGGGGTTCGTCTAGTCCGACCTCCAGCTAGAGCAGGATCCCCTAGAGAGTATCACACAAGCAAATCGCTCCACGGTCGAAAACCATGACAGGGCCGGTTTGTGCATCCAGTAGGGGTCAGGCACTCAACAGGTCCTGTACTGGTTTTTCTGGCAGGCCAAAGAAAGCCCCCGTAATCCACGGGATACTACCCCTCAGCCACACTCTGTAAAGTCCCAGGTTTCTCAGACCGTAGAGCACTTATCACCGTTTGGCACTTGTTTGTGCATTTATGAGCTTCTCCATAGCAACCACCCAGATTCCAGTCTGGCTTGCCACAGAGAAGAGTAGTGCATGCACCGCATCAGAGTTATGTTGGTATGTGCACAGGCTGGGGACTGATTCCCTGTCTGCTCTCCTGACCCAGGGACCCACACTGTTGGCATGGCACAATGTGTTGGTAGAGGGCCTGGAGCTGCACAGGGAGCTGGGTGTTGTCTTCCTCACAGGTACATATAACTGTATAGTTTGCCGGAGCTTAAGAATTGATGCCAGCCCCTGCCACAGGGCTCTAGATGTTGTCTTCTGACCCAAAGTTTCTGCTCTTCTTGTCTGATGAGACAAGTTTTGAGCTCTTTTTGTCATCCCAGTCGCTCCTGCAGCCTTTCATGTCACTGCCACGACCAGCTCTCCTGAAATCCTCAGCACAGCTGCCTCACTCTTGTTTGAGTTCAGCTATTGGTATTTTCTCTTTTCTGTTTCCTCTATGCCAGCCACAGAAATCAGCATGCATTGCACGTAGCATGGTACAGAGCACTGGGGTTTCTGTACATAGAATCCCAAGATCCTCCTAATTTTGATTGTAAGAGTTTTGGTTCATTCTTCTGGCCTAGCTTCACTTTGTTTGTATGTTTCTCCAGTGTCTGCATACAGTTCTAGTTCCTTAATTTCAGAAAGCGTAAGGAAGAAGGTTCAGAGGTAGTCAATAAGGATGCTCAGAAGTGTGGAAACAGACTATACAATGAACTATGTAGGATGGGACTCTTCAGCTTGGAAGAAAAACACAGGGTTGAGGAAGAGCTCTGTAAAAAGAGTGTCCCAGAGACAATGGGAACAATCAGCTGTTCCCAGTGTCTTCTGACACAAACCTGTCAATTGCTTTTTGCCTTGACTGGAGCGTCAGAAAAACGTGAAACCACTCTGCTGCAGATGTTAAGTTCAAAGGTTTAGCACCGTTTTTAGCCCCTGCTTGTTGCAACACTGGGGGCTAAGTTCATGGTAAGCCTTTGAGAGGCCTATTTCACAGAGTGCTGCCTCAGAAACATTTTGTAACCATGTTTTCACGTGGAGAGCTCGGCCGTGGCCAAGTGGAACTGTACCAAACTGCTCAACACAAAAATATTTAGAGCTGGGAGGAGAATGAGCTGGATGAATCCCAGCCCAGAGTCCCAGAGGCTGTAACTTGTAGGATCCCTCTTGTAGGGGAAAATACTTGTGACTGAGATACTAATTTTGCTTCTGCACTGCCAAACACACAGTGGCCTTTGAGACTGAGTGATGTGGCCTCCTGGGCTGGCTGTCCTGTGCTAGAGAAGTCACAGTCCACTGACTCTGGCCTGAAAAGGAATTGAGATGGCCCTATATTGTTTAAGACCACAAGAGGGCAACACGAGAGCACCCCGTAGCCAGCAGGCTCAGCAAGGCTGAGGATGCCACTGCTAGGATGAAGGTGGCATGGGCAGCTCTGTGCAGTCTGAGCTTCATGCTGTGCAGGGGCCAACCCAGCTGAATTAGCCATCTGGAGGCTGATTCCCAAGAGCTCTTTCCTTGCTCTCAGCTTCATACACAGAGGTGAGCAGTTAGCTCAGCCAGCTGAGCTACTGCTGTGGTTGCGGACAGCAATAAATTCCTGCACATGGGTCATTCATGTGATGACAGCAAACTTTTCTACATGTTCAATGGGGCAAGGCTGTGAGACCCAGGGTGGCCTCTCTTATCCAGCCTGCAAATCCACCAGGAAATCTTTTGGGTGAATGTGCGTTTACACGTGGCTTCAAACAGCAAGGTCCAACACCTGGAGTGATGATGGAGGGCTTGGCCAGGGGAAGAGGTGTTAAATAAGGAGTTTGAATATCTCAGTTTCATCATCCTTTCTCACTTCCTTCCACCATCAAAAGATAAAAAATTAGAGAATCTGAATTCAGCTTTGGTTGTGAATGTGGAACTGGCCAGTGTCTCCAGCCCATGCTGGCCTCTGCAGACTGAAATCATTCACAGTCATGGTTACGTGCACTACCATTCCTGGCACATTTTGCAATAGCCTGTATAAATACTCAGTGAGGGACAGTTTGCTCTGTTTTTCCAAGAACAGGCATGGCAAAGAAACAGCTTCTGTTAGCAGGCAGAGCTACAAGAGCGTGTGTGTGCTGTTAGGGCTGAAAATGCCACTAGTGTCTTGTAGCAGGGACAGAGAAGGATGTGAGAATGAGGGATGAAATGCAGAATATTGTCTGTGCTGTAGGGTAGTAGAGGTTGCTCACAAGAGATGTTTGCAAAAATGGAGCAAGATGTCCTGGGGGACAAATGAACGGGCTTGAGACACAGAGAGAGAGCAATGAAGGAGTGCATAGGGAAGATTGGGAAAACCAGTCAAGGAAAAAGAAATTGCTGGAGCACATGGGTGGGACTGTTGATCCCTCTGGAGTTATTTATTTTCTATGGAGAATGTTAGAAAGGTTTTGTCTGCTGAAGATATTTTTACCATGGAAATAACCAGCTTTGTTTCTACTCTTGCTTTTAGTCCAAACCTGCCCACAGAGCCTATGCATTTTAAGGCCCAGCCTGTAGTACCCCACCCCACTGAACTATGGATCATATTCCCTAAGCCAGTTGCAACTCACATGGTTTGTACCATACCTGCACACTGCTAGCATCAAGTGTCCACAGTTCTCTGTTGCATGTTTTTAGGACTAAGGGTCAGGGTAATTGTCTCAAAAGAACATCAAATCACCTATCTTGAACTCCTACTCATTATCAGATGTCAGACCTCACCTAGTTGGCCCTGTGCTCAGACTAAGCGTTGATGAGAGCAGACCCTTCAGTGATTCATCTGGTTTGGCTCTGAAAACATAAGGAGGTGGGATAATCCTTGGCTTTTGCTGGTATGTATCATTTCAGCCTGTCTGACTACAAATAATCCAAACCAACTACCAGAAAGTCCCATCTGCACATCAAGATAAATGTAACATCAGCCTGGAGATGACCTTGGATCACCACCTTAGAATCATACAATACATTGTGTTGGAAAGGACCTTTGAGTCCTATCCCTCTGCAATGAAGGGACATCTTTAACTAGATCAGGTTGTCATGAGCCTTATCCAGCCTGACCTTGAATGTCTCCAGAACTACTGTGGAGACAATTGTGGGAGAAATTGTGTTTGGAGCTGGTCACAGATTACTTTAAAACTTCCTTCCTAATTTCAAGGTCTACAGGCAGCAAGCACCCTTACCTGAGGGAGAAGCACGGCACTTGCACCCAGAGGACTAGTGCCAGGATTTGTGCCCAGCTTGTGTGTGCAGCAGTCAAAGACTGAGGCCTGGATTCATTCTTCCTGGTATGAACTAGTGTCTGGGCATCTCACATGGACTGTAGCAACTGAGTACAGGAGTAAAGGGTGCAGACTCTTCACAAGGGAATACAGAAGAGCTCAGCAGCTACAGACACACTGATTGGGGCACCACAGCCCAGGCACACTGTGTTGTGAATGACTTCACAATTTACTTGAGGATTAAATACTTCTTTGTTTAATAACCTAATAATTTGGGGTAGTTTCATGCTGGATTGTTGGAAAGTTCACTGGCTGGAGTTTTCAGCCAGGCCTTGTATAAATGGTTTCCTCCAGCTCTCAGCCAAGTGAGCTGCCTTCATCTTTGGGTCCGCCGGCGTGTGGCTCTTGGCACTACCTTCTTCTGAAGGGCTTTGTTGTTCACGCGGGTGCCTGAGGCTTTGCGCTCTGGGGGCTTCCTCACCACATCTTGTTTGAGCTGGAAATGCACCTGCAGAAAGAACAAAAAACAACCATGTAACACCTGCTCTGGCAGGGGTGTTGGACTAGGTGATCTTCCAACCCCTAACACTCTGTGATTCTGTGTGCGCTCTGCTGGCTCAGGGGTCTGCAGGATCTGCCTCTGCCACTAGTCTTTGAAGGTGACTCAAAGTGTCCTCAACCAGTGTTAGGATACAATGTTCAAGACCTCAGTTCTTCAATCCGGTGGAAAGGTTTCTCTTTTCTGGTGGAAAGTGTACCCAAAATCTGCTACATTTCTATACACAGAGTGGCTCCTATGGCAATGAGATGTCCCAGGATGTTTTGGAAGATGAGCTGTGAAAAACAAGCGACTGAGATATGCTTTTTCTTTATCTTTTCTCACCACAAATTAGAGAAATAGCATTGTTTTGAACTTCTATGAATATTTAATAAACAGGACACTCTAAGATAGTCCATTTTCTATTTCATCTCGTTAGCTGAATCCTCCTTGATTAGTCTTTCAGCAACCAGTGCTTCCAGTAAATCTAGGCAAAAAAAATCCAGGAAAGAAAACTGCTATAAGCCATGCAAACAGGTACAAGAGGAAGATGGGGGCAAATAGCACAGCAGGACACAGCACCAGACAAATGGGATTGGGAAGGCCATACAGAAAGATGAAACTGGAATGGGGCTATGTGGGCTTCCTGAGGGAGGGCACATGCTAGATATGGGAGATGCTGCAGGGGCAGAGGGAAATGGGGACAGGAAAGCTGCTGTGAGGGGACATCTGCAAAAATCAGATCAGAGAACAAATCAGTCTTCTCCAGTACATAGTAAATGGAAAATCTATTTTAAAAAAGAAAGCCAAAGAGCTGGGTACTTAACCTAGCAAAACAAAGGCTAGGACTGGGCTTGACAGCGCTCTATAAATACATCAGGGAAAAAATACCAGTGAAGAAGAGGAGCTATTTAAAGCACAACATTGGCATAAGAACAAATAGGGATAAACTGACCATAAATAAATTTAGGATGAAAATGAGAAGGTTCCTAATCCTGAGAAAAGAGCAGCTCTGGAAGAACTTCAGAGGCTGAGTAGGGTGGGATGAAGAGACAGAGGGTGAGAGAACCAGTGCAGTGTATTTACAGCAGCGCCTGACCAGTGTACATGGAGTGAAGCAAAGGCTGCGCCAGAATGCCACTGCCAAGGAGTTCTTGCTGGTCCTTAGAAGAAGCTGCATCTGCAATCCCACCATGTTCACAAGGCAACAGCAGTGGCAGGTTTTTATAACCAATTTTTAGTTTAGCCACAAGAAGACTTCCTCTCCCATGGGTGCTTGGCTGTATTTTGTTTGCACCCAATTCCCATCTGATCTGGGTGCTCTTGGCAGAGAAAAAGGCACACTTAAGCCTCTTACTACGAGCTTGATAATGCATTTGGTTGCAGGCAAGATGGAGATGATAGCAGAGCATGGAAACCCCTAAATCCAAGGGCGTAACAGAGCCTCAGGGAACAGATGCTTGCTCCACATTATCCCATCCTGGAGAGCTGGGAGGGTAGAGGGAGAGCTAAAGAGCAGTACTTCCAGTCCAGTAGAGGCTCTCCCCATGGCTAAGAGGCAGGGGGACAGAGAAGCTGGCACAGTAGCCCAGTGCAGCTGACAGCTCTCAGCAAGTAATTGAGAGGCACATGGCATTGCCTTTACCCTATTCCTCTCTGTGAGCTGCAAGGAGCCCCATGCCTGCCAAAACAGACAGGCTGTAGCCACTGGCAATGGTCTACATCCCACTTCCTTCTCCACTGCTCACTAGACACTACCTGATGTGCATCTTTCTTCCTGAGGTGAAGACATTTTGAGACACCCTTGTGACTATGAAGCCTGACTCACCAAAGATGGTCCAGCTGGTCCCACTGTTGTTGTCACTGTCTGGGGCTGGTATCCCTCTGCAGAAGCTGTGACAGCGTAAGTGCCAGGCAGCAGCAGCCGGAAATAATCCCCCATAGCACCTGGAACACAAAGTGGGAAGAGAAAGCACTCAGAACACACAGAGAGCAGAATAAAAGATATTCCAGTAGGTCTTTCTAAGTGTACTACTTCAAGAACGTGCAGCCTCCAAAACCCAGGCAATTTTTTGCCTTCCAAATCTATGGGCTGTTGCAAGGTTGGATTCACACTAGGAGACTCCACGTGATGACTCATTAGTGCCACAGACTAGAAGAGTCTGAAAGAAAACACTAAACAAAATGGGATGGTACAGCAGTGCTGGCTGCACATTTGCAGGGTAGCTGCATATCTGAACGCTTGTCAGGTGGGTAATAGCAAAGTTAAGGGCAATCACAGCTCCTGACTGATTTATTGTGCATAATGCAATCTCTAATTGCTGCCATATACAATTTGGCCACATTTGATTATCAACAGAGTTTTAACTGCTCATCAAATCAGCTGCTCCCTTGACTCTCCCTGCATAAAGAAACCCCAGGAGCACTCTGATGGACTGTGCACTGGTGTGGTTAGGGACAGTGAAGCAGCAGCAGTATATCATGGATTACTCTGATGGCCTGAATAAATTCCCATCTATGGAACTAGACAGGAGTTGCAACTCTGGGTAATCATTACCATCAGCCTGTGTTATTTTGGATTAGGTGGGACTAAGAAAACGTGAGTCAAGGTCTTCCAAGAGAAAATAGGGAAGTTGCCTGGCAAGTCAAAGGGAATAATTTTCTCCCTTGGTTCTCCCAGGGAAGGTGCACTTGTGTATCCAGTTTTGGTGCCCCCAGGTCAGGAGAGGTGTGGGAGAACCATAACTCATGACCCACAGGGAGAGTTCAGGTCCCACATGGAGAGCTGGGGGAGCTCAGCCTGTCTGGGATGAAGTGGAGGGAAATCTGCTCAGAGCCAGCAGCTATTTGAAGGGCAGCTACAAAGATGATGGGTTCAAATTCCTCTGAGCACTGCCAGGCAACACAGGGAGGAGCAGCAGCCACAGATGGGAGTTTGGGAGCTTCAGGGCGGATCAGGTAGCAGAGCTTCACCTCAAAGATGGTGGAGCCCTGGCACAGGTCAGCACAGAGGTTGTTAAATCTCCATCCTTGGGGATCAGTGAGAATTACCTGGAGGGAGTGATGGCAGATCAGAACCAATGTTGGGGACAGTCCTGCTCCAAGCCAGAGGTTAGACAGAAGACCCTAGAGGGCCTCTGCAATTCTATCATCTCTTGCCCAGTAGTTTCCTATGCAGGTTGGAACAGGTGCCAAATATTAGTTACTGAGTCAGAGGTTAGGGCCATGAGGAGTTTTGATGATTTCATATAGTTTGGCCTCTGAAGAGCTGAAATATCAGCTTTTTTCTGCAGCTTGTCTGTAATGTCTGGTCTGGATTCAGAAGGGTGTTTATGAAAAGGAGGTTAAAATTGGCTGGCCAGCAAAGGGGAAACCACCACAACTTGGATAAACTAAAGTTGGCACTTCATTTCTCAGTCTAAATTTGTCTGGCTTGAAATTTCAGTCTTTCATCTTGTTCTGTCATCATGTCCTTTGGTATCAGCTATTCTGTCTTTGTATAGATACTTAAGATGCTCAAACACATTATTTACTCAATCTTCTCTTTGTTTATATACAAATGTATCTTCTGTTTCTCTCACATTAAAGAGGAGCTGACTTTCTGAAGTCCTTTAAAATGAAGTCTGCATTCTAGTTCTCACCTCTTTCTTTCCAAAGCTTTTTTAACCCCTCCCTGGTCTAGGATGTACAGGCATGTTTCTCACAGCTAGTGTTTTTTGGAAGTAAACCTTGCTGGCCACACATATTACAGCCCCACTTGCTAACCTCCTCCCACATACCCAAATAGCCTTTCAGAGGCTGTATCCAAAAGGCACACCATTCAAGAGGACCGATAACGCACCAGAGGTGACATCATGGCTGATTCCCTCGACAGAAATCACTGCTCCTGCAATGCCATTGTTGTTCTCATCTGTCACCATCCCTTTGATGCCCTGATGAACCTGCAATGAGTGAGACAGACTGCTGGATCAAGGATTCTCCTTTGCTCAAGAAGACATTGCCAAGTACTGGAGGAGGGCAGAGCTCTGGGAACTGTCTCACTTTTCCCCACACCCTTGTCTCTTCTGGTTCTTCCCAGCAAAGCTAATCAAAAGACACAACAGCATCCCCAAAGGCCACCAACCGGAGCACCCAGAGAACTCCATGACCACCTCCCTTCTGCCACTAGTGCCTGCCTGCTGGTGTCCTATCATCAGAGCCGATGAGAATGTGCAGGAGAAGTGTGGCGCTCTCAGGACCGCACCCTTACCTCTTCAATAAAAGCAACAAGTGCCTCCCGATTGGCCATCCACTGCCGCTCTAGGTCCTCCTTAGGGGGGAACTTATTGCAGCTCAGCTCCAGCGTGATTTCAAAGCAGTTAGTGTAGAGGTAATTGAAGTCTTGCATGCCTGGAAGATAAGAAGAACTTGTGGCCATGGAATGCAAGGCACTCATCCCTCCCCACTCCTGTGTCCTGGCATCTACTTTTCACCAGAACTGAACCATTCTCCCTCTTTGCTTTGCAGGTGCAGCCTCCTCTGTCTGTCATAGCACCACATTCATCCCCAATGCAGTCCCCTCCCCTTGCAACTGCCCAACTCAGTGGGATCATTCACTGCTCTTCCTTCAGAAGCTCAGGGAGGCTGGGATACTGCAAGGGCTATATATCTCCTTCCAGTTCCTCTTGAATCTTTTTCTTGACTAATTTGCTGATTTTCAGTTTCCTCACTGTGCCTTTTAAAAGCATATTTTTCATGAGATAAATGTACACACACAGAAGGTCTCTGTAGACCTGGGCTATTTCTGCAGGTCTTTCCCAAGTCACTTAGTCATTTTCTGGTCTGAAATGGAGACACCAGGTGGTGTCTAGCATAAGGCATGGTGCTTTCCCATTGGGTCACAACCCTTTCCCAGCCCATCCTGTCCTGAGCTTTCTCCTCTACCGCCCTATCTCTCTTCAGCTCAACAGGTAGTGCTCATCTTGCCCAGCCCTTACCTTTGCTGAGCGAGTACCAGGATGCCCCATTTGTGATGCCATCAGCAAAGTAGTCCCCACAATTCCAGCCCCGGTGCATCCAGCCATGGGCATATGAGTAGGTCTTGGCCAGCTAGAGAGTGCGAGACAGCAATTGGTGGTCACCATTCCAGCACCACTGGGGCTGGCGACCCTGCCTGGCTCTAGGAAACACATCCTCCTTCCCATATGGGTTTTGCTGGGGAACATGGGAGGGAAGTCAGACAGGAGACAGTTCCTGCATTTTACTGTCATGAAATACCACATGAGGTGGCCAGGACCTCTGTAAAATGCAGACAGATGAAGGTGGGGGAGACAGAGCAGAAATCTGGCAAGTTGGAGCCTTGCTGGTGGCACAGGTGGCTTCTGCCCTGCTTCTGCTGAGATGAGGGGGAGCTGAGGGCATTGGGCCCACACAGGACTATTCAGTCCCATTGGTGCTGGCCCCCACACAGCAAATGGCACTGAGAGAAGGAAAAAATACCCAAGAGAAAACTAACTGGTATCAGTCCTATTGCAAATACCAGAAATATCAGGGGAATCTGGGTTAGGAAAGAGTTTGGGCAACTTCTTGTTCTAGCAACCACTTGTTTATTGCCCTTATTAAGATTATTCGTTATTTTTAGACATGAAGACAGGGCTAAAACTGGGCTCTGCATCCAAAGCTTGTGCTTTGCATAAGACAATTTAACAGAGACCACTGCTTACATTTTCTAATGCAAACTCTATACCCTTACATTATGGTTCAGATACTGGTGTAATCTCATTTTGTCAGCAGGAAATGTAGTTACCTCACTACATTTCTGACTTCTGAGGCTATGCGTGCATCATTAGCCTGTGTCCCAGAATCCAGTATCTCCACATCTGGGTCCAAGTGTAGCCCTGATCCCAGCAGGTCCTGGCAAAACCCTGCATGGCCTCTGCTTCCAGAGAAGACTGAACTCCAGCTCAGACTTATTTTTCTCATTAACTGTTCTAACACAGACTTGTGTTTCTTGTGCTGAGTATTTCCTAATGGAAGCAGTGACTGAAGGCACTGTTTTCTGGGACATTTTAACAATGGAGAAAAACCGCAGGCTTCAGCTAGTGCTAGCAGGATCAAGCAGCATGGACTGATACATTCCCGGATGTCTGCCTATGCTCCTGCTGCTTCGTCATTGCATTTTTTATTATTCACCATCCAAAAGCCCCTGCTGGGCACCCACCTCCCTTAGCCTGCTCTCAGCAGACCCACAGCCAAACTCTGCTGCCTTTCTAGGAAAACCACTTGTATATATGCATATTCACTCATATACAATGGTGCAGCAAAGCTGGGGGCAGGCTCCAGCTCTGGAAGAGCAGGGTGGGACTGAAGACACTGGTGGTACTGAGGTTACGGAGAAGCCGTATGATGGGACCAGCTCACAGTGGGACTGCCCTGACCTGGCTCATGAGAAATGCTGCATTCTGCTAATGACTACTTAAAACAGTTTATTGGTACAGCTCCTGCATGTGGCAGTGACCAGGGACTCCCAGCCAGCTCTCTCATTGAGCACCCTGCCAGGGCTGCAGGAATGCCCTGGGCTGCCAGGGCTGTGCTCACCTTCTGAAACAACTTGTCATCAGGTGTAGGTGTGTTGACTGTGCGCCGGTGGCTCCGGAATCGCTGGTCCTGAGACTTGTCATAGGGGTAATTTGCCACCACAGCTCCACCATGCAGATTGGCCGAGAGCACAAAGTTGTAGCCACTGATCCACTGGATCACAGCCAATGTCTCTGGCTCCACCTGTGAGGAGAAGAGGAATGGGAACAGGGAGAAGTGGTCACTCACCTCTGGGCCAGCTGCTGCTCCCTGCCAGGCAGTGATGTGCCTGCTTCAGCCCTTGTAGCTTCCCCCAGTCTCCACCACCTGCCCCAATATGCAGAGCAGGCTTCTCTCAGGCATATCCTACTACAAATCTCCCAGCACAGCTCCAAAGCCTGAGACACAGGCACTAGCCAGCAAGTGCCACCTCCTCTGCCCTGTGCATTGCAACCTTCTTCCCAAGACGGCTGTGGTGCCAGCCTCTCCCCCTGGCAGAGGTGCAAGCTGTGATATGGAAGAGGATTACACAAATTCCCTGCATGCGAAAGGCATGGAGGAGACAAGCACCACTGCAAACCAAAGGACAGTGTATTTGCTTGCTGAGCAAGAGGATCCTAGAGCAGTACCTGGCTTTTCCAGTTGTCAGGCAGTGGGATGTGATGGTTAGGCCCGCTGATTTCCCCACTGTAGTACATGAACGTGTTGAGGTCTGGGAAGTTGCGGTTCAGGTCCACTCCATTAGCATTGTTTCTCCCTGTCAAGTACCCATTGCTGTCTGGGCCCTGTAGGGCAAAGTTGCATGACGGGGGTGAGCACAGGCTGGGCGCAGGCAGGCTGGGTGTCAGGGCAGCAGGGACAGGCCACCACAGCAGCGCCTTGGTGCCTTTGAGTCACAACACAACAGTGTGTTACTGCTGGCAGGGGAATAAAGGATATTGGTATTGACAGGAAAGTCAGTAACAATATCTTCATTTTCCAGGATGACAGAGTGAGGCACAAGCTAAACAAAAAATGAGCCTCAACCGAAAGAGCCAGGAATAAAGTATCTCCCCAAGGTCCAGTGGTTCAAAGGAACATACGATGTTTCAGGGAGTGGACTAGAAGGCTTCCCACTTACCCCATCCCTTGTGGCCCTGTCTGCTCATGACATTCAGTTGCCACTTCTCCAGCCTGGGGCTATGATAGATAACTTCTGAGGAGGTTAAGTCAGGTGTAGAAAGCCAGGGTCATCTCTTGCAAGAGACATGGCCCAAGCCCTTGGCACAGGAGGTGAGGCAACAGACAACACAGTGGCTGAGTGGGACAAACTTGGCAGGGCATGAAAAAGAAGGATATCCCCTTCCCGCAGCTACAGTGAATGGGACACTACATGGAGCTGAAGGGCTTTCTGCCCCTACCCGGCTGGAGTAGGTGATTGCTGCCTGGTACCTGCTTGGCAGCCACTTCGTACCCATCGGGGTTCATGGAAGGCATGATGTGGATGCGCGTGTCATGGATGAGGTGGGTGATCCGCTCATTACCCCGGCGGTATTCCTCACACAGGAATTCAGAGAGCTGCAGCAGCAGCTCACGGCCCAGCACCTCGTTCCCATGCATGTTCCCAACATACTTGAACTCCGGCTCCACTGGGGAGAGCAAGAGAGTGACAGCATTAGCCAAGGCTAGGATGGGGAGGAAAAGTCAATTCCTACTGTAGCAAGCCTAAGCACACCTAAGGGATCCCAAATAACTTGTGTGAAATGGCCTTTTCTCTTGCAAAATGCAAACCTCTGTGAGGGAGAGTGGCATGGTTCCCATACGGGCTCCCCTCTGTTTTGCCAAAGCACCCCTGGCAGCACCTTAGGCTCTCCATCACACTGCTGCTCACCTTTGGGGCACACAGGAGGTTTGCAGATGGTTTGGTCTTCAGCTGGGCAAAGGCAGGACAGAGGGACCAGCGAGCATCAGCAGGACTGGAGCAGCAGCAGGATTGCTGCCATCTCAAGTCCCAGCGTAGTGGGGCCTCCCAGCAATGCGGTGTGTGGCAGTGGAGAGGCCAGGTCATTTCTCCCACCTCTGCCCTTCACAGTTTGCTCCCAGAGTCTCTCACCAACATGATACATTCCTGGTTTTGTATGCTTTAAGGAGCAATTCATTACTCTCTAGGATAAAGTCAATCCTTGGCTTGAGGTGAGCTGTACTTTTTCACTGGAAGGGCACAGTTGCCTCTGGCTGCTGCCATCAGCCCCTGACTCCCATGTTGGTACGAGGCAGCAACAGTTTCTTCTCTCTGTCCCCTTTATCTACCTCAAAGGAAAAGATTTAGGGGCTTCCTCACCATCAAGGGTCAGGGACAAGAGCCTCGAGAAACCCTCAGCAGCTGAGGTGAACATGGATTGAATTGTTTCTCAGGCAGCTCCAGTATGAGCAAAAAAATCTCTTGCCACTGACTTTTCTATAATGAGGTCTCAAAATATAGACAGTGCCTGGAACATGACTTGCTGCCTCGCTGAGGTAGAGGCAACACACACGAGGGATGGGTTATGCTTTCCCTGAGGGTATTTTAAAGCAGTTGTGGGAAAATAAAACATCCCAATGCAGGCTCAAGTCAGCACTGGTAGGATAAGAGACACTAGGGAATTCAGTTAAAAAGGGAGCCTGACTTTCACATGGAAGGGTCAAGAAAAAATTAGGGTTTCATTACAAATGTTGGCTGTCAGAGTCTGTGACTCTGTGAGTTTTCTGGTCACCAGCAGTGATCAGACCCACAGAGGCAGCATCCAGCCTTGCTGCCACATACTGTCAGGATCCCTGGGGCAAAAGGCACTGCAGCCTCATATCAGGCATCTGCTGCTTCCAAAACCCCCTTTGCCATGCAAGGAGGAGACTGCAGCTAGTCATGCTGAAGATACATTTAAAAATACTCTAATGTTGACAAAAGCTTTTGCTTTTCTGTGTTTTTTGATTGCTTGCCTCAGCATGAGCCACCACAGGTGGGCCATATGTTTTAACCTGGTTAGATTTCAGGGACATGAGGACTGATTTAATTAGGTAATCCAGTTATAAAAAATGTTAAAATGTCCTAGGGATACATGCAGCCTTTATTTTAAATAAGGTCTCAGCAGGAATTCTCCTTCTCAGCTTTGTTTAAGCCTGTGGCAGGACTTGTCAGCCTTTTTCAGACCCCTAAACATTTTCCACATGGACACACAAGCCCTAATTACAGCACAGAAGCCCACAGCCTCTAGGCTTGCTTTTCACAGTTAGTTTCCATGGCCTTCAAGAGAATCTAATTTCCCAACATTCTTGTGCTACAAGCTGAAAGTGCCAGCCTCAGGGTGGCCCATGCTATGAGCAGGGCCAGAGGTTCATGCTGTCTGCCTGGAGCAGGGAATATCTCAGCCACCACCTGCAGCCCTTCCAGCTGCTCTTTTGTGATTCTGTAAGTCTAAAACCCAGTGGTACACTGCCAGTGCTCTTTGCTCACTCCTTGCTTTCTGTCAAGTCCCTGATGCACTATGGAAGTGCCTGGGATGTCCTCAGTGCTTTCCATGTATTGAAAGGGCTGGTGCAGAGGTGGTCTGTGCAGGCAGCCCCCCATCCCAACTCCCAGCACCCCAGAAGGTGATCTTCTGGGCTGCAGGAAGAGTAACACTGTTCCTCCAGTGCATTGTGTCCTTGGGCAAACTGCTGCCAGGCATGAGGTTCTATGGGGCTTAGTGGGGTATATTCTGAGGAGGAGAGCACAGGTAGAGGTCCTATTCATCCCTATTGTGCTGCCAGAAGTTATCCATGTGACCAGGCTGCTGGGACTTGTCTGCCCCTGCATTCAGCTACACCAGCCAGGATCTGAAAAGGCAAAAGATTCTGAAAAAAGTAGGCAGAGCTGCATCTGTAGCTCAGGGGCACACAGTGGGGAAATGAGGGAGCCCTGTGTGCACATCCCCAGCCTGGAAAGCTGGTTGGTTGACTCAGCCCCCAGGGGCACCTGGCTGCCAGCAAGGTCTGGCTCCATACATCACACTGCAGGCAGCAGCTGCTTAGGGGGACATTGCTGCTAAGGCTCCTCTGCTGCCAAGGCTCCACAGGGCCACGTGGCAGCAGGTAGAGATCCCCCAGAACAACCAGTCACAGAAGCTGCACAGTCCATGAGGCAAGGGAGACTACAGGAGATCAGCACTCGCTCTGCTGGGGTTCTTCACTTGCTGACCTCCCGGCTTTGGGGTCTAAAGAAGGACAGACTGAACTCTCCTCCCACCACTATTCAGCAGCAAAGGGTGACGGGTGGGCGGGTGCTGCCCTTCCCCGCCTGTGCGTTGGGAGGGAGACGGTGGCAGGGCACATGGGGTGTTGAGATGGGTTCACCTGGGTTCTCACGTCAGCTTGCGCTGGAAAACCAGAGCTCCGTCCAAAATAAGTGCCTGGGCCACGCTGCTGCTCATACAACCACAGTGCGTGCATGTGGGTTTTCGTGTGTGTAGTCCTGAGCTGGCTGCAGGGTCCCTGCTTGGAAACAACACTCCGTGCCCCCCAAAACCCCAACATGTGGCTCCGTGCCCCCCGACACCCCAACACTGCCGCGTGGCTGGGAGCAGAGCCACGACGCCCGGCCGCTCGGAACCACGTCTCCCCCGTACTTACAGGGCTCGTGGATGCCCGGGTGGTCACTGAACTCCAGCACGTAGAGGTGTCGGCCCTCGACGCTGCGGCCGATGCTGTAGATGCGGGTGACATAGGGGCACTGGCTCTGCACGCGGAACAGGGCCTGCACCAGCTCCTCGTAGCGATGGTGGAGGAAGCTGAGGGCGGCCGCCCCTTCGAGCAGCAGCAAGGCTCCCGCCACGCACCGCAGCCACCGCGCCATCCCCCCGCGCCGCCAGGCGCCCGCAAGAGCTCCGAAGCCCCGGATCCCTCCCTCCCGGCCGGCAGCTTAAAGTGCAAACTCCAACCAGCTCTTTCCAGTTCCCGAGCGCCGGCCCCCTGCACCTGCGGGCGGGGGCGGTGGTGGGAGCGGGAACGTTCCCCC
>JAOXOE010000632.1:15967390-15979594 GCA_028565055.1 Phoeniculus purpureus | reverse complement strand
CGTTCCTGCGCAAGCATTCGGCAGAAGAGATGCAGCATATGCAGCGCCTGTTCAATTACCTGAGCGATACCGGTGCCCTGTCCGGTCCCTGCCCGCTCTTCCAGAGGTCCAGCCACCACCTCGGAGCCTCTCTCGCTCTCCTGCCCCATCTCCTGGGGAAGCAGAAGGACATAATTGCCGCAGACTCTGCCATCCCCAGCCCCTGCGCGCTCGGCAGTCCCGCTGCTCCCGGGACTGCCGGGATAGAGTCTGGGCAGATAGAGACTGGGACAGAGACTGGGACAGAGACTGGGACCGCCTCGTCCTCCCTACAGCTACCCACCCAAACAGCCGAGCTGGGATAGCGGGAGGACGGGGCAACGTGGGGTTTGCCGCAGAAATTGGCTGCTGAGCAGGGACCAGCAAGGAGAATTCTTTCCAAGGGTCTGGTATGGTCATGCTGTGCACTGGGAGAGAGCATGGAGGTTTGCTCCAGCAGGCAATGAGCAACTGTCAGCAGAAGAGAGCTCAGGCAGCTCAGGACAGATGAGAATGCTCTGCTGTCTGTTAGTAAAGTGTTGCAGACTGTGTCTGGATTTGGGGGAAACTCTCTACCCCTCTGGCATGTACACCATGCCATGTCTCAGTGGACACAATGACCTCAGGGTCCTTGTGCTCTGCCCATGGCTGAGCACAGCTGTGGGAGTCAGCCTGGCTCCTGCAGCCTTACTCCAGTGGGCTTAAACTCCCAGCAGCTCTGGCCAAGATCTTTATTAAGACATCCTTGATACAGAGTCCAAATGTGAGCACATAGAGCAGAATTACCACCATGGCTGGACGTGCCAGGAGAAAGGCTTCCTTTGGTAACACGAGCATGCCGTGCTGCTCTGCCCAGGCCACGCTAGAAAGATCTACTGTCATCAGCAGTGGGCTTCTCGGGATACTCAGTGGCATGCTAAATATCTGCCTTCTCTTCAACCATCACGTGGATCAATACTGTATTTCTCTAACCCCTGTGACGTGGGTTGCTTTAGCTGCCTCTTCCCCTCAGTGAAGCATCCTCCAACAGTGGATTGTCCAGACTGCTTTCCTACCTGCCCTCCACATACACGTGGGCTGCTGACTGCCTCTCTGCCTCAACTTCCCAGGAAGAGCAGTGGTAACTTCAGCAACAAACAGCTCAGAGTGGTGGGTAAAGCACATAGTTTCACTGCTTCTGGCTTGGTTTACTCAGACCTTCCTGTTTCCAAATTTCTTCTGCTCCAGCTCCACCATAGTGGTCCTTTATTGCCTTGTCCCTGTGCCTTCTTGGTCTTTGGTGCCATCTACTCAGCACCCTCCTCTCAATTATGGCCCCTTTAAAAAAAAAAAACCAACCTTAAAAAAAAAAAGAAATGTTTTTGAACAAACATGTGTTGGAGACATGACCATAGAAAGAAAGAATATTATACATACATAAAGGTGGCAGTAACCTTACTAATACCATCATCCCATTAAACTCCATCCCACCACATCCTCACTTATCAGTCTCAGCAATGCACATGCAGGAGCAGAGATGGCATTGCACCCATCTTCAATCAAGTAACAATAACTGGTGCTGGAGGTGCTAGCCTCTCCCAGCACTTACAAGACTCCAAGGGAAACTATCCAAGGTTGTGGCAGGGCACGGTGAACATGGGTATGACTAGCACAGTTATGGTAGGACAGATATCTACAAAAAGCCATGTCTGGTGGTAATTTGTGAAGCAAGCAGCCCACACAGTGGTGTGAAAAGCCTTCTTCACATTGCCTCACGTAGGGCTGCTGGGTTCCCATGGGCTTGCTCTCTATCCAGCTTTCAGCAACCAAAGCAATGTGAAAGAGTGGGTACTAGCCAGTGCTGGCAGTCAGACAGCACTAGGCAGGGCTATGGTAAGATGGCACAAACCCCATGGCTGGTCTGTCTCCCCTCTCCCTTTTGCCTTCCCAGGCTGTTTTCAGTAGCCTGGAATGGCAGTGTCAGGGTTGGAGTTGCCAAGTGTCATATGAGAGAAGCTCTTGCTTTCCTGAGGAGACAAGCAACACTGATATGAGAAACAACAGGAAAAAAGAAAACACCAGACCATTAGATCCTAAAAAGGAATCATGAGCAATATCTGAGGTGGGTGGAGAACACATCTCACGCACTACTAGGTCTGGAGAATTAGTCAGCGTTATCTGTAACACAGGGGTGGAAGCAGCCTGATTTAAACCTGCTGCCTGATGACAAGCAAAAGGAAACAGTTTTGTGCACAAGGGACAATGAAATTACTTTGTTAAAGCTTAAAGTTAAATGAGATCAAAGGAGGATAAGACGAATTAATAAAGAGCTGGGGCATCCACAGCTATCAGTTATAAAGGTAGAAAAGCAATCAATTGATCACAAATTTCCCATGACCCTGATTGTTAGAAGAGAAAAATCAAGCATTTTCCCCAAATGTCCATCCAAACTGTCACCCTCTGTGCAGCTGGAGACAAGCACTAGTGTGCTGCCCATCTGATCTGATCACGCATGGCTCTTTCTACATTTTAAGAAAACAACATGCTAAGGAAGTTTTAAGCAAATAGTAAGTTCAGACACATTGAAAAAAACACTGATGAAACCAGAAACAAACAGGACAGGACATCAGCTCTTAGAAACAGTGCAGTAAGTAAACAAAAACTTCGGAAAATGCAGCTAATACATCTGGGATGGATCATCCACTGTTCCCCCCCACCCCAGATGTTCAAAGATGGAGAGACTGTGAGGCAGTGGGAGAAAGAGGAGGAGCAGGAACGTGCCATGCCAGAGCGGTGAGAGTGAGAGGAATGTTAATGTGAGCCCTGTCACCCCATTGCTGCACGGCTGAGTGTCACAGGCTGCAAGAAGCTGTTCCCTTTGGAACCAGCTGTGGAAATTGCAAGAGAAAATTGGAAAATCTGAGGAAAGTTCAAGGTAAGAGCCATAAGAACAAGCAAACTGGGGAGAGTGTGTGCTGAAAGAAAAATTATGAACTGTGACAAGCATGTTTGCCTTGGCAGAGCTACAGCTGGGGCTACATGCACAGGCATGCAGCTGCATGGCTCTGAGTGAGGGGCACAGGCCACCATCCTTCACCTGTTTTGTGGGAGTTGTGTGCCAGCATGATGTCAACGGTGCTGTCTGGGGAAGGGATGGGGGAAACCAGGACGGAAGACTGTATAGTGCATATTGGGGAAGAACAAGCTGTTTTGGGGAGGTCAGGATGAAGCTAAAACAAGGGAAGATGGGCTTTGGGCACTATCAGCCTTCCTTGGATGGAGAACACCCATGCGATATACTCAGTACCTTAGAAAGACCACAGTGCCTTTTTTTGCTGGGAGGGGATGCTGCCCATCCACAGGAAACTTCAGAGTTGACTCAGGAATACAGCAAGGAACTGGCAAGAGAGGAAATCAGATTTGACCCAGGAAAACAGCAGGGAACTGGCAAGAGAGGAAATACCATCTCCGGACTTTTCCATCTTCAGTGCCAGAAGCTTCATTCCACTGCTGGTGAGTTCCCATCTTCTGGAAAACAGCACAAAAAGTTCTAGCATCAGTTCAGAAGTCTTTATTGTGATAAGGATACAGAGATTTATGTGTGCATCAAAACAAAGATCCATCTCATCAGGGCTGAGTCGCAAAAAGAAAGTGCATGGTCTGCATGGCAGGGGCTGTTGTCTTTGTTGTGTCCCTCCACATTCCTCCTGATTAGGCTTTTGAGTGCTGTGATGCTGCCAGCAACCCTTCAGAGACTGCATGTCCACCCTGACACAGAGCATGGGAAGAACTAGACTGGACAAAGAAGGGACACGCATCCAATGGAGAGCTGCTTTTGGAGATGCTGAGGAGCCCTAGCCAGCATCAAGCTCACAAATCAGCTCCTCATCACTGGCCTCATTTCCAAGAACATTCTTCCAAGTGGAGATTCCACTGTGCTCTGTTGTATGGCCAAAGAAATCAGCTGTAGTACTTGCACAGAGGAAAGCTGGCTATGCTAAGGAGGAGAACTGAAGGGTGCTTAGAGCCTGTGGTAGTTACTGATTGCTTTCTGTAAGAGCTGGGCATGCTGCAGGCACTGAGATTTTCTCTTCTGACCCCTGATAATCTCATCCTCACTGACAGTTTTGCCTCAGACCTGGCACTTGAGTGAACTTGAGAGAGCGGACCCATAAATATTTGCAAGACAATAACATGTGGTGTTAGAATATGCTTTAACCTAGAAGAGCAAAACTGAACAGGAGCCAGTGGCTGGAAGTTAAAGCTAGAGCTGTCAAATTAGAAATAAGGCACAGTTAAGTATCAGCAAGACAGATCAGCTGCATTATCAAGTGATACCACATTTTGTCCCACTGTCATTAGTGGTCTTCACAAATAGTGTTGGGTAGTTCTGGAACACACTTGTGAACTGAATACAGCTGGGTCAGAGGCAGCACAGACACAAAGAATTGGATATTCCTTAAACGTGAACCTTTTGACCAAGGGTTTTGGTTAGCCTTCATAGACAAAGTCCCACAATAGCAGGAGAAGAGAGAAAAAATTCTATGCCTTTGTGGAAGGTTCAAGTACAGCCAGTGCTGTGTGAGGATCTCACCATGACAGGATGCCTTCAGATACCCAATTCCGAGAGCCTCAGCCTACTCAAGTGCTTTTTAAATGGCATATTTGGTGTTATCCTAGAAATAAGAGTTCTGGAGAGACTGACCTACAAATGCAGTCTAAAAGTTGTAAGTTTAAAAAAAAAAGACCCATATTTTTCATTTATCTTAACTTGGGGCCTTCAAGTTGCCTCAAGTCACATTTACACCTGCAAAAAAAAAACCAAACCCAAACAAAAAACCAACAAAGCCCAAAGAATAAGAGACGAAAAGCAGGAGGGTGTAAGCAAAGAAGATACCTGCTGATCACCTGACTCCAGAATAAAAAGTGAATGATATTAATACTATTGAGCTTGCAATAGAGACACAAAACATTGCCGAAGGTCTTCTCCCAGGTTCTGTATTTGATCCTGTCCTTTGGTATAAACCTGTCCCTTTGTCAGGGACAAGAACAGAGTGGCACAGGCTTTCTCCCCACATGAAGGTTCTGCATCAATTTCTGAAATCTCCAAATGGATTTGACAGTTTCAACACCATGGATAGAACTTAAGCACCTGCCAGAGACCTCCTGATGGTTCAGGAGAGGAATTATCATTCTGCAGGTTTCCATATGCTCCTGGGGAGGAAGGATGCACCAGGTAATGTGGGAAGCTTCACCAGGGCATCTACTCTGCTATGAAGACTCTGTGCAAGGAAGGTGGCATAGGAGAGGGAGTGTTACAAGTGGGGCTGACTGGGGAACTGAAGCAGCTCTGACCACACACTTCTACATTCCTTGCAGTCATATCCAAAAACACTGTTAGTCTCTCATCACCTATCTTTGCTGAAAACAACAGAAGGAAGGCTCCATCTCTAGATGAATCTCAGTGTAGTTGTAGATAAATGAAAAACTGGTCAACGGACAAACAGTGTCACTTGCAGGTTGATCTGGATCACTTGCATCAGGCAATATTCTTTAAATGGTGCATGTTTTAGTGGAGCTATGTGGAAGGTGAAGCAGCTTGGGTTAAGAGATAGTGATGTACAGTATGAGACAGTTGGCTGTTCTGGGATGAAATGACTGCAAAAGAAAGCCAAGTTGAAATAGTCCAAACGGACAATATAGCTCTAAAACTTTCTCTTAAGTGAGTAGACCCGGAGCTGAGGTGTACAAGTGGGGAACATAAAGTATAGATCAAAACCAGAGGGTATCACTTTTATATAACACCATTAGCGGCTCTACTACCACTTGCTGCTGAAAACTTTGGGGTCCAGATTTCAAGAACACGTAAAAATTTTCCAGGAAGTGGAGTCAAGAGCTACAAGTGAGGTCAGCACAGAGCACTTCACAGATTGAAGATCAATCTATTTAATACAATACAATGACAACTTGCAAGCACCAACAAGAAAAAAGGGATTTTTGATAGAGAGTTACTCAGTCTTTCTGAAAAGGGCAGAACAAGATCCAACAGAAGCTGAAGCCAGCTAGTTCAGAGCAAAATAAGACACAGATTTTTGGAAGAACAATGAACTGCCCAAAGGTCATACCTCAAGACAGGGTAGTTTTTTTCCCCTTTAGGTCCTTTAGTATGTTACAGCTCATAATTCCAGACATAAAGTAGACATAACTAGGGGACATTTCCAGCCTGCACTGTGCAGAGGAGCAGGATGGGAGGGCATGAAAACCCCAAGCACATATCTGTGTTTGTTTTGAGGCATTGTTTGGGTTGTACATCCTAATCCCCTCTGCACCTTCTACAGATCTGCTTGGGGAAACAGGTGGTGTGTGTTTGCTATGCCCTTCTCTCCACAATATCTGCTTTGTTTTGGCCTCCAGCACCTACAGGTCATTAGAAGAGATTTCTGAGATTTTGTGGGAGGTAGACAAGCACCAGTGGTTTCTAAGTGTTGTTATAAAAATGGATTTCTCACCTCTTGTTTTTTGTGGACCAAGGAATGGAAAATGGAAGAAAGTGATTCATAAACTCGATCAGTGTCATTGCTCCAGTAGTGTGCTAGGAGATGGACTGCAGCGTGTGCACTCACAAACTCTGGGTTTTATGGTCATGGATAAGCCAAAGTCTTGGGGGAAGAAAAGGCAAATTTTCACTGATTTTGCTAGTAGAAAGAGTGGTTCAATATGTGCAAGCTGATGCTGGAAAACTGCTGCCAGCTTTCTATTCGTAAAGGAACATGACCTAATAAACATTTTACCTAGGTTGGAGGCTGCTGTATGATCAGCACAGTGACACTGGATTGCTTCAGTGGGTAGGCATGCTGATCACACCAGAGTCCCTGTAGGCATAAGCACTTGTTATTGGTCAAGGATCCTTGGCCAGTATGAGCTGTTCCTACACATATGAGCCATGCCTGACTGAGAACTCATGTCTTGATGTAGCCTAAGGACATGGGAATGGCTCTGTGTAACAGAGAGCCAGCTTTGGTCCAGCAACAACTTCAGGAAGACGTGGGAAAGAGGTCTCTTGCCACCTGTGAAAGTAGCAAACAGCCTCCAGAGCCCAGCAAAGGGCTGATGACAACCAGTTTCTTCATCCTCATCTCTTCTTTTCCCGGAGTGGCATTTGGGAGCCTGGCCAGCCTTTGGGAGTCAGCCTGGTGCGGGTGGCCAAGCCCAGCTGTAGGGCCATGAGTGCTCAGGGCACAGGGAGGTGAGTGGATGTGTGCTGGTGTGGGAAGGGCTATTGGGAACAGCTTCAGCAGAGGAGGAGCAGGATCACCCTGTGTGTGATTGCCCCCAAGAGCTCAGTGGGATGTGTGACCCTGAGATTACCCTTGCAGGAGCACCAGCTCCCAAAGATTGCTGCTACTTTTCTCTTTGTAATGCTGTGAACAAGGCAAAAACCAACAAGCAGCGAAGTTTCATTGAATGAAATTACGACCCATTCAAGGAGGGGACACCCGCTTGTCTGTCCTTGACAGAGAGAGGTGGCAGCCTGATGTCCCAACGTCTGTCAGTGCAAGTGTGAGTCAGAAGAAATAAATGCCCTTGTTGTACACAGTCATTAGCTTCCGTGAGGGGCTCTGCAGCACAGCCTGCTCTGCCAGGGTCTCCTAGCCCTGAGCAGCTGGGGTCACATGGCCCCTCTCCTCACAAGGCTCTTCTTAAACAATCCCCTTCTGCAGGCACTTGGGCTTGTGGAACAGAAGCCAGGCAAATAGAAGCACAGACACCAGCACAAGGGAGCACAGCACCATCAGCCCCACATAGCTGCCATAGGAAAGAGGGGGCGCAGCAGGCTTTTCTGCAGGGATCATGTTGGTCAGGTTCAGCATGTAGCCCAGGGTCCAGCCTGCATCGCTGCTGCCGATCTGAAATGGGAGAGGAGCAGAATCAGTGCTAGGAGGTGCAGGGGCTGCTTGTGGGTTGTGCAGCAGAGGCTGCAGTCAGCTGCTGGGGTGGAGGCTTCCCTGCCACAAAACACACCTTTCCAAGGAAGTGGATGCTTTGCCAGTTCCTTTCAGTGAATTCATAGCCATTTTCTAGGAGAGAGAGGATGTAGGCTCCAGAGAAGCAATATTCACTCAGGTACTTTTCTTTTATTTGGTGATATGTCGTCTTCACCTAGGGAAGGAGGAAGTCACCAGGCTGTTGAACACAGCTTTGCATTGCTCCAGCCTGTGTCTGAGCTTCCACTGCAGGTGCTGGGGCAATCTTCTCCCTCTTCCCTTGGAAACTACCCCCAAACATTTATCCTACAGAAAAATGTCAACATGTCTTGCCACCTGGCAGCTCTAGTCCCTTGCCACAAACACTTCTCACCTCATGCCAAGGTCGGGCGCAGAAGCTCTCAATGGTGCTGACCACTTTGTCCAGGGCAACAGGGCTTTCTGGTTCACTGGTCAGATTCAAAAAGTTCATAACAAAGTAGAAAGCAGAAAAAGCCTGAAGGAGAAAGAATATTTTAACCTGACTGGGCCTCAGCATGAGCAAGACAGCAGAAATCCTACAAAAGAAAATGATTTCATTTACATACAGAAAAATACAAGAAGCAACATCACACACACAAAAGTAGACAAATTTTCAAGAGCTATGCCATTTTGAGGCACACCCTCAGAGCTGATGATCCCAAAAGGAAGATAAGGTAGGAACTTCACCGACCACAGCATCCTGAAGAACTTCAGTAAATCCCTCTCCTCTATGCACTGGTGCCAGAGTGGTACAAGGTGAAAGCTGCTTGCCAACACAAATGTGATCCCATTTTGGCAACTAAATGAAGTGAGCACACAGCCCATATCACCAGAGACAACCAAGGTGACAGTCTGAAAGGACTGTACACAGACACTGCATATAATCCAAAGCCCAGAAAGCCTATCTCTGACCATGACCAACAGCTGGTAGGTGGGGGACAGTTAATGAATAGAGCAAGGAAGTATTAACAGAAGCCCTAGAAAGCCTCACAGCCACTGAAATCTTGCAGCTATCATGTGTTCAGAGCATGCATTGTCTTCTCGTCAGGTGAGCTGCCTGATTTGTTTCAGTAGTGCTCAAACGGTTCTTGATGACTTTCAGATCTGATAGCACCACTTTGCTCAGGAGAAGATTTTTGGAGCGGTGTTTCATGCGCAGACTGCAGCAGGCTCTCATGCCTCTGGTGCTGGCCATCAGGAAGGACTACTTGAAAAAATGAATCAGTAAATGAAGCATGCCAAGGAGATACCTACCAGAGACGGGTTAGAATGAGAACAGTGCCGTACTGGTAAGCCAGCATTTACCAAGGTAGCTGTTACACATGCTGTCCTCACAACAAGTGCAGCACTACTTTTGTAGTTGCATGTCCAAAAAGCCATCTTGTAATGATTACAGCTACCCCAGCCAGGGAGAATACACGCTAGCATTGCTCCAAATTTGCTCTGATAGTCTGGGCTACAGAGAGTTGAACAATGTGAAGACTTACCCCAAAATCCCCTTGTAATGGAGGTAGGTATATCCCATTGAAGGAGCAACTGGAGTAAGGACAACTGGTTTTGTTAAAGAGTTTCTGGATGTTTCTTCGGCACTTTTGATAATCCCCTTCTCCCTGTATGTACAGCTGGCTGAAAGGGAATGGCTTTTTCTTGTCTGATGTGCAAGGGTTTTTGAAGAGGTCACTTATATTTATGGTCCTCTGATACCCCTGGTGAAAGCACGGATCAAAGAGGCTGCTGTTCTCCACAGTCTGAAAGTAAAGTCAACACAAACTGTTACACTGCACTGTGGGAAAGATCCGCAAAGAAGGGTGGTCACAAGGCACCTGTCACAGCACATCACACCAAGTTACACATATCGGGTCAAAGGTGTGAGGATAGTTTAGGACACTAGCAGTGATTTGGGAGACGTGGCTACAGCCACAGACTCCCTGAAGGGCCCTGGGCAACTTTCTTTCAGACACATTTTGTGAAGGTGCTCTTGATTTGCGATTCTCAGGGATCATGAAACACCACCTCCCTCCAGTACTTCAGTTCAGCACAGAACTCCTGCTCTCTCATGCTCAAGAATCAAAGCACCTCAGACTGGTGGTACCTTTGAAAATGTTTACAGTCATCTCTTTGGGCATTTTCCCAGTCTTTATGGAGGATAATGATGTTTCTTAAACCTACACTAAAGGAGGAGATGTTTCAGCTGCTATGCAGCAACTTTTACAGCTCCAGTATGTCAGAGCTGGGAGTGTCCAGAGTCTCCACCTGCAGTTACAGATGTACTTGCCTGTAGGTCCCTGGCCAGTTTCTGTTTCAGAGCCTGGTCCTTTCCGTAGCACAGAAAGCTGTGTGTGTACACTAGGTAATCCTTGCCATAGAGGCGAAAGTAGAGCAGATTCTCTGGGGACTCAGAAGAGAGTTCATTTGGTACAAAGGTAATCTGTGTTGAGGCTCCTCCAAGGTCTAGTGCTCCTGATGTCTCACTTATGGATTTCAGGGAATGTAGAAGTTTTCTCCACCCAGACTTAAAAAAAAAAAATAAAATTAAAAGCAAAGCAGATACATCAGGCGTGGTGAAGATCTGTTTGGGGGAAAATGATGAGGAATGTTTTATATGAAGGAGGACTGTGCTGTACTAAGCAAAGTTATTGAAGCTGTGTTTTATTTCAGGTGATTACAGTGGTACATCCTGATACTTATTGGTACTTCCTGTTATCAGGATGTGCTTGAATTAATTACTGAGGCAAGATGTGCAGCTTCCTGATCTCTGGTAGATGGCTTACATGGGAAGGTAATGGCTGCAGCACCCTCCTGCAAGGCATGGTTTACAAAGTGCTGCAAGCTGATGATTCCTTTGAAAGGACTTGCCATTGATACAGTACCTGCTTGAAATTGCCCAGCAGGTAGTTAATGGTGATCCAGCCATAGGCTCCTTCCTCTTGACCACTGATGATTCTGGCACCCTGGAAGTTGAAGGGAGCTGAGCGTAGCGTCTTCTCTACTGAGGACAAGACTTTGTCAGCTACACTTTTATTCTCCAGGCTGGATGAATGGAAGAAAGAATGGAGTGAGTCTGGCTGACAGCTCTCTGCAGACTAGGGGCTTTATTCTGGGTAGGCAGGCTGCAACTCCCCACCTACCATTAAAAATGTGACAGTCATTCATATGGATATGTCTGGCTCTAACTGACCACAGTTATCTCTGTGTCATAATTTGACTGCACAGTTGCCACCAGCTCTGATATTTACAGACCCCACAGCTGAAAGATTGGTACCTTCAGCAGAAACCAGAGCAATCTTGATCTCCTGGAGCATGTGCTTTGGTAGGAACTGCATCTGTGGAGATTTCTCTTACTCTGTACTATCAGAAGAAATCCATGCCCTCTGGTGTTCCTGGGCAGATTTAACCAGGCAATACACATAAAAGTTCAGCTCTCTGTCCCAGCCAGACAAGAGCTCTGGGGCACTCCCATTAAAACCGCAAATAGGAATTAAAAAAGGAGACAATTATATAGTTACCTTAGCTCTGATGATTTCAAGCTGAGTCAAGGTATGTGGAGAGATGCAACCTGGTTGGGCTCAAAACTCCTAGGTCTGGCCTAATATCAGACTGTGGGAGTTATCCAAGCCTCCCCTTGATATGGGAGATGTCTGAAGGGGGGTGGTTAGCAGATTGAGAGAGGTCCTTCTCCCCCTCTACTCTGCACTAGTGAGACCACATCTGGAGTATTGTGTCCAGTTATGGCCCTCTCAGTTCAAGAAGGACACAGAGCTGCTGGAGGGAGTCCAGTGTAGACCAATGAAGATGATGAAGGAAGTGGGACACTTCCCTTATGGGGAAGGCTGAGGGTGCTAGGTCTCTTCAGCTTGGAGCAGAGGAGACTGAGGGGTGACCTCATTAATGTCTATGAATATGTGAGGGGTGGGTGTCAGGAGGATGGGAGCCAGGCTCTTCTCAATTTCATCTGGTGATAGGACAAGGGGCAATGGGTGTGAGCTGGAACATAGGAGGTTCCATACAAATATCAGAAGGAACTTCTTCCCAGTCAGGGTGAAGGAGCACTGGAACAGGCTGCCCAGGGAGGTTGTGGAGTCTCCTTCTCTGGAGACGTCTAAAACCTGCCTGGATGTGTTCCTGTGTGACTTGGTCTAGGTGATCCTGCTGTGGTAGGGGGATTGGACTAGATGATCTTTCAAGGTCCCTTCCAATCCCT
>JAOXOE010000632.1:15937610-15967290 GCA_028565055.1 Phoeniculus purpureus | reverse complement strand
CCTGCTGTGGTAGGGGGATTGGACTAGATGATCTTTCAAGGTCCCTTCCAATCCCTAATGATTCTATGATTCTATGATCCCCTGAGCAACAGCTTAGGCACTGCTACCCTCCTGGTGTCTCTATGCTGTGTGTGGGTCCTGGAGATAATGGAAGTGGAAATTGAGAAGCCAGCAACTGAAAAGTGTATCTAGACAAAGTATGAGCTAGAAGCATTTCAAAGGACTTTACCCAACAGGCCCTGACTGAATATCCATGGCGGTCACAAGTGCAGTGCTGCATGAGAAGGGACAAGCCCTGCAGTACCTGAGAAGCCGCATGCCAGCAGTTGCTCCGAGGTAGACAGGTGTCTCTTGATGCTGCTTTGAGGGGATCACCTTTTCTGCTTGTTGTAGGCACTGTGCCAGAGAGGGACCTGCCTTCTCCGTGGCATGGGAGTAACCTGAGATCCCAGGCCCTGCAAAATATAAGGGCCGTTCATTGTTTAAACTCCAAGCATAACAGCAAAGTGTTGTCAGGAGCAGTTGTGTTCAACTGCATCGCTATCACCACACGCAGCAACCTAAGATTCAACCACCCCATTTCCAAATTGTTTTAAAAATCCTACAGTATGAACTAAGCCCGGCGCACACAGAGACGGCCACAGTGCCCAGCATCTGTCCACAAAGCACACTATGAAGTAGCACTGAGAGCTGTAGCAAGACATAATTTGGGTGGTATGTCCCAGACATCTGCAGGCTCATCTCTGTATCTTCTCAGTGTACCCTGGATCTGCACCTGAAAATCCTTGACCCTTCACTCCGCTGGGTCCTCTGGGGGAAGATGCTGTCATTTGTTTGCATATTGTGTGCTCACACTACAGCACTGAGTATTTTTCAGCTATCTCCTTTTGTGCCCTCCTTGCCATGGGTTTTGTTATGAATAGGCTGCCCCGGGACCAGCGCTGCATGGGGCACCAGTGAAGCCCTCTCTGTGTTTGCTCCATGTTGCTGTCTGCTCAGCATGCTGCTCGTGATGTGGTTTGGTGTACTGTAGTACCAAGCAGCTATTTGCAGCAGCCTGATACCAGTGTGACTCTACTCTGCCCTACAGACAGGTCTGAAAAGACCCCAGGCAGGCTCTGAACCACAAGATGCAGTGATTTATGATGGTCTTCTCTGTTTGTCATCATATGCATCCTTGGCCTTCATTCATGCCTTCCTGAACAATACAACATCTACACAGCAATTAAATGGAATAAAGCCGTGGAGTGCGTAAGCTGAGCAACCTTGGCCCTCAAGCTTAACTTGCACAGAAGCCTTGGAAAAGAGCAGACCATGCCCTGCCCTCTGACTGCCTGACGTTTGTCAGCACTTCAGCAAGGGTGCATGCAGGCATTTTATTTAAGCATGTTCTTTGATGTAGTTATTTCCGAAAAGCATCCTATTAACGAGGGAAAGAATGGATCCAGCTCTTTCCCCAGGCAGGTCAGGCACATACAGCTCCCCACTTGTGTCACAGATGTAACACTGTTTTCACTATCAGCCTTTTCCTCCATGTTTCTCCTCCCCCACCCTTTGTTGCATTATTTCTTCTTCATTCCATGCCCCTTCCACAGCTCTCTTTTCTTCTCTTACCTTCAACTTTACACACCTCCACCTGCTGCACCACCCCAGTGTCATTCTCCTTTTCCGCTGGCCACTCGTACACATACAGGTTAGTGTGGGACGACCCCGCATCCAGCACAATCCCATACTGTGGGCAGAACAGAGCTGTCATTGCACCTGAGGCACCAAATCAGACACACAGTGTGCTGGTCTCCACACTCTCAGGGACCAGAAATGAACAGCCTGGCTGGCAGTTGTGGGAACGTGCTGTGTCACTACCCTTCTCAGTAGTGTTTCAGTGTGAAGTTTCCATCAATGGGGGCAAGAGCACACAAGCAGCAAAACTGAGACTGCTTACTTTGGAGCTGATCTCCTGTGAAGCCATATCTGGGTTTACCATAAAGATGATGTTGAGGTGCCAGAAAGAGGTTAGCTAGACCCAGTATGGGAAGCAATGTATCCTGGAGCACTTTGCATACCTAACCCCCCAGCTTGGCTTGATTCCCTGTAAGAGTCCCAGCTTGTAATACCTTAATATTCTTCGGAATTGGCTTGTTTTGGGTCACTGCTACAGCAATTAAAGCAATTACAGCCAAAGTGGAGAGGAATCCCAGGATGACTAGAATCTTTCTTGTCCAGGACATCTTTGGTTTGGTACCTGTGACTAGATCAAAGAAAGGATGTTAGTGTCCTAGTAGCCCATCTTACCTCTCACCTCAAAGGCTTTCGGGAATGTTCCCGCAGTCTTTTTGTACTCTGAACGAGCTGCTTCTATAGCTCTGCATTTGCCTTAATAATCCCTGAGAAGCTGAAAGCACAGACTGGTGACGCATACACTGCATAAACTATGGAACACAACGCTTTAACCCCTATGACATTTTGTCCTAGTACACTCTATGCTTCATTTCTCTTGCAATTTACAATACCCTCATCAGTGATAATGCATTTAGGAAGTCTAACAGCAGCGCTTTGGTATGTGGCCATCAGTCCAAGCAATATCGTCCTGCACGTTGGCAACCCCATAGAGAAAATATGATCTGCATTCCACAGTATATTTAAGAAATCTGTCACTTCTCATGAGATCAGTAAATGATGAGTAGTCTGTATTTCAAGGATTGGCATAACATGGTTAAAAATCACACACTTTATAAAGCTTTTATCAGTCGGATATAGTTACTGATATATTTTGTATGATGTATCTAACAAATTAAGACTTCTGTGTCTTAAGACACATGCTTATCAGTAGAATTTTGTAAAAGGAAGCCATTATGGCTTATGGAAAGAATTGAAAACCAACATGACATTTGAGCTTTGCAAACCAATATACATACACCTGCACTGATTAGTGACTGGCATGATGATGTCTTCTGTATTTTCCTGCTTTTGATTCTCCTACATACATCCCATGATGGAAATCTCACTTCACAGCTCAGCCTGTTTTGACATTTAATAAAATCACACCTTACCCGTCCTAGTGCTTTGTGTTGTATCAACAAAAGTATTCTCCATGTTTATAATCTAACTGGAAGGTCCACACTTACAAATAACTTCAGCTCTCCTGGGGGATACCCCTGCTCCCACTACGGTATGAAATCCATTTCTCCCTACACCAGTGCTCTATATTCAAAAGTGCTGATTGACTGCTCACACAGAGAATAACTTCTCCTTATACACTAATACTTTAGGAATTAGAAATACATCTTGGGTCACACAGGGTGACAATCCAGTCTCTGTGCTGGCAACCCCATCAACTGTCCTCATACTCCAAGAAGAGAAGGTAACTAAACCTGCTCTGCATCTGCATGTGAGAACTTCATTTCTGGAGGTCATTCTCCAACCCTCAGATGATACTGGATCAATGTTCCAAATCCATCCTGGCACCCCAAGTCACACATGCTAATAAAAAAACCCCATTCTAGTTCTGAACAGGGTTGTCTTCTAAAGACTGCTTTCAGACAAAAGGTACTTCCAGGCGCACACAGAACCATACAACGTGTTACCCAAGCTTACAAATGATCCCAAACCCTACTTGTTTTCAGAAGCTAGCCCAAGTTAAAAGAAAGCTCTGGAAACCTCTAGCTGGAGACAAATACTGTCTACCTACCTACCTACCTAGAGAAAGTGGAAACTAGAAGTGCCAAGAGAACTTGTTCAATAGATCTCACTGGCAGGTCCATTGGACCTCTGAGCTCCCTCTCGTTACGCTCATGTGTGAATCTGCTGAGCTAAGTGTGGAATTTGGAAGCCGGTTATGTTTGCCTTTTGTGAGTGCCTGTTCGAGGCAGAGCACGCTTGCCAATATCCCCAAGAATGCAGCTTAAGAAAATAGTCTAGTGCACATACCAGACAGTCAGAGGTAAGAATGCATTTTGTACAGCTTCAGTCAAAAAGGCCCCAGAACTCATGGCTTGAAGTGGTTAGAAAGAGCAAAGCATGACAGCTGGGAGAATTCTTCTTGCTGGAGAGAGTAGTTGGCTCAGTCTATGATAGCGCTGAGCATGTGTGTTAAATAAAAATGATTGCAACACTAGAAAAATGAACAAAACCAGATGCTATAATGTAAAACTAGCTACACAGTTTAGATATGAGACTAGAAGCTTGAAAATGGAACTGCTGCTGACAGTCGCTCGGTGTGTTCATGTAATTGGTGTCACCCTTACTCTGAGATCTTGCCTAGAGGCAGCCACTAACAGCAATGTTGGGTGTTTACCGACACAGGAACAAAGGACAGGTGACTTTGGATAATTTCTGAGATTTTCAGACTTCCTGTTGTGACGAGTATTGTCTGTTTGCTCTATCTTTTCAGCAGCCATACTCTGTCAGTAGCAGCATTTAGCAGCAAGGAGGAACAATTTTCTCACTGTAATGGACCATCCCATAATGAGCTATAGAAATCCCCTGTCTGTCTGTAGGCAGAGGCATGATGACAATTGCCTACATCCCACCTGCAACCTGAGATTAGTCACTTTTCTCCAAGCAACGTTATTTCCTTAACCCTGAACATGACTTTTGCCTGAATTTTGCCTGAATTTACGAGCACATTTCAGGACTCTGGAGGTTGTAGGTAAGTGATTTCATTGCTGCATTGCATGCCAGTGCATCTGTCTGGATTCTAAAGCTACAAAGCACCATTGTGTTGAAAAGTTTCATACAAGAAAAGGTACAAAACGATCAGCATAGTCCAGAAGATAACCCAGCAAAGTGATAACCTTCCAAATACTGCTCAAAGTATACGAACTTGAATACCTGACCATCTTAAAAAAGCAAAATTACAACATTGCAAACCCAGATACTTAATTCAATGTAATTGAAATAAAATTCTCCTGTTGTTTGCTCACAAAGGTGAGATATTTGAACACGTTCCCTTTTCTGCACACTTGGCTACCTCCATCAGCTCCAGGCATAACTGCAGGTTCTGCAGTGACTAAGGAACTAACTTATTCCTTAGGCCTCCTCAGCTTCTTCCGCTCTGTGTTCATGTTGCTGAACGCTGTGCAAATGCTCCAGTCTTCACCAAGTTGGGCCACACTTGACCATCCAGCACCTCTGACTGCCGGGCCCCAGGACTTTTCTTCCACTGGCAGTTTTCCTCAGCTAAAGATTAAATGGGCATGATCTGGGTTCTGGCTGGGCACAGAGACAGGTCTCTGCTCCTTCGCCCATATTGCCCACTATAAGAGGTGATAAAAATATCATGTAAGTCCACAAGTAGGGACAGGAGTGCTGCTGCTTTTCCCCACTGTAAAGCTCAAGAGTTGCCTGGTGCTGGAGCCTGCTTGGCTGAGCAGGCATTAAGCACCTTCCAGAACTGGTACACAAGCCAGCATATCCGTTTCTAATTTTGGTCTCTTTGGTTGTTTTTGTTTGTTTGCTTGGTGGTTTTGTTTTGTGTTTTTATTGTAGGGGCTACCAGTAGTTCCATCCAGTGATTAGTGCAGGTCCCAGAACATAAGGAGATCTAATATCCACTGTTTTGTGTCTGAACCGAGAATGATGCGAGCAGCATTTTTTCTGTAGAAACCCTGTTGCTCTTGGTGAATAAACCATGAAGGGCCACACCAGCATGGAAAGCAGCTCTGTGGAAGGCAAGGAAGCAGGATAGTTCCCTGTGTCTTCCAGAGCCTCACGACAGATAAACCGTTCCTCCAGCCAATACCATACTAAGTCACTGGCAGCAATGCACGCCAGGAGATGTCACTCACAGCCAAGGCTGCCCAACAGCCTTCTCACCAAACAAGACTTGGCAACGAATGTTAAAAGAAATCAGGCAACCAGCTGCTTTTAGAGATGCAGAAAAAAATAAAAGGCTGAGGCTGGTTTAAGGACTAAAATTAGGATTGTCAAGCAGTAAAGGAGAGATATTGTGTGTAGTTAAAAGCCATGCTCAGTTCAGATAGCCTCAGTGTGACTCTTCAGAGCTAATGAATACAAACGCTTTTGCAAGCTCTGGCTTAGCACCACAGCTGAAGTTGATGTTTGCTCTTTCCTGAAGATGCTCATGCTCAGCCTGTTATGGTAGGGATCACAAGAGGCTGTACTGCAAGGCCATCACTCTTCTTCTGCACAACTGCCACACTGACAGGCAGTTCCCACTGTCACCTTTATGCTCTGGACACACCTCTCTATGGTCAGAAATATTCTCATTTTCAGCCTTTGTTTAATGCCAGCCTATTCTTTGTTCCACCTCTGCCTCAAGTCTCATGCAGCTCACAGTCCTACTGAAATTTATTCTCTCAACCAAATTATATGCAATGATTCTTTATGGATTTTTGCCTTTCCAGACTTTGCCCTCTATCTGAATGGTCCAGCAGCCCTTCCCTGAATACAGAATAATCTGCTTTGATTTTGCTTAAGCTTTTGAACCAGAGCTGCAATGAGACTAACCGTGCACAGTAATGTACCCATTATGCCAGATTATATAGGTCCAGTCTAAATGAAGTAAGGTGGGGTCCTGTACTACCTCAGACACATCTACCATCATGGCCAGTGCTAAGTCAGCCCAATGCCTTTCCTATGCAATTCCAACAAATCCATATTTGATCACATTTGATTAAATTAGCCCTGCTGCATGCTGTGAGCAAAGGGAGTTCCAAGACATGTTGCCTGCTGCCCACGAAGCTTGGAGTGACGACAGAAAATAAGCCAGCGTCTTACAAATCCTGCCCA
Organism: Phoeniculus purpureus; assembly: GCA_028565055.1. Taxonomy (NCBI): domain Eukaryota; kingdom Metazoa; phylum Chordata; class Aves; order Bucerotiformes; family Phoeniculidae; genus Phoeniculus; species Phoeniculus purpureus. The sequence continues at coordinate 15,960,540 of JAOXOE010000632.1, read as the reverse complement.
TGAGCTGGCAGCTACCGCTGCTGCTAATCACCCACGTTACTGCTGCAGTCTGTTGGGAGTCTCTCCAATAATGGGTTTCCTAAGCACACGTCCAGTCTTTGGGGGAAGAGCTGCTGCATCTTCCCATCAAATGAGAATATAGACTGTGGAGCTCCTGAATGTAAACATCAGAGAGACAAAGGGCAGTGCTGACAAGCTGCTGAATTATGATTCTCCACAAAGGGACATGGGCATACTTGAGAGCTGAGACACTGGCAGTTGTATGGGTTGAAATGAGTCAGATGCCACTGTATTTTTAAAGTAAGGAACAACTACTTTCCTGCCTGCCTGATGGCTGAAAAAGCACAGGAGCCCATGGCTGAAGAGTGTCTGAATTTCTGGGCAGTCTGAATGCACCCAGCACCTGCAACCAGCTCTACAGCACTGGGTGGGCAGCATGGTCAGAAGAGATACCTGTCAGGGCAGACCAACATCATCCAAGTCAGCTAACAGTAGACAGGGGCTCTGGCAATGCAGTCTGTGAGCATGTCCTACCTACAGGAGTTCCTGTCTATGAGGTTCTGTTGGCAGTGATGGCAGGGAAAGTGCAGGGGAGCAGTCAGTGCTGCTGTTCTTCATGGTGGGCAGAGAGGTGTACATTATCCTCCTGCTGAAGGGAAAATGAGATGTCAGTAGTTGTGACATTTATCAGGCTGAATTGCACACTTAGTAAAGTTACTGAACTTGCGTCAGGTTTTGAGGTTCACTACCCAGAAGGCACTCTTGCCTTTAGACTCACTGCAACCAAACATCAGACCCCATAACCACTCAGAAGCCTTTTTCATTCGAACATGCTATTGTTCCAGTTACCTAGGAAGATCTTTCTGAAAAGTGATGTACATCATCCATTTTAGGCCAACTTATTGGAAAAGTCCTTTCTTAGTCTGGTGAGAGGTTCAGGTTTGTCCTAGAATGTACACACAAAGGTACATACAGCAAGTGAATTCCTTCGGTTTAAGAGGTTTTATTTTAAAGTGTCAGGACAAGATGCTGAGCGTGTTGAAATGAGAATTCAGGATCACTTTTTACAGCTGTTATGTAGAACAGCGTGGGAGGCTCTGCTCCAAGTTTTAATTATTCATATGGCAAAAGTCATTGCCTAAGTACTGGCCTGATCTCTGGCTCTCCTTGTGGTGATACACACAATTAATTATAAATACACATTTACTGGATTATGCTTTTCCAGATTAAATACTTGTAAGTGCTGAAGTACAAACACTGAATTGTCAGTGAAATGGATAATCCAAACAATGCAATGTGGTTCTTTTGGGTGCTGTCTTTTAGAAATACTTAATAGTTTGAAATCACACAGCCCTACGTGTCTGAAACGCCAGCAGACTCCTATGTCTATGCAGTCAGGCACAGTGCTTGAACTGGTCTGTGCCAAGCGCACACACACACGCGCGTGTGCGCAGGTGTGTTTGTTAGTGAGCTGGAAAATGGAGACAAGAATGTACCTACATCTGTGAAAATGCCAAGCTGGGAGCAAAAGCACACTGACACTGGAATTAAAAATAAACTTGATAAATAGGGAAGAGTCTGAGGAAAACATGCAACTCACTTGTGTCAGGCTAAGAGCAAATGATTCTATGAGTCTATGAAACATGACATTTAGAAAACAGCCATCGCTCAAAGCGAACATGGTGAGAAACCAGTTAAGCAGCAGCTTCCAGAAGAAACATTCTTGCAGCTCTACAGCAGCTCGTAGTAATTCTTCCCTTCCTGTAATGCTGGTAAAACTTCCTACAAAGCTCTATGCCCAATTTTGGACACCGCCTTTTAGGAAAGATGTAGACCACTTGGAGAAACTCCAGAAGAGAATAAGAAGAATGACAAGAAGTCTAAAAACTTGACCTCTGAGGAAAGATTGAAAGAAGTGGGTTGTTTAGTTTAGAAAGAGTGAGACACTTTAGCTTTCCTCAGATAAATGAAGTCTGTATCTGCCAGCACTGATAATGCCTTAGGGCAGGAGTGGTTCCTGGACTTTCTCCCAGCTCTGCTTCCTTGGTTCACAAGGCAGGGAGTTAGTAAAAAGATGGCGATGCACTCATAAACTGTGCTGTTACCAAAGAGCAATGCAGTGCAGATGCTCTCCTCATGGGATACAGATGCATTTGAATGAATCTTCTCCCTCCTCCCCACAGCAAAGCTCCAGTTGCATTCAGACATAATTCAGCCACAGCAACCATCCTATATGCTATCCACAGCTATCCCAGTTGTGACTGGGATATGACCCTGGGAAATTGCACAAGGCACATGGGAGGAGCCCTGTTTTCCTGGAAGCAATAAAAGCCCATGGCAATCCTGGAAAGCTGGTGGGTGCTAGAGGCTAGAATAAGTCAAGCAGCAGCAGCAGCAGCAAGAGATGGACACAAAGGAACGGGCAGCACAGAGGCCCCTTCTCTCCTTTCCACAGCTGCCTGCGCAGCCAGCAATGGCACAGAGGGGCTTTGTGCTTGGGGCATTCTCACTGCCCTGCTCACACTGGCCCTGTAGCGTGGGTTTTACTGCTGCAGGGGTGATGTTCCGGGGGAGTTCTGTGCAGGAGCTCCTGCAACCTAGGCTACCCCATCAACAAATTCCCCCATTCACCCTGTGCACAAAGTGGATTCCCCCTTGGAGACTTTCCCACGGCTCCTGGTAGTGCTGGCTGTGCGGATCAGCCTCTCTGGCTGCTCTGCAAGGCTTTCACATCATCTCCCATACCCACTTCCTAGCCCCTCTCCCTGATATTATACACCATCCCCACCAAAGCTCTGCTGATGCCTGTTCATTAAATAGTCTCTCAGCTGGAATACATTCTTCTGGCTTACATCCCAGCAGTCAAACCAAAGTACTCAATATTCTCAAATGCAACCAACAAGTAGCAGGATAGTGTGGACACAATGACCTTTAGACAGACTACTTCCACATTTATGTGATGTTTACTGGGGTTCCAAGCCTGCATCCTATCTGTACTGTTTTTTTTTTTTTTTAGGATTCACGCATCAAAGAGGTTTTGAAATCAGATAAAGCAGCTGTTATCAGTCACATCTGCCTCCTACCAGGCAACATCTGGTATTAACTTCCTACCAGCCCATCAAAGCTATATTTTATGTATTATATATTCACTGCTGTTACCCCAAAAGCTTGAAGTTCTATCAGAAAACATCCAGTGAGTTCAAGATGGCTTCCCCTACTCCTTCCCAGTTTACCATTTGAGTTACTGCTTGAGTACACTTGGCCAACACATGTGAACACATACTTGGCATTTGTTTTTCTTCCAGAGAAAAGAAGCATCAAGCGCTGACACCTTTTCATTTTTGTTATTATCGATAGTTTTAGCACACTGACTTGCAATGGGCCAACAGTGCAGCTACTGCCTTCCCTTTCTGCTCAATATCCTTCAATTCTTCTTTGTTCTTCTTAAATCTCTGGCTATAGTCTTTCCCTTATGCTTCTTTTGACCATCTTCTACGCTTTCTGACTTTAAATTTGCATTCATTGTAGCTGTTTCTCTCCCCTAAATATGCATCTTCTAGAAATTATATTAATTTTATAATTAGTATAGCTTTCACCTGGCGTCTTAAAGCTTTTGGGGAATAAACTAAGAAGTGAACAAACTGCTTCTGGCTAACTTTTCTGTCTGGCTATGGCAAACACTCCACTGACTCAGTTCAAGCAGTTTTAAATAGAGGAAATCTATTCTTTTAAGAGCTACTAGATGTTATTTGTCAACACAGAATACGTGTTCATTACTTGTACAGTAATTGGTAACTCTTGCAGAGACATTTCTGTATTAGATTGACATGACTATACATTGCTGTTGTGCTGGAAATGATACATTGCAAATTATGAGAGAGTCTCTTGGTTTTGAGGAATTATCCTGTAATTCACTCAGATCCACCATCACATCAGCTTTTCTCAGCCCTGTATAGATGCCCTGCTCTGGCTCCAACATCCTGGCTGGTACTGTGCAGAAACCTTCGTCTGCTTTGGTTGCTTGTTCCCAGTTCAGTCCTAGGCAGCTCTTGTTGTTCCTGTCAAAGACAGCAAGGCCACTGCTTTACCAGGAAGATTGGTGATGTGTGAGTCACATTACCAACCCAGTAGAGCCCAAGCCACATCAGCCAGCCCAGGGAGATGTCATGGCAAAAGAGAGGAAATAGCTCCCGAACAACTGTTCTCTGCCCTTTAATACCTGCATTGGTTCAGCAAGTTCAGGAATGCCACAGTACTGAGCACTGTAAATGCTGCTACCCCCAGATAGGAGGGGGAACCACTTTAGAAAAAACACAACCCAACCCCTTGCCACTATGCACAGAAGTGTCAAAATACACTATCCCAATAGCAACCAGTTTCTCTGTATGCCCTTTCCACTTACAGCCTCTTCTGCGGGGAAGGGACTAAGGCTGCCTTGCCTCTTGCCACGCCTCAAGGATGTTTTCTCTCAACTGCAGATTCCTGGGATTGCTTCTTGTGTTAAGCAGCACTACCGCTTTCAAGGGCTCACTTCCCTAGCTTCCAAAACACAGCACGGCTACCCAGAGTGCCACATGTGGGCAAAGAGAGCAGCTGCCCGTGCTGCTGCAGCCAGTGCAAACCCCAGCTTCCCAAGTATTTCTGCACAGCAAAGTAACCAGCTTTTCTCCTGAAGTTTCACTTCCCACTCAGGACTGAAAACCATTGGAGACTGACTGCAGCAGCACAACTGTTCCAGGCTGGTGCAGCATCAGCAGATCCTCTGGCAAAGCTCCTGGATGATGAGGCCCCACTTGTGGAGGAACAGATGATGCCCATTAGCCAGCAGCCCAATATGCAAGTGAATCCTCTGGGGACCACTGCAGTGTTCATCTGTGCCTGGGATTTTGCCTACACCAGGATGGTGCCACCCTTTTCTAGTGTGATTTCTAGCATGGATGTTTGCTTCTTTAGAGAAGTGTCTCTCAGATCTGTGAGATCTTCCTCCCTTAACATGCATAGTAGCCATTTGCAGCAGAGGACACCTTCCCTCTGCAACTAATTGTAGCGGATGATGCAATATGCAGGTGGAAAAGTGGCTCCACTGCTTCCTTTCAGTAACCCGGGGTTAAGCCTGCACACACAAAAAAGCTGTTGCGTTTAACCCTTCCCAATTTCCCCCCTCTGTCCAGCTGTCAGCACTGGTATCTCCGTTCTTCATTGCAGAGCACAGGACAACAGGGCAGTTTCTATCTCCTGCTGAGCAGTGCTTCCACTGCCTAGGTTTGTGGAGAATGCCCTTAATTCTCAGAGGTCAGCTTTAATAACTAGGATTTCCACAAACCACAATGAGAATTCAGCTCCTGATATTTGGCATGAATATCATGCTCTGTTCCTTATGCTGCCACAATTTCCATTTCAAAAAGCAGGAAATAAATGACCCTGTGGTTATTTTTCAGGACAACCTTTGGGAAAAACATGGAATTGAAGCCTGTTGCAAGGCACAAGCCTTGACAGAGTACCTGGTATAAGGAGGAATAATTCCCAGAGGTTGCAAAGTTAATGAGAAGTGAAAATTAAACATGAATCTAAGTTGTCATGGTCAGAAGAGCATCTTGCAAAGTCTGGAGCTTCATGCAGACGTGGAACAAAACAGCAAAATGTTGCTGGATGAATGAGCTGGCACAGGAGGTTATTAATCTCTAAAGTTCAGACAACTTATCACCAGGGTAGAATTTGGCTCAGGAAAGGAAACCCATTTATATTGAAATTGTAGTTTGGCCTTTAATTTGTATGTGTTCATTACTGCCCTCCCAAGTCAAAAACAGAAAGTTCAAAACACAAACATTAAATGTTTTGTATAAGGCAGCTGAGGCACAAAAGGGTAAGAAGGGCAGGAGATGTTCAAGGCAGCCTGTCCTACTGACACATGCCTGGGTACCCCCTCTGGATGTGTTACACACAACTGACTGCTGTGGAAGTCTTAAACCACCATCAGCCCTGGGTGACTGAGCAGCCCCCAGGCATCTGCAGTGTCTGCGTCCAAGACTGATTATACTGAAGGTCTTTTCCAATCTAAACTAATCTATGATTCTATGCTTTGGCCCATCAAACTGACGTTAGAGCTCTGACTTCACACTGTACCTCCTTGCCAGACTCCTCCCTGTTCCCAGCAAGGAGGTGCAAGCTGGAAAGTCAAGCTGCTTCTCCGGCTTTCTTCTCACTGCTCTAGCCTGTGCACACAAACATGATACTGAGACAGAGAAATCAACACTCTCCACTATCAAAAGTCACCAAATGAAGGTTACTTCAGCTGGAGAAGTGACAAGTTTTTGAAACAGCCACCCCAGAATCGGGGACAGATCTGTAGCATGGAAAAGGGTTGTTTTAGGTTCTGTTAGGATGAGCGCAGCCCTCAGCGGCATTAACGTCTAGTAAATCAGAGCCTACGCAAAAAGCAGCTACAGCTCTGCTGCTTCCCTGCCACCGCCCCATTTACCCATCTCTCTAAGACCCATTCTCGGTCCCAAGCTCACGCCAGAGCCCACCTTCCAGCCGCAGAATCCCCAGCCCAGCTGCAGTGCACATGAGCTCCAGTTCACACGAGTACAGGCTTTTTTCCTCAAGTCTTCTGGAGAGCAGGGGCATTGAGAAGGTTATTTATTAACAGCTCTTGGACAAAGAGGCAAGAAAAAAACCAAATCCATTTATAAATCATCTAAAGAGAAAACTTGTGACTCTAATGGTCTCCTTTGTAATTCCTTAAGTGTGGCCTGGAGCTGCACTGGCATCACTTCTTAGGATGCTGAATCAGCAGAGCTGTCACACTTGCGTAGTAAATAGCCTGATAAGGGCAAAACAGACCTGAAGAAGAAACTTATGTGGTGTCCAGACTTTCCTTGGCTTCTGCAAGGATTTGGGAAGACTGATAGTGGTCAACTTTCTCACCACTAAATACCAAGCAGTGATTCACACTGGCATCTACCTCCACAGTCCAGGAAATACGTTTCCCTCTGGGACTAAGCAGAAAGAAGAGAGAGAAAACAAGAAACAGCACTCTCAAACAATACCAGTCACTTCTAGATGAGCTCTCTGATAGGACGATACCAATTCTGAGTACGTTGCCAGACTTTTCCTTTGATAACATTTCTCAAGGGGGGAAGGAGAACAAAAACAACACAACACTGCTGTGTTTAACAGTTACCCATAGCAGAGAAAGGCTGAGCTAAAGTTTCCAACAATTATCAGCACAAACCCCTAAAATAGGCATGCAATGCACTGTTTTTTAATATAAAACTGGCTGGGATAGACTATCCCATGAACTGGAAGCTGTATAAGAGCACAAGACAACATATCAAGATGACATGTTAGAAGAGCAGCACTGAAGTGCTCAGTACAGCACAGATATGGATGAAAGAGCAACGGCCTCAAGCAGAAATGGCAAACGTCACTGTAATGCATTAGGAGAACTGCACATCCAGGAAGGATAGACAAATAATATCCATGGTATCTATGGAAACCACCATCCTACACAGGAAACAATAAAACTTGGAAAAAGACAAACATGAGAAAAATAACTCAGATACTCATCAGGACAATAGTGCTAATTGAAATCAGGATTCGATCCCAAAGAGATGGGGTTTGCTTAAAAGAGATGTGAAGTATGGAAATGAGGGCTAACAGACTGAAAGAGAAATAGGAGCTGCACCGCAGCTGCACAAATTGAAATCTATGGGGTCATCTCCTCAGAGCAGATACGAAAGCCCTAGCTTTAAAATCCATTTGTAAAACTTGCTGGGCTCCCACAACACTCTTGTTCTGGACTCTCACCAGTGGGTCTCCTTCTGGGTCATGATCTGCTTACCCTTCATAAAGATATACAGGAAATCAACTTTTTTATGAGTGGGAATGGTGAAGGCAAGGGGCTGGTGAGTAGTTCCAGCTTCGCACTTTCCATCACTGAACACCGAACAGCTTTCCTTGCCCTCCTGTTCTGCTTTGCTTGATATTTTTGCCTAACAATTTTCAGCTGTCATAACTCCTCACAGCTCAGTTTAGACCATTTTTGACCACTTAAAACAACAACAACTTAAACTGTGCTGACTTTGCCGCTTATAAACAAAGGTTTCACATTTTATCCTCATTTAAGAGTGGAGTAGTTTTAAAAATAACTATGGTACAGGGAATTGAATGTAAAAATAATGCAAGGACTTATGGCAGCAGGGAGATGATGCGTGTTTAGAAAAACCATTTCAGTCACACTAATTTTCTCACCCACACTCACTACCCCCATACTCACAGGCACTGAGCTCTCCCAGGTGCTCTGGCAGGGACCAAGGAAACCAGATGCAAAGTCTTCACTGTATCTCTTGGGTTTCTTCTCAGTGGAAAATGACAAATTTTTGAGCTCTTTTGCCATCTTTAGGAGCTAGTGTTACTCTGACATGATCCTTTCGTTTCAGCCCCTGAAAACCCTAAGACAGGTGGCTGCTCAGTGCCTATTTTCCCTCATTTTGAGTACCTTAGCTCCCAAAGTCTGCTTTCCTGCTGGGAGAGGATGAGGGCTTGCACAAGGGATGTGCTTGTGAGCTTGCCGGCACTCTTTTGTTACTGGGGCACAGTTTTCTCCCCAAGAAGTCATCTGCACAGTGGCTTTATGTGCAGTCATGTCTTCTTCCGATGAGCCATCCATGCGAGCCTTATCAGAGTGCAGGCAGCTGGGCTTGTCACAACCAACCAGATATGTCAGTATTTACTCAGCTTTACTGCAGTCAGCCACAACCTTGGTTATCAATGCAGACCATTCTTTTAACCCTTGCTGCTCTGCTGCTTCTTCTAGTCCTCTCATCCACATGCACACACTTCCACTCATGTTTCCTTCAGGACAGTCCTAGTATTCATGATTCTTCAGCTGCACCTGCCTTTTGAACACGTGCCAAGGGCTTCATTTCACAGGCCATCATTATGACCATGGAAAGGTTTCCTTGGCTTAGGTTTTGGGAGGAAGGAAGCAGATTTTAGGGTTGGTCTGGGTTCTGTTCCTGCAAACAACTCTGGTCTCCAGCTTGGAGCTTGTAGCACTGCACACATGAACACAGAAGTCTGTTGGAAATTAGAGGTTTCTGCAATCCCAGAGAGGAACAATACAGCCTGTCCCTGGTTGTCACCACCAGACTCATCACAAGGGATTTTAAATAGTTTACACCCAAGGCCTCACTGACAATATTAGAGCTGGAAGCCTTCAGTCTGTCACATGGCAAGCAGCTCCCTGTGATGGGGTGAGACCCTTGTCACTAGTGTGGTGCAGAGGTGGTAGTGTTCATATACTGAAATTCATAGGACAAGGTTCGCATTAACCTCAGCTTCCACCTCAAACCTCCTGGTGAGGCAAGATAGCTGCAGTTACCCCACAGCAGAGCCACAAGGCTCACAAGTAGGCTTTTGTATGCACATATTTTCTCATGTTCATGTCAACAGCCTTACAAGTCCAGCCTTCACTCAGCATATAGACACCAGGGCTGCTTCTCTACTTTCCCACTGTTCCCAGTGGCTTTCACAGCTGACTCCAGCTCTCAGCAGTGCTGTCAGCCCACAACATCTGGGGAGCTAATGTCATAGAGGTAATGCTGGAGCTGACCACCATACTTTTCTGTCTTTTGAACCTCAGCCTTTCTCTAATAATAGTAAACTATAACATTTAAAATTGTCACAGTGCTTTCCATCCATATGTCACCAAGCAGTTCACTGAGGTCAGCATTTCCTGAGATGATGAGAAATCACAAGAGAGCAGCAAATACCCAGTCTGATGCTCCGGACCACCTCATCTGCCTGTCTGGGAAGCTCTCACAAAGCAGGGCTCATAACAGAGAGCCACAGACAGGCAGAGCTCCCAGGATCCAGGAAAAAAGCTTCCCGCTTTGGCTGCAGCTACCCTTACTCTTCCATCATTCTGATTTATTCTCTCATGTTCTGCCAGACTAATAGCAGCTTGGAGATTATTGTTCTGGTAAAGTGCACACACAAAATTTGTACTACAAAATCTGTGTAGTTCTGCTACAACTTTAAAAACGTGGGGGGGAAAAAACCCAGGAAAATGTCACTTAAGTTAGATGAAACCTGCTGAAACACCCCCACCACAGGCAGCAGAGCCACATAGCAGGAGAGGAGGCATTCCCTCTGTTTCCTTCCCACAGGCTGACTTTGGGGTGCAGATGGGATAAACCAGTAGAATCTACTACTTTATAAAGGTGTTAGAGACCACCTAACAGCAGTCCTGCTGCATCATATATAATTTCTATGAAATGCTAGTAAACTTAAAGACTAACTGCTACAACACTCCAAAAGTTACTGAGATGCGGTTTGCAATATATGACAATGTAAATTTGTGGTTACAGTCTCCTGAGGAGAGAGAAGAGGCTCTCCAAGATCCCTCTTTAGAAGGACATCTATTCTCAGCAAGGCTTATGGGATCCAGTCAGCATTCTCACAGACATGAAGTGACCACAACACTAGAATGTCCTTAAATTGCTAGGGAAATTACTAGTCTCTGGAGCTAAGACACGCTTTGCAACCTAAAAAGCAATGGTAGAGTTACTGTCTTTAACAAGGAGTTTGTAGATGGGGCCAGGTTCTGTTGTAAAATGCTATTTTTAAGATGAAGTGCAAGGGCTTAGCTTCACAGTTGGCTTAAATCCTCTGTTTGTTCTGCTACGCAAGGGGACTATCCTATGTCTGTACTTTGCCACAGTGCTACCTTGTACAAGCGCAGATTCCTTTTCTGTTTGGGGTTTTTTTTTTAAATAAGTTTCTTTTTTTTTTTACCAGGCTGCTCTGCAGGTGGGTTACGTTCTCTGGTAAAGCTGACGCGTTCACAAGCACACTGTGGGAAAGGTACAGTGGTTTGACTGTGCTTTTCATCAGGCAGGGTAGACACAGCTCCACCTTTCTTCATGTTAAACTCATCCTTAGCTTGTAACTGATTAATTTCAAAATAAGGTCTTAATTCTATCAGCTAATCACAGAATGAACAACACTGCTGATGATTGTTTTCTTCTTCACTTTATAGCTTACATGCTTTTTGCCACAGCAGTATTTCCAGGTTCTTCAGAACAAGAACCTGACCACTGACTTTAGCAGAATAAAGTTACTTACAGCTTCAGCTAGTTTCGTGTTTATGGCAGCATCAGGCTATGCTAATGAGCAGTAAACATCCTATACAATCTCAGGAAAGCAAGACTAATATAAAGAAGCTGTAGATCAACTTATTGGACATATTTGATTCAACACATACTTGTAGAGTCCCAGTGTGTTTCCTACAAAACAGCTGTAGCCAGCAGCCAAGGACTGATCTTGGCCAAGAGCAGATGTTCTTCCTGGTGAGAACTATCCCCTGCCATTCTTGAAGTCAAACAGGTAGGAGGGAGGGACAGTTTTCAGACAAGGAACAAATCCCATTCCATTAACTGTTCCTATGACCAAGCTCACAATCCATACAGGAGCTCCATCTCCCTTCCTGCTGCTTGTCTGCTCCCTGGGCTTTGACATGCACTGTAGATATTTTCATCCCATCATCCATGCTGCAGCGCACTGAGATTCTTTCCTATCCCTCACTCTTCCTGCTGCAGCTCAGAGATGAAGGTGCAGACGTTGCTACCTCTCCTGTCCCCAGTTATGGTGTCATTCTTGGTGAACGTTAGAAACCACAGCAGCTGCACTAGCAGTTCCTGCCACTCTACAGTCATGGGAACCCTGAGAACAAAGTGCAGAAGCGCTATGAGCTGACTGAAGGGTTGTAGTTCTTTCTACATCCTGAGCTGCTGATTCACCTTCTCCAGGCAGCACGCAGAGCACAGAGGTCAGTTGCAGTTTGAGGTTTGGCTGAGAGATTGCAGATAGTTAATGAAAAAACCCAAGATAATTCTCTTTCCTTTGCAAAAATTTGTCAGTTTTCTTTCCACTGTCTTCTCCAGGAACAGTCTGGCATTCACCACCCTATACGATCAGGGCAGAGTTTCTCCGGAGGATCAGAAATAAAGTGAAGAGTACAACCTGAACCAAGAACCTTTAACTTACATTTATGCAAAATAAAAACGTTCACTCAAAGATGCAAGTCCCAACCTGTAAATCATCCAGCCATCCTGTAAGGGTTATTTTTTGGTTAGAAGAGATGTAGCGTACAGCTGGGTGAAGGTCACAAGGGAGCATGGGACAGTGCGGGTCAGACGGACAGACTGTGTGTCCCTCATACCAGAAGCTTAATCATTGCCTACAAAGTATGTTGACATTACAAGGAGAGCTTGTATGGCAATGTGAAGACAGGCAGTGAAGTGGCTCTGCATATCCTCACGGAAGCTCTTCTTAAGCTGGAAGGGACCAGTAAGAGCCCAAAAAGTTCAGACTAGAACTATAACAGGGAGAGCTGTAGCATTGCTGGTGGTGGGTGAGTACTGACAGCCTCTTCGTCACCGTTGAATGAGAGCAGCCAGCACAACACAAGGGATAGTGGGATGAGGAGCCCAAAGAGCAGGGTGGGAAACTGCTCTTTCCAGCTGCATTTGAGGGGATAAATGCATGAGAGGACATGAGCAGAGGAATTTGTTCAGTGTGCACTTAGCTGACTCTGTTCCCTTCCATCTGGTCTTTCACACTTTTCCCCTTAACTCATGTCTTAATTTATACTGCTAATGCCACACTGTTTCAGAGCACAGGGATGGTTTTGTGTGTCTTCTTGTTTTATAGCGAAGCCCTCCCCTCAATAACTGTAATTTGAGCGACTTTTTCCCTTGCCTCCTGTTTTCTCACTTTGGCTTGAAAGCCAACACCAGCCTGACAAGCTGAAAGTTATCGTAAAAGAACAAGGCTAGGGACGAGGACAGGCGTCTTCTCTCTTCTCTTTCAGCAGCACAGATTGATGTCAAACTACGCTGGCTGTGGAAGTGCACACTTAGGCACTGCTGCTCCCCATGCAAGCATACTGGCAACAGCTCTGCAGCTAGAAAACACTGATGGAAGTGCCTGCCATGAAGCTACATCTCTGCTCAGGGGAGGGAAATTTCTACTGAGCTGAGAGATGAAGCCAAGTCTCACATCTAGCTGACAAAAGCATGAGAAAATACACTTTAAGCAGTGGTCACACGTAACTCAGCTTTCAGAAAACCAACCAGCGTGGTTGGTTCTGTTGTGAAGATTATTTTGCAATATATCAGTCTCAAGCAATGCTGATCACATACAGGTTGGCTTCTCACAGTCATCTTAGTATCATCCACTTCATCCTACAGTTCAGACTAAATGCTTCTGTCCTTAACAAACCACATCATAGCCATTTTGACAAGATAATATTCTAGCTGAGAACCTGGCTCCTATCTCAAGATGCTTCAAACTAGGTCCCTGAAACACTAACACTGAATGCTGCGCTATTAAAAGGTACAAAATGCCTAGTCGGGGGGGAGGGGGTTAATTCCGAAGTTAGGTTTGCTAGTTGCTTCCAAACCCACAGATAATAAAGGTTCAAAGATGTCTTAAGAAAAGAAGGAATGTGATCTGCACCATACTAAGCCAGTTATAAAACTTAGGAAAGCCCAAAAGACTTATCAATCATTACACCTTTTGTAACCCCGCCCTTCTCAGGTGTCTACCCTCTTAAATTTATTCTATCTCCTCATGAAATTCCTCGAGGGGTTTTCTACATAGTTCTGGTAATTACAGGTCAGGTAGCGAATGTAGGCAGCAGTAGTCTAGGTTTACTAGGGGACAACTTTTCAAATAACAAAAAAAGCCCTCCTTTATGGCAAATCAGCTACAAGTTATGGCTGTCGCATACACACACTTCTGCATATTTTCTGTGGGCAATGTTGTCTGGAAATCTTTCTAGTCTATTCAGGATTTGAATGTTCAATTTTCCTTCCAAAGTTGCATTAGTTGTGCTTTTACAGTCTTGGCTTGAAGGCTATTATTTTCTCTCCGTGTTTCCAACCACGCTTGGCTTCCTTAGACTTTTTCCTCTGATTTAATTGGTATTTGTACTGGTCCTGCTAGCACTGACAAACTCCATTTGAAAATCAGCAGTGATTCTACACTTTTTAGACAGTTATTGAAAATGTATAATACCACCAGGCCTCTTTCAGAATACCTCTGAAAAGACAGCTGTTCAATGATTTCCTCTGATGACTATTTTTGAGGTCTGCTGTCAACAAGGTCTTAATCCATTAGTTCGTTCTTTGACAGAGTGTCATAGGGAGGCTTTTGTAATCAGAACAACATCAGAAATGCATTTACTGCTGTGGAGAAGTTTAAACATGGGAGATACTAATATTTACTGTTTTCAGCCAGACTTGCCATCTCTGAAAGATAAAACAAGTGCAAACAACTGGTTGGAAAACAGATAAGAGAAAGGACTGGTTGCTTTCTCAGTCCTGTACTCAATGCACTAGATTGCTGTCGAATACCAACGAGAGAGATTAGGTCTTCCAGTTCCCCTTTTGTGAGGTTGTCCCTAACCATTAGAGAAGCTACACTTTAAAAGTCTCTTAAATTACAATCTGTATTCGATATTCAGTCAATTTTTTTCTTCTGTAGAACTTTGGTGAATCATTGAAGAAATAAATCAAGAAGAGGATATTAATAGTGACAGACAAAATGCAGCCTGTTTTTTCCAAATGAGAATCGCACCAGACTTGTTTGACATCTATTAAGTCATCTGACGACTCTGTAAACAAAAAAGCCTTCAAGAAGGCAAGGACAAATGAAAGTCTGTCAGTACTTGAAACACTCCCCCTGTCCCTCCCTTATAAATGCATTCTATAGCCAAGTTCCAAAAACAAAAGGAACATATTCTTGAAGCTCTTGCTGCAGACTCTTGCAGGTGGGACTGTCTCCATTCTAGGATGCAGATTAATATGCTTGCTTGAGGGGCCCACATGAACTCAGGCTTGTTTCCATCTGGGATGAGCAATTTCCTCTTAGACGCATTTGTTCCCATTATCCATTTTGACAGTGATGTCCATTTCTGCAACATTTCTACTTTGATAAGTCTTATCTTTACAAAAGCAAAATAACAGGATCAAGCTGTCTATTCAAACTTGATTTTTGAGGAGATCTATCTGGTAATTGAGACAGAACTGATGCCAATCTAAACTGGCAAAAGTTCTGCAGGCTGCCCACCATCATCCTGCTGAGATGCTGTGGATACTTCCCATTGCCTGAGACATCCCTAGTGTTCTGCTTAGTTAGTTGAAAATAACGTAATTGAGCACAGATCTCAGTATTTTGCACATTTACTTTTGAATTGCTATAAAACTTTGTTTCCCCTCAAAAAAGGCCCGGACAGGCTACTTGATTATAATACTCACATGAAATATTCCTTCATATTTGAATTTTCTTCCTCCCCAAATGTGGAAAAGTATTTAACCAACACTTCAGTGGGATTTTTTTCTGCATCATCACTCTCTGTACCTCCAATAATGATTATGCAATCGCTAGATAGATGTTATTTTGTTCCTAAGATACAAAGAAAGCCTCCTTTGAATTGTGCTTAGTCTTGCTAGCTTTTCCCCTGACATCTTTGCTTTCTCTAAATAATCTTTGATTTTCTACCAGATGTTCTCAATTTCCTCTTTCTCCACTTCCTTTCTGTTCAACTGTGTTAACTTCTACTTGCCGCTTTCACTGCCTGAATGAACTAGCCAATCATCCTCATGCTTGTTTTTGGAGTGCTGGCCAGTATGTGCTCTTTAAATTTGCGATCGTCATTCACATTCCGTCACTTTTTCCATCGGATTTTGCTTTATTATGTTCCAAGCTGGAACAATCATTGGCTCATAGGGAGCAGTCATCCAACAGCAGTGATTAATTCATGATGTCCATAGACCTTTACAGCAAAGTTACTACTTCTTGTTCAGCTCAATACATTTTATGTTAAGATATGTATTTTAGAATGTTTACTGCTTTTTCCTCCTGCCTGCATGAGATAAGCACCCTGCTTTCCCCCAGCTAAAGCACTCCACGTATATTTTTCAGACTATGTAATGCTTTCTGCCCAAGAACGTACTGCTCATACTGATCACTGTTTCTCTGTGGCACTCCAAGTAGAATTTCTTCCTTGGCTATATTAACATATTGATCCAAATTTCAAGGCAGCACTGACAATATCAGTATTTCAAATATGGGATTCCTAAAACTGAAGAGCAGCATTTCAAACCTGTTCCAGTCCCAGTGGACAAGACTCCTAGGAAACAGATCTCTCACTGAAACACTCCCTAATAATTCTTTTGTGATGAAAGAACATGTCCCTGGTGCATTCATGCCTCATTTCAAAGTCAAACTTTCCTACTCACTGATAGATCCTGCCTGTCCTGGACTGTACCATTCTGAGCTTACTGACTGCTGCCCCTGGAAGACATACTTTGAGAGGTGTTCTCAAAACCACTGCCTAGTGTTTTCTTCTTCCGCAAACACAAAACGCATTTTTTTCTTTGTACTAACTTTCACGAGGCTCTTGCAAGATGTCTTGAATGTTCTGCGGGTCAACCCACTCTGACAGCATCACTGCCTCTTCTGCAATTAGCTTGAGCACTAACGGTCAGTTTAATTCAGCTTCTTTCTGTCTCTTTAACATTCTGCTTTCTAAAAGAAGGCTTATTTGGTCTTCTATGCTAAATCAGTTCTCATTATCTAACTTTCTTCCCTGTAAGTCCTCACCCCACGAGAAAAGGCATCTCCGTTCATGCATTACATTTCATTTTTGGAATGAAACTTTTAAAAGAATGGTTTGAAAGCTATTCTTATCACCCTCCTCAGCAGAGGCAAATTATTTCTAAATGTTTCCAGCTTCACTCATGACTAAATAAACTAATGAGCTAATCTTCTACCTTCTGCCAGTCTTTGCTTTAAATTTTGATGTACCTCAGGCTGAGGAAATGCTTCTACCCCTCAAACACCATTCATTATATTCTGTGAAGTTCAAAACTTGGAGAGGTCTATTTATCCCAAGAGAAAAAAAAAAAATCACATTTTGGCTTCCCTGTTGCCATAACAATGATTAAATGAGAGGCTTCCACCTGGTACTGAACAAGGAACTATCAACATCATGGCAACTGTTGCCTCTAAGCTTCTCAATTTAAAGACTAAGTTTCTGTCCAGATCTTTTCCCAGTTTACTGCTTCTTAGTGCTTTGTCAGAGTTCCTGCTTTGTGTTTAAAAGCCCCAGCCAATGCCCAGCGCTGTCAGCAACACGGAGGGCCGGCCAGGATTGCAGAAGTTGGTATAAACAGAGGGTAAGATACCCAGATAGACAAAAGCTGATACTAAACTAGGAAATGCTTCTGCCAAACGCTCAGTGTGACTACTGCTGTTGTGTGCACCCTGCCAGGCTGATTATAAAAGGCAAACCCTGATACAAGCCATACACCTTATAGGACAATGATTGTGCTATGAGCATGTCGAGCTAACGGCAAGTCCTTGTCCCATCCTTGGCGCCTCAGTTCAGGCGAGAGGGCTGCCAGGGTGCCAAGGGGAGAATACCCTCTCCCTTGCATTCCCGCAAGCCGGATCTGGCCCCGAGCCCACGCACAGCCAGCCCCCCGCACGACAGTTCTCCCTGCCTCACATCTATCGCTTTCCACTGCCGTTTCCTGAACAGCCACCACTTCCACCGCTTTTTATTTTATATTCTTTTTTTTCCCGATCGTGCCCCGAGTGCGGTCCCCAGTGCGGTGGGAGCTGGGCCGCGGGCACTGCGGGCTGCAGCCGGGGACTCACCCCGCTCCCCCCGCACAGCGAGGAGAGGGGAAATCCCTCGCACTGACGCGGCCAAACTTCTGCCAGATGCCGGCGCGGAGCCTCCGCTCCCGCTCGCCTCGCTGCACTGCCCGGGGACCCACCAGCCTGCGGCCACCGCCAGCTGACCCCAGCAGGGCACCCCGGTCACGAGTTGACATTGTTATCCTTCCTGAAACCGCCAGGAGTCCACAGGCTCGGAGGTGATGGCTCAGCCGGAGCAAGAGCTGCGGCAAGGCGGCACCCACCCCGGCGAGCCCCCGCCGCGGAGCCTTCGCCCACGGCCAGCAGCGCTCCGCGGGTGCGGAGGGAGGGAGCGAGGGACGCGCCGCCCGGGGATGCTGCAGCCGTATCTCCCCCCCTTCCTCCCGGCAGATCTGAAGAGGCTCCTCATGAATATGCACAGGCTCCCCCGAGTGCCGGCCGCGGGATCCCACCCCTCGGGAACCCTTGGGGAGCCCCCTCTCCACAGCGATCAGCGGTCCCCCCTTGTGTCCTTACCCTTTGGTTCTTCCATCAGTGCCAGTGCTCGCTACTTCCTTCCTCGCGCTCCCTCCTCTGCCACTCTAAGCCGCTGCCAGCTCAGAGCTGCCTTAGTGAGAGGTGCTCATGAAAACGGGCGCTTTAGTGTGGTCCATCGCTGTGGGAGGGGTTAGTTTCACTCAATCCATCTAACTTGCAGGCTTCATCTAACTTGCAGGCTGACCTCCTGCTTTCCTTAAAGCTCAGATTACCTCAGAGCTGGCGCGTTACCAGCGCCTTGGGCTCCTCCAGCGGGTCAGAGGGTCGCCCCCGGCCGGGGGCAGAGGTATGGCACCGAGGGCTACCGCAGGGCTGCACCTCCAGCTCGGGGGAGAGGTATCATTTTGGCGGAGGAGTGAAAATATTTAGTTTTCATTTTTAAAAGTTGAGTAAGACTTAGCTGATAGTGTTCCATATCAGTGAGGTACATGAAGAGAACGGTCCTGGGAGGTGATGGCCTTTCTTGTCTCCAGACATGCAGTCCAGCCCACAGAAAGAACGCCGAAAGTGAAAGGAGATAAATTTGCAATAACTGCTGACAAGTCACCTTCCCCAAGAACGTGCTGCATTTCATTGTGAACTTCAGGAAAGAGCCAATTTTTAACTACTTGCTCCTTCACCACCACCTCCACAAGTGGACACACTGCCCTGCAGCTGGACACCATCCAGCTCCATGTCCATCACCAGGTTCCAGAGATCTTGCCCTGAGGATAGGCAGGAAAGGCCTGATGTTCAGAACCTGGAAAGCCACATCTGGACATGAGATTTCAAATCCCTTCCATTATTGCAGCCCCACCACAAACAAAGCAGTTCTTTCTCCTTCATAAACAAACATTGACCTAGTCTGTATTACTGGAGTCTGGCAAGAAAATATTCCTATTTATAATCTCCCTGGGAACAGGAAAATAAGGATCTACAAAATAAAACAATCTATATAATTAAAGTTTTTCTGAGTTAAATTCTTTAATAATTATTGCCAGTTTTGGTTCAAAAGCTGAGGGAGCAGTGTTTCAGCAGACAAAGCTGAACGTGGACTGTTATCTCATTCAGAAAAATTGGCCTGGGCAGCACCAGTGAGGGGGAACTGACCTTACTTCCAGTCATAATAGGGCAATATTTTAAAATGATTTAGCATGGCAGAAGCAATTCTGTTTGTCATCCTGAACAAAAAAACCTTTTAAAAATAAATGTGTAGTTGGTAGAATGCACAGTTAATAAATACAGCTTTAAAACTCTTCCTTGTCAGAAATGTCCACTGCAAAGATCTATCAGTAAGAAATACTATTGACCTTTTTTTTTTGAAACAAGGGTTGCAATAGTATGAGTGTTTATGTACCAGTCTGACTGGTACAGTCATGACCAGCATGAACTGACTTCTCCAAAGAGTACTTGCTGGTGGAGCTGTCATCTCAGGAAATAAAACTGACTGACAAAAAAAGTCACACATTAAATTAAGCTCCACTAAGTGGCAGTTTTAAAAAATATAGTTGAAATTTAGGCTTAGTGGTTAGACTCACTGTCTCTAATGTAAGGAATCAGAATCTCAGTCAGATGGGCTTATCAAAGAGATCATCTAAGGGCTGAGAAGCCCAAATTCAACAAGCAGAAGATCGCCACTTGACCACCTCAGAGAAGGGTGAAGATAACTCCATGCCGTAAGTCTAACATATCTTATAGAGGCTCAGACTGACACATTTCAAGTCTTCTAAAATCGTGTATGGACCTGACAAACTACAATAAGTGCTTTTATAAAAGCCTACCAGTGACAGGTTTATTTTTTAATGCGGAAGTTCAGCTTCAGACTGAGATAGATGAAACAGTTTGGAGGGAGGATGGCACATCATCAGTCAATGACCATGAAACATGCAGCAGCACTTTCACACAAGAGGAAGTGTCACCTGGAGTGCAAGGGCTCCATGGGGACAGGTTGCTATGAACTGGCATAATGATGGTCTACTACACCTAAACCCATCCTTCACAGAGCTACAGGAAACAGACTTCTGAGCTGAAGATGACCTACAAAATCAGGATGAGTAGATGAGCACAAAAGTATGTTGCACACTATTTGACAGCCATTCATTCTAGGTGTAAGAGACAGCTGTGGAGCAAACTTTCCTTCTTTGGCTGTGAGAAAGGGAAGAGGTGGACTTTGTAGCCTCATGTGACATGAGATGCAGACTTCCTCTTCCACAGACAGTCAGATCCAGATTTGCCAGAGTCTGTCTGCTAATCCTCCTGCCTGTGGACAAACCTCTGATTGCAATACACAAACCAGCATTCTGTGCCGCAGTTATTTCCATAAGAAAACAAAATGAGTCAAAAAAGAAAAAAAAGAAAAAAGCAAGCAGGCCCGGAGGCAGGCACTTGTGCTCAGATAAGGTTCCAGACAGTGAGAGAAGGAAGCTTGAAAATACAGAAACAAAAACAAAAAAAAAGGGGAAACCAGAGAGTTCAGGATGTAGTTTCCACACATGTTGAGCAGGGGTTAAGAATAGTGAAAAAGGGGTGCCACTCTTCAGTTCAAACAAAACAGCATCCTGTGTAACTCTGGAGGAACAAAATGTCTTTAGTATCTATCTGCTTCCTAGCCACAGTAAAATCTCAGTCATTTTGCTTCTCTAAGTTTGCACAAGTTGTGTATGTCTAATAACATGAAACTTCATAGATGTCTAGAAGTTGGTGGTTTGCCTTTGGGATTCAGAAAAGGAACAAGAGTGGGCACTGGGGCACATTAGCTCCATTTCCAGCCAACAGGAGACAGAAGGAATGGAGGTGATAAACGCTGGAATCCAGGGTCAGAACCTCTGGGCTTTGGGATGGAGGAAGGAAACAACTACAGGAAAAGAGTCTGGGAGCATGGGAACAAACGTACGGGCAGTAGCAAATTAAGTTACTTGTTTCTACAGAAAGAATTGATACAAAACCACCTTGAAATATTTGTAACAGGAACAGGCCATCCCATCCCCAACCTCAAGAACAGTATTGAAGTTATCTGTGCTTGTGTTTGCTTAGGGGCATGGCCTAGAGGTATGTATTTATGTATTTAAGGTGATGACATATTGCTCACTTTGTGTTTAAGCAACAGAGTGGCAGCTTCAAGTAGCTGCGTGTATGAACACTGACCTTAGCAGAGCCAGGCTCTTCTAGATGTTTAGTCCTAGTCTGTTGGTTCACATTGCTACCTACCATCCAGCAGCCCTGGGAAACGGGACAGCGGGTACCCAGCCCTCCATCCCCAGCAGGGCAGTGAACAAATTAAATTGCTGAAACCAGAATTACAAGGGAGGATTATTCAAGAGATTATGACAGCTTCCTTCTGGAAAGGAAGGCAGAAAAGAAGGGATACGCATTACAAACAGACAAATAACTAAAAGCACTAATGGTGCCAAGATGATTGTATTTTTTTATTACAGCTTTCGGCTCCTTGGCTCACTCATCCCACATAGCAATCACCTCAGACTTAGCAGTTTTCACAACACAGTAGGCCAAGTCTTCCCCACATCTCCAGGTTCCTCTGCAATAGTTAGGTGGTAGTGCCTAATTTAGATATACAAAACCATTGCTTTGTGTAAAGCAAACCTCTTTGATGATTCCTGAAGAAACAGACAAACAAGCAACATGCTATACAAAATGCTCGGCATGCAGATGGATAATCTTTAAAGAATGAAATTCTGTGAAAAAAGAAAAAATTGTTTTTGATATTTAGGTAAAAAGATGAGGTGACCTTCAGCTTCATCTTGCTGCAAACAAGTATTGCTCCTGAGCCTTAAACTTATGAAATGCCTTATCTATAAAAATTACTTAAGTTCCTTTCCTTTGTCTTACTTCCTTGCATAGGTTTAAGTATTTGTAAGTCTCTTTTCAGAGAAAGCCACTATGCTGTCTTTATACTGAGATGCACAAAACTTGCCCCCCAAAACTTGTGTATCACCTTTAAGATACCACCATTTTTTAGAAATGTATTTCTTTTCCACAATTTTTTAGTCATCAGTAAACATCTCCTTTATCATTCAGGTCCAGTGCAAGTCTCTTTAATTTCTTTGCTGCTTCTTGCGTTAGACGGTATCTCTGTTATGGATTCCTCTTTCACATTAATGTAATTTCCTCAGAGATCATGATGCTGTTTTGCTTTAAACTGCAATAGATAAAACCATCTAGCTTATCTCTTACTCAGCCACTACCCTCTGAGAGAGTCGTTATCTCTGCTGGTTGTTTTCTTCTCCATCCATATTAAAGCTTCGTAGACTTTGCCCAACTCTATTACTTGTGATATAGGGATCACAGTGGCCCAAAGGCACATCTGCAGAACAACCTGTTAATTAGTTGTCTGCTGGTTTTGTGTTATCCCTACAAAACTGATAGCATAGTGGTAGCGACATTCATTGGAACTGGCAAAAAAAGGCCCTAACAGTTGCCGTGTTTGCTGAGGTGTATCAGTTTTGTAGCTAATTATTTAGGCTTGTTGTGCACAGCCTCAACTATTGAAGAAAAATCATGTTTTTAGAAAATAAATGAAACAAGTTAACAGCCTATTGATAATGATCCACAGAACTTCAGCAAAACATGCAAACCAGTTATTCCTCTCACAGAATCACAGAATCATCATGGCTGGAAAGGACCTCCAGGGTCATCGAGTCCAACCTTTATCCTATTATCT
>JAOXOE010000632.1:15926614-15937510 GCA_028565055.1 Phoeniculus purpureus | reverse complement strand
TCTTTCTAACATCCAATCTAAACCTCCCCTGACGCAACTTGAGGCCATTTCCCCTCGTCCTATCATCACTAATTTGACATCAGAGTAACAGTAGCATTGAAACGTACATTCTCTAACACCTCAAAATGCTAGCCTAGTTTAATGAAAACTTAACATTAAATTTGATGAATGTTTAGGAAAGTATCTGTTAGTTGTTACTGTAATATGCTTGCAATACCATATTCTATAGGTTCAACATATTTTCAATGCTAGTATCTCATAATATCATTAAAGATTCAATCATTAATTTTATTTAACTTTAGAGATATAATAACACTCTAAAACCAAAACCAGTTAGTTTTCATAGGCTCAAAAAGAAAAGCATATCCTAAAAAGGTAACAGGTCATACTATTCATTATCCAAGTACTTGGTTAACAAAACACCAGTTGCTCTTTCTGCTCAGGTTATTTACACACCTGCTACTTTACTCATGTCAGTTGTAAGTAGTCTAAACCAAATTCCAGAGGCTTTTCAGTTTGCTGGCAATTTTAATAGAACCACCACAGTCTCAAACACAGGTAACCCCCTGAGTTATAAGTCTTCTTAGATCATAGTTATCATATTTATAGAGCACATCAGTACACCCAACTAGCCACAGAGCTCTTGCTTTTCCTTCCTTTTCTTCCAAGCAACTGTCAAGGCAAACCAATTATTATTGGGTTGTAGCAGACACTAATGCGGTGGTATTTGATTATTTTCCTCTTTTGTTCTTACAATTTGCATCTTTTGATACCTTCCTATTGTTTCATCTGACGTAAGTGACTAATAATAATCCCTAACAGCAGTTTGCCAAAGCAATATTCCCAGCTTTCTGATGCTCCCACACAGCAGGGAGCACTCCCTTGCTGGACAGGACCGAGATCTCTGAGCAACAAATAACAGCCACCTTTAACCCCTAACTCTCAATTTTCATGTTACAGGGACACCAATATCAAGTGTAAAGTGAAGTAGGTGAGGCTTATGGAAAGGGATTCGACTAGAAGAAAGAAAAAAAAAAGAAGAAAAACAGAGGAAAAAAAAATCCTCAATGCTCCAAGAGGATTTATCAAAGAAATAATAGAGAAGGCGGCAATAGCATAAAAATCAGTAAGTATACAATTAATTGATAAAGGAAGATAGTGATACCAGTTGTCCTGTCTAACAAAACAGAACTCAAAATACCTCCCAACTTTATAAATTAGAAAGAAAAGAAGAAAACCAATTAATAACATGCATATAGGCTGTGAGTAATAACTGTCCTAAGACCAGAGGAGACAATGCTATTACTAGCTCCTCTGTATAGTTTTATGACAAGACCATATTTTTTTTATCCTGTTAAATCTTAATTTCTCATGCAGCACTTTGGTAGCTAAGACAAAAATAATTACACAAATCACCTCAAAGCAGCCACTTTTAAAAAAAGAACTGTACGCATTTAGACTCAAGTCTAAATCACTTTGGATCAAGTCACTCAAATTTAATATTTCTTCAAAAGGATAAAAGTAGACAGAATGTGGAAAACGTGGAAAATGAAAAAAAAAAAGAATAACTTTAAATACTTTTTTTCAACGTCTGAATTCAGCTTGACTACCCACTACCCACTCACCCTCTGTTAAATGAATTGTTCTTTAATAAATGAGCATCTACAGAGGAAAACCCGTGGCAGCATATAGACACATTGTCCATCAGATGTCACTCAGTCAATAGCAGAAGAGATAATGACTGCATCCAGATGACTATCTCAAGACAGGCACAAAAAGGAGATACCTTAAAAATTCCAACCGTTTCCAACTTGCCTAAGTTTGTTAACCATATCCATAAATAGACCCTTCGTAATTCAGCCCACCTGCCCTGCTATGTTCTGGAAGCTTTGCACGTTCTCTTTTCCAACAGAGCTATGGAAAGTAGGCTTTGCTTTGGGAAGTAATTAACATTGGACTATTTACTAACCTTTTCGGAAAGAGGAAACCACTAAATCTTTGCAACTGTAAAACCTGCTGCCCGCCTTACACCCCACCTCATTTCAGGACTCGCCTGCGTGTCTATGAGCACCATGTAGAACTATCTATAGAGATGCAAGTGCGGATATCTTCAGGCTTGCTTTCTGTGATTCTCACCGAGAGTTTTTTTCTCCATGTGCGTTTATGTGTGCCTCACATGACCTTGGATACAATTCTTTAGGGGTTTCAGGTTCTCTTTTTGAGCTTTGTATTGCAATAAAATGACAACAATGGAAAGAAAGAGGACAGAGACTGAAAGTCTTCCTGAATCTTAGAAAGTGGTGTATCTTAGTTTACTGGTTATTGGCATTTATTTCTTCCACAGTTTCTAGCATTTATTTTTGCTTTGTATTAAAGTCTTCTTCACTCCCTCTCAATTCTCTTTGAATTGGCAGAAAGAAATAATGATTGATGTTTACAGCAAGGCCATTTTGTTTTGCTCTTGCATTGATTTATAAATTTGGGAAGAAGGTTAACTTTTATTAATTCCAGTTGCACCAAGCTTCTCACTCACTCAATCCTAATTGGGAAAATAAATTGTAATTTTATAGAATACAGAATTTGTGCATATATTAACAAAGGAGAGTAAGTTTGGGATCCATAAATTAATGTATAACAGTAGATCATAGAAAAGGCTTTCCATTCACTCTCAGTGGACTTCCCTTTTCTGCCACCAACTCCCAAGCGGTTAACTTCAACACTGAATTCCTTGTCCAGCCTGTATCTGTAATGAAGGTACATATCTGCACTGTTACTAAATATATCTATGTAATCTCAAACCACAGTTACCTTTTTCTCCTTGAGCTGTTCTATATACTGAAGGAATATACTGCAGGAAGCAGCCTTCATCTGCTTTTTCCATGAATACATCTCCAAAGTGACAACTAGTTTAAGCTGTCATTTGCATTGTCGGTGTTTTCCTGTATAATCTCAACAGTGTCTTCACCTACTTAAATGTGTAAGTATATTCTTATCCAACCATCTTGGCTCTAGGAATAGCCTTTCTACATCTCTCAGCATCATCAGATGGCTGCGTCTTTTCAAACTAAGTATTTTTTTTTCAGAAGTGAAATATCTCAGTCTCTCATTCTGTCATTAAACCCTTAACTCTTCAAATGGACCGTGAAAACACCAACAGATAACTGACATAATAGCTTATTAAAGCACCTGTTTTATTTAATAGTTATTTCATTTTGCAGTTAGTTCAGCATTATTTCAGTATCTATGAAACAGTCGTTTCACTATTTCCTCCAATCATCCTTTGGTAAAAGAAAATTACAAAGGGAATGAAATTCTGTGAATAAGCACGCAGAAGGAAAGATTTAGGTCTAAAAGATAATATTCTGAACAAAAAAGATTCATGAAGGACTACACCTATGTTTGACTGTCTTCTTAAGGAATTCCTGCGTAAGAGTTTCTTTTCCAAGAAAACTAGCACATTTCAAAAACCCTTGCGAAATCCACTTTCTGGCACAGGATGATTTTGCTGCACAAATTAGCTAAATTCATAGAGTAGTTAAAAAACACCTGACTCTGAAATCAGTTATCAGACAAAACCTTATTACTGGCCTGGTAACACCCTTTCCCGAGGATGATTGTCACCGATCCAGAACACGCTGGTGGTATTTCCAGCAAATATTTCATTCCAGGACAGCAACCACATTCACGAAGCAAAAGCTTATATTGTCATTTTTAGCCCTGGTGACACTCGAGTGAGGACTGTAAGAGCTGGAACGTCTTAATGTAATTCCTCACGGAATCACATGTTAAAATATAGCATGCAAAAATAAAGTTTTTAGCCCTCTGAAATTATAGCTTGAGAGGCAAACCTGTACTGTTCATTTCACAATTCTCAGTTTACTTCTTAGAAGATTTTGTAGCAAGAAGAGAGTGTCTTAATGAGTAATTCTTGTTTCACACCCATAAGAAAACATCAAATTTCAAGCTTCCTGAATTGTCAGATTTCTTAAATTATTACATGGAGTTTCTTTGAATTGATGGCTGGTCTTTAAAGAGCTGGGGATCATTAAGCAGAATTTTAAGACTAATGACAAACGTCGTAACAGGGCACAACTGCAAATAAAAGTTACTGATTTCATTTCTACTCTTCACACTGAGATGAAGCAGACTTCCTCTGAACTCAGCTGTGTCTACTAGAACAACACGACATGACAGAAAATCTAAAACGCTAAAAATACATCCTGTAGGTATAATCCTAATTATGCTTAGGTTAAAAAGATTTAGTAACCTTGGAGATAGAAAACAGTGTAGAAGTGATTATTTTTAGCATCAAGGAACTTCTCCAAGCAACAATACCACACAGTGCAAAAATATACCAGGTCAGTACACTTTGGATATCTGACATGTTTCATCCTCTTATGGGCTGATGCAGGGAGAGACCCAATAGCCAAAGCTATTAAGCAGGCATTCTTTACCAGCAGGGGAGATCGCCGCCAAAAATTGCACAAGCCAATTGCAAGTAAAGTTCAGGATTATACTACGGGGATGTAGACGTATTCACAACACACTGGTGTAATTGCTTTACATATTCAGTACTTGTCTGAGAACTAATTATCACAGGTACACGCCTTCAATGCATGAGCAGTTGAGGTCTCTGTTGGTTGCAAGGTGGGGGTGCTGGTGGTCTTCTCAGTTAAGTCCTGAAGCCTGTCTAATCTCACTGGAATGCAGCTGTGTCAGTTTTATCAGGCCTTATGAATTTCTTATCTTCTTCAGGTCACTCTGCTCTCTTGCAGTGTTGCTAAGCTGTCTTGGTTTTCTGCAGGCCCTGATGTCTCAGCAGCCCATCCCACACTCAGCAGCTTCACACATCCTGTTCCCCCCTTTTATAGAAAATTTAGTTTCCCCATATCAGTTCCCCCCTATTGTAAGTAAAATGCAAATTCTTACACCACACTCAAAACTTCATTATCAATTAATGTTTTCTTGAAATATTTCCCAGTTTCTACCTGATACTTGATTCAATTCCATTTTTAATTTTCATAATTGTCTATATTTCTTCTACAGCATCAAGAGGTTCATTGAATGATCACACAGGTCACTAGGACTAATATAACTAATCCTATCACAAGTGCAAGAAGTTGTTTCAGCCAGGTAATGTTTGGAAGCCAAAAGGTAAGCCTTTCCCATAGGTTATCAAATCCCCAGTTTTACATGCTACTGCATGTAGAACTTCTCCTTTACCCCAAATGTTTTCTTCAATTCTTCCTTCTTGATTTATATAGGTGCAGCAACTTTTATTAATCATGGTACATAACCCTCCTTCTCTTATCCAATGCCATCCTTTGATAACAAAGTTATTTCTACTTGTGCACCTGTTATCACATAACTATTGCTTTTTCTAACTGGGCTACTCCTAAAGAAGGGAGTCACTATTGTACAAAACTATGATATCCTGTCCTGTATTGAACTAAGGGGTTTTACTAAAGACCTGATAAGGAACATTTTCTTCCCAAGCAACAATAATATTTACAATGGGGATTATAAACAAAACGTGAGATATTTTCATCTTATCGTCTCTGCAATTTCAACTTCAGGAGTCCAGTAGTTTCTGAGGTCCACTGCTCATCTGGTGCTCTCTTGAGTCTACTGTAGTGAATGCAGGGAGGCTATTCCTTGATTTTACTTGTGGTGAAGTTGATTAACAACACTTGATATGGTCCATTCCACATCTGTGGTGGGTCACCTGAAAATTTTTTAATGTATACTCCATCCTCATGGTTAAAAGAATGCATAGGGTGGTCTAGTCCTCTAGTCCTTGTACCCATAAAAGTCCAGTTTATTTGTGTCATCTGTTCTTTCTCAGCATTATTAAATATTATTGGAGCATCCCAGTTCCCAAGTGGATCATGTCTTTGCCAATACACTGAGTCAGATAAAGTTTTCCATATAGGATTTCAAAAGGGCTCAAATTTTCTTTTGACCTAGGTTTAATTCTCAAGAACTCAAGGAGAAGAGCTGGATACCAATGTAAATGTGCTTCTTGACAAAGTTTTTGCAATTTGTTGTTTGATCAAGTGATTAATCTTTTCCACTTGCCCACACCCTGTAACCTATATGGTGTGTAGCTGCCAGTCAACTCTCAACACGTTGCTTACTTGTTGCACAACCTGTGCACAAAATTGAGTACCTCTATCTAAGGATATGGTTCCTTGTTCACCAAACTGAGGTATTATCTCATTTAACAGTACTTTCATCGCTTCTCTAGCTTTGTTAGTTCTGCAGAACTAACTGCTTCTGGCCATCCTGAAAAGGTGCCTGTCAATACCAGTAAGTACTGGTAACCACCCTTTCCAGGGAGTTCTTCTCTAGGGAGTTCTGAGAAGTCGATTTGCCATTTTTGCTCAGGATAATTTCCTTTTCTAATGTCTCCCCACTGTACTTTGGATGCCATATTAGGGTTATTTTATAAACATATCTCACATGGTTGTGTCACCTGCTTCACAGTTGTATACAGATTGTGACTTACTAACTTCTGGATTAAATGTTTAGAGACTGTATCCGTACCCCAATAGGTCCTGTGATGTCCATCAGAATGTTCCTTTCCCCCTAGGTCATTAATCAGATTCCAGTCCTCCCAATTATATCTCAATGGGCTTATTTAGGGTTGGGGATAGACTACTACCTTTTCTGCTGCCTGTTTGACTTCGTAGTCTGCCAATTTTTTCTAGTTTCCTTTTCAGAGTCACCTTTCTGATGTCCTTTACAGTTCATGATGGCCACTTCCTCGCTCCTTCCATGTTGCTCCGTGAACATGAATGACTCCAAAGGTATCCCTGCTGATTTGGAATCAGTCCAGATATTCTAATTCTAGTGTTCTTGTTAAGGCTATGATTTCAGCTTTCTGCACTGAAGTTCCAGCCGGTAAGGGGTTAACCTCCACTACCTCTCTTGTGGTGGTGATTGTATATCCAGCTTTATGAGTCCCGTTTTTAACAAAACTGCTTCCGTCTGTGAACCATGAATCCTCTGTGTCTTCAAGTGGTTCATCTTTCAAGTCTGGTCTACTGGAATACACTGCTTCCACTGTCGACAGTGGCTCCAGATCTGAATCAGTGGCACCGAGGAAAGAAGCTGGTTAACAAGGTTAGCCTGGTATTTCAAGAACCTGGATGTAGATTATAACAACTGCTGCTACTGCTCCCAAGCATCCAGGCCATCCTTTGCTTACTTCATCTAATTGATTAGAGAAGCAGACCACTGCGATGGTCCTAGTTGTAGGGCCAGATCCCAAGGGGCTACCTCCCGTTTTTCATAGGAAAACAGCCAAAATGGCTTTGTCACATTACGAAGGCCTAAGGCTGGAGCTCTCATTAGTTCTTTTTAAATTATTTGAAAGCTCTTTCTGCTTCCCTTGTCCATTTTAACAGGGCCTCAGGATGACTTTCCTTTCATAGAGGTTTTACTAACTGTCCATAGTTGTAAATCCGTAACCGGCACCAACCTGTCCTTCCAAGAAAAGTGCTCAATTCCTTCACTGTCTTTAGAATGGGTGTCTGGCAAATTGCTTCTTTCCATCCCAGTCCCAACTCTCGTTGCATCCATTCAGTCCTAAAAAAGTCAATAAACTTACAGTCCATTTAATACAGGAGTCTCTGGTTTCTGTGGCAGTGAGTAAATCATCCACATATTGTAACAAGATATTGACTCTTGATGGCAAGTTCTGGGTCTCAAGTTCTTCTTAAATCCTTGAGGTAACACTGTCCAGGTGAGTTGGGACCTTCTCCCTGTCTCAGGATTTTCCCACTCAAATGCAAATAATTTCTGACTTTCTTTGGCCAAAGGAAAACAGAAAAGGCATCTTTCAGGTCCAGTACAGTAAACCATAGTTGTTCTGTTTCATAAGCAGAGTATAAGGGTTGGCCACGCCTGGATGTATTTCTTTTACCATTCGATTTATCCTCAAATCTTGCACTAATCGGTAGGTCTCGCCTTCTGGCTTTTTCACTGGCAAAACTGGAGTGTCATATTCCAATTCATGCTCAGCTAACAGGCCTTTCCAATCTTTAACTCCTTTCCAATCTGTTTTAAACAATATTGTCTAGTTCTTACCTGCTTGTCCCCAGGTTTTGATCTTACCTCAGTCGGGGCAGCCATTTTAGATCTTCCAGGAATTCCAGAACCCCATACTCCTGGGTACACCTGATTCAAAACTTCTTCTTCAACCAGGACACAAATTGTTTGATACTCTGGTTGAATTAGAGCAAGACTTAAAATTCCTCTTAGTTCCTCGTTCTCACTGTCAATTTAATCTCTCCCTGATCAAAGGAGATTTTTGCATTCAATTTTTTGATAGGTCTTGTCCAAGTAGAGATTTGGGAGAATGAGGCATATAAAGCAGTCTAAGTTTACAAAATCTGCCATTTCCATTTGGCCACTATCTCCCACTATAGTTACAAAATCCTTGTCTATGGGTATTAAGCTCTAATTTAAAATGGAATAAGAAGCCCTAGTGTCAACCTGCTTTCTGTGATTCCCTAGCTTTAAATAAACCAGCGAGTCCGCTAGGGTAGGCTCCTTAAAGTCTTGTTTTACTGCATAAAGGGTTAATTTATTGCTTTCAGAACATTTAATGAAGTTTTGTTTCTAGTTTGCTCAGTGATAGGATGGAATCCTCCCACGGTTCCTTTAAGTTTTGATTCTTCCATCCTTAACTGTACTGTCCGGCTCATCTCTTCCTCATTTCCAACAGCATAACATCAAGCGGGGGAGGGTGGGGGGAGTGTGGGCAGATCTCAGCTTTTAAAGCATATACATTAACAAACCAGAAAGGCTTAACCATTAACAAACCAGCATAGCTAGATTTGAGGCTGACAGAATATTATGAAAACTATATAAACCAACAATTTCTTCCTCCTCAGTTTACAGAAACCTTTAAAATGTGCGAACATGCAACCAAGAGGGGTCTTTCTCTCCACAATTCCTTCACTATTATTCAAACTTCCAACACCTATCTTTCAAGTGGATACCACACTTACATTACCACAAAAATCCTTCTTCCTAATCAAACTTTGAAAAGAAACACACCTCTGTCACTTATACCATGCCCAAAAAAGATCTATCTACTGTTTTCCAAGTTTCTACCAGAATATTCTGCTTACAAAAGCCACACCTAACAACTACCCACATTTCAACACAGGGACCAAGTGAGCAGAGAGAAACACCTGCTTGCTCTTGTCCTATTTTCAAATCATGTTTTTTCCCATTAGTCAAGTTATAAATCAATTTTCAAAGAAAATCTCACAAACCCAGTAACATTCCCCTATCTCACAACAGCACAGTAGTTACCACAGTTACTTTCACACCACATGTACAAGCATTGCCTCACATTGCGTACATACTCAATACGAGAAACACACAGTTGCTACAATTGTAACAATTATAACACTGACAATAACAGATACATTTATCCTTCACTTAGTCTGTCTCCAGCTGTGCCCCTCACGGGAAAATGGAACCATGGCTTAGATCTCCTTACTTCCTTCACAGATTTTTCTACATCTCATTTATGCAGTCACACCATCAAGTCACTTCGTGTCATCCAAGGATTAGAATCAAAAACACCAAATATGAAAGTCCAGTATGTCATAGCCAGTCATAATCAATTAATCCATGGTTAAATTCCAAACCTTATCAAATCCCAATAAAACTGTGTTCCATTAGAGAATATACTAGAACTGTATTCCATTAAACAATATACCATATTTGCAAAACAAGAGCTAAAGAGAAGGGACTTTAAGCCCTTTAAAGGTAATAAATGCCAATGCCATTTAGAGATAATAAAGGTGGAATATGCCTAGGCTGACTAAATATGTGATTACAAAACTGGCATATACATGTCAGGAAAATTAACACATGAATTGAAACCACAAAAATGGACAATATCATAGGCAGTATTCATGGTTTCAAATATTCAAACCAAATACCCAAACCAAGTATGCATCAGATACCAATATCTAATATTCATATGGCACCCAATGTAGAACGTCTTCTATGTATTACCGATACCTTCCAAACCAAAGATATACCTAAACCAAACCCAAAAACCTGAAAGGACCAGGATGGTACTTTTTCTGCTCCCACAGTCAGATGGATGGCTCAGGAGTCTCACCAGGAAATCCTGGGGACGCATCCAGGAACTTCTCTGCTTTATGAGATCATGCAGCTGAGCAGAGTTGGTCCCATCTAGGGTGTCAAACTGACCCAGCGAGAGTCTCAATAACCAAAGTTATTAGCAGTTATTAGCAGCATTCTTCAACAGCACTGGGTGTGCAGGGAATATCTCCACCAAAGATTACACATGCCAATTGCAAGTTCAGGATTATCTCAGAATCATTCAGGTTGGAAAAGACCCTTGGGATCACAGAGTCCAACCATCAACCCTACTCTTTAGTTCACCCCTAACCCATATTGCCCAACACTACATCTAAGCATCTTTTAAACTCATCTAGGGATGGTGACTCAACCACCACTCTGGGCAGCCCATTGCAGTGCCTGACCACCCTCTCTGTGAACAATTTTTTCCTGATGTCTAATCTAAACCTACTTTTTGAAGCTTGATGCCATTCCTTCTTGTTCTGTCACTAATTACCTGTGAGAAGAGACAAGCAACAACATCTCTACAATGCCCTTTCAGACGGTTGTAGAGAGCGATGAGGTCTCCCCTAAGCCTCCTCTTCCTCAAACTAAATGGTCCAAACAATCTCAATCTCTCCTCATAAGATTTATTCTTCAGGCCCTTCACCATCTTAGTTCCCCTCCTCTGCACTCGCTCCAGTACCTTGATGTCTCCCTTGTACTGAGGTGCCCAAAACTGGACCCAGTACTCAAGGTGCGGCCTCACCAGTGCTGAGTACA
>JAOXOE010000632.1:15905074-15926514 GCA_028565055.1 Phoeniculus purpureus | reverse complement strand
AAGAGCAGAATTTGCTCACTGCCCTTTTATTTTCACTTGTTGCTTGTGCACAGCTGAAGTGAGAAAAATGTATTTCTTATGCAACTTGGAAACAAGAAGAGTAAGTTACACTACCCAGAAGAACTGGAGAACTCAGTGAAGATGGCAATATAGGTAGTGTTAGGTGCCAGTTTGCTAAAAGCAATGGCAGGAGTGAAGAATGAATAAAGAATCTGGAACTGACAGTGGCATTATGGGACCGTATCCTGGAAGATTTGTTTTCCTTTTTGTCTCTCTACTTCTCCACTTCTGCATCTTGTGACTGCTTTCCATATGTCCACTCCCTTACTCCCACTGAGCCTGCATCATCTTTCCATAATTTATCCATCAGTTGGTTCGCATTGATAGAACGATTAGAGGATGGGATAAAAAATATAAATGTGTAGACTCATTTGCTTTGTTGTAATGGACAATGCAGAGCTGGGGAGGTAGTTACACTTTGGCACTATGGCTGAATCCTGCCTGAATTTCTAGTTGCCTTTTAGGCAAGCATTTGAAGCCACTGTCATTCAACAGTTTGGATTCAGAGGTCAAATATTGTTGCAATGCTTGTTCAGCTTATATCATCTATAAAACCACTACTGACTTTTATTTCAAGATAATTCTACGAGAGGTTTTAGATGCCTGCAAGAGCAGTCACAGGACATCAGGCATATGGCCTCAACCATAAGGTAATTATCTTATAATTTGTAGTCTGTTCCATGCCTCCACTTGTTGATAAGATATTTGAGTATATGATCCTTTGATTCATTGACACAAAATTCACTTCCAGTGAAATTTTAAGATACTGCTGCTACCTCTGCCAGCTGTCTGCCTCATTTTGTTTCGGTCTCAGAGGTTTGTGTAACTTGAATAAATCACTTTTCCTGTCATGCTGAAAATAATAAATACTGAATTCCTATGAGAAATGGTGAAACATTAGATACCACTTCACAGGCCTAATCTGATATGATTAAACTAGAAAAAGTCTTGCTGTTGGGCAGATATTTGTTACCTTCCCCTCAATTACTTAATAGCACGTTCAGAACAGAAAGATGTGTCAATCTATGCACAATAATCTCGACAGCACGTAGTCTGTCTAGCAAATCCAAATGGCTTGATATTCCATGCAGAACACAGGCTATGTTTGTCTTTCTCGACCCTAGAAAAGAGGCAAATATTATGGGTCCTGCTGAACTGGTTTTAAATACCAGTAGTTAATAAAGCCTAAATATACAGGAAGGAATCCTGTTGTGAGTGTATAGCACTTGATAAAAGAAATGCATGACAGAGGAGAGGTCCAGATGTACAAACATGCCAAGAGGCAGGCTTTTCAATGGAACAAACTAGTTCATTAAGCCCCATTAAAAAAAAAAAGGAGAGAAAAATGTGTGTGTGCATGCAAGCGTGTACGCACATGCTGCAGTTATTTATACATAAATAGCTTATTCCAGCTTATCTGTGAAACTGCTGAAGACTTAATAGCTACCCAGCTCTATTCTTCAGTTGGCATGCTGCATCCCCTTGCTGTGATGGGCTACCAGTTGGCATGGAAATTAGATGTCTTGATTAGTGTTTCCTACACAGACATAGGAAATCCTCTTCTCCTTATTTCCATGATCTCTCTTCCTCAGCACACAAAATTATTCCATGTACTATAGAACTGATTTGGCCTTTCATGTGTTAAAAACTAACATTATCCACCTTATCCTCCCATAAAATTATTATATTAGTTAAACACTGAAGTTGTTTTAAGAAGAGATCAATCATTTTGATCTTCAGTACTATAAAAGCTGAAGTGCAAGATATATCCATGGGTTCCCTTAATCTGTTTATAAAGGATCTTCAGACACATTAGGAATTCATAGTAGCAATTCAAAAGCTAAATATAAAAGAAGCTTTACAAAGTACTTAAAGTCAGTAAGAGGTTTTCTGTGAAACCAGAAAGATAATACTTATTTTTAGCACATTTCCCTATGAGATAAAGATAGTGAATGGAGAAAGTATCCGTCCAAGCAGAAATACGCAGAAGAGATCCCACAATATGCACAAGCGGTGTTACAGAATCAGCATTTAGAGAGCAATGTTCTGACAACACCATCTGCTCATTTGTGCTATATCTTCCTATTCCAGGCTCTCTTAATGTCTCATGCATGATTTTCTGTGGAAGTCAGTAGGAGTGTATGATTTATTTTGACATTAATATTTACCAGGCTGGTGTATGCTTCAAGTATCCAAGATGGTGAGAATTTGTACTTGTTTAAAAATCTATTGAAGTGGCTTTCCTTTTTCTTTGGAGACATTAACTTCGCTTCATCACTGTTACAGACGAGTTGGATACCATCCACACTGCATTAAGTAAATACCAGTAGTGTTGCTGTTACTAGAACTACAGACTGAAAGACAAATTACTTTGGGGTACAAAGGTTCCTAGCATTCTGCATTAGTCACTGAATGATGATGAAACAAAGCTTCAAGTTGTGAAGCTTCAAAGTCTTTACTGTTAGTAATTTATCGTGAAATTAAGGTGCAAGAGACTCCTGCAGAATTAATTCTGGACATTGAAAATTGTTGTTTGATTGTCCCTTCCTAAAGCTACAGTAGGTATTTAATTTGCATTTATTAACATTTAACATTTGTCTTGCAGATTCTGGGTGGGCAATGTTCTTGTCATGTGGGTTTTTTTGAAGTTCTGAAGTGAGTCTTAAAAATAGCGTTCCAGTGCTTTGATGAAATATAGCTAAAGCTTGCACAGGCCATGAATTTCAGAGCTGTTGCATGACTGCGTTAAACCATTGAATGATACTATTTTCACCCAGAAATGGATTACAGAGCTGACAGATTACTTAAAATAACCGTTACGGATGTGAATCATACTGACAAAAGCAAAGAAATCTGATTCAGAAGAAAACATCTTGCCTCAGCCAAACATCTTGATGAATGTGGATGGAATATGGTTATTTATACAGTCAGAGGGTTTTATTTTTAATAGCTAGAGGTAGGAACACATGACTTCAATTTTCCTCATTAAATAAAATCTTACCAGAGATAATGTATCATAGGTATTGTTACTACACACATACTAGAGATGTGGCTCTTGAACAGCTCTGTGTTCTAAGATTATATGTTTTTCATTGAAACGAGTGCGCTGATGTGCCAGAGGTGCACTCATTTACAAGCGTGAAGAGAAGAGGCAGAACTCAGTACTTTAGTTTCAGCTGCACGACTGTAATTGTATTTCAAAACAGTTACTGTTCTTCATTTTGCATCTGTGCTTTAAACATTAAGTGTAGTAAACTTACCAATAGAAGCTGTATTCCAGAGAAGTTATTGCTGATACCATGCCTGTTTTTACATCGAGGTTTTTCTGTTGTTGCAGATATTTATGAATACATTAATAGCAGCAACTAAGCAAGATACAGTATGTTTGGTGCTGAAAAGCTTGTGAAATCTGTGTATTTGAAATGCAAATGTGTTGTAAAACATTACTGCTGCACTTTTTTTTTTTAGGAGCTACAAGAGCTGTTGAAGTCATAACTGACAATGCGCTGTCTCAAATGGTGCAGTTTTGCAGCCCTCTTCCTATTGATGTTGTGTAGGTAAGAAATATTTGCTGAAAATACTCTCTCTGTGAGGTGTACTTGTATCAGTTGGCTTACAATTGTATCTGGCCAGGTAACAAAGCCAAATCTTCTTGACAGTTGAATCTTGCTTTTTACAAAGATTAACCAACCTGGATGTTGAAAACAGAAATCCAGGACTGAACTCCTTCACAAATCATCTCAGCTGCCTGGATTGAGTTACAGATATTTTTCACTGAGAAGACTGATGGAAGGGAAAAAGAAAGGAACTTAGCTTAAGCAGATGATCTTTCAAATAAAGGATTACTCTGTAGACTGTGCAGAGAGTGTGAAAATCGCATCAGATACTTAGCAAATTTAGAAAGGCACATAGCACCTTGCCCAAGGACAGAAGCACGCAGTCCACCCAGATACACTATAAACTTGAGGCAGTAAAGTAACGATTGTGCATTTGGTATTGTCTTAATTAGAATTACCTGGTTAAAACATTGTCTTCCTAGTATTTGTTGATGAGATCGAGAAATCTTTAGGAAAACTGATTTAGGCTGGAAGGCGAAACTGAAACTCATCTCTTTTGTGTACAAGTAACCCTGCTAACAACACGGTTGCCATGACAAAAAGCTTAGGATAGGAATGGAACATTCAAAATATATTCTTTCTATAAAAACAGGAAAAATTTTTCTTTAAAAAGTAAACCTAGTAAGAAAAAGCA
The DNA here is from genome assembly GCA_028565055.1 of Phoeniculus purpureus. Classification (NCBI taxonomy): domain Eukaryota; kingdom Metazoa; phylum Chordata; class Aves; order Bucerotiformes; family Phoeniculidae; genus Phoeniculus; species Phoeniculus purpureus. The sequence continues at coordinate 15,922,203 of JAOXOE010000632.1, read as the reverse complement.
AGCATGGACAGGTTAAACATTTTCATTACGACATTTAATTGAAACACCAAAAGTCTGTTAGCCAGTTCTCGGTGTAGAATTGTTTAACTCATATGGCCTCCCAGCAAATTCCTCAAGATAAGATTCTGCCTGAGCTTTAGTTCAAGTGGGTGTGCAAACACCTGTTTCAATAAAACCTTCAGCTGGTAGTGAGGTGAGCTCTAACAGTGTACTGAGAGTTTAAACATCTACCTGCCTCACCTTCACCAGTGCTGTAGAGAGATCTTTGTCCAGAACACACACTCACTTTAACTCCACATTCTTCCTCCTCAGGTGTGACTTACCACACTCTGTAATCACTGGCTCCTTCACCACTTTGCAGTTACAATACACTGCTAAGAGATCAATGACGTTTCAGAACCGTCCGAGTAACAGAGAGGCAAAATTCACCAAGATGTTCAGCCTGTAGTACGTAATTCCTTCCATTATCAGGCAGAAGTTGTGAATTTTCTTACAGCTTCATATGGCTGAGAGAGTCCAGAAGCACAGAAAATTAAATGCTGTGTAGTAAGGTACGTGCATGCACAGCACGTCATTGTCCTGGACACAAGTGCACAGCAGTGGGCTGATCTGGCCACGCTGTACTCAAATCCAAACACTGGCTGGGGAGAAGCCTTGGCTAGCTCGCAGCAGAGGTGATATTTAGGTACACAAATGCCTTTTCCCAGTGCACAAATCAGGAAGGTTTGTTGAAAATGCTGTTTAAAACAAAAACTGTCCTGCTTGGCACTGAAACAGAGAAATATTTCTAAGCAATATTCAAGGACAGGAGTTCAGTGAGGCAAGGGCCAGGATTGCTCCCCAAGTGGACCCTTAGATATCCCACTAGTATAAGCTCTGATGGGGTTGTTTGGTTTTGGTTTTTCTTTTTTGATGTTTAGAGACAGCCATACACAGAGGACACGATCTGTTGCAATGCCCGTGCTAGAAATGTCATGACAAGCTATCAAAATCTGCTTTAACATCACTTTGAACACTAGACATTAAATTGCATTACATAGATTACATACATAAGCATGCTAAACTCTATATCCATGGGGTTGCCTGGATGGTCACTTTCCCAGAAATAAAGTTGATGTGAAAAAAAAAGTAAGGAGGCAAATTTAATCAGAGTAATCAATAGAAATTACATTTCAAATCATGACCAGGAATCAGTTTAAGTAAATAGATGCTATTAGATCCCAAGAAGAGCTCCCATTTATTTCAGGAAGGGTGTTTTCTAATTACTGAGTGCTAGCCTGGGTTTATAAGGTCAGCTCTAGAAAATTCTGTAGGATGTAGGAGCATTTCTGTAGGAGTTTAAGAGCACTTAGATAATTTAAATGCTTGTTCCCGTGTCTGGTCTGTGGTAACATAATGCTACTGATTCAATCTCAGCAGTTAACCAAAAACCCATCACAGGGTTACAAAAAAACACAGTGATGTGGGTGCCTCTGCCACAGTTTATCTAACAAGAGCATACAGGAGCCTATATCCTTTAGCAGTCAGGTATAAAATAAGAAATAACACCTTTGTTTGCATCTGTAAACCTTTCGCCTGTCAGAATGGCTTGAAAAAGGCTTTTTTTCCCCCCTTTAGTTTTTCCTGAGGGGGGTGTATGAAAAGCTTGCTCAGAACACGTTTGGCGTTTTGTTTTTCCCTTCTCTCTGATCTAAGGTGTTTCTGCCTCTTTCATGATACATAACTTCTGACAAAAAATAGCCAGGAAAAATATTCCCATACATGTGTCTAGACTGTACTTTGGTTTCAAGCAGTGATACACACTACTGCTTAGGGCTGACGTTCCATTTTCCCCCCTCCAGTTATCCAGTTCTGTTAAGACACTAACTTGAAAGTATTTTAAATAACAGGCAGTTGTTGTTTCCAAGTTCAGCTTAGCCTGTAAACAGTACTGAGTTTTGGAGCCGTAAGAATAAGGAAATGAATTACAGTTTAGCTTTAATAAGAAAAAATATGGATCATTGAAGCTGAAGCATTAAAATGTGCATTACACATGGGAATCCAGAACAGATAAACCCACTGTGAAATGAAGATTCATTGAGTTTTCTTGTTTAAAAGATTATTCTCTCTGTGGTTGGAACGGCTGTTCAAGACAATTCCATGCTTAAGGCATGTGACAGCTGTAGTTGTCTTGCTTTTGACACTCAGTCCTCTTCTGAGAATCCCCAAAGTTACCAGGATGGTAACACTCGCTTTTAGGAGGCATCAGGTTCCTCTCACTTATTGGCTTACTATGCTAAGACTTCCCAAGGATTATGTAGCAAGGTAGCACACAGTGTCAGCACCCTGCTAATTCACAGCCTCAGTTGCTGCACATCAGCTTTCACATGCTAGCAAATTTTTACTTAGGTGTGAAATACAACGCATTAAAGAAGGAAATCAAGCAGAGTACCAGAGATGATTTGAAGGAAGGGCTTCCATACAAAGCTACCAAATAAAGGTGTTTCAGAAAATAGCTGTTAATGATAATACAACAGACTACTCTGAAATTGAGTATGGTTTATACCCTCGCAGTGGAAAAAGGGTAGTTTTCTTTTATTGTTTCACAATACTTGAAAGTTATTGAAGAAAAATCCACTAAAGATGTGACGTTAAACTCATGCAGCTCATTGCACAATTAACATATAATTTTACTTAAGTAAGAAACCAGAAATACCTCTTGCAAGTACAGCACTTAAGAAACTATGTTCAAGTACTTTTCTAATTCCAACACTTTTGCACAACATAAAACCAGTCTTTTTGTTTATATCTGTGTCTCAACTCAACATGACTGCACTTGTTTCTTTAGAACACAGTTTACAGAAGAAACATTCCTTATCTCAACGCTGGCATTACTCAAGATCACACCTAATTTTAAGTAATTTTAAGTAATAACATAGATCTGTAGCAATAAAGAAAAAAAAAACCAGGGACAATGTAAGGGAAATAATGTGATCCTTCAAGTATTTAAGTTCTATGAGTTACAAGACTGCTAATTACCTTGAATTCTGTTCCGTGAACAGAAAAATCTAGAAGAGGAAAAGAGCAGAGCACAGTGATAGGAGCACTTCAAGACATGGGACACAGCATCTAAAATCACAGTGTGTTTTGGCGTTATACGTTCACCAGAGTCACCCTAACATCAAAGTTTTGCTTATTTAAGACACCAGATTATTCTTCATGGATTATACAACTGCATTTTCTTGAGAGAACAGCTCTTTCAAAAAATACAGTAATGCCCCATAGCCATGGATTTGTACTTCCATTTTTTAGCCCCAGGACTCAGCCACCACAGCTACAGCACTTGGACCTGCTGTAGGAGAGCTAAGTAGTAGAGTTGGTCACTGGTAGTAGCCAAATGCTGTTGATGTGGGGGTAAGAAACACAAAGACCCTCACATGGTGAATACATAGGTAGCCACTTTCCATCAGCAGAGACAATACCTCCACTGTGGCAAATTGGGCTTCCTTGATTCAGTCAACTATTTGCTTCTTACCTTCACAATTAAAGAAGAGTCAACAATCAGTCAGCACCGCTTGTGTTTCAATTGAAGAAGAGCCTGAATCTGTGACAGATGAGCACACCTTGCTCACACTCTCAGGGTTTAGACAGAAATGAAGAGCAAAGCTGTGGTATCTATTGCTATGGGACTGCTACTTACTGTGTGACCACCCTTATTGGCCCCAGGTGTCTCTCCCACAGCTGCTGACCATCAAGACTCATAAAAGGTGAAGGGGGAAAGAATACGTAAAGATTTATCTTGATGTGCTCTAAGCAAATAATTGTAATTCAGGTATATATCTTCTCTAGTCCTTTTGTGCATCTTCCCAATGAGACTGTTGTAGGGGCTCCAGGGCAAAGGTTTAGATTTGTAATTGCATATTTATTTTTGCTTTCTGTGGGGCATATTTGTTGCTGTTTTGAAACAAAGGGGTGGTTTGCATTCTCATTAGGCTTTGCTGACTTTACCCAACAGGATTATTTCCATAACCTGTTTAAAAGTTATGTTATAAAAGCAGGATTTTAGAAGTGATTTTATGCACTAATCTCTGAGGCTGGTTTCTATCTCTCTTCGGGAGTGAAATTGCATGCATTTGATTATGTAAAAGGAAGCTTAATTTTACGTGCTGAAATAAACAATCAACACCCCTTCCAACACCCCTTCCACCTTCCTAGGCTATAACAATTGTACCCTATTTACTGAGAAGGTATTAGAGAAGACTGAACTGTTTTTCAGATGAAGTGTTAAGAAATTATAGACTTTAAAGCATAGAAATGGGATTTTTTTCAGTTAAGTGAATAATACAGATTATAAAACCTGATATTTTCTAAACACTGTTTTTCTACAGTGCTGTGAGATGTGAACATACGAGTGCTTCATGATAGGTTATCTGATAGGCAGTGCTCATCAGTAACCTTGAAACAAATACAGCATTTTTCTGGAATGTCTCCTCTGCTGTAATTGATGATGTCCTTTAAAACAGTGTCACTTTCTAATTTTCTTTTAGGTCAGTGCAAATTTCCGAAGCTGAAGGAAAAGGTGAAATTCTACCTCCAACTATACAAAAAATAATAAAAGGATACAACAAGTACCTACGTCCATTTTTTGATAGTAAGTAAAAAGACTGTTTTAATAAGACTGAGCAATAACAATGCAGTGTCTGAATCGCAGCAGTGAGAACACTTCTTTTTCTCTACACTTCTTTTTCTCCAACACATGACAGTGAATGATCTGATTCCATAGGATGTACCATGACAAAATAAGAAGTAGCTTAGTAGCTTTTGTGGCCCAAGGTAAAATATGTGTATTCCAGGCATTCACAAGCAAAACTTCCCAACCTTGTTAGACATTTGGCTGCTGATGTTCATGTGCAGGAGAAAATATCGATGTGGTTGTTATTAGAAATCCAAGAATTTAATGGTGAGGGGCAGAGCCTGAGGTTTAGCACACTTGATTGCTACCTGGTTTGAAGTTAACGAGGTGATTCAGTAGTGTGTGTTATCATCAAAATAGCAACACAGTTGCAGATTTGATAAGATCCATGCTAACATACTACAGGATGTCCTTAGTATATAAACACAGACATGTACATGGATACATATGCATAGACACCATCACAAAACATACATGGTAATTTGGAGCCAGGGGAATAAATACCCATCCACACTCCTGTTAGCAAATGTGTATATTCCAGCATATAAATAAGCAGAGAAGCGGACAAAAGAGAGGCCAGCCTGCAGTTAAAATTTCCTTCCTGAGTTTCATAGAATTATTGGGGATTGGAATGGACCTTGAAATATCATTTAGTCCAATCCCCCTGCCACAGTAGGATCACCTAGACCCATTGACCACTACTCTCTGGCTTCTATCCTTCAGCCAGTTCACAATCCACCTCACTACCCCACTTCCCTTTGGTGAAACCATGCTGACTGTCCCTAATAACCCTCTTGTCCTTGATGTGCCTGGAGACAGCCTCTAGGACTAACTGTTCCATCACCTTTCCTGGGATGGAGGTGGGGCTGACCGGTCTATAGTTACCTGGGTCCTCCTTCTTACCCGTTTTGAAGAGTGGAGTGACATTTGCTATCCTCCAGTCCCTAGGCACCTCTCCTGATCCCCATGACATAGAAAAGATGATGGAGAGTGGCTTAGCAATGACTTCCGCCATCTCCCTTAGCACTCGCGGGTGCATCCATTCAGGGCCCATGGATTTGTATACATCCAGTTTGCTCAACTTATCCCTAACCCAGTCCTCATCAGCCAGGGAAAACTCCTCTCTTGTCTCAGCTTCCTCTGGGGCCTCAGAGGTCTGGGGCTTGATATCAGGACAGCTCCCAGAAGCATAGACAGAGGTAAAGAAGGTGTACAATATCTCTGCTTTCTCTGTATTCTCTGTCTTCAGGGCACCTACCTCATTCAGCAGGGGGCCTACATTGCCTCTAGTTTCAGTTTTACCTGCCATGTGTTTGAAGAAGCCCTTTTTGTTGCCCTTGACCTCCCTTGCAAGGTGTAATTCCAAGAAGGCCTTGGCTTTCCTAGTTGTGTCCCTACATCCTCTGACTAGAGACTTATAATCACCCCAAGTGGCCATCCCGTCCTTCCATGACTTTCTTCTTCCTCTTGACTTTGCCCAGCATCTCCCTGTTTAACCACATAGGTCTTCTGTCTCCCTTCCTTGACTTCCTACCTGTTGGAATGCTCTTATCTTGGGCTTCAAAGAAGTGATCTTTGAATGTTATCAGCTATCTTGGGCCCCTTTACCCGCCAGTACCCTGTCCCACAAACCAAACAAACTCTGAGAAGAAGAAACATGGAGGATGTTTTTCCCTCATCTGTGAGCTTCACAACATTTGGAAAGCAAGAGGAAAAATCCTTTGGCCGCTGGCTGTCCCCTTGTCCCTGGCCATGATGAAAAGCCTACACCACAGACTGGGTACAGTTGAAAATCCTGCAGTGGGGTGAAGGCCCAACGTGTGCCACTGTGCCTCAGGCTGGAACCACTCAACTGCAGGTTACGTTGCTCAGATGCCTCACCGTTCACTTCACCCCAGGGAGGCTCAACAAGTCTCCTATGAAGGCCAAGTGCTTGAGCTCATTTCAGCACCAAAAGTGCTCAAGTACCTATGGGCCAGAGCAAAAATGATGCAATTGGTGGGGTTTTGCACCAGAAACCCTCACTTCCAAGAGATTTGACTCATACTGTGCTGCTGAAATTTGCTTCTGCACATGATTTCAGTTTGTGTTGGCCAACCCAGGGGACTGCATAGGAGCTACCACCAAGCCCACAACCCCCCACTGCCCACTCAGCCAGCAACGCAAGCATCTTCATTTCTCTTCTTGTAAATATGCAGAGCAGTCTCTCGAGCTTCATTGGAGGGGCTTTTCAAGACACAGTGGCACTGGAACTGATCGGAGGGTGCTACAAGCAGTTCAGGATGGAGCACCCTTGCAGGATTGTTCCTCTTGCAGTTTTCTCCAGCTTTGCTTAAACTGTCTGGCAAAGGTCAGGAGAATTCCCTTGTGGGCTGGGCTTGATGCCGTCAGTCTCTTTCATGCAGCCCTCCCTCTGATGAAGACCATTCTAGTCTTTACTTTTGCCCGTACAATTGCTTGTGGGACTCTGTGTAAGCTGATGAGGGAAGTCTTGCAGCTGTATTTCTTCCCCAGAGAGGTTTATGAAGCCTGGATCCCTTCTCTGCAGTTTACAGAGCTGTTTCACTGACCCCATGCAACGCTACAGGCTTGGGGAAGTGTGGCCGGAGAGCCGTCTGGCAGAGAGGGACCTGGGGGTTCTAATTGACAGGAAGATGAATATGAGCCAGCAGTGTGCCCAGGTGGTTGAAGGCCAACGGCATCCTGGCTTGTATTAGAAACAGTGTGGCCAGCAGGAGCAGGGAGTTTATCATCCCCCTCTGTTTGGCATTGATAAGGCCACACCTTGAGTATTGTGTCCAGTTTTGGGCACCTCAATACAAGAGAGATGTCGAGGTGTTGGAGCAGGTGCAGAGGAGGGCAACGAAGCTGGTGGAGGCCCTGAAGAATAAGTTTTACGAGGAAAGACTGAAAGAGCTGGGGCTGTTTAGTTGGAAGAGGAGGAGGCTGAGAGGAGACCTCATCACTCTCTACAACTACCTGAAAGGACGTTGCGGATAGGTTGGTGCTTTTCTCTTCTCACAAGTGATTAGTGATAGAACAAGTGGGAATGGGTTCAAGTTGCAACAGGGCAGGTTTAGACTTGATGTTAGGAAAACTTTCTTCACAGAAAGGGTGGTCAGGCACTGGAATGAGTCACCATCCCTTAATGTGCTTAAAGACCATTTGGATGAGGTGTTGAGGGATGTGGTTTAGGGGTGAACATGTAAGGTAGGGTAGATGGTTGGACTTGATGATTCCAGGGATCTTTTCCAGCCAGAGTGATCTGTGATTCTGTGAATAAGACTGTAATGGTTGGAATGACAGACTTTGTGTGTCTGAGTCTCACCAGAAGCTGCCAAAACCAGGAAGTATCATAGAACTGTAGTTATAAATGTGAAAAATGGATAGCAAAGAGGAAACATCAGAGGGAAGAGCACCCTTCTACCACATATTGTCCATGGGCAGTATCCACCCTGCCCTAGGACAGAAGAACACAGTAAGGCTAAGCAGGTAGAAGAATAATTCCTGGGACTGACTGACACTTAGTCTAACCCCTTAAAACACCTGAATGGATGTAGGACTCTTGGATAGCTGGTTTTCTTGAACATGGGGATGGCGCTGTGTGATGTGTAAGCAATGACAATGCAGCTGGGAAGTGTGCTTGTAACAAGCCCGTTAGTCTGTCAGCCCTGCATCAGCTATGGAGCTTGGAGACATGTCTCTTTGGGCATTCTGAGCAACATGAGACAACTTGCTTCGGGACAACAGCAACCTGAGGAGTGAGACTGGAATTGATGAGACTGCAGAAGAGAAGGTCAGGTAAGGCAAGACGTAACAATGAAAGTCACTTGCTGAAGGTATGAGACTGTCTGAACACTCCCAAATCCCTGAGCACTTCTGGGGAACTGCTGGGTGACACACTGGTCAGATTACCTGAACCAAGTCAGTGATCAGTCAGTGTCTGAACTGTGTTGAGAGAATCTATGTTTAAATGTCCCTCTGACATGCTGACCCTGACTACACTGGAGGACTGAGCCCTGCCTAGGGCAGGGAAATCTCCTTGCTCTTTGCTACAGTTTGAATTAAATGGGATATCTTAAATTTTATACTCTCAAATCTGGAGGTCTATTGCTGTAAGCAAATTGTTTGGTTTAGCTTTGTGCTTCTTAGGAAGGCACTCAAATGAAACACAGCTGTTGTTCTACCAGGGTAAAGGTATCTCTGGACAGGTTACCCTGCTGTAACTCTATTGTCTTATTAGAAGTTGAGGGTACAGCAAAGCCTTGGGATCACCTGCCTGTCTCACTTCCCCAGATTTCCTTTCTGGTGCTCATGTGCCTTCTGCTGGATGCCCTGTGTCCAACAACTGCAAAAGGAAGCAATGCATATCTTTCTGATGCTGACTTGACCTGGACGTTACTATTTCCTCCTTCCTTCATCTTTGGAAAAGGCAGATTTGGGTCCCAAGCTGGGGAGGGGTTTAACAGACTGATCTCCCATAGGCTGGAGTACCAGCTTCAAATTGCAGCTATATCATGTTGGAGAGAACCCTAGAGTAGTTTCCCTTTCGTGGTTCTCACTCCTACTTCATGCTATCCAGGACTGAAACACCAACACAACTAGCTTCAGGTCACAATGTTGTGGCTTAGCAGTAAGGACTTTGTGAAAGCGAGTGCTGGAACATCTCTGCTCCTACGGGAGTTGGCTGGAGTTCTTTAGCAGGCAGGCTGCTCTTCTGCTTCCTGAGGCAGCTACTAGCATGTACTAGCTGCATGTCTACATCATTGTTCCCAGCCCGCAGCAGTGGGCAGGAAGGTGTAGGAGGAAGTGAGGAAGATTTCTTCTGGGTAACTTCTCAGTGGTGAGGAGATCCCCCTGTGGAAAGGGCCATGGAACAGGAGTCTGACTCTGGTCCTTTAATCCAGATACTGTTTGGAGAGGATGGCACTTTCAAGGCAGATCTGTCCATCTACAAATGTGGTTTTGGTTCCTGCCTCCTAGACGTTTTACTGCAATGAAAGCCTCTGTGCTTTGCTGTTTTACTGTAGAGGCAACCAGTTACCGAACACATTTCTGACTGTGCAGAGATGCACTTTCTCCTCTTTGCAACTGCTGTCCTGTTGGGCATCAAGAGAAACGTTTAAGCCACCAAGTTAATCATATCCTCTGGCAGATGGGATCAGTAGCCTCCTCTGGCAGAACAGAGCTGATAACTCTGGCAGTGACTGTGGTTGCTATTAGCACCATGCAAGGGTATAGTGCAAAAAAAGAACCAGCATACCAACACAAAACTGTGCACATCTGGGCTTTCCAAGGTACATCTACTGCTTTGTGCCCAGGGAAGAGGGAAGTCTAATGATGGTTACTGAATAGTGGTAACACGTGCCTGATTCTCGACAGCATTTAAGGTAAATGTGGAGTGACTCAAGAAGAAAGGTTGTGTTTCATCACCAGTGACCTCACTCAGGGACACATGCTGTCACTATGCGTTTCCTGGACTGCTGTAAATGCCCTTAGACGTGGAGCTGGGGTGAAACAGCCAGAAGCATGCACTGCCACTCACATGGTCATCTTCACTGTGTCCTTGGTATTGTTGCTGCAGAAGGTTATTTCAATGTTCGTGACTATGCTTCTTTTCGTCTGCAAGTGGAACTCAACCAGGATGTGATGGACTGAGCAAGAAGCAAAATATGTGGTGGTGAGGGCAGGTGCTATCAGTTAACCCTACCTCTGACAAAAGGCGGCCTCTAACACTCATTACATCGCCCCCCACTAGCAAAACGAAGATTAAACAGAGATAAGACAGAAACTGTGCAGGTCTGCATAGTCCAATGTCAACAGGCAGGCAGTTTCATCACCCTTCAATCCTGAAGCCACATGGCTGACTTAATCCAGGGTTGTGCCCACACTAATAAACCCAGTAGGAATGGCTTTATGAGGAGGAGATGCATGGTTATTGCTCTTCAGCTCTTTGTCTTGGACCATCTGGGCTACAACCGCTGGTTCTGATGGACATGGTGGGTTGTAACCACCTGACTTCCCCAGAGAATCCACCTCATTTGATCAACCCCCTTCTGATTTGGCTTTTCTCGTTGCTACTTACCACAGAATGGGGCTGAGGGACTGGTCATTAAATAGACTTTCACTTCCTTGGACAGCTTTCTCCTGTTGACACCCGCCTGCTCCAGCAGGCCTGCAGGAGGAAACAAAGCCAGGGCAGGGAAAGCCATGAATGACGGAACAGAACAGAAACACAACTGGTCCTGACTCCCCTCCAGTCACCCCACCCCACTCCACTGTCTTGGAGGACAGATCGTTCTTTATACCAGTGCAAATCAGAGGAAGTGGGATTTGTGGTGTCTCTGACAGGTTAACAACCTCCCAGAAAACCTACTCCGGCTGACTCGGGCAGTCATCATCAGGGCACCTCTTGGTGGCTTTGCTTCATTCCTCTGCTAACAAACCGTGTCATCAGTTCTGCTTGTGCAAAACGAGCAGCTCTAAGGATTACTGATTCAGAAAATCTAGTGCAGATGTAAATGCCAACACAAACACAAGGACACGAGGTGCTGCGAAATGGAATTTCTTGGTCTAGCGAGAAGACCACCATAACTTGAGGTCTGCGCCACTGACTACCTGACAGCGTGGCTTGGTGAGACGGGACGAGGATCAAAAAAGAAAGACAAACCTGAGGGTACCTCTGCCAAGAGAGCACTCTCCTTATATTCTTTCTACCAGACTGCAAATCGCCCTAGAAGAGGCTTCCTTTCGCCATGCCACAGCCCCGTTTCAGAAGTCTAACGTGGGCAAACATTACCTTCTCCCAGCCCAGGAAGTTTATCTTTGGGGTGGCCATGGCAAGAATTTACACGTAAGGCTCCCGCTCCCAGCAAGAACGGTAGACCTGAATTGTGCTGCTGAATTTCTGAGAAGGAAGTGACACGGTAACGGTGTGTGGTTTGTAGAAGAATGGGACTTCAGGCTTGGGCTACAATTTCCAGCTGCTTCTCTAAACAAGACACTCTTTGAGCTAATTGCCCGTTTGTTAGGCAGGGGATTCTAAAGACTGTCTTTCAACTCATGTCTGGGCTCTGGGGTATTTAAAGGTAAGACATGTTCAGCATGCTTGTGTTCTACCCAGGGCAATACAGGAGCTCTTAGAGCATCTCTACAGAGGCCTGAAAACTACGCAGCTTCTCACTGCTCCAAAACAGATCCAGAACAAATCCTGCTCAGCCAAATCTTAATCACGCTCTGTGCTTTGCACTGATACCCATTGGGAATGTATTGTCAGCTGCTCCAGGAAGGTCTCGTGCTGGTACCATACCTATTCTGGGACACGAGAACACGAAGGGGTCGACACAGTCCAAGCAATGACCGTTTAAAAAATCCTGATGGCTTGCACAGGGAAAACCAACCATTGGACAGGGATGTTTCAAGGCACTGACATAGAGATGTACTGCCCTCATGTGATCGCAGATCAGATACTTATAGCCTGCAAGAGAAAAATGCACCCAGAGAAAAGCAGTCCTGAATCTTTCCCTTGTTTTCAGACTTTCTGCATGTTCCCAGGAAACCGAGAGCCAAGAAACACTCTTGCCAATTCTGCAGCCAACCTCGTCCCATAAATAACATTTGCAAAACACCTCTGTGACTGCAAGCCCAGAACCCTCTGCAAGTGGAGTTGTAGAGGAAGTTAGACGTGTATGTAACTAGCAAAGTCCTCCAGAAGAGCGGGACCACAGGGCTGCAATATCTCCATCAGTGTACCACCAATGAGGGCTCAAATTCTCGACAAGGGGGTACAATAGTTTTGACTCCCACCTGCACTGGGACCCCAGCTATGCCAAGTAAGGTGCTATAGGTGACCCCTGTAACCTGGCCTCAATCCAGCACATATTTGAATCCTTATCCACACTATCTGCTGTGTAAAATCCTGCTCTCTAGAAGGAAAAGGCTGTGATTGTACAAGCTGTCTCTCTAACCACACAGCTTGCAGCACTAGAACAAACAAAAAGCTTTTGCTAGGAGTAATTCAGAGCCTTTCTGGCAAAAATGTTTTCTTTGTGATGCAAACTCTACGATGCTAGGGTTTTGGCTCATACAGAAGTGTCACCAAAATCCCATCTCTTGACAGCAGTGCTGCCCAAACGACTGATCTGTATGTGATTTTACTTTCAGCTGCGTGTACCGCTGAGGGGAGATGTGGGCCATGAGTACCTGCTGTCCTGTGTCTTTACAAATGCATGTTGTCTCACTTTGATGTCTGCCCCCCCTGTAGCAGGATCTGGTTGCGAAACAGCATTTTCATAGGCTGTTAAAAAGCCATCAAAGCCCTTCTTTTGGCTACAAAGTTTGATCCTACAAAGTTTCCTACCTGCAGAGATGAATCGGGGGCATCCTGGCTGATCTTTGCCTCCATTGACATAATAATCGACGTGACCTACAGGAATCCGGATCCCAAAATCTGAAAGGAAGTGAAATGCCATTTCATTCTTACCCTTAGCTCCTCTACAGGCTTTACCCTACATGGTGTTTGAGAGGCCCCGATAACTGGTTGAATGTTAGCAGCACTGGATCCAGCTCTTGCGCTGGAGACAGCAAGGACTGATTTCCGATTCCTACACGGTAGCATCGTGCAGATTTGCTGCATGGAGCAGTCAGTGCTCCAGGCTCTGCCACAATCCTAAGAAGGCATTATGAGGTGCAGTTGAGAGCTATGTTAGGAGAGGTTTTTGTGATCTTCAGGCAAGAGATGTGACTCACTCTTCTTTAGCACCAGTTTTCCCTCCTTAGACCCTAAGCGCTGTAGAAAAGTTAGTCTGTTGTTTCAGCCGTTGTTACCGTCTGCAGCCTCTCACAGTGGCACCCTCATTACGTCAACACAAACACTAGACACGTAAACTCCCTCCAGGTAGTAAAAGCCATGGCAAGCTGATTCTGCATAAACTCAGTCTGCTTCAACAAGTTTAAAGGAAGCCAGGAAGATTGTCCTCTGTCCAATTCCACCTGTCTTGCTGTGAAGTGCTCTGGTATATAGGTGCCTGCCCATGAATTCATTATTAGAGCCTATGTAATCAAGAAGCATCCACAGAGTGAACCTGAACTCATGGTAATCTGTCTTAAAAGGCACATTAACCTACACAGTCCTTAGCAGTAATGTCAGGAGAAACAGCAGCATGGGCCAAAGAAGATGGAGACCAGCTTACTGTCAGTGTCGGTATGAATGGCTTCCACAAAGAGGGCATCCCCAGGATCCAGACGTTCCTCAGGGCTGGTTCTGGTGTACTTAGGGCCTGCAGGATCCAGACCTACAACAAAATAAAATGCCTCAGCAGAAGGCACAGAATGCTAGGCACGAGAGATAAATTATTCCCAGGTTGTACTGGTTATACTCCAGAATGGTTTCAGCCCCCACTATCTTCCACTACAGCTTCCTTATGTTGTTCTCCATTGTTCCACTCCATTTAGCAGTTTAATTCCTCAGGTTTCCAGGCTGTAAACCCAGGACTGAGCCCAAAATACCTCTGACAGAGTGGATGCAGAGTGGTTTTTTGGATTTTCAGTGAAAGAGAATCAAACTCTTAACACCTTCTGTAACTGTGCTGTCATCTGCATTAGCACTACAGTCTGTGAAACATCACTGAAGATCATCAGTTCAGCATGCCAGGCACTAACCTATTCAAGCACTACAGAAGTTTGATACTATCAAACATCCTAAACCAAAGAGACTTCTGAGCCCTCTCCCCACAAATAGAATGGAATCCTTAAGCAGCAGTCTACCTTTTTGCCTAAATCTTGCTCCTACAGCAACTTCTGGTAAGTCAAAGGAATACAGAAAATGAATTATCCTTGCAATACCAATTGAATTTTGTTGTTGTTCTGACTGAGGTTTATCCTGTTCATTTTCCATGGAAAATTAATCTCACAAGATTTTTTTTTCACTGCCCAGGCAACAACAGTTGAAGAAGCAGTTCTGCTACACTTAGCTTCAGAGCTGGCCAGTTTCACTGCCTTGGACTCACTCCATTTAATTCTCTATGGAGAAGGCAATGTCAACAATATACAAACCGATGTGTTCCATTTGGGGGGGCTGGAAGCAGTAAAAGAGACAGAAGGAAAAAAATTCTTTCCTATTCTTTCTATAAATAAAAGCTAAAAATGGGACAGAAGAATTTACTGCTTTCATCTTTCTTCTGGGCTCTCAAATCTTGACTCATACAAAAAGATGAGAGCCTGTCTACCCACTTCTGCAAACCAAGTTTTAGTTAAAGGCTTTCAGAGATACTAAAAGCCGTTCTTCAGTACAACTTAAAGTTCCTCCTGAGAAGGTACAAACAGTAATATGGGCAGCAGCAGTCAATTCTAGTACAACTCCGAGGCTAGCACATTTCCATCCTCTGTTCTGTACACCTACCTGCTCTAAGCACAAGCTGTACAAACTCCATTGAGATGAACGTCTTCAGCAGCTTCAGGCGTGGGTTAAAGAACTCATTTTACAAAAATAAAGTCTGTACTCTGATCTCCTAGACTCACTCTGCTTTTGCTTCAGTTCTTTTTAGGTGACTGAAAACACTTCAGGAAATTATACCTCTGGGATCACATTCCTCTGTGCAGTATGTATGTGTGAGGAGCCAGGAGATGAGATCAGACGTACCTCGGGTCTAATTTCACCTGTCTTCAGGCTCCTAAGTCTGAACTGGAACCTGTAAAGCACAGTGTGTCTATGAAATCATAGGGTGATCAGAAGCATACAAAAAGGGTTGTCTTCTAGCAGAACTAAAAATCAATGCTGAGGCAAACTGGGAGTCATCTCTCTACAGGAGCCCTTATATCTTAAGTGTCATTTTCCCGCCTATCCAAATGAATCTTTATTCCTGGGGATTCTCAGAACATGACAAGCCCCTTGATAAACTGATCAGAGTTAGAAAGCAGCCTGGCTTTGAGTGGGGATGGTTGAGGACCTTCCAAGGTCCCTTCCTTATTTAAATAAGTCTGTGACTCTGTTCATGCTCCATACCTAAAGGCTGGCAAGACCCTGAGTGAACCAAAAAGCTCTAAATGCAATGATCAGCCTCTAACCATCTTTGTCCATAATTTCCCCACTGCAATCTCTTCCTCATGCCTAGGGATCTGTCTGTACTGAAGATCAGCTCTGGTTTTGTACAGCTGGACAGCCTTAGACCAGTCTACTGTTGAAACAGCTGACTTGTGGGACAGAACCTCAAGAAGCCTCATCTGAGGCTTCCCAACACTGGTTCGGACTCTTGCCTTTTTTCTTTGCCAGAGCTGTGTTGTAGGGATGCCATGCTCAGCCCTGGGTCTTGCTGGTCTCGATTGTACCTTGCTGACTCGAGTTTCTGCCTCAACCTTGGGCTTGCTTCAGCTTCATAGACTTCATAGACTTGCCTGGTGATCACTGGACTGTGGACGACCTTGTTTCCTGTCTCTGAACCTATTCTGCTCTTCTTCTCCCGTCTACCTTGCTGTCCCCTTTGCTCTCAGCTCACTGTTTCCTGCAGAGCAGCTCACGCTTGCTGTTGGTCCACAGTGGCATGCATTGTGAGCTTTAATTTAAGAAGCGGAGAGCTAGACATGCTATAAAGTGGAAGCAACAGCATGTGGGTGTTGTGGGTTTTCATCAGTCATGAGGCCTCATATTCTTTTAAGCTGGCAACAGTCTGAAGAGTGGAGCAGAGGCAAAAGGACGCTTTTATGAATACATGCATTTTTTTGTCAGTGTGGAGGGGACTGATGGCTGGAAAGGCATTCTGAAACCAAAAAGAAACCTATAAGCTTGGATCTAATAAGCCCTTATGCAATTAAAATACAATTATGAATGACTCCTCTTCCTTGTTCTTTCATTTTCTGCTTGAAGAGGAGGTGAGGACCCAAGATTCAGTTTTATGATACCTGTTATCTGTCCCAGCTGACCGCCGTGGAAGTGTCCCACCAAGCCTCCAACATGTGCACCGAGGCTTACCCCAATGATGTGGATGGATGATCCTGAGACTCCCAGGGCCTGCAGGTAGAGGATAACACAATTAATTTTTCTGTAGCAGAAAAGTGAACCACCTTGTCCCAGCCCACACAGCAGCTTTGTAATTTTTTAATGTAGGATTGGTTTTCATGTGGATGATGGAGAACCAAACAGATGAGGACATGACGGGTATGCCCGTTTCAGATTTTCAGAGTCTTTGGGTCCACAGAAGCAAACCCAACGCTACCCAGGCTACTCAGATACTCCTGTTCATAACTATATAGCTTCCTGTAGCTTCCTTTTCACAGCTTGTTTCAAATTGAATTTCCTTCTCTCAGCTGAGTGGCCAACGTTTACCATGTGAATAAGCTTTTCCTAAGTAAAGCAGAGGAATTTTTATTCTCACCCATGCCATCATTCCCTGGAGCTGTTCAAGGCAGGATTGGACATGGCACTTGGTGCCATGGTCTAGCCTTGAGCTCTGTGGTAGGGGTT
>JAOXOE010000632.1:15892186-15902876 GCA_028565055.1 Phoeniculus purpureus | reverse complement strand
GTGTGACTTGGTCTAGGTGATCCTGCTGTGGCAGGGGGATTGGACTAGATGATCTTTCGAGGTCCATTCCAATCCCTGATGTTCTGTGATTCTGTGATTTTAGTCCTAGAAATATTACAATTTGTCCCCAAGAGAGACCAGGAGATATCAGAATGTTAGTTGTGTTGAAGAACCTTTGGTGATATCACAGGTTACATGAGAAAGCCGATGCCTGATTCTTCCGAGAAAGGCAAAAACTCCAGAATATGTATGGCCAGTTGCATATTGCAAAAAGTGTCTTTTGAATCCCTAATGAATCCTTAACATGGTGATTTAATAAATCAATGACTTGGTGCAGAACTCTAAGCTTCGACATGTGAATGATAATGTATTTTTACCTTCCTTTCCTGTGGAAATAAGAGCCACTATGAGACTGTCGCTGCCATCAAACCCAGCTTCCTGCACACAGGACAGTTTAGGGTTTTTGGCAGGTTTTGATGTGGTTTTTTCTCCCTGCCCCTAAATGCAGGGGAAAAAAAAAAATTGAAGTTTCATGTTGTTACTAACCTTCATAAACTGAGATCATGCTGGGATCAGTTCTTTTTCAGAGAATACTTGCTGCTGGACACCCTTTTGGTGCACTTGCTGCTGCTGAGCAGGTCACCTCTTTGAGGAGCTGAATAAATGCCCTTTCTTAGTTTTCATGTTACCCGCTTTGATATTAAGCCTCCAGAGTTTTTTGTCTTCTGGAGCATTTCTTTCAGTTGAATGCTGTCTGCTGCTTGAACTTAATTTTTTTTTTCAAATGTAGGAAACAAAACTTGTCAGATTAAACTCATGACAGTCTTGCCAATACGGCCTAGATTGCAAGATAACCTAATTCTGTGTATTGTTTCCCATTGCAATAGTGCTGCTGCCAAACCATGATATGGAAAGGTCATGCTGAAATGATTATTTGTGACAGCATCTACATCCTTCTTGAAGGAACTGCTTGCCAAGATACTTTCCTGTCCTGTGCATGCTGCCTGCATTATTTGTCTCCCCATTAATTACTTGCATTTGGCTGTATTAAAATATGCTCTTTTGACAAATGATGAAACAGGCTGTTACTATTACAATCCCCACCAGTTTTTGTGTTGTCCACAAAGAGTACTAGTGAGGCTATATCACTGTCTAGAGACCTTTGATGTGAGGAAATAGGATTGAAACTGATTCCTGCTAGAAATAGATGTCTTCTAATATTTTCATATCAACAATTACAGCTGAGATCTGTCAGGAGGTCTGACTTAATCTGTCCAGTCTCTTCACGTACCATATATCTGTCAAGGAAGATAACTTGTGGTGGGGAGTTAAATGCACAAAAAAATCCCAGCACAATATATCACTTCACCTAAAAGTCCCATAGTACTCAAAGCAAAACTAGTAATCAGATAGACAAAATCATTTTTCCATTTAAATATAATTAAATATTCTAGTGACACTTTTCCTTATAGTTCCCTGTTAAAGCTGCATACTATTGCTATCCAGTATTATATCCAGTTTATATTCAGTATTGCAGCAAGGATAAGGGTGTTCTTTCATCCCTTTTGAGACATTTGTGACTGTCAGAATTGATTTAAGGTTTCTTAAGCTAAATAAAAAAGAGCTAGTACTACCAGCACGGCACTGGATGTTCATGATAGTGCTGACTAATCTAAGTAGTAGGTCGTCAGAGTTGCAGATACGTGACGTGGTTTAATGTGGTACAAAGTTTAACAGGCTGTGATCATTGCAGTGATCCAAACTGAATCTTTAGGTATGCTCTCTGCCACTCCTCTGGCTCCTTTCACACGTGAGATTGCTGCGAATATCTGTCAAAGTAACAGTCGTTGCACATACATTTTAGTTTTTACTGAAACAGATGCTAATGAGACTGTGTACTCGTTGCTGTAACGAGGCATACCCTTCGGCACTGCTTTGCCGAGCTTTGAAGACTCTCTTCCCTAATGCAGGACAGACTGGCTTGAGTTTTCTTCTGAAGGTCGGTCAATTCCTTCTGAAGTTATCATCCACACAACTGCTGCCAAACATATGGAATTGTAGAAAGTGACTGCTTCATCTGGTCTGTGGTCCTGTCAAATCTTTCAGAGACCTTTCAGAGGAAGTTCAGGGAAAACCCTAGAGGATAATTATGGGAAGACTCATTCTGTAACTAATATTTTGCATATTTAGTAATGTGCCATAAATTGTATTTAACCTAACACACGCACAAAAGGATTGACTTTTAGCTATTAATATTGTTCTGATTTTATTAACTTTTAAAACAAAGTTATTCTCAGCAACTCATGTTGTTTTTATAGGCCCCTTCCGTAACTGGATTTTTGCCCTGTACAACTCTTCCTTGATGCAGCGCTGTATCTGAGAGGATGTAATTTTCTGCTAAGTTTTCATGGTGCTTGGTTCTGCAGGGTGACTCCAGTGCATAAGCCCTTGAGCCTTGAAGACTGTCCAGACTAGCAGAGCAGGATGGTGTTGTCCTGACTACACCACTGCTACCACTGAGTGCTTGAACTCCAAGGCAGGTCTGTGTTAGGGCAGTCAGGTTGAGATTGAGCTACTAACTGAAGCTAGATTTATTTTGGTGGTTGACAGTCACCCAGCACAACCACTCTGTTACTCAATAATATTTAAAAAACCACTGCAACAGGAAAGAAGCAAGGGAGAGATGTACAGGGTCTTGTTTCTGTGATTTCAGAAAAATCAAATGTAATTTAAATAATCTTTCTGAAAGTTGTCTTTTCTTCTCAGCTTGTGACAATAGCCCTGATGATACTGAAATGCTGCTAATGAATATTTCCCCTAGGCAAGAATCACAGAAAAACAGAATGGTGGGGGTTGGAAGGGACCTCTGAAGATCATCTACTCCAAAGACCAATGGTTGTTCCTATCAGTAAAATATGATACAATAGGATAGGGTCTGATTATGCCCAGTCACAATTCCTGCATAGCCTGCTGACCATTGTGATGCCTTCTCCTTAGGATGGTCTATTGTTAAGTGTGTGTCTTGTATGATAAGGTTTCCCCAAATTGTTCTGTGACAGTTGGCAATAGTATGCTGTGTTCCAGTTGTCCATGGGAATCTGTAGGAAGACTATAAAAAGAAAAGCAAAGGAGTTATATATCATATTTATTTTTAAATTCAATGATTTTTGGGGATCTGACACATCTTTAGATGTCCATAGTACTGCTCCTCTATTAATGATACAGTACAATAGTAATCATAAGTATCAATTGACTCTGTTGCTGTTGCACCCTGAAATGTTGAGCTGTGTTTCCTAGAAGGTCAAGTTTTTAAACCTGGAGGGACAAAACATAAATGTGTTCTTGGAGTATCAAAACCTGAAAAGAATGGAAAAAAATCAGAATGAGCTGTCAGTGGTCTGAGAAACTTTTAGTCAAATTTCCTTCCAAGGTTACAACCAAAGCTATCTTCCAATAGAAGAACAATGTCTTCTAAGCCTTAACTGCAATTTAGAGTGTATAGTAAACACATATATTACCATCAGGGGATGCTGCAAGCCTACTGCTGCAAGCTTTGAGGTGGAGCCTTACACTGAACCTTTCTTTAGCGGAGTCCAGGACAAAGCATTGTAGGTTCTTTCGGGTGTGCTGTATGTTGGACAACTTAAACTTGCATTACAAATGGAAAATATTCTGGAAAAAAACATAGTGCAAAGACACTGATACAACTTAGAATGACACTTCTGTTTTTTTAGAGTTAAATGGGCTGCATGTTTCTCCAGATACCATTTGGGGGCATGTAAGAGGTCTGTAAATAAGGTACTGCAAGGAGCTAGGAGGGAGTTTCAGCACTGTGCCAGTGATGTAGTGGCACCATCAGTTACATAGATCTTACCTGAAGTTTTTCTGCATTTATCAGTTCTGCATTCTGTGCTTCTCAATTACTTGGAAAACTGCACTGATTTATCATGAAGTTCCTTGTACATGTACTCAGTTATTCTGCACATATTCAACCAGGCGTGATGTCATGTTTCCATGAAGTGTTGCAGGAATTCTGCATTTCGAAATGGACAGCTGGTGATCTGCCCTCTGAAATGTGTGCTCACAAGGATGGGAGGGTCTGAGCATACTAACATTGCAATGATATCATGACAACTCCTTAGATAAGATGTCTAATCACACTGAATAAATCTAACAGATTTTAAGAGGAGAATGAAGTGACTAGGTTTCCTTTATAAATGCAGGTATTTAAATTACAAGCTAGCTGCTAATGGTCAAAACCAAGATGTTGAAATGCAGTGACTTAATGTTGGTTATACATCCTTAAATGGGCAGTAAATAAAGTCGCTCAGCTATCCCATCTGGATATTGGCCATGTGACACTGCCAGAAGCAATTCCTTAGCTCACTAACATCTGATGGACCAGATGTTGCAACTGGAAGAATTCTTTCCACTGCTCTGCAGCTTGGAGCAGAAGGGTGTGATGTACCCCTGGGATGGTACCTTTTCTGCACCTTGTTTGCAACATTTTCCACAGCGGTTTATTTCAGGAAAAACAAATAGTCATATCAACCGGGAAATATTTAGGCAACAAAGCATGGTTATTAAAGCAAAGATACTGTTAGTTAGAAGTAATGTTACAATTATTTCATAATCCCATTTTAAGGAATATTCCTTTTAAAAATCCCACTTAACATTTAGAAAACATTTTGATCACATTGTGGAAGGTCTAAACCTGCAGTCTGTTTGTCTGAACACGGAGTACTAAATAACCATGCGCTAGATTCTGACTTTTTTTTTTTGCAGATGGTCCAGTGTCAATTGGGATGAGTATGGATATTGCAAGCATTGATACAATATCAGAAATAAATATGGTATGGTAGCTCTTACAGTCTTGTTTGGTTTACTGTTGATAAGTTAATGTCTTGTGTTCATGGCTGCTGGTGATGTGTCTTTGAGGCTTTTCTTCTTGTGCAGTCACATAGGAGGTTGCAGTGAGAGGGGAACAGCCTCTTCTCACTGATGGCAAGTGATAGGACCAGAGGAAATAGTTGCACTCTGCAACAGGGGAGATTTAGTCTGGATGTTAGGAAGAATATGTTCACCAAATTGATTATCAAACATTGGAACAGGCTGCCCACGACAGTAGATGAATCACCATTTCTGGAGGTACGATAACATGTGGATCTGGTACTTAGGAGCATGGTTTAGTGGTGTCCTGGCAGTGCTGGGTTGATGATCTCAAAGGTCACTTCCAGCCAAAGATATTCTGTGATTCTGTATAGTACCTATAGAAATGCAAATCACTCGTCTCACAGATATAAACAGAAATTTACCACTTAATGACTAATTAATCTTAATGACTTAAGACTAATTAATCTTAATGAAAGGCATGTAGAACAGTATTTATTGTCCAGATAAGATGTCCCAATCTTTATGCATTTCAGAAAATTCAATATATAGTCACATGCCTATGAAGCCACTTCCTTTCCTTGTGATTAGACCCAGCTGAACTGCAATTGTTTTTCTCTTTTACTGTGGCTGTCACACATTAACATATCCCAGCTGTGTGCCATTACAGTTGTATCATTTCTTTTTGAACAAAATGTGAAATGGAGTTAGAAATAAGTTTAGAAATAAACTTTTACTTAGAAATGAAAGACAAAATTGATGAATCAGATAATCCATAATAGAAAAGACTTGTATATATATATATATACACACACATACATATGAAAGTATGTGTTTTAAAACTTGTATCTCTATGTAAAGTACCTTCCCATTTCATTACTCAGGCTTCCACAGAAGTTAAATATCAGGATCCCTCTGTACACGTCAGCGTTTGGAAGAGAGGAAGTGTGGTTAGAACTTAAGATGAACTTACCATACTGATAAAAACACCATAAAATCAGAAGTTGATTAAAAAGGGTGCTAAGAAATAGTGTGATTTTAATGTGACTGCAAAGCATATCTGATCTGAGAGTAAATCGAGCTGAGAGCTGTATTTGAAGTTTTGATAAATTTGGCACCGGTCTTTTCCTTTTAACACTGAAAGAATAAATCCACCTGAAAGATTATGATTCCTTTCCTATTTCAATAACTTCTGTTGTTTTTTTGCTATCTGAATTTATACAGCTTTCCCCAAAATTAAAAAAATAAAAGCATTATTTAGTATTTTATGTGAACAAAACGATGCTTGCAACCACTTTCTTTCTAAAATGTGGAGCTAGATGATAGCTTACAAAACTCTGATGACTTCAGCTGATTTATAGCCCCAGTCTTAGGGCATCAGCTTTTACTGTAATATTCCAGTGACCATAAGAATAAATTCTATTTGAGAGAGTATTTCTTAAACATGTCAGGCTGGAAAATGTGGCAGCACAAGAGTCAGCACAACTGCTACTGGAGTGCCAGCAGTTAAGAATGGGACATGGAAAATCACAGGCTGTTTGTACCCAACAGTTACTTCCATGTACTTTTTGTATAATACAGGCTATATAACGCAGGCTTGCTCTGTTACAATTTCGTTCTTTTTGTTTTCTTCCTCTTTCAGGACTACACTGCTACCATATTTCTAAGGCAGCGATGGACTGACGAGAGACTTTGTTTCGATGGTAATAAGAGTTTAAGCTTAGATGGTCGTCTTGTGGAAATGCTTTGGGTACCGGATACCTTCATAGTTGATTCAAAAAAGTCTTTTCTTCATGATATCACTGTTGAGAATCGCCTTATAAGAATATACCCTAATGGAACAGTCTTGTATGCTCTACGGTATGTATTTACTGCATACCAGCCTTTAGAGTAGGCTTCTGCTTAATGTTTAAGCCTTTCCAAGTTACCATGATTGTGTTCTTAACAAACCTGTATTTTTTAGGAAACTTGCACTTTGCCATTCCATTTGTTTGCAATGACAGGGGAAAACAAGCTGTGATGTTTAATTTGCAATCTTTATTGAACATTATCCGTTGCAATAGATTTTCCTAAAGATAACAAAATTGTAAAACAAATTGCAAGTTATCAACAAAGGAAAAATGCACTTTGAGTGAGAAGGGAGCAAGTGGTGACCTTCTTAGACACCCTCAGCTCTTCTGGAGTGGTTTCCTGTTTGGGATGTTATTACACTTTGACATAACAGCAAATACTATTTTTTTTTTCTCACAACAGATATTTTCCTGCAGATAATACTTCAAGAAGGATTCATGTCTTATTTTTGAACAATTTTATTCCATTAATGATTAGCCACACTTTTTTCTTTTTCCCCCCCAAGGATCACCACTACTGTTGCATGCAGCATGGATCTGACCAAATATCCAATGGATAAACAGACATGTACTTTGCAACTGGAAAGCTGTAAGAAACTTAATCCTTGTTGATTTTGTATAGTTAGCAAAATATCTCTGATCTTTCTCAAGGGCTGCTAGATATTTATATCGAAGAGGCTGGGATTTTCAAAGAAGCCACGGGATAATATGTGATCAGTCCTTGATGATTTAATACACTGTCTGTGCAGAAAGATGAATGCATGAAGCATCACTGACGATACCATGACAATACTGAAATATCGCCACACTATTAATGATTAAACAAAATCTCCGGAGATGATCGTGGGTCAGGTTTTGCAGCTCGTCCTGCAATTACTCTGTTTGTCTTCAGGGGGAGTTCTGTGCACAGGTATTTTCCATCACAGCCAGGGAAATTGTTCTTTATTTTTCTCCTCTTTCAGATCATGGAATAGCATGGTTTTGTTTTGTTTTTTTCCCCTGAGGCACAAATCCTTTAGGAAAGAGAAAAATAGAATAAGACTCAATTGTAAACCACAGAGTTCGTATTTAATTAATTCACTGTCTTCCCCCCTGAAGAAAAGTAATTGCTTGGACAGTTCAGTTCTAAGATGGATATATACTGATCCTTCTGACTTATTTAATCATCTCTATGCCAAGTGCCCTGGGAAAAAAATGTCATCAATTGATGGACCAAGAATAAATATACCTTTATAAGTTCTCATTTTATCAATCAATGTCCTCATTAAAGTGTGCTCTCTGCTACTTGGTAGATACAGTTGCTTTGAAAATACAAAAATGTGCATGTTTATAGTTAACTTTTTGCTATTATTCCTGTGGTAGACTCTCACATGGGATAATGTAAAAGATTATCATTCCTGTTACATGAAAATATATGTTCAAATATATGTCAACACATAGTCATAGTCTTTCAGAAGGTTTTTCACTGCATGTCAAGTTTAATTCTTCATAATTTCAGATGTGTGTTCTTTCCTTTTAGTAATGACCAATCACAAAACTGATGCAAAGGCTTCTATAAGACAGACTCACAAAGGGGATCAACCTCAAAACTCTACTTACACAGGAGTCCCTCTAGAATCAGCAGTTTGTAAGATAGGTTTAAAAAAAATTATTTTAATTAGAATTTGGATTTATCTTTAATTTCTTTTCCTTTGGAAGAGTAAATTGGTAAAGGCACTGCGTATGGATTTACAACAACGTTGCCTAACAAGTCACTTAATATTTTCTCTAGTTCCAGAATGAAATAAATGTCCCACTGGAATTTAAATCTATTTGATGGGATAATAACAAGGAGAATTCCCTATATAATTAAAGATAAGAATTCTCCAGATGATTCCATCTGCTTTTTCAACTACACACAAGTGACCTCTGTCTAAGAAGAAAGCATAACAATAGGGTAGATTCAGATTAGATCTTAGGAAGAAATTCCTCACTATGAGGGTGCTCAGGTACTGTAACAGATTGCCCAGGGAGGTCATGGATGCTTCTTCCCTGGAAGCAGTGTTTAAGAACAGGCTGGATGGGACTCTGGGCAGCCTGGTCTAGTGAGAGGTGTCCCTGCCCAGGGCAGTGGGGCTGGCACTAGATGACCTCTGAGGTCCCTTCCAATCTAAGCCATTCTGTGATGGTAATAATGTCCTCACAAATGCTCCCATTACATTGGTGTTTACTTTTAGGGAGAACAGCCAGAAGTAACAAAAGCAAAAGGAAGGAGTGGGCTTTAGCTGAGGTCTTTTTTTCTTCAGTGCGCTGTAGTGCCTTCTTTAGGGTATGCTGGAAATGGTCTTTGTTCTTCCATGAGATAAGCTATGTCAATTTATAGATGAATAATGACATCATCCTCTTGCAAACACCATTACCTGAAATAAAGAACTGTGGAGGCAAGTGTGCGTACCCATGCACACATGTGCTGATGCTTATGAAGAGTGGATTCTATAGCAAATATTAGATCTGAAAAGTGTTAGACCCTTTATTAATTGATTACTAATGTAAAGTCAAACATGACGTTATGCTGTCAAGTACCAGCTTCACACAGTAAGGCATCCCTAGTGGCCTTTACAACATGCTGCTCTGCTCTTAGTACTTGAGAACATTAATTGACTGATGCTTTCTACACGGGAAAACACATTCCAGCTGCAATAGCTGTTGGTTTTGCCCCGTTACTGCAACACGTTGAAGGCTGTACAGGCACATGTCAGAAGATGGAGTTGCCACTGTGGGTCTCCATATGGCAGAACGTGAAGTCTGCGGACTTGAAGGGCTCCTGTCTTCGTGCTGCCTGACGAGGGTTTGTGCTCTCTGCCATGTGGTAGGGAACACCACCATTCGCTGCCACAGGGCCGATCACATTTCTCCTCTTCCCCATGTGCCCTCCAGGCCTTCAGTTCAAATGCATATTAGTGTTTTGGGCCCCTCTCTGACATTTTGTTCCCTTTTTGTACTTGTCCTTTAGCATTTATTCAGTGAAGAGCCATGTGAAGGCACTTAACTTGTGCTTGACAATCAGGAGAAATTAAAATTAGCAACAGAAAGGTAAAGAAACTAATTTGTATTAGGCATTATGAATGTTTAATCCCAAATTTACTATTCCTGTAGTTAACCCTGTTGACATTAGCTGCTTGTACTGTATCGACAAAGTACAGACAAATGAGACGTTTTGGGATGGAGGAATTAGTTATAATGAAAACTCAATGTCATGTAAAGAGAATAGAGATTACTTGTAAAAGCCAAATAAGATGGCTTAAGGGTTTTGTGTCTATAAACGTTTAAAACATTTCATAATTAGTAAAATGTTAATCCCCTGACTAAAGAATGACTTTGCACAGAGGGAGCAGTATGCTGTTTAACTTTACGTACATTGGACAGACTCTCCCCATGAAAACCCTTCACAAATAGAGTTTTGGGATTAGTACTTTTAAAGAATTTTTATATGACAGATCAGTAAAACATACAAATTGTTCAGCTAATGACAATATTTTTAAGGAAAAAAAATATATACTGAAGCAAAACATCCTCTGTTTAGAGATCACAGAATCACAGAATGATCATGGTTGGAAAGGACCTCCTAGATCACTGAGTCCAACCGTACCCTACAACAACAAAAAAACCCTAAATCCCTGATCAATCAGTTAAGATAAAATAACCCCCATCCATGCCTGCCTCTATAGCAGGTCCTGAAGCACCGTGTCTACACGTTTCTTAAATACCTGCAGGGATGGCAACTCAACCACTTCCCTGGGAAGGCCGTTCCAGTGTTTCATCACTTTTTCTGTCAAGAATTTCTTCCTAATATCCAATGCAAACCTCCCCTGCCTGAGCTTCAGGACACTTTCCCTGGTCCTGTCATTATTCACTTGGGAGAAGAGGCCAATACCCACCTCTCTACAACCTCCTTTCAGGTAGTTGTAGAG
>JAOXOE010000632.1:15862081-15883755 GCA_028565055.1 Phoeniculus purpureus | reverse complement strand
CAGGGTGGTTGAAATCCCCCATGAGGACCAGGGCCTGTGACCTGGAAGCCGCTACTATTTGCCTGTGAAGGGCCTCATCTGCTTGGTTCTGCTGGTCAGGTGTCCTGTTGCAGACCCCTACAGTAACATCACCCTCCCCTGTCTTCCCTTTAATCGTAACCCACACACTCTTGACCAGCTTTCAGTGCAATGTCAATTTTTTTCAAGCTTTTTGTTAAGCTTTTGCTGCATTGTAATGCACAAAAATAATACCAGTTGATAATTTATAGAACTTCTCATATGTGGCACCTTCACGATACTTTTTCCTGCTTTTTTCCACAGGACGTTACCCAAAACTAGTGTTTCACTTCGAACTCAAGAGAAACATCTTGTATTTCATACTGGAGACATACGTACCATCAATCCTACTAGTTGTGCTCTCGTGGGTATCGTTTTGGATAAGCCAGTCATCAGTTCCAGCCAGAATCTGCATAGGTGAGAAGCTGGTGAAACAAATCAAACTAAGAGTTGGGCAATTAAGGTGCTTGAGTTATTGCATGTGCATGGAATAATCCATTTCAAAGAGTTGAGAAGGCTTCTGGATTGTATAGAATGGCTTTTCCTGTCTGCAGTATAACATGCTTACCCTCCTTAAAGTCTTGCTGTTCTTTAACTAAAAAACTGCCTTTGAGAGCTACAGGAGACTAGGAGGCTGGGGAGGCTGCTGAATGCAAAGGTTAAAGCTCAGAAATAACTTCTGGAAATAATTTCAAGATATCCAAAACCATGGCATGCACAGGCAGGTTTGTGAGGCTCCTGTGAGGTCTAATGATGCATAGTAATTAACACATGATTAATGAGAGATTAAATATAATTAATTTCAAATTAAGGATATTCTGAAAGGGATGGAATGCAGATCAGTTCTGATCAGACTGAAGGTTGAGTGAGAAAAACACTTCAACAAAATATGGAAAACAGAAAGATTTCACATCAGGTGAGGACAGTGGGCAACCACACTGAGCGAAATGGTACCTGGATGTTTTAAAGGGAGCCTTTGCACCGTTATTTAATTATTCCAATAGTTATGTGTTAATCACAAATACACATTCTGTGACACCAACATAGCTCTTCGTTTTCATTTCTCAGCTTTGCAAACATGTTTCATGAGTGAAGCTTTTAACTTCAGAATCATGAGTCTTCTTACCAGAGGAGGATAAGTTAAACGCTGTGGCATACCGGGAGTTCACCTCTAGAGCCAGGGAAAACTGTCTTGTAGCAGGGCCCTCGTTGCTGTCCCTGTTTTACCAAACTTCAATTTCTGCACTCTGCAGGTGTTACCACTGTCCTTACCATGACAACACTGATGATGGGAGCCAGGACTTCACTTCCAAGTGCTAATTGCTTTATTAAAGCGATTGATGTGTACCTTGGTATCTGCTTCAGTTTCATCTTCGGAGCACTGCTGGAGTATGCTGTCGCTCATTTTTGCACCCTGCACAGGCTCAGTTCAAAAGAACTTCCAAAGGTATTTTAATTCTTTGATTGTTGTCCTATGAAACAGACTTCAATTGCACCTACTAAAGAGAATGAATTATCTTAGTGGTAATGGTAAATGTGTTCAAGGAAATTTCTGGTTTAGAATAAGGACGGCAAAAACAGAGTAACCTTGAGAAAAAGAAAAAAAGTATTTGTCTACCTTTTGGAACTTTTTGGAAGAGACAAAACAAACTAAAACACCTTTCTATAATGATTCTCTCTTTTGACATGGAACTCATGGCCGTTTATCAAACAATGTGCCAGACACATCAGAAATCACAGGCAGTTGTTGTCTCCCCAACAATAGCATACACCTATAGTTCAAAAATGGAGGCAGACTTGGAGGGTTGTTCTTATTGCAATAGAGCAGAGAAGAAAAGATTTTATCACATTTACATTCGTGCTGCACGTGCGTGAGTACGTGAGTCAGGTTCCTAGCCGACAGCTTCAGGTATTAGGTGTTTCAAATCCCTGTAGCCTTCCACTTACATCTTCTCTTCCAGAGCTGCAGATGAAGCTCAGGCTGGGATTCGCTTTCTCTTCGCATCATTGTTGTAGCCGTGCATCTTGGTGCTCTAATTGAGCTCCTCACAGCTCTGAAATACTGTGAAAAATACTCAAAATAAAAAGGAATCAAATCAACATAGGTGTTTGCTAGCCCGCTGGTTGTCAGCAATAACCAGGACAGGTTCATGAAGAAGTTTTGTCACATCTTCCACCTACAGTGTTTAGCACTGCTTTCCCAAGCAGTCAGAAAGAAATCACAAAGAAGCTGGAAGCTGGCTGTTTTGAAGTTTTTAATTACAGGAGTGAATCTAATATGCATGATAGAAAAGAAAACTTTAAGCAGCTTATGAAATTTCTGCATGTATAGAAAAAATGTGATGGAAAAAAACCAACAGGAAAAAAAAAGGCAGGAGTAAGTTTGATTGAGTACTGCAAAGATAAATGTCCAGAAGACAGATTGTTAACTATTTAAGCCAAACTAGAACAGAGCATCATAAATGCCTCGGTAGGCTCAAAAACCAGGATACTGAGTTCAAGTGCAGAAGCTTACAAATGATGAATATCAGCCAAGATGTATTTTTTTTAATGCTTAGATAGTTCAATAGTTAATATGGGGTTTTGGCTGTTTGGATGAGAGATAGGTTATAGGCACAGGAATTTGTTCAAAGCTGTCATAAGATCCAGGTGTGTGGAGGAGGACTGAAAAATAGACATAAAGCTGAGCTACTCGGTGGGTTTTAAAAGACAAGCTCTAACAGGGGAATGTCTGCAAATGGGCAAACACTCATTTCGAATGAGGGTTTCAGTGAAAAGCCTGAAAGTAATTTTTCTTGGCAAGGTAGCATCAGTGACAATTCCCTCTGAGCATATCCATCTTGTGAAGTAAGTGGTTGTCATTTTGCTCACAGAGCAGAAAATAATGGGAAAAAAAAAAAGGCTTATTGGAGGTTTGGGTAAGAAAGCAAAGTGTTTTGGTGCTTGAATGACTAAGCATCTCTGGATCTGTGAAGGGCACTTATGACTGCTCTTGCCTACCTGGGTCAGATTCACTTTTATCTCGGTTGTTTGTACCAGTGCTTGCAGATGGGGCAGACAAGGGAACTCGGACTTGAAAGACGTAGAGCAAGTGGAAGTACAGTCCTAAAGTGTGGAAGGAAGAAAGATGTAAGATTCATTGTGATGGTCTTAATGACTTTAAGGGATGTCTGCCACTTCAGACATGTTCTTATCTTTTGCTGTGTATTAGGACTAAACAAGCCAGTGCAACTGATTTCTTGCCCATACAAATATATAAGGGAAGAGGCAGTTGGCTGGTCATAGGCTCCATTGGCTCAAGGCTCCATTACAATAAGGAAAATGCATGTCATGTCCTTTTCCTGCTGCAGCCAAGGACGAGCACCATGTACTGAGCAGGGGGCCATGGAGAGCGCATCTGACTTTTGTTTTTAATTTCTCACTTGTAAGAACCAAAACATCACAAGGACAGAAGTAGCAGTTAAAATCTCATGATGCTAGTAGGTACTTAACAAATTTCTCTGTGAGTATCACCACCATAAATGTGTTCTCCTCATTATTGTATTCTCTTGTGGATGCAGGTTAATTAAAAACCTCACTCCCCTGTTTGTTATTTCCATATGAGAGCTGATAGAAAATTTGCACTCAGAAGTATGCAAGTAAGTGTAGGAAGTGAATTGAACATGTAACCTTTTGCCTTACATAGGAATCAGTTGTACTGGTTTTCATTTTGATTCGCGGTTGGACAGTGGCATATCAGGTCCTTTTGAAGCCTTAAGGGTCTCCAGTTTAGAATATAAACTGTGAAAGAGCTCATCATATCCATACTCTTGCGGTGTCTCACATTGTGTGAACCAGCGCCCAGAGAGACAATCTCAAAGCTAATGGCAAAAGCAGAAGGACCACCTGCTGCAAGGAGGGTCAGGCAGAATGTGCCATTCACGGTGGCTGCATCGCAGGCCGCCTAAACGGAGAGGTTTCCTTTCAAAAGATCTGAGTCTCTTCTCTTTTATACAAAGGTATGAATTCTGCTTTCCCATAAAACAGAGAAATCCTCCTTTCTGTGCCAGCATCGTGCAGCCTTTCTGATCACCACATAAGCTCCATGAGTGTAACACTCTAGGTTGAAATATGTTTAACCTTGAGCACTTTTATTATTCAATGGAAGCAACAACTTTCCTCAATTCTGTTGGCTGTTAGATGTCAGCAAACGCTTCCGTTAGTGTAAACGGCAGCCACAGTAGCAGGTGCCATATACAGGTGAAACAATAATGAACCTTTACTGGACGCCACAGATTTTCTATCCATACAGACTCCTTAGTGCCAGCTGCAGTTTTCTCACTGACAGCTGGAATCCAAAGAAAACCTACCATGACATTTAAAATTAGAGTCACAGCTGAACACTTGCAACCCTTCTTTTTTTTTTTTTTTTAAATAATGTAAACCAGCCTAGTCTTTCATCACATTCCATTCTCCAAAGTGAGTTGGAAAAGTCCCTTGGCAGTCACAGTTCATAAGACTGCAATTGTTCACACACCCTAGACTAGCTTGCTTCCTTTCAAGCAATGTGATACAGCACTTCTGCTGAAAACTCATCTCTGTTCTGTGAGAACCCTGCCTTGTACCGCTGCAAGCAGAGTCAAACACATAGACGCTGTGCTCGGTATTTTCTGGTTAAGTAATAATTGCCTCGTGGGGACTCCAAAGGAGCTAAGAACAGCCTCCTATCGACTGTTCACATGCAGCCGTGTGAAAAGAAAACGTGACGTGTGCAATGTCCTTTCATGCTCTGCAGTAAAACTTGTTCTGTGCAACCTTTTGCTAGCCCTACCTGAGAGACAAATAGACTCTTACACTGAATAATGCCCCAAATCCTGCCAGGTTTGAAGTCTAGGTGCTGTTTTGTTCATTTTGTTTTCTTTCTGAAAAATGAAGGCAGGGG
Organism: Phoeniculus purpureus; assembly: GCA_028565055.1. Classification (NCBI taxonomy): domain Eukaryota; kingdom Metazoa; phylum Chordata; class Aves; order Bucerotiformes; family Phoeniculidae; genus Phoeniculus; species Phoeniculus purpureus. The sequence continues at coordinate 15,878,777 of JAOXOE010000632.1, read as the reverse complement.
AGAAAAGTCAGAGCTCTTCTAGCAGGTGTATTTCATGAACTTCTGAAGCGCTGAGCGCATTCATTAGGCTGTCAGTCGAGTGCCGTGTTTCAAGTGCCAGATGCTGCTGACAAAGGCTCTCCTGCCATCCCCAGTGCTTTCCTCAGCTGCCTCAACTTTTTGAAGCAGGAGAGCTAGGTATTTAGAACAGACAAAGGCCCCCAGTAAAACTCCAAGTCTGAGTTTTAGTACTCCCTTGGGGATTCTTCAGGGTTCACACTGGAATTTTATGGATTCATGCTTTATAGGCAGATTCCTATCCAGGCCTTTGGCTTCAAAATTAGCTGCAGGAGTCAGTGTATTTTTAGTATGAGACATTGTATAGAACTACGTTTATCTCTCTCAAATAAAATAGACTATATGCAAATTTAAAGTGAAAAGCAGTAATAATCCCTTGTTCTAGCTCCATCTGTTCTGCAGTCTGAGGACATCATCCAGACTCTAGTTTGATTTTCAAGGATGTTACTTACTGATTTTAGACCAAGAAAGGCTTAAGAACGGTACTGTCTACAGAGCAGTTCTACCTCGATATGGAGATCACTCAGGTAGCCTAATGAGCTTTCTTTAGCAGCTGGGCTATTTCTAAATGAGTTCCATGTGTGGCTACGTACAGGACTGTACATCTTAACTTTTCCAAAGTTTGTCCTTGTCTAATCTATTTCTTCTCATGATGCTAAGTGAAGAAGCAAATTGGTCAGAGGAAGGAGGGTCTTCATTCATCCATATCACAAATTAGTTGTTAGCCCTTCCCTGCTTGTGTGCCACTCACTGACTTACAAGATAATAAAATCTGGAAAAAACTGTGTATACACCTGACTGAATTGAAATGATCTCTAACTACACAGCTATAAGTTTAGCTTTTAGCTTAGGTACAAAGATGGAGTAAATCTTTGTAGCCTGGGCCTGCTGGTATCTCTGAAAAACCAAGAGAAACTAAATATCCCAGAACTTTCCAGAAAGTTTGTCTTTAGAGCTGAAGCTGCAGCTGATGCCTAGTCTTGTGTCCTCTTCAGTGAGAGAAAACCAGGCAACTTCAAGGGGTGAAGATTTCATACCTGAACTTCATGGCTCTGAGCCATTTCTAAAGAAACAAAACCCACCAGAAGGCTCGTACAACACTCTCCAAGGAGCTGTCTTCATACAGTGGAGAACATGAAAGTGTGCTTAACCTTAGCGTAACCTATGACTTAAAGGATGGCTCTCAGGACTTGAAAGACAGTAGTATGAACTCGTCAGTATTGAATTAGTTGTGAGATTTGTCTCTCTTTATGATTTTTTTTGTACTGCGCTCCTGTTTGTTTACTTTGCTGCCTTTATAAGCTGTTTGATTTTCACCACAAAGCAGCAGGGATGGATTAGCCACTCACACGGAAGGAAAGTGTCTTGTGTTCTGGGAGTGCTTGATTTGGGGTGCAACTTGCTTGAGAAACTTGTCTTTCAGCAACTCTACCTTCTCCATCTCCAGACTGGAGCTTTGCTTTACCCTCTTGCCAGTGTTTATCCTGAGCAGACGATGGCTTATTGTTGTGCATTTCATGGATGTGCTGCTGTCTCAGGTAAAGCTTAGTAGGTCGCATTTGAACAAATCCAGCTTTACTCACAAGACCTATGAAAGCTTTTGCAGTGAGAGCTTAAGTCAGTGTTTTTCCTGTCAGTGGAGGCTTTAAAAGCTGAAAAGAGCTGTCTGGCATGTGTGAGTACTGGCCCTTGAAATCAGGAGTGAGCTACAGCGGGAATCGTAAGAAAAATCCTGTTATTTGCTGCAGCTTGAGTGTAAAAAGGCTAAGGAACATGCACTTAAATGCTTGCTGTGTTGTTTCCTATCAGAATGAGGATGAAGAGACTGAAGAAGAGGGGAATGGAGTTCTGGCAGCAATCCCTAACAGCTGCAGTGACCCTGACAACACGAACAAGATTGATCCAAACAAGAGCAGTAAAACCAGCATCGACAGAAAAAGGGAGCGAAGTAAACATACTGGGTGTAGTTCACCAATGTCAGTAATGAAAAGACTTTTATGTATCTTTGATTTTTTCCGTGTCAAAAATCCTTACCACATAGATAACTATGCCAGATTTTCTTTCCCATTATCGTTCATCATAATCAATGTATTTTATTGGGTATATTATTTGTATTTCTAAGTATTTTAACATGTAAAATTGCTTTAAAGTTTAGAAGGCAGAAATGGGAGGGGAAGATGCAGAAGAATGAAGAAGTTGCAGTAATTAAAGGAATATGAAACGACATGGCGTCTTGTAAAGCATTTCTACAAGATTTCTTGTTAACTCACTTTCCTACTGTTAAATGACTTACATCCAGAACTGACTTTCCCATTAGCATGCACATCCCACACTGAACAGTTTATCAAAAGCCAACAAGTCCTTTTTTAATGTTTTAATGGTCAACTTCGTAAAATAAGAGCTATATTACACTTGTTTCTGAACTGCATTGAACACATTAAAAAATAAAAACAATGAAGTGTTGTTTTCCTGCTGTGCTTTCAGTGTTCAGTTCCTTCTCACTTTGACAATAGCCCACCAGGTTTTCAGATTATATAAGCAAGTGCGTAGTAGCACATCACAAGTGTTTTTTGTTCATAATAGCAAACATGCCATGAAAGCATGGGATACCAGTACAAGCCAAATAACGTATTAATCTTCGTGATGTCACTAATATGTATTGAGGCTTTTCCCTACACCTTTAGACAGACAGAACTCCTATAGGCACCAGTAGCTTTTCTGAATTCGTGTAGGACGGAATACAGAAATGGACTGGAACCAAGAGGTTTAGATCCAGAGAGGTGTTTTTCCCAAGTGAGGACATACTTAGGTGTTGGCCAATCCTTAATGGAATGCAGTCATTTATTCTGAAGTCTACACTCTGCTCAGTCATAAGTGCCTGGGCAACTATTATGCAGAGTTAAAATTTGATAGACTTAGTTTTCATCTTAGCAAATTGCTCAAGTCACGTGCCATTAAAAATTCCACATAAAGATGAAAAAGCTTACTTGATGAACTGAAACGGTAACCCTGGATATGCAATAATTCTTAATCAAAAGAGGGAAACTTTTACACAGATATAATTACGACCCACACAAGGGACTTGTTACACTTGATGAAAGAACCCAACAGTCTTTGAGTGGTTACTTCACTGGCAGACGTTAGAGAAATTGTTGATATGGCAAACCTGATCCTTATACTGCAACCTGGCAGTTTAGAAGAGCTTACTCTACCTTTCTGACATATACATGCAGGTTGCATATACATGTATACATGTGTGCATGTGCTTTTGCAGATTGTGTACCTTGACATTTATGTTGACCTGATACAGAAACCCATTAAAAAGCTCCTGTAATAATGAGACTCTTTGCTGCACCTTTCTGCCAGTGTGCTGCCCGTGGAGCTACCTTTGCATGAAAAGGAGGAAAGTGTAAAATACCGGTGTGGATTCACAGTTAATCCATACAAATGTTGTGCAATTATAAGGAAGTATAAGGCCAAGAAGATCTCCTCAGTATTTCTATTTTGTGAAACGGTTAAGTACTGAAAGTTACTTGTTTTGTTAAGACTAAATTTTGAATTTACTACAAGCCTAAAGTAAGCATTTAGAGTTTTGTAGCTTCCAAGTAACTTGGAGATAATTAATCATAAATATTCTTTTAGAAAGCTGTTAAAGGTCTGAACAGCTTTTTTTACAGTGCATTAACTGGTAACACAGTCTATTTTCCCACTGATGTGCTAATTGTAAGCCGAGTTAGACACTGAAGTCCCCCATTTTTTCCTGAAATAGTGGACTGCACAGCCAGATTATTTATTATTCTGCTTCGCATAATTCTGCATTCATTACTAATTTGAAAAACAAAACTTGGTTTGACATGAATTTGTGTAAGTAAAAGATATTCCCTCCAGAGGACAGGGAACAGATTTTCAGTGAGGCTTATGAAGAACAGCATTTAAATGATCCCATTCAAACATACAAAACTGTCCCCAGAAACTATCAAATTCCTCTGAGTTAGCTAAAAGGATCTTCTAAGTACTTGGCATTAATGGAGAACGCATTGAAGGCTGAAACTCAGAGGTAAATTACAGTTGCAGAATTCTCCTTCAGAGCAAAGAACAGGGACCAAAATAGAGGCCGGGGCACCCAGGTCTAGGCTGAGCACTGAAAACTGCTTTGCTTTTGTACCTGATGAGACGGAAAGGAGAAAGACCTTGGACATTGTGCAATCATTTTGTGCTAGATAGTGGTTTTCCTTTTGCTTACTTTGATTTTAATATTTTCTAATTAGAGACCTTCTCAAACTTACCATTTAGAAATTTCCTGCTGTATTTTGAAGCCACTTGAGAGAGATAGTCACTAGTGACTTGAAAGGAGGAGCGGCATAAAATGGAGATGCACCTTCGTGTAACTGACTTTGCTGTTAGCAGGAGATGCACTACTATTGACGAATCTGAGAGTAGCAGCCAGCCCGAGGAATACATTTTCTTTTTATGTGGAATACCTGCAAACCTGCTCTTTTGGCTTAGTAGCCATCTCACGGGTGTTTAAGAATTGTGCAGACTAGAAAAGCATCTCTGACATCAGTAAGTTCTTTGATACTGTGTCTCTTAATGGCAAGGTATTATGAAAGGAAAACCCTTTGCTAAACTAAGCTATTAGACGTGTCAAGGTGTTAATCATTGATTTTTAATTTTTTTTTAATTTGGTAATTATCTGATGTTTTTCTCTGATTTGCCAATATCATAGGTAGGTATCTATGAAGCCGCCTTGCTGGCAAGTTTTGGGAGTATTTGAAGTATTCCACCTAAATCAAAAGACCAATACTAAGAAAGGTGAAGGAGAGACATTAATTAACTATCTCCCAAATTAAGATGATTTTGAAATGAATATCAGACCATTTAGTTTAGAACATAAACAACCAAGTACTCCATCTGAACACTTGTGTTAAGACATATGGCAGGCGTAACGTAAAGGCATCCATCTGCTGATCTGAGGACTCATTTTCAGCACAGCGCCGCCTTTATTATTAGTGCTGCAGGAGCTTAAATAGCTCCATTTCCGTCCTTGCAATTCTCTTTATTGCTTAAGCTGTTTATTTTAAGACAACTGTGATTTTTTTTGGCATGGGAAAATGTATTTAAAAAAAAATGGCCACACATTGTTGCCCTTCGAAAAGAAATTTACAGAAAGATTAAAGAAAAAAGAAGAAGAAACAGAAAGATGTAAACCTTCAGCTTGCAGCTAACAACTCTTGCCAGTGGAACGGTGCAGCAGAGTGGCTGAAACACACCACCAGTGCAATCTGAAGAGGCTACTGGAGAATGGGCTCTGCGTGTACAATTCACTGCAAGGAGCAGTAGATGGAGCTAATTAACTACTCTTCATGACTGAATGAACAAATGTAAATGGCAAATGCTAGTTAAGGAGGACTCTAGGGAAAAGCTATTACAAGCTGACATCTGTACTGTGGTAACTAGGTCATGTTTGCAGTGACAGATTAATTAAAATCAGACAAAACAGCCTTGCCAGGTGAACTGTCGAGGACTGTTTTTCACACTCAAGTTTAGGCTTCTCGAAGCCACCCTGTTTCCATTGTTTTAGCTACTGAAAATCATAAACAGATACTGCCGGTTTGCAAAGGAACCTCATGACTGCAATACCTTGTGTTTTAAGCCTGAATTTTCTGTCGTTATGTCAAGATTTTCTCCTGCAGGTGATGATGTTTCAACTCAAAACACTGTAGCGTCTTGGTGTTTGAGGACAGGCAGAAGAGCGGCTGTACCAACAGTTTTCCTACGAATATTGATGAATCCTGGGTATATGTTACCAGGTAATTCAGCGCACGCTGTTAAGAGCTGACATTAGTTCAAGTCTTTTGAAAAAGCTTTCCTTGAAATACGGTTTATGGAAACAGTGGGAAACTGAGCAGTGGGAGTATTCTGTGCTGATTAAACAGGTCACTGTAAGAACAAGCTGTCCTAACCTGGGAACTACACACTGGAGTGAATTGTGCTTACTATAGAAAACTGGGTGCATGGCTGCATTTAAAGCAGATAAGCTTGACATTATTTCAAAGTCTGTAATGGATTTGCCATTGCTTCTTATATAACTTCATAATTAAAACCAGGGGTGCAATTTAATAATATTGCCAAGTTGAGCTTTTCATCAGTTTCCATCTGGAGACAACTTTCTCTCCCAGTCCCACCTGACAGTCAAACTTTCCATCTCACAAAGTACAGGGGGCGTTTGCGGGGATTTCAGTCTCTTGATGTAAACTTACTCACACACTTTGTGTTCTGAGTTTCTTTCCAAACTGGAATGCACCCTGTTTTCTCATTCCAGATAAAACACAGCCAAAACTGCAAAAGACAACCCCCCCCCCCCTTAGTTCTTAGCCCCATCACGTGTGCATACAAGGCATAAGCTTGGTTAATTTTCAAATTCTACTCTGAATTTAAATTTAATGCAGATTTAATCAATAGATAATTTCATCTGTATTAATGCACAAACAGCTGCACCACTGTTGCTTTCCTCTCCAAAACTGGCAATTCTGGAACATGGACAGTACAAAGATTTCATACCGGGGTTACTCGATTTCTTGAAAAGGAGAGGAATGTGATTATTCTTCTTTAAACTCAGGTCAGAAATGGATCCATAATAGCAGGTCTGTCTCTAGCTGGGGCTTGGCCACTTTGGAAGCAGAACAAGCTGGAAAAGTTAGAAAAGAATTAACATGAGAGTATAAAATGGATTTCAAGTGTGAGAAATATATTGACATACTATGATATGTAAATAACTAAAAAAATTGAAGTCTGAAGCTTCCAATGTCCCAGGATACACTAAACAAACACTATGTGTGCACTGCTAGTCCAGTTTGTGAAACCGATAACAGAAACTGGTAACTTTGGAGATTTCCATACTCTTCCACAGAGGATCCTCTGTGGATGTGAACTACACGGATGATCCTATACCATTTCAAACCACATATGTGCACACATGCTGGGATCCCATTTCAAGTGGAACAAATGACCAGACTAAGAAAATGCACACCCCTTGTTCTGTGACTGACCCTTCCAGCTGCTGGGTGAAGCCTTGCTAACGCTTTGGAAAATTAGGTGATATGGCAAAGATTTTTTGTGGTTGGTCATAAGAGCCCAAATGGCAGAAAAGCCAATTCCTTTAGTTCTACCTAGTTTAGGTTTAATATCCTAACATGCTGACTTCTAGCCTACAGGTTCTGTGCCAACAGTTTCAAAGCTGCATTTGCCCTGAGTTGCCATGCATGACCTTAAAAATCCATAGACAGTCTCGGAACCTCTGTTTCTGTAACCCACCTGCAAGTCACTGCTTTTGTAACCAAATGTGCGCAATGGCCTGAGTGGGATTTCTCTCCTGTCAGCAGAATCAAAACCTGTTTCTGTATCTTTTCCATCTCTGAATTTGCCTGTATTTTAGCTCTAGCATTTCCCTTCCCAGAAGGCTCTCCATTGTTCTGTGGTAATGTCAGGTCTCAAGATCCACTGCCATGCTGCAATAGAGATGACAGAGGAACAAGCCCATATCATCAATTTTAATGATATTTCAGCATCAGCTTGGTCCTGTGTCATTCCTCTGTACACTGCAGCCATCAATCTGTGTTTGTCTACGATGGCTTGTGCCAGAACTTTAAATGTAGAGGGGGTTGAGGAAGCTAATTTATTACATTTTGACAAGGACAAGCCTCATCTGGCAATTCAATGTGGCTGAGTGCCTCTGGTGATCAGTGCATGCACTTACTCAGATCCAAATTGCTCTGTTAGTTTTCATGACCCTCTTATCTCTGTGCTGTCTCTATCCTGGGTTCCTTATCACATAATAGGATTGTGCCTGTATCTTCCAATTTCATTTCTGTTGACTTTCAATAAACTTGATGCTGAGAGTGCATGCTGGTTCATAAGACTGTCTTGCTGAGACGTGGGATCACTCACCTCGAAATGTACTTCATCTGAAGTGTGGGAGACTATTTGCCATGGCTGCTGGCTCGTCCTGTCTCTTTGGGTTCCATTTCTGATTTGAATCACTACCCACAACAAGGAGAATCTCCACCCACATCTTTACATATCAAGAGCTCTCTAAAAAAAAGCTTTAGAAGAGCTAAAGCATGCCTTAGGTTAGTTGTATTAACATATCTGGCTATTAGTGCATGCTACCTAGTTTTCTGTAGCTGTTGTATTTTTACCAAATCATAGAATCATTAGGGATTGGAAGGGACCTTGAAAGATCATCTAGTCCAACCCCTCTGTGATAAAGGAGTAGAAATCCCAGTGATACAATGTTCCTACAAGCTTTGTGAAAACAAAAGTCCAAGTCAAAGAGATACCTGGCTGCTATCCGTTGAGAAAAACACTGCAGCAGGAGGTTGAGTCTTTTTGAATCCCAGAGAATACACACCGAAGAGAGCACATCTAAGTGCCTCCAATGCAGAGCAAACTTCAATCACAATTTACATCTTCCAGACACGAGAGTCAATCAACGCCAGAACAAATCTGGAGAAAAATCAGGCTTCATTAGCTCTAATATTCATAAGCTACTTCTTTGGTCCTCAGAGACTGCAAGTGAGGTAGAAGGGCAGAGGCACTGCTCTCTTTGCCTTGTTCCTGAACTAGAGTGGGACTTAGAATTTATGTCTTCAGCTTGGCTTGCATGAGAGCACTGTACGAATGATGCTGCTATAACTGCAAAGAGTACTCATGTCCCTAATCTTCCCATTGCTCTCATTCTCTCCCTACCCTTTCTTCACTCTTTTATCTTTGTAAAGACACTCTTTTAGTATTCGACTAGCACTGCTTTTGGCTGAATTTAAGTGCTGCTCTTGATTACACGAGCTAAATAAAAAATCAGCCATATTCCTTCACCTCTGCTGTGGATGGCATCAGGGCAATCAAGTGGAGCATACCAGAAGAAAGAATTACTGGAATAAGTGGCCTCACCTTTTCTCAAAAGAACAACTGAAGTAAAAATGTCAGCTGGCCCCTGAAATAAATTTTCTGTATTCATCTCCTAAGAAGATCATGTATTTGTAATCCTGCTTAAAGAGCAGGTCACTGGAATTTTACAACATACGGAGAATGTATGTTATCTAGAACCTGAAAAACAAAATACCGATCAGAAGAGGGTGCTCTCACCTTATGCTCTTTTGTTTTAGTTTTGAACATTTTGGTGGGAACTGCAGAATTTTCTTCTCTCTTGGTCTAGATTAATAAAATGTCTTTCTGAGAAACATTTTCCGGGCTCTTTCACTAAATAGATTGCACTTCATCCTGCACCATGCATAAAAGAGAGGCTCAATTCTTTGACTCTACACTTTTCTATATGCTTTAGAAAGCTTTCCGTGATATTAATGTAAGCCATCCCACAATGAACTTGCTGTTTAGGCTCACAGTATTTTGTATGTTAAGTTTATGTTCTCATACAGTCACGCTCTGGTGACATTATTATTTACTGGAAATGAAGTCATAATAATGATGACTGTGTTCTATGGAAAACATTAAAAACTGCAAGAGCAGCAATTCATCCCAACACAACTTGCATTTTTATCCAGGCATGAAAAGAGAAAGTAACATAAAGTTTCAGTGATCAATTTCCAATTATTATACAAATCTAATATTCACAAATGCTTGATCTGGAATTTAACGAATGCCTCATGCTGCCAGTAATGAGGTTTTTGGCAAAGCATTTGAGCCCAGAGTTGGGAGGGCAGTACATCAGAATATACCTGACGTTTGGTAAGCTTTATTAAAGCAGTGCTGATAAAAATAAGCCTTAGAAATTGAGTTGATGGATGTGTGTCGTTTCTCAGTTTTGTGGGGTGAGGGTAGTCTTTTCAGGTGATGAAATTTTGCTGTGTTCACAGCACTAAAACTTGGGAATAAGTCATGGCTGTAATTCTGGACATCTACAGACTTGGTTTTTTTTGCCTGAAGTTGTGTATCAGAGGGTAAAGTCAGGTAGAAAGAAGGAACCCTCTTTTAGTTGGTGCAATGCAGCATTCAGCTCTGGTCCTGCCTGCTCCTGCAAGAGACCACCCTGACTCTGGTTCCACACTATTTCACTTCCTCTAGCAATGCCTACAACTAGTATAAAGTGCTGTGTAGCCATCGTTTATAGGCACGCATACAAAACCTGCTTGGAGGGGGAGGCTTACGCTTCTCATAGTCAGCAGCAATCACTGAAAGAGGTTGTAAAATTATTCTCACCGGGCATGTACAGATAGATCTATGTATGTCCACACACATATATCTGTACAAATATTTCTTGAAAAAGCATGATTTTATGCCTTTGTTCCGTCAGTACTCTGTTTTTCAATTATCTACATTGGCAGTCAGGTCAAAAAACAAACCGAGTAATAAACAGAGCTCCTGCAGGTCCGTGTGCAGGTCCATGTGCTGAGGAGCTACTCAGAGTGACCTTTTGAGAAAGAGTTAAGAAAACAAGCTGAAGAAAAAAGTATAGTCCCTGCCTCACGGAATCCATTTACGTTTGTGGGGAACCAGCTGATGGTTGCCAGGACTCTGATTAAGGAAAAAACCTGTCTTCCACCATTTCACTTGTAGATTTATGCTTTCATTGTTTTCCAGAAAAAAGGGAAGAAATGAAAGAGAGAAACCACTGAAACAAGGCCAGTCTCCCTGCAAAATGTTTATCTGAAAGCATCATATTGCAAGGATGTAACCTGTTACTACCACCGCAACTTCTACCCTAGTTCTTGCTGCTCCTGCACTTGTCAACAGAAAATGAAGCAAAACAATGAAGGAACCGTATAGCTGAGCAGCTGTGTGTCCTAACTGCCTCACACAGACTAGTGTGAAGTGGAAGCCAAGGGCATATCAGAGAATAAAATATATGGATTTTTGGATAACCAACACATATTGAAGAAAGAAAATTCGAAACCGTAGGTCACCCTTGTAGCTACTTAAGTTGAGCATGTCTATGGAGGGTCAGCAATGAGGCTGCATGAAAATGTTGGGGGAGAAAACCAGGAACTGCAGTCAGGTCAGCAGTAGGCTAACACAGCTAGAAAGGCAATGCATAGCCTCTAATCACACCGACTGTGAAAGAGACACTAGAATGTGGAAAGCAATTGAAGAGAGACGCTCACAAAATCATAGCTGACCTCTCGGAGACTTGGGAGAATAGATAGAAGTGATCTGCACTGCAGCTAAAAGACTGCATTGCGGACAAGAGAACTGAGTTTTGCCCTTAAGATCTAGCAGGTAGTACAAATGCAGGTGCGTGTACAGCGTGACCCAAAGGCCGGTAACGCACTGCTTCCGCTGCTGCCTAGCAAACGCAGTTAGATTCAGCTAAAGGATTGTAACGATCTTAACAACAGCTCGTTTCTAAACGCCTGCAAGAAAACTAGCAGAAGTGTAATGAGAGCCCCATAAGCTGACACTTTGGAAAGTATTGATCTATTTCATCTATTACCAAGGGATTTATCCACCAAAATCTGGCTGGTGCAGTAAAGGGGATAGAAAATTCCATCCCATAACATCTCCGTATCTCCGTCTTCTTTTCTTTGCTTTTGGTGGGACGTAAGCTGAAGATGATAAGAGTCTGAAGGTCTGATTTTTGATAGATTTTACTTCCCACTGACAAACCAGATTATGGAGCACTTTAGTTTCACAGAGCACTGGATTGAGATTATCTGAGCCTGTCTTGCATGACATCCGTGTCTTTAAAATAGATAGCACTGTAAGAGTTTGGATCAATGGCTCGATCTCCAAGGAGATCTGTTACAGATGGTGTTCTATATGGGTCTGTTTTTGGCCTGGTACTGCTTAACATCTTTGTTGGTGACATGAACAGTGGCACTGAATGCACTCTCAGCAAGTTTACCCATGACACCACACTGTGTAGTGTGGTTGACACGCTGGAGGGAAGGGAGGCCATACAGAGGGACCTTGGTGGAGTCTCCTTCTCTGGAGATGTTTAAAACCTGCCTGGATGTGTTCCTGTCTGTCATGGTCTAGGTGATCCTGTTGTGTCAGGGGGATTGGACTAGATGATCTTTTGAGGACCCTTCCACTCTCTAATGATTCTATGATGCTATGATAGAGTTGAGAATTGGGCCCATTCAAGCGGCATGAAGTTCAGTAAGTCCAAGTGCAAGGTTCTACATCTGGGTCACAGTACTATCAAGTGCAAGTATTTGCTGGGTGGTGAAAGGATTGAGAGTAGCTTTGAGGAGAAGGAGTTGGGAGTATTGGTAGATGAGAAGCTCAGCATGAGCTGACAACGTGTGAGTGCAGCCCAAATGGGCTGTACCAATAGAATTATCACCAGCAGGTTAAGGGAGGTGAGTCTTTCCCTCTACTGTGCTACTGTGAGACCCCACCCTGCATCTGGTTCTGGAGTACCCAATACAAAAAGGATATGGAACCACTAGAGCAAGTCCAGAAGTTGGTAATCCACAGAGGGCTGGAGCATCTCTCCTATGAGGACAGGCTAAGGGAATTCAGGCTGTTCAGCTTGGAGAAGAGAAGGCTCCAGGGGGACCTTATAGCAGCTTTCAGGTATCTGAAGGGGGCCTACAGAAAAGCTGTAAAGGGACTTTTTAAAAGGAACTGTAGTGATAGGGCAAGGGGGAATGGTTTCAAACTAAAAGGGGGCAGGTTTAGAGTTGATCTTAGAAATAAACCACTCACTATGAGAGTGGTGAGGCATTGGAACAGGTTACCTGGAGAGGTTGGGGATGCCCCCTTGCTGGAAGTGTAGAAGGTCAGGTTGACGGGTTTCTGGGAAACCTGGTCTAGTGAGAGGTGTCCCTGCCCATGGCAGGGGGTTTGAAACTAGGTCATCTCTGAGGTCACTTCCAGCCTAAGCCATTCTGTGATTCTATGATTGTTTGAAGCAATTAGCTGCAAATAACTTCACAATAAAAGACTACCTTGCATTTAAGGCTAATTTAAATAAAATGTCTCAAATAACACTGCATAGATTTTCTACTTCTGTGGGAAAAGATAAGTGCTTTGTACAAGAAGTCATCTTAAATATTTTTCGTGTTTGATGCCTCAGCCTGAAAAGCAGGAGCTGATTTATTCCACTACCAAAAATATCTAAGGATACCAGACTGTTTTTTATAGGTCACAACAAAGAATTTATATTCAGTGTTTGTGTCTTGGTTTTTCTCTCCCTCCTGAAGGACTTTGAGAGCTAGCAAATGAGCTGTGAATAGCTGCTCTTCTGGCCCAAATATCTGAGGGAGCAGCAAGCTGTAAATTGTGATGGCTGTGCATACTCTCAACTACTCATGTTTTGCTGCTTTTATTCTCCTTTTGGCTGGCCCTGAGAACCTGACCTGGTTACACGTGCCAGTGTAGATATCTTTTTATTGCCTACTGCTATTCGGCTAATGATTTAACCTCATGTAATTTGTGTATAGCCTTTATTGTTCACTACTAAATATTTTACCATGCCCAAAAATCCATGGTGTGAAAGCTGTTACTAAGCCAATTTACCTGGTTGATTGGCTTTACATTAAAGAAAAGGTCACCAGTTTGTTTATTTCATGGATCCAAATTTTAGTAGCACTCACTTTTGCGTGGCTACCTCTTTACTGCAGGTGGAGTATCAGCAGAAAAGCTAGAAAGTATCCTACACCTTTGGATAGCCAGCATAAGGGCTTAACAAGGGCATTTTTGACCTCTGAGGAAAACACAAGCAAGAAAACTGGAGAAAACCTTGAATAAACTTCAGAATACAATCTGTGCTTCAAAAACTCAGCACGGAATTCTGGAACAAACATAAAGGAAAGAATATATAATTGGTCCCGCAAATTATCTGTGACTGATCCCGTGTCCTTTGCCCCTCATTGGTAAAGTCTGTGAGGATCATTCTTAGATTTTTTAAATGGAAGAAAACGAAACCCAGCAGCAGTTGGGTTTTGATTTAAAATGGGCATTTGTACAACTTGAGTTTCTTTCCTCCAACAACAACAAACAATTCACTGAATATTTTATAGTTAAAATTTATTTATGTATAAAGAACCACAAAGTTATTTCCTTGTTGCAATGACTATAATTTTATTGGTCCAGATAACCCATAGACATCTGTACAGGACAGAGGACCATTCAGTACCATGTGAATTCAATCCTTTTCAGAATTATTACAGCTGGCCGAGAGAGAATAACTGATTGAATGAAGGTCTGCAAAATCCTGCCCTATACTGACATACTGATCTCAGCTATTAATGGGATTGGTTTGGGAATCTCTTCAATAAGACATTTGATCTGTAAAGACTTTCCAACAGTCCTGTTTTTGCAATACGTATGTCCTTCTTTTTTCACTTTTGAGATCTGTTTAAGATCTGTGTCTTTAACATTCACATTCCAAAGACTTAAAGATCTCATCAACGTGATGCACTTTGAGATTTTAGTCTCCGCAAAGAATTGAAGGTTGATTCTTGTGCCTAGATGCTTTGCTTAAAGCTAAACAGGAGCGTGAGTTTAAAATATAGTTGCTGTCCATATACAAGTGTTTCTCCTGAAATCTTTCCAATGAGACAACTAATATATTGCCTTGTGAAGGAAGTAAAATGCAAATTGTTGGGTTAGTTTACTACTTAAATCAGTATCTAATACTCTTGAAGTAGAGTCTTAAGATTTGAAGGAATGAAAAGAAGGTGATTCAGCTCTTATCTCTGTTGAAGACCTACAAGATTAAGGTGTGGCCATCAAGCCGAACTTTTTGCACAAATGGCAAAAAAGCTTTTCTCAGGTGATGCAGGGATGCAACTAGGAAAGCCAAGGCAGAGGCCAAGGGCAACAGAAAGGGCTTCTTCAAATACATTGCAGCTAAAAGTAAAACTAGAGGCAATGTAGGCCCCCTGTTGAATGAGGCAAGTGCCCTGCAGACAGAAGATACAGAGAAAGCAGAGATACTCAACACCTTCTTTGCCTCAGTCTATACTTCTGGGGGCTGTCCTGATGAGCCCCAGACTGCTGAGGCCCCAGGTGAAGTTGGGACAAAAGAGGAGCTTGCCCTGGTTGATGAGGACTGGGTTAGGGATCAATTGAGCAAACTGGATGTACAAAAATCCATGGGCCCTGATGGGATGCACTCGTGAGTGTTAAGGGAGATGGCAAAAGTCATTGCTAGGCCACCCTCCATCATCTTTGCTAAGTCATGGGGATCAGGAGAGGTTCCTAGGGACTGCAGGATAGCAAATGTCACTCCACTCTTCAGGCTGATACCTGCCACTGCTCTTATTCATGTGTGTTTTTATGTATGTGGGGTATAAATAATAAGTGCTTAAATCTTTGCCACCCGTCTTGGTGTTAATGACAACACTGCTCCTTTAGGGCGTTCCAAGTATTCTACTTCAATAGTCTCCTAATACAGATAGCTGAGAGTGTTTACTGAGCCGAAAAGATATTCCATTTTATTGAAAACTGCTGAGTTCAATAACATTCCAGAAAAATGTCAATAGCTTTGCTTTAGGGTATCACAACCTTTTCAAATATTGTTTTGCATACAAGTAATTTAGAAGTTGCAAGATGTGGTAAATAATAACATACAGATGAATATGGCTGATTATGTCTAGATCTATGCTATTTGCAGACCGGGCGCCTGATGGAATTTCCAATGAGTTAATGAAAATCTTTGACTTCAATTAAATTTTCAGCAGACTCTCAACCCTCTGAACAAATTAACCTGTGTGGAAGGAGTGTGTTGATATGAAGTTGCTTAAACTTCCTCAGTTTAAAGTGTGAAACATATCTGCAGCAACAAACAGATGTTCTAAGTATTTCTGGTAGACAGAATTGATCAGAATTTACTTGTTTTCCAGGTGGCTAATAGTGGCTTTTAGAACATAAATGTGAACTTCCCTTAATATAAGTGGAGATACTTTATGTCTTTTTGTGATTTGCTTATTGAGTTACAAACGATGTCGACCAGGAGTGCGAGTTGCAGAACATTTTGTTTTATACTAACAAAGTTGGAGGGAGCCCGTCGCATAATAACATTTTTCTTCCATAGATGGGCTTAGAATTCTTTTTGTCCATGTGCAGGGAATGACATGAGGAGAGCCATACTGTAAAGTATTCTGCATGCCCTGATGACTTCTGTTCATACCTAACTTGAATTTATTTCCAAAATGCAACATTTAATGTGAAATGTTCTCTGTGGAAACCTTCAGACCTTGGTTTGTCATCTTTTAGTTACTTTGTGCACAAATGCATTGACGGCAGAAGTAAGTGCCACACGTCCCACTGTTCCTGAAACTCTTGTGTCTGTCTTTAACCCCTTTTCATCAGCACTGGTACAAATACTACTTACTGTGCTTATGTACTCAAGCTTTCTGTCATTCTTTGTCTCTGCTAGAACAATAACTGCTGTTTACTCTTAATGAAGGAACTGGTGTTTACCCTTTTTACCCCAACGGTATGTTGCACAGCTAAATGTCTCTGTTAATTAAATGCTAATTAACCCACTAACAAACTCACTGGAGAAATGAAGGCTGCAAGGCATTTTTTTCAAACTTGACAGATGTCTTTGGGTAACTACTGTGGGTTGAAAATTACTAGAATTTTCAGACTTCCAGGTTTGTGCTTTTATGAAGAAAACATCCTGTTGCTTTAAGAGGACTTTCCCCCGGAACTGTCCCAGGGGAAGTGA
>JAOXOE010000632.1:15823113-15861981 GCA_028565055.1 Phoeniculus purpureus | reverse complement strand
TGAGACCTGACTGCTTTGGTTTCCTTTCCCCTTAAAACCTGGGAGCAAAGCAGTTTCTTAGTTTCAACCCGTTACAGTAACGATTTGTGTATAGCTGAATATAAAGCGAAAACTTTATAAATCAGCATCTAGAGGAGACACATATGCCTGCCTGCTTTGGCTTGACAGATATGAAACCATTCCATCTCTTTAATATGCCCAGGCTAGCAGTAATATGTTGAAAGCACCATTTCACATTAATTCCTTAGATTTAGCCTTTGGAATTTCCCAAGAAGGGGCAATATTGCAGTGACATGTATTGATGGATTGGGAATTCCAGGTAGGCTGCATCAAGAACTGAAGAGATATGAGTTAAAGACATTTCTTCCTTCTTCCATAAGCTAACTCACTTTCTCTCCAGTAATTAGGCATGAATATCTAATTCCAGCGTGCTTCATAGATGCATAATCAGCATGAAACCATTTAGACTCAAATACTCCTTTTCAGTATCTTGTCTTAATTGGGAATAAGAATTCAGGAAAGTTCAGCAGAATTGCGTAACATTTCTTTTTCCTTAACAATCAGTGTTTTGATGGCTGTAGGTTGTTTGGATATGAATCATATTTGTGATGTAATTTAATTTAACAAAGTTTTGCTATTAGTCCGTGGATCTTTCACATGGCACCACCATGCAGCTTTCCTGAGGAGTCCACAGCGGGTGCTCTGTGAACAATACAAGATTGCGGTTGAGCTACAGCACGCTTCAAGCAAACTAGCCCAAAGATCAGTCTTCAAACAATTAATTGTTGTGTGCATGTAGGAAGGACTTGATGGGTTATGTCACTTCTTTTCTTTTCTAGATGCACTACTGCAGATGAAAACAAGCTGCAGACTGGAAATAGTACAGATAATCTGTTTAAATATGGGTTAGCCAAGCATGCGCCGTGTTTAAAGGCAGGTACAAGATGTTCACTCTGAGAAGTGTAACCTCAGTTTATAATGCTCATGACTACTTCATTTCAGAATAATCACAGACATGTTCTTTTTGTATTAATGAATCCCTAGCATGCTTGCTCAGAAACTTTATGGAGAAGATACTAGAATCTCCCCTAGGTTTTTCCACTTTCAGTAAAGTTTATGATAGCATGCCACTCGATGCCTTTGGGCTTCAGTGAATAAATTCAGAATTCCTAAAATGATTATTTCTGTTTTAAGTGGCAGAGTAAAAATAAGCAATGAAATCTCTTCCTATGTACATAAACAGTAGATAATCAGACACAGAAGTACTCTTGCCAGTACAGCCTAATGAGTTTACAAAACCACTTTGTTTCTTAAGTATACTGCTGAGAAATCTTAGAGATGTATAAACTTGCTTCAGTGCTGATATGTGACTATAAATGAGTAAGAAGATCTGGAATAAACTTACCCAGCACTTGGTAATCATCATTATCAACAAGTTAGCCTACGCAGGAACATAGTTTATGTAGCTGGAAGAAAGACTGCTCACAGTTTATCTCTTCTTTCACACTATCTCAAGTCACCTTGTACTTGCTATTGTACAAGGACATACACCTGGGCACTCACAGCAGAGCTGCTGAAGTTTGTCTGTGCCCTGAAGACCATGGGAAAGGTTCAATAACACTAAGAATAAACCAGCATTATGTTTTCTCAATTTGGTTCCCTTAACAAAAGAGACAAATAAAGTAAATGTGACAAATCCACAAAAAGACCCCACCTACCTCCAAAACCAAACCCAAAAACAACCTAGTAACCACCTGGCACTGTCAGCGCCATTTGAGAACTGGCTAGCCATATACATAAAGTTCAACAGACAGATGCTCAACTCAGTTCTTGGAGAAACCACAGAAAAACTTTTACACAGTGAACTTGTATAACCTCAGAGTGTCCCGCTCTTTCTGTATTTGACCGTTCTACGGGGGGTTGCTATTTCCTTGGTACTGCCGTTGCACATTCCCTTTAACTATTCAGATAGCGGCTTTTTTAATTTTGTGAGCTTCCTCTCTCAAATGTAAAGCCGTAAAATATCCTCCGTGAGTTTTAAAATAAATACCATATTAAAAGAAATTAGATTTGCCAGACACACAGTATGCTCTTCAACCACCATGACCTGTGGTTTAGGTTACAAACAGCAGGACGACTGAATTGGCGTGTCGTTATCTAATCTGAAATATGCTTATTAAACGTGGGAGAAAATTGTTGCCGACGGATCAGTAGGTCCTTAGGATAGAAGAGGGTAACAGAGCTGTCTGTAACAAGAAGAATGGTTTCAGTCTCTTGTGTCTGGGTTAAAAATCCTTTCCGTGATGCCTGTGTACTCAAGAAATGGGAACACGACTATCCAAACCTACCCATTAAGGTCAGAAAATGCCTGGCTTGTTTGCATTGTTTTTAATCACTAGGTGGAGATACCATAAATTAAACAGTTTGGTAAAAGCAGTCTATTTATTTAAATTAAGCTTAAATCATGACAGCAAAATATACTATGTTTACAATTACAGTAAGGTCCTACTATTGTCTCAGAAATTCTTTAGAGCATGTTTCTGTGTACGAAAGCTTTACCTTCAATTATATTAATTTACCAATGTAAATTCATGTAATTGCTTAGGAATTAGAAGCTCATGTACTTCTGATAAAACTGAAATTGCCTTAAATTTAAGAAAAATACGTATTGTGTTTGTATTTAAGTGCAACAGCCAAAGTAAAGTCTTTATCGAAATATAATGGTGACATAAATGTTTTGTCTTGGAACCGGGTCTTGTCACTTAATACCGCTAGCTGTTTCAAACATACATGCTATTCAGACACAGCAAACACAAGCAGCAAAGCCCCAACCCCAAAAATCTTAAAAAACACAGCCAGAGTCCTCAGATCCCTCTGTGGAACAGGATTGTACGTCTTCACCCGGTGTGACCTGCCTGATCCCGTCCAGACTGCTGGCCACGCTGTAATCGGCCTGAATCCCAGCACGAGGGAGATACTGCCTCCTGGTTTTATTCTATTTTAATTGAGTTTAGAAGCTGAAAACAAAGCGTCCAGTCTCAGGTGACCTAAACATTTTTAATAACTTCCTGGAAGGATCTCTGAGGCCACGTGTGATTCACAGCCATAGCTGAGAATACCTGATGAAAGGTACCTGGCAGTCATCGCCACTCTCAGTTTTTGTTTCTTGATGGTGGTGTTTTGTTTAGCTTTTTCCTCTGTGATTTTGTTTTTTAACTCGCTGTATATTTGGTAAAACTTTCCCTTTTTCTTGCAACAATTCTGAGCCCAGGGTACCCACAATAAGCTTTCCTGGCACTGGCATGACCGTGCGTCACAGAAATAGTCCCTGTTGAGATATGACTCCTGCTGTTCAGTTTACCCTCAGCAGACTTCATTATGGTTTTACTCACTCCTTTCAGATACAATTACATTTTCCCTATGAATTACTATTATTATCCATGCTTTTATAGCCCAAAGGCAGACTAGGTGCCTTGCATTACATACAGAGGGAAAAAGCAGTGAAATCCTCCAGCACAAAACAATCTTTATATGGAATGCAACTAGGATTTTCACACATATTCCTATCCCACACAGGCTAGTTCTGGGCAGAGCGCAGCAACAGCGGAAGGTATTGTAGACCCGAGGTTAGAAGATATGAGAATAGTCTAATTAAGATCCAGCTTGTTCATGTGCTCCTGTCAGTTAGGAGAAATCTTGAAAAACAAATCTGTAACAAAATTCTATTCCTGTGAATTTTGTTGGTAAGGAAGCAGATCTTGAGGGATGGGAGGAAAAGAGTGTGTGCCACACAGATGGAAGTTTAGAAAGCAAGAACAAAAGCCCTTGCTCAGCCCTGGGAGAGTTTCTGCCTGCAAAGTCCACCCACTCACAAGAACTCCTTCATATGTAAAAGTCATCTGAAATGTCTGTCACTGGTACACAAAGCAACCTGTAGGTCTTCCTGTCATCTGTGATTTTAATCGGTGACACAACATAAACCCCTCAGCTAAATTCATGCACTCAGAATATTGATTTATCTGACATTGCTGTGCTACAGCATGAACAGAAGTCAGAGAAGCCTATGGGTTGTTTCACTGCTTTCTCCATCTAGAAATAACAGACCATTACTTTGTTTTAAGTACAGACACAGTACTCTGAACTTAATACTTACAATAAAATCAGAAATACTTTTCTGGAAAGAGTTTAATTTTAAGAGATTATAGGACAGCTCTGGTCTTCTTCAAAAGAAGACAGAATAATAAACAGACGTAAGTCCTCTTTCACAAACACACTCACTGACTATCATTTCTGAGCTCTGTTGCTGGAGCAGTTCCTATTCTATTTCCAGCATCCCAAAGAGCAATGACACACAGCACTCACTACAGCGGTCCTCACATCAAGAATAAAAGGAACAAGAGCAAAATAAAAGTGAACATGGACAGACTTTCCATTACTCCCATTTTCTAAAGTAAATCATTTTTCTCTCTTATGATCTGCCCCTTCACATAGCTGATAGATGAATGCTTCCCCTTACTGCAGCCGAACCATCTGTGTTAGTAAGGTTTGCAAGAGAGAGCTCTATTCAGCTTCTAAGAACTATTGCTGGCCAAAATATAGAAGCATCTTTCACAATCCTTTTTTTTTTTTTTTTAATAATTGCTCTATGCTCATTATGTTTCAGAGCAACACAACTTTTATTCTGTAAGCTGTAAAAATTGTTTTGGCTCTACCAGCTCCAAAAATCATTGAAGAAGAGGAGTCATGCACCTAGCTTTGAACAAGGAGTTCGATTTTCGACATGTTTAAATTGTCTGTACTCTGCAGGCTTTTGGAAGAACTAGGTAATTTTATGGTAAGGTTCTAAAACTCTAGTTTGGCTCAGGCATTACTGTTTTACACGTCATGTTTTAATAACATCCAGGCTAGTTGCTATTCTTTAATGCATTTTGGTTTTTCAGAAGGCTGTAAAACTTGGGCATTAAGCTGATAATTAGAAAGTTCCTTTTAGTGCACTAGACACATCTTTGTCTGGCATGCTTTACAGTGCGTCCACTGTATATGACATTGTCTCAGCACAAAACTCGCTCTGTCTTGTCTTCTGATTAATTAGAAACAGATTGTAGCCAGAGTTTTGACTGGTGGAAAGTGATTGTTACACAGCCAGGCACAAATGATTTTCCCACAGAGCCACTCCAGTATTCTAAATCCAAGTTTAAAAATACCATGGCATTTTAATATTTACATTCATCGTTCAAAAAAAACCGAACACATGGCAGAGTCTGTAAGATACGGTATTACGACAGCTATTGTTCATTTTATGGCCCTGTACAGAAGCTGATCTAATTCTTCAGTTGTTACAGCTGGCAAACAACCAGTTTCACAGCCAAATCCTTGCAGCATTTGTGTATAACCACCCAGTAAAAAACTGGCAGTGAAATGCAGTTATGCAGGCAGGAAACTGCTTCTCCTCCGCTGTTTTGTGTATCGTTTCCTATATGGTGCTTGGGATCGTAACTTTCGAAGTTCCTTTCAGAACCACATTGCGGGGGAAAAAATAGTCCAACATCCCCACATCTGTCTTATGTTGTTTGTACACTTGGTGCTTCCCCAGGGGAAGAAAAGTTTGTAGGAGAGATTCATTTTGGTTTTACTTCCTCTTGTTGCTATTTTTTCTCTTTATGTTTATACTCATTTATACTACAGAAGCAGACACAAAAGAAACGCCTCAACCTGCCTTCTGCACTTTGAGCCATCCTTCCTTCCTGGGAACTTTTATCCAGCAGCCCAGAGTAGCTCCTTTTCTGGCTTTTCTTCCTTGGAGAAGTCCGGGCTTCGATGAGCTGAGCTGCATGGAGACAGAGCGGTAAAGCTTTCCATTGGGTCTTTTGTCCTAGAACTTTAGGGCAAACTTGAGGATGGCTGGGGTTGAAGAAGAAAAGGCTCCAGGGAGAACTTTTCATGGCCTTTCAATACTTAAATGGGACTTACTAGAAAGATGATGGCAATCTTCTTAACAAGGCCTGTTATGACAAGACAAGGGGTGACATATTTAAACTAAAAGATGGAAGACTAAGGCTGGATATAAGGAAGGTGGTGAAACATGGGCACAGGTTGCCCAGAGAGGCAGCTGATGCCCCATCCCTGGGAACATGCAAGGTCAGGCTGGGTGGGGCTCTGAGCAACATGATCTATCTTGTTGTACGTGTCCCCGCTCACTGCAGAGGGTTTGAAATAAGTGGGCTTTCAAGGTTCTTCCAACCCAAACAATGCAACAATGGTGTGATTCTAGGATTCCATGATACTCTGGGAATAGACCACAAAGGGCCAAACTCTGTGAAACACACATACACACGTGAGCTTTATCATCTCCTGCATGTAGGCTGCATCCGTTCTGCGGAACAGATGCGTTCCATGTGTCCTGCTGACTTTGTCTTGTTGTGTGACTTCGCACACAGTCACACAAATTGGAGCACCTTGGCTCCAGTCCTTGCCTGTGCAGGGAAAACAGGCTGTGCAGAGAGCAAATCACAAAAGCAGGAGACCATCCAAGCATCCAGAGGTAGAAAGTTGTCTGGAATCACACTGGTTAAAACTACCTATAGAGGCCCTTGTTTATTTTGGTTTCACGCAGGAAAAGCAAAACAAATTTTCTAGCAGCTTCCTCAAACTAGACTTAAATAGGTGTCCTGGCTCCTATACAGTAAGAGAAGTAGTCCTGTAATATAGGTGTTTAGAAAGAATTTCTCCTTGGTTGCTTAGACCAGATCAAATGGCCTCTGTAGCTCAAGTTAGGAACCATAATAACTAAGGCATATTTATTTTAAAATTCAGTTTATATGCCCATTGTGAATAAAATCTGAATGGGAATCATCTCAGAATCTGCACCATTGTTACTGCAGCTTCTTATGTTGAGGTTTTTTTAAGCATCATTTGTGTTGCTACATTTTCAGGACAAAAGCTGTTGCCAGAATTATATATTTTATAAGAAATATGATAAAGCTCTTCACAGTCCTATAAAAGGACATTTTACTACATGAACCGACTATTGTCTCCTTTTTGTAACCCATAACATAACATCGATTTAGCAAAACGGAACACTGATATTTCGTACTCACCATGGAAAAGATTTGTACTCCTGAATTTCCTTATAGGTGTCTAAAATATCAAGAGAAGCATTTCTGGGGCAGCCTGTGCTTTTGGTTTATTTGGAATAACATTTTCCAATGCAGCTGAGAAATCTCCTCCTATATATAAAAAAACTAATTCAAAATGTGTGCATGGGGCACCCAATAGAGGTATGTTTTGTTCTCTGCGTGTTTTAAAGCAGTTTTATTTTATAGGTTGCAGTGCTCTAGAGTGGATTCTTGTCAGCTAAATGGAAGTTGTTTTGTCACTAGCACTTGTGTGCTGCTGACAAGCAGCTACAAAGAGCACTGTTTGCACAGCAATTGCTTAAAGTATTTAGAAAAGACTGAACCTTTCCCCAACAGGTAACAAAAATGTCAAGTGAACTTGGAAAAAAAAAAAAGTCATGAAAGGAAATGATAAAAAATGATAAAGATGTATTTCTATGGCTAAGACTTTCATAAGGTTTTGGACCACGTCCCTCAGCTGCACTGCTGGTGAGGAGTTGCATCCTGTTATGTGATTTCCAAATCTCAAGTGCAGATGTGCCATTCTTTAGAAACATCACAAGTTATTTGCTCACAGAGAGAATTAAATCTGTGTGAATCCATTAAGCCAAACACAGGACTCTAAGTATCCATGATGAGCCATATGTTTGTCTGAAGAAGCGCTGAATCAAAGGAGCGAATGTTTACACAAATAAATAGATGCATACACAAGTGATATATCACAGGTATCATTAACAGACATTACACAGCCCTTTTAGAAGCTAATCCCTTTCGTTAGCCATCAGCTGGGTAACAAAATTAAACAATTTGCTTTCCTCTATGAAAATTATTTCTGAGTGCTTCCTCCTGCCGCAGCCACAGGTTTCCACAAAATGAGCACTGAACTGCCACGTAACCCTTTGGTTAGGGAAAGTAAAAGCACGTCCACACTGAAGCTAAAGCAGACACAGTCATTCAGATAAGACTATAAAAGCTTGTAAAACACAGAAGCAACAGCTGGGAGTTTTAACATCCATCCTACTCACAGCACAAGTCTTGTACCCATCTGTAGAACAGATATAATCAAATTCATTAGGTTTTGTGAGATTTATTTTACATTTATCTAACTATTTGATATGTCTAGTTATAAATGAGGAGTAATATAACAAATTTTAATTGCTTCGCCTTCTCTCATGGGCATCTTTCCATCTTATTTATATATTTTCCCTCTACTCTGATGAGGAAATCTAAAAGACTAGAATGTCTAGCACCTGTCTGCAGGATATTTTACACTTTCAGCTGAGAGTACAAATGTGTTGCACTAATTAAGCTGAAAATGTGCCCAAACTTACTTTAAAAAGCAGAAGTTTAAGATTTGGGACATTCCAAGCCCCGTATGGCATTAGCCAAACAATAAACTTCTTTTCTACAACTGTGGAAGCACCACGTTCCTGTAAGAAGTTAAATCACAACAGAGGTCTGTGGAATGAATCCCGAGATGGAAAGATGCAAAAATAATGTTTTCCATAAGTAAATAACAGATATTTGCAAACTGAGTGCTAAAAATATAACTCCCACGTAGAGTCTTACACAAATGCACTCAAAGTTACACCTGCTAGTAGGATTTGCTGTCATATTCTGTACAATTGCATGCCTTTTGGAGACTGATTGTATTAATATCTGAGTTATCACTAAATACAAGACCATAAAAGTAGGTGCATTAGGCCAGATCAAAGTTCTGTATCTGTCTC
This sequence comes from Phoeniculus purpureus, assembly GCA_028565055.1. Lineage (NCBI taxonomy): Eukaryota > Metazoa > Chordata > Aves > Bucerotiformes > Phoeniculidae > Phoeniculus > Phoeniculus purpureus. The sequence goes on along the minus strand of JAOXOE010000632.1, from coordinate 15,853,136 downwards.
ACACTGCCGAGAGAAAACAGAAGCCCAGAAAATAATATCCGACGGGGCAAGACTATAGGATATTTCCCTCTGAAACCCTCTAGCCACTTGCAATTCACAGCCTTTCTGAACCAGACATTATTTCTACCTGCTGAGCAATCTTTCCTTTTTCTTTCTTTTATTTTTCTTTTTTTCCCCTTTCATTAACTTGTCCAGTTCCCTGCATTACTTTAGCAGTAGAGAGAAGATTTAAATTTCACTAAGAAACCAATTATCTCTGTTTCTATATCAAAGGCCATAAAATAATTATTCCCATGCATAATTTACTGACGTTAACAGGAAATGTGCAAATGGATTTACAGTGGGTTTTCATCTTTGGAATAGAGATGCCGTTTTGATGAGTAGACTTCTGTCATCTGTGTGATATACTGTGCACACCAGAAGTTGGTTGTGTTCCTGTGAGAGCAACGGATAACGTCGGCGATGTATACATACTGCAGGAAATAGCCACACTGGCAAGGCTTTAAACCTGGTGCCTTAGTTATGCACCATCCCCATGCACTGGAATTCCATGGCACAGCACCCTGTGACCTGACCGGGGATAGTGACCAGGCATCTCTCCTGCAAAGGCAGCACACCTGCTGGAGATGTGGAGAGGGTGGCAAAGGTTAATGAATGTCAAGACACCTCAAGAGGATTAAAAAAAAAGGAAAAAGTTGTGAAAGTGAAAGACCTAAATTAAAAATTAAAGTTTGTGTTTAGTGCTTATGAAAAAAGGAGCTCTAGGAAGTTCTGACAAAAGGAGATATGTTTCAGAAGCTGTGATGTTACAGCACCCATAGAACCGCTAGCAAAAAATCCTGACAATCAGGAAGGCCTGATAAAGTTGTGTGGCAGCAGACCCAAACAGATAAAAGGAACACTTTCTCACAAGGTGTAATTTAACTTTGGAATTCATTGTCACCACACTTAATAAATGCAACATTATTAATGTCTCCATTGGGTAATTAATACGGTGATGAAAGAAGACCTGCAAAAGCTATTAAGCAGAATCACGCTGACGCAATCTCAAACTCAAGAAATCTTTAAACTGTAGGTGCATGAGAAGTAGGGATATGCACCACAAGAAAAATCACTCTGCAGTTGCACCACTTCGTAAGCATCTGTAGTCACCACTACTAAGACAAGATTAATGCTAGCTGGATCTTTGGTCTGATCCATGTCGCCTGCTCTCGTGTTCCAGGTACTCCAGAAAGTGGGAGATGGTACTGTGATTTTTGCAAATATGGACATATGTTCTTCATGATAAAGCAATAAAGGCTTTTTGTATTTTTAACTGCAAGGCAAATCAGGGCCATAAAGCATCTTCACGTAATTGACAGTAGATTTGCATTTTCAGTCTGGCGGGGTTTCGTAGTGTTCTCACTTCTTTTAAGAATAAAGACTGTACCATGCACGTAAGGAAGAAAAAAGACAATTAAGAGAGTGATTATTTCTGTTTGATACTGTTTGTACAGTAGTTAAAAATTGCTGTACAAATATTATTTGTGATCTTCGCTCGTACTGTGCTGGGAAGATACAGCTGTTTCAACAAAGCAGATAAGTATGTAGTGAAATAGGAAACAGACTTGCTGGGAAAACGAGTAAAAATCTATGTTATGTAAACTGAACGCTCTGAGGAGACAAGCTTCTTTCTTCTTTCTCCACCCTGCTGCATGTCGTAAGTTTTCTTCAGTACCCCTAGTCAAACGATTACTCTTTGTTTTGTGCAATCAGTGCGTGTTCCGCTACCCAAGGCGGACAAATATTGGACGGGTACATGCAAATCTAGGAGGCGTTTGTGAATTCTGCACTGATGTGCACAGTACTGAAATGTTGCTAGTGAAACTGAGGCAGGACTCAGGTGGCGAAAGGATTTTTTAACCTGTGGTCTATTAAATGAAAACTTGATTTAATTTCAACTCCTAAACAGCAAAGCTAGTTTGTTTAAATATTAAATTGACTTTTGCTCAGTGACAAAGAACAAATAACAGGACAGCAAACCTGTTGTTTCCTGAATACACTTCATTGCCCTTCTTGAACACGAATGACATCTCTATCTAGTCACCAGAGATCCCTCTGGCTGTCAGAGCCTGTCAAAGATAACAGAAAATCATTCTGTGATGATGGCAGCCAGCTCCCTCATCGTGCTGGATGCATCCTACTCAGTCCTATAGACTTGTGCGAAGTTCAGTTTGCTTAAGGGGTCAGTAACTCGTTTTGTTTTTACTGTGGCTAGGAGCTCATCCTCTCGACTCTGCCACAAGTCAGTTAGAGCTGGAAGCTCTGAGAAAAACCCTTGTCAGTGCAGGCTGAGACAAAGAAGGTACCAGTCATTTCAGCCTTTTCTGTATCCTTTGTCACTAGGACACAGCAGCCTCATTTTCCTTAGATTTTGTCTTGCTTCCTTTAGGGTTCTTCCTTGCTATCCTTCAAGTTACTCACTAATTTTGTCCTCAAAGGATGTTTGCCAAGCCTAGTTCTGGCCCTGGATGCCCAGGGCGTGTTTCTGTTCTGCTTAGGTAGCACATCCCCACTTTTACAGCCCGTATGCTTCCTTTTGTGTTGAAGCCCAGTCAGGATTTCCTCACCTCTCCTGTCAGGCATCCTCAGCTTCCTGCCCCCCAGAACACTCTGTTCTGCTCTGAAGAAATTGTCCTTAAAAATCAGCCAGATCCCCTGGGTTCTTTGTCCTTAAGGGCAGCCTCCTAACAGATCAGAATCTGGCGCTTAGGAACAAGTTTTAGAGGTGACCTGGCAGTGCTGGGTTGAAGGTTGGACTCAACGATCATAAAGGTGTCTTCCAACCAAGGATATTCTGTGATTCTGTGCTTCTTGTCTACCAGTTCCCTGGCTGAATCCTAAACTAACCTAACGTTTTGCCCTACCTAAGTAGCCTGTGTCATTCCATCACAACACTCTATCCCCCTGAGTTGTGCACAGGCTGTGCACAGATTTCTGACTCCTGTTTGTTTTGCACACTGTGGGGAAGTGTGTATTGGCACTTGAACTTGGTCCCCAGTCATGATTGTTTCGGTGGTCATGAATGACAGCCTGCCCCACTGACGGTTCCCCTGATCACCCTTTCTTGTCCTGTTTATCCATTTCTATTGAGACATAAATGTCCCTGCCCCTCTCCCTCACCACACCACCCCTCCCTCCAAAAAAAACCCCAACCCAAAAAACCCCAACCCTCAAAACTAGATTAAAACCATGCTTGTTAGATTAGTAAGCCTATGAGGAAAAACGGTCTTGCCCCACTTTGTCAGATAAGTCACATTTAACATAATTTCTAGCTTCAAAGCTGATAAATAAAAGATAAATAAATGCAGAAAAAAAAAATCACTTTTCTTGCACCCCTAATCTTGACATTTAACTTCTTCATTTAAACCTCAACCTGTCTATTTTATTCTTGGTCCTCTCAGCTAGGGTGTGTATTAAAAAAACCATAGAATTATCAAAATGATATCAGCGTGCAAATCTGATTATTGTGTTTGCCCACATTTTTTTGCAAAACTGCAGTTTTACTGGTCAAGCAGCCACCAGTATATATCTGGTTTAAGATTTGCTCTCCTAGCTATGTAATGTCCACTTTCTATAGCCTGGCTCAATCTGTTCTATTTTTCCTACATAGTTTTTCATTTTCAGACACAATCTGAATCCAAATAAATGGTTATTTTGTCTTAAATGCTACACTTCAGTGTTTAAAAGTGTCTCATTTTTTATGACAGTCATATTTTCTGTTGGGAGGAGGTATTAGTATGTAGTCTGAATGCCATACTAGCGTAGTGTTCTTTATTTAAAAATTGCTTTCCTTGATTCCGATGTAATCTATTTTCATGATATATTCTATATTTAAATATGGGTGAGGAAAAAAATTATCTCTCAAAATAACCATAACCCTCTTGTTTATTGTCAGAAACTGTCATTTACCATGAGGTTATCACTTTTTCCATCCTCCTGGGCATACATTAGAGCACAAGTAAATTGCTGCAGCGCATTGATTCTAAACTGCTGAATTACTGGTGTCTATCACAGTTTTCAAATGGGTACGCTCCCAGAGAAACAATTTTTCCACTGCTGAGCACTTCGAAGTAAAAGCAGTTTAATAATTCATATTTCAAACTTGCTCCCAGCGTACTCGGTGGTGAAGCTTTCATTGCTTTAGGGACAGCAGGGTCCTGCTTCCTGCACAGGGTTTAGGGAGACTGTGGTGTGGACATAGCTGAAAGAATCGAATGTTCCCATCAATATACCAATCCATGTGTGACAGCATTGTGAAGAAAGCACTCCTTTATTCACTGAATGACAGTAACCAGACTTATTCAGTTGAGAACATTTAACAAGAATGCAATTGGACAGATCTTCCGTCATTTTCTGACCAAGGCTAAATTTAAGCAGAAGCACAAGAAAATATAGGTCACTGATTAATTCACTGAGATTCTGCATTCTTGCTCTGCAATAATCACTTAATGACAAGTTAAAGCAAATGCTTCAGTGTGATAATTAATTCTGGTTACACATTATTAAGGTCAGAGGAACTAACGGGTTCACTAATGAATTCTATTTTAGAACATTGTACATTTCAATCAAGTGTATATAAAATAGAAAATGTAAGGGAATTTAACAGTATTTACTAGTCTAGTACATGATTAAATATTGACTTCTGCCCAGCAAGTAGATGCATTAAATGCCACCGTTCCATCACAGGGTAGATCCAACATTTTTGCTGAAATGTGAACTTCCAAAACTTTTTATTCCATTTAAATATAATATTAAAAAAACCCCATTCTGCACACGATTAATATAGTAGCAGACTGAAAAATACTTCTGACCTCTCCTATATGGGAATAATCTACGTATGTAGAGAGAAAAATGTGTTGTATCTCTAGACAGGAGAACAAAGCAGGAGAAAAGGTTTAACCTTAATAATTCTCTGTTATCTGCTACCTGCTGAAGTCTGAGGACACAGAAGGGTTCACAATTCACTCAGAAAAGTCCTCCTCATGCCCATTACAGCAGCTTGGCAGTCTAGGTGGATAATGTTAAGGCTTCCTGAGGTACTCGCAATGCAAGAAGGCTTCATAGAAATCTGTGTTCAGAGATCCAAACCACTTGGGAACTAACAAGTCTTTATACATTATTGACATATCTTTTCCTCCCCAGGACTTACAGTAAATGTGTTTGCTTCATTCTTGCTCTTGCTCTTCCTTTTCAAACTGTGCAGGCATCTTAGAGAAGGATTTCTGTATATTTGGGAGAAGCAAGAGCATGCCTGGTGTGTTTATCCACTTCCCAAAGATTTAGACACACTACATGATTAGGAGTCAAGGGTTAAGTCTGGGCTAGCTGCTAGACAAACGACAGACACTCTGTATTAACCCCTTTCTTTTCCCAAAGGGGAAGACAAAGGAGAAAGACTTCTGGATTGGAAAAGAAAGCTAAATCAGATTTTATGGAAATAATAATAAAATTAAATGTATACCAACCCAATGCCAAATCCAAACCCCCGATGGCAATAAGGTCACTGCTACCACTGATGCTGCAGGCAATTATTGGGGAAGTTCTAGACTGGACTCAGGGCATTTTGGAACCAGATTCAGGACCTGGATTCTGGAACTGGATGAACTAGGAATGCACAGATTGGGATTGAGAGCAGAATGGACGGAGTCCTTCTTGGATGCTGACTATTGAAGAAGAGAACTTCATCCTTGTTATCCTTCAGCCTTATACCTTATATGATGTATATGAAACAGACCACCTTGTTTATCAGTGTAGGGTCACCTCTCCTGTCTGCTCCTCTCTGCAGATGTGGTTTCTAACTTACTGCACCCTCAATGTGATACACCAGCCAGCAGTGGCCTTGGTCTTCACAGGAGCAAGTCTAAGCAAGAGCCTTTCTGCATCCCAGTCCTTGGTAATAACTCTAAAATTCAAGTGTAATGACTTCTAGAAGCAGACACCAGCTGTTTTAAAGATGCCATTAACTGCAGAAAGCATGATTACTTAGAAGAGAGTGAGATGAAATGTGAAATCATTGAACAGAGTTAGTTCTGTTCTAACTCAGACTGAGACAGTAGAAGAAGACAATCGTATATGTTTCAGTGCTTTGTTTACTTCTTGCTTTACCCTGCCATGGGAGTGGTTGGAAGCTTTCCAAGACAAAAACTTTCAACACAATGCTGAAAAATGACCATTTACTGTGAATGTGTTAGCAGTACTACACCACTAGGTTGTCTGCCTAATTAATCTTAATATAGACTGAAAACTAGCATTAGCCCCATTGACATCTGTTGTACTTAGCTATAAATGGCAATATGAAATGTTTCTCAGTCTCATTGAACTGCTTGTGCATCTTACTGACAACACAAAGTTTATTTATCACTCTGATCCCAGAGACCTCTCTCTCTCAAGTTGAGAACTCTCAAATTGAGTTCTCTCAATTTGGTGATGCTCATGGGAGGTGAAGGTACTCTTACCTTAACTGTTCCCTCTCTCCGTCAGGTCTGGAATGAAGCTCAGTCCTAATGACAGATGGAACGATGACTCTGCAAAGACTATTCTCGGTTTTGACTTCCTCCAATTCGTCCAGCATGGCTGCAATATCTTCTTGTGCACTCTGAAATCTGACATCGTTGCGAAGGTCAGCAAAGATTGAAGGGTAGAAAGTTCTAAAAAACATGGGTTTCACTAGTTCCACTGCTAACAAAAAATTTTGGTAAATTCAAAATACTTCTGTGACTGCACATGCTCCTTAATCTCATCCTTATTCATTGACTGAATTTCTGGCCTGTGTTGTGGTTTTTGCAAGTTAGAGAGACCAAGCAGCCTGTAGTCTTGCCTAAGTTCTGAAAGTGTTTAAACCAGATATTAATTCAGATAACTGAAGGTAGTTTGGACAATTTTGCTTATAGGGCATTCAAAATGTCCAGAATTTTTGTTACTGTCTGCAGAAGGAAGCTCATTAGAATTCTGCATAACTGATGTTTATATTTGGCTCTCAAAATTTTGTATTAGCCAGAAGTTTCTGAAACCTGTAGTCTCACCCTCTTCTCCATTTCCAGCCTGGGTATGCTTGAACTAATAAAAAGCTAAACAAATCGCTTGGTGTATTATCCGTTCTGACGTCTAGTCAGAAGGTATGCTCAGACTCACATGTCATCAATCAACTTTCAAAGGCCACAGAGAAAAAAATAATTTAAGGAGCTATTTGGAAGTTCAAACATGAAGGCACAGTGATCAGCCTTAGCAGGGGTTTTAGAAAGATCTGTCTTTGTTGCTGAATCCCACATAAAGCAAAGCTAAAGAAGGAGATTAAACTCCACATTTTGCCACTTTCTTCCCTCTGACATCTGGTAACAAGTTTCCAGATACGATACCTTGGCCCGCTTTTAACCTCCCAAAAAGATGTTAGCATGACTCCTTTTGTGTGGCCCATTCTTATAGGGACTGGATCTGCTCTACAGTCTCCTGTATTCAGATTTTTATGCAAAAAGTCTACTTCTTGTTGCACCTGTAGCAACTTCATCTTGCTCTCTTTGTCATTGCCTTGATTCAAATTACCCATCTCAGAGATGGTCATTAAAGGGGTTGTCACAGGAGAAGAAGCAAGCAGTCTATTCTAACTCCAGAATAACCAAAGACAAAACCCAGCAAGCCCCCGATGGAAAAACCATGCACACAAATCTCAGATTTTTTGTGTTTCATTTTAGCTCATGGATGAAGAAGAAAAAATAAAAAATACATAAAATAAAATGTTGATGTAATTAAAAATTGTCTACTTACATAAGCTTACAAACTCCACTAGCAGTTTTTTGGCTGTGTTTGACTTTCCAAAGGTTTTTCCTTGTGTCATCAAATAAAAACTAGGCATCTTTTAACAATACGTTTTTGACTAGCTCTGGCCATATAATTAATTTGACTATACTTACATTACATCCATCATGGTTTTTCTCCTGAGCAAATACAGATTCCCTAAATAAGAAAAGCTATTTCTAAATAGATTTTTAAAATCCATTCATGAAACCCAAGATGTATTCCTCTTGGAAAAGGGTTCTGTGGTCTTAATTTACAATGGCTAGTCAAAAGAACACTTAGAAATGCAATAAACATTAAAGAGTGTCTGGAAGAAGCTATAGGAGGGGCACAACTTTTCTCCTTAGCTCTGCTTTGACAAATCAATATGGATGTGAAGCAAAACCATGACTTTGACTTTGTCCATTTATTCTTGTGACTTGTGACGACTCTAGTGTACTTGTGCTAAAGTACTATTTGTCTCCAAGAGTGTGTTAAGGAAGGACATACTGAGTAAGGCTAGGCTGGAATCTCTGCTTACAAGAAACGGGCAGAAGGTTATTTGAACCCTTTTCCCTTTAGCTCGTTGCCAGTCAGTATAATCATAAATATTTATTGTCAAAGTATTTGCTGTCTCAGTTAATAAACTTCAGTCTCTGCCATTCTCATTTAATGATTCATAAAATCCTCTCATTTCCTAAGAGTGCATTATGCTACCTTTTGCTGTGAAGACATTGATTTCAAAAGAAGGTATGTGAGAAAAGGAGACATCAGCTAAAGTCTCATTAGGGAAATGGCGGCATCTTGCGTACCCAGGCAAAAAGCATCGCTTCTGTCCTGACAACCGAATTAGCCTTGCAACTTATTAGGTGAAAAAAGGAACTGCAAAGTTCCCCGGTGAGACACAAGTACTAGAGACAGCATCTTGCCTGACAATCTACTTTTTCTCAATTCTTCCTACCTCTGAGGAAGTGGTGGTTTTGGAATTAGCATAGCTGTGTTGTAGTTCCCATAAAAATAAAAAGGGGGATGTTTAAAATATAAAAGCGGCTGTCTTATGTTACCATGCAAGACCGTCTGAGCAAGCAGAATATGTATCCTCTGAGATTTACTACATTTTATCACAGGAAAAGAATTTGAATTTGTGTTGATTTATGGAAAAAACTATTTATTGTTTACTCTTTCAACAATCTTGAAGTTTGCAACTGGCAAAAGACAGCGCAGTAGCTGCTCTTATATTCTTGACCCACTGAATATTTTAAGACCTAAAGCAGTCAGAACTATTTGAACCCATTATTATTAATTGATACAAAAATAATAACAATAATAGTCTAAGTGTGTGATATTTTAGCATGTGTTTCACTGTGTTGTCCACGATCTCAGTGCTTATGCTCTCATACAAAATTGCATACTCCAAAATCAAACCACAACTTGCAAGCATTGCAATAAAATTGTATGTCTATCTCGGCTTTCTCCTACATGACATCTTATCTTTAGACTTATTTTCTCTGCCACTTGAAAGCAAATTTCCTCAATAAATGGGAAATGACTGCTTTGCCCTTTGCAACACACAGCCGTTTATAGCAGCACATTATGTGGGAATGTTAGACACCCCATATTTTGCAAATCACTGGCGATGGTATCGTTCAGTTGTCACTTATTTATAACGAATTTTACCAATTGCTGTTTTTAACGTCATCGTGAGTTTATGGAGATTGATTTTTCTTGTTAAAGCTGACACAGGTTCCAAACATAAAAGGTATCCAGTATCTGTGTATATAGGGAAAACTTGGCTGTATCTAACACGATCATCCAGGTCCCAGGGCCGTTCTGCGTTGAAGGAATTTATTTCATGCTTTAGTGTTGTCCTTTTGCTTCTTGACAGCAAGCAACACGTAAGTTCATTTTGCAGCTGTCACTTACTTGGTAATGTGAAAAGGATTTTTAATAAATTACAAGACCACTCAGTAGGTTCTTCACTTTGTTACTATTTTTTTAACTGAGAACCCACATTTCTCTGTTCAACAGACAGGTATCAGCACTCCAAATTCCTTATCTTTGTTGCTATGTGTTTTCAGTAAACATTGACGTAAACACAATCGGAAATGGCTCCAGCAGGTGGTTGTAGCCTGCTTATCAGAGATCTGGAGACACAAGTGCTCTCTGGAAACTGGTTAGCTATTGACACCCCTCCAGACTCTCACTTGATAATGGTGAGAGTTTCCATGGAAGTTGCTCACTGAGTTTTTAAAAAATGTTAGGAAGGCACAGCATTAAACTAGTAAACGACGTAGCTCAGAGAGGGGCAGGAAAACTTCCCCTACCCATTGTAACAATATTGTTGTAGTTTGAGTTTGATCATTGGTGAATATTTTTGTATATTCAATAATGTTATAATTTCAGATATCTATGAAGGACTAGTTTTTCAATCCTTGTTTATCTCTTACTGTTTTCTTGGTTTTGTTTCTCTCCATTGCGTTCAGCTGCGTTCAACTGAATATTACATTCAGCTGCAGACGTGGTGCAGAGATGTTCTTTCTGGCTGACACGGCGTTATACCGGACAGCAGACATACGCAGCAGGTAACAGAGTTTGGACAACTCGATGTGTAAGAAAAGTAAAGAAGTGTTGGCATCCTACTGAGGTAGCATAAACTTAAACCCCAAGGTTTTGTGGGGGTTTTTTTAACCATTCATTGTGGCTTACTGCACATAGTCAATAATTCCATCAATCATATGCTTTGCCTTTTAAATACAAAATTCAGGGGAAGGAAGCATTCGTTTTGTGTTCTGTTTATTACTCAAGCTGAACTCTTACCTCTCACACAATATCAATCTGAAAAGCATACATACAGGTGAAAAACTGATTAGCAAATATCTATGCAGAAATAAAATAACTCTGTCGACAGAAGGAACTTGATGAGAGGGATAATCATATATGCATATAAAATTCAATGTTTAATTTAAATTTTTGAAAATATATTGTCTTTTAGGTATTTCTTTGTTCTTTAATTTTTAAATCTTTTGGTCTTAATGAATGTTCTCAGTCACAATCCCCAGAAGAAGTGACCCAAAACTTCTTGAAGTTATCATAGAATCATAGAATCATTATGGATTGGAGGGGACCTCGAATCCATATCCCCCTGCCAGAGCAGGATCACGTAGACCAAGTATTAAATAAGCAGAGGTTAAAAAGAAGAGGATAGTACTAAATGAAAACTTATAATGCTTTTGTGGACATCCCAAACATGTAAACAAATTTAAAAAAAAAAAAAAGAATATTGAGCCAGTTTTGTAGAGAAACTGCAGACAGGAATCAGTAGCAAAATAAGGAAAAATAAGTGATCGTGAAAGACAGCTAAGTTTATAAACTTAAAAATCCACTCATGAAGATCTTGTAACACATGAAACAAAAGGGAAAAGTTGTCAGCTCTGATGCCATTTGGGTTATTGTGATTGTGTAGAGCTGAGAGTTCAACATCTAAACATGCTTTTTGAATGCTGCAGTGTCATAAACGTCAAACTAATGAAACCACTTAAGTCAGTGAGTGATGTAGGCTGCCAGCCTCCATTGCAGAAATGAACATTAACCAGTGAACACCACCAATGAATCAGCTCATGTTTTCTTCAAAATACTCGCTTTCACTCCATGTATTAATTTTTTCCTATTTTTTCCCCTTTAGCCTCTTTCCATTCTCCTACAGTTGTGAGAATAAAAGCCATCATAAAAAACCATAAAAACATTTCCTCAGTATAAACGAGCAAGGGTTTTTAGTAAGCAGCTCATCCACCCTTGATGTTATCTGCAAACTTACTGAAGGTGCACTCAATCCCCTAATCCAAATGATAAATGCAGTAAATAACTAAGCAGAACAAAAGTTAAAAAAAAAAAAAAAGAATTTTGGGTAACTGAATGTTGGGTTTTTGTTTAAAATAAACTTTTTTGTCATAAAGGTTTGCACTCTGGTTCCTGAAATGCCGTTCTTACTCATTGTTTATAGGGACCTAGATAGTTAGGAGAAAGTGTAAAACTGGAGTACACAAATTACATGGCAGAGAAAACACACAAATAAATAGTCTAAACGAAGAGCAAATTACAGCTCGGGGAGCATGTCTAAATACTCTTAAATTATTAAAACCTTCTATCAAGCTGAAAAGTTAGTGCTTACCGCTTCGTAATTCGTTTTCAAGGTGGCTATAAAACTATTAGCAGTAATGAAGCGTAACTGATATGACGGATTTGGTCAATCAGTGGGAGTGTACCAGACCTTTTGTGACATAACATTGTAGGTCATTTCTAATCTTCATTAATCATATACAGCCCATTCATTCACAAGGCAAAATGATAAAATGCTGTCAGTGGAAACCTAACATTAACCTCACTAATTCCATGGAAGTGCAGGATGTATCGCAAAATTCCCTCCATCCTCCCAACCCCCTGCCTTAAACCTGTCAGACGCTGTAATCTGTAATCCTGCACGACACTTTAATCCATATAAGCAGATATTTACATCCCAGGGAGCTGTGTTGATTTCGTGTCTAATTACAGTATAGTTTTCTTACTGGTGGCGTGATGGTAGAACAGTGTATATATAAAGAACGATACGTAATCACTTCACCCAATTGCAGCCAACTAAAATTTGAGCAATACTGAAACCATGAGAAGTGAAGGGAAGGCATTTTGCTTTGAGTTGTTAAATATAGGCAACCAAACTGCTGTAGAAGTAATGTTCAATAAAATGGATTGAACACAACCTTCAAAATAATTAGTTCAAGCTCCGACTAATCTTCTTTTGGGAAGCTGTTCTTCAATTTGTCTTCATTCATGGCTAAAGACTGCCCACCAGCACTGCAACTATTCATTCCTATACTAACAGTGCCTAATTCTGTGAAAACCTCCCATCTTCTAGCATTTACCCATGATGTACTTCTTAACAGCAATACTACCCCCACATTCTGTTAGGAAAAACAAATAAAGATCTAAATCTCTTAATCTGTTCTCATGAAATGGGATCTTTTTCTCTTGATTATCCTCAGGATAATCTTAAACACTGGTGACAAGAAACCTTTGCAAGTTCTCACAAGAGAAAGTCTCACAAGAGGCTTATGCATCAGAGTTTCTACCACAAAGTACTGTAAATGACAAGTCAGTTGCTGCTTGTCTTAAAAACAAATAGGTTCTTGAAAATCAGTATGCTGCTGGTGTCCCGAAACAACCAAGTTACAGCGCTGAGTTGTCTTGTCATCCTTGTACTTGACGTCTTTCTGCTTAGCTGCCTTTAACTTTTTGCTTGCCTCTTTTCTTCTGCTTAAGACTGTTGTGGTTTGGTTAAAAATTATTTGAAGTGTGCTTTGTACAGTGATTACCACAAAGCACTTGTGCCTACTCAGCCCTGTGGTGATAGTTATGGTAATAATAACTGCATTCTGAACACAGGCATTTTCATCCTCTTGAGATAAGCCAAAATCTCGACAACTTTTTTTCTCTTCAGCAAATGGCTCTGGGGAGTTATCACAAGCAATAGCTGTGAGTCATTACAACTGGATGCTCTCCTAACCTCCGTGGTACTTAACTCACACTTTAAAGGACATTTCATTTTCCATAGTCCCTGGATAACTAATCCATTCTAGTCCCTGTCTGCAATCAGAACATACTGCAAAAAATACCTGCATTCAGAACAAGGACAAGTACTTCCTTCTTACTGAATTAAAAAGAATTGCAATTTCACTGGCCTGCGTTGAAGAGTCGTTTCTTTATGTGAGCAAACCCAGGCTTAATGCAAGGACTAGACAAGAGATGCTTCTCCTTGCTTTTCAGAAATACGCATGTGTTTTGAGGTAGTGTTTCCCCATGTAAATAAAAAGGGGCTCTGTCTCCAGGGCTACACGTGTAAGTATTGGCTTTATCTTATCACCACAAGCCTTTTCAGATCGATGGTGAAAGGCATCGCCTCTGGTGACCACTCGTGCAGCAGAAAGTACATTGTATTGCCGACTGACATTTAACAGCATCTAATATGCTTTCAGCAGCTACTGGAACATTTTCATGCAGCACTTTCTAGATTTTACTGTAATGTACAGATTACAGAGCAGACCGGCAGTGTATTGAACAGTAATCTCCACAGTGCTTTGGAGAGAAAATGGTGACGTTTCTTGAGTAGAAGAAAAGATCACAGCTAGGATAACGGCTGAACTTACAGTGCCATCTTTTAACCTTGTGTTTAACGTGAATTGTAGAGATCTAAATGAAATGGATTTCATTAAATCTAGAAGTAATTCCATACGGCTTTAGTAACCATTGTAGGAAATCACACTTGCCAGCTAAACTTATTTCAAGTGTAATGTTCCAGAAAGTTTGAATATGTGATTCACGCGAAGACCCGGCACTAAAATAAACATTAATAGGAATCTCAGGAGAAAAAAGCTTGAGAAGGTATGTACTTGTACTAAACAAATGTATGCGTATAATAATGTGTATGTACAATAAATACTTCTTTCTTAGGCAAACAGACCAGCTTAATTAATAGATTCACCTGAGATTCAGCATGCTTTGATTTCGAGCTGAGACTGCTCAAAGCACTTTAGGGGATTTAGGTGCAGATTGCTTCTTGAAATTAAATCCCTTAGAGTACTCTGAAAACTCTCAGACTTGAATTCCTTCAGCTCTCATGGGAAACTGATTGGTTTCAATTACAAGTGGCTCATGCGCAACGTGGTGCAGGTGAAAGGAAGACACCAAATAATCATTTATCATACTAATGAGTAAGAGCTACTGGACCCATGGACCAAAGGATGAAATTGGAAAATTAGAAAGTGAAGGCAGCTGGGTATGTGGTATTTGATCCTCCTTTCAAGTAAACATTTATCATAGGGTTTCTTCGTTATATTGTGTTGCCTTCTTAAGGCTTTTGCTTAGAAAATATTTTGAAATTCTAAAGTTTTATCTACTCAAGCATGATATCTAACCTTTGCTGTGGGATTTTTCTGTCTTATTACATCTTGTATCATAGAATCATTAGGGATAGGAAGGGACCTTGAAAGATCATCTAGTCCAATCCCCCTGCCACAGCAGGATCACCAAATATATCAAGATAGAATGTTGCTTTAGCTACTTTCCTGGATTTTTGTATGTCTGATGTTTGATTCATCCTCCTTTTTTTTTCAAAGGATGTAAGTTGCGTTTACGTTTTGTTATCACAATGGCCAATTAAGCACTGCATCTGATTCTTTGGGCAGAAGTCTAAGATAAATGCCAGGAGAGCAAACACATTATAACTGTCCATGAAGAGTTAAATAAGGCATCTATGTCTGCCTTTTTTGTTTTAGCGGGGTTTTTCCTTCTTGTTGTTGTTTACTTTTTCCAGAATTAGGCAAATTGAGACTCCGCCAGTAACACTTTTCAGAAATATTTATGTTGGAGATTTGAGGGAAGGGAGATGCAAAGCCGTCGTTTGGAACTTGGAATGATGAATGTGGTGACGCTCACATAAACCTGCTCCAAATTCAAACCTTGGTGGTTTCTTTTCCTCAGAAGGGAACAGCGCCAGCAAAAACAAACAAGAATTTCCCTTTATGTTAACTGTGGCGTTTCTGAAGCATTTAAGGGTACCAATGTAATGCGATCATTAGTATAAAGGCTTTTGAAGAGGGTTCCACAAACGACTATGATAAAAGTTAATACAAAAAGCTCAGCTGCGGTTGTTTGTTAGAACCCAGCTTTCCTCAGAACTACCTTTTTGGGGACAAACTGGTGTGATTCTTCCCCCCAGGGACCTCTTGTTTAGCAAGCAAAGGAGGCTTTTGTTCCTTTTCCTATTACTAAGATAAGACTGTAGTTCATGTAACTAGTGCTGATCAGTTTGATGGCCATTCTTTGACTAGACTGAAGGCTTGGCTTCTCAGAAGAACTTCTTGGCTAGCTGAATAGCAGGAAAAAATACATCCATGAAAGAGGTGACTTAGCAGCAGCAGCATTCACCACTTCAACCGGAGTTTCCCTCCTTTGTGGACCGAGTACCGCCCTTCCACCTCTTCCTGCTTAAAGTAGTTAACCAAAATTTCCATTCACAGGGTGTTTGGCCCATTTTTATTCCGACAATGAAGTGTGCAATAACTCCCAATACAGTGATGTGTGTTACTCCAGTATGAGGGCCCAGAAACAGCCAGACCAACACAGATATTGGAGAAGTAGTAGCAATTCAGTCTTTGAAGAATTGAAAAAAAGTGAAAGGGAGAAAATATTTTCAAAACATAGGAAGGTCTTTGGCACACAAGAAAAATAATCTACAGTTTCATTATGATGGTGTGCTCAACCCCTCCCATCAACACAGCCCTTATGCCCTGCACTCTGCTTCTGAGACAAATGTGCGCTAGTGATGCCTGCAGGTGTGATGACTGCATCCTTCTCAATGTGGATTTAGGGAAAAGAGATAACAATACACTTCCAAAGACTGACTTGAGCAATAAACTCGAGGTAAGTTTGCGATGTAGCTTGGACTGAGCCAACCGTCTCACCTCTATAAATAGTGGGCAGCCCAAGAGTCCCTTTGAGTTCTCCTGAATGACGGCTGAATGACAGCTCCCCTCAGACAGGAAACCCCTGACAAGGACATTCCTCTAAGAGGCTAAGAGATCCTTTACCAAAGCAGATCCTCAGTAAGTGGTCAATAGCTGCAAACACTTTGCAGCTCCGTTAAAGACATTTTAAAGACAGTGTAAAAAGAGATGTTTAAATGGGAGGGTCTCCTGACAGCTTTGTCTGACCCTGTCCTCCATGTAGAAAACAAGCTGATGTGTACCTTGCCATCGAATCCTGTTTAAAAGTCACATTTACTGGTCAAGCTTTGTTAAATCACCGTTTTATAGCAATAGATATACTGTTACTTCTCTCTTGTGAGTGCAGTGTATGAATCTACTTGTGAAATTTTTCCAACGATCCAAATTCCTTTTTCTGTCATCCAAGTAAACACCTTGACAGCCCCGGTAACAGCACGTGCTTCTGATTTATCTGTATCCTGGTTCCATTTCTTTGCCTATGCAGCTTCCCGCAGACCTTTCCAGAACTTTTCTCCTGACCTTCACTACAGACCACTTTTGGATTTTGCCACTGACTTCCTTCCAGGAACAGAGAAAAGTCTTACTCAGTCTCTCAGCAGCAGTGGCAGAAAGCAAACATTTTTACTCTGTCATCTATAGAATTTCCGGACAATAAATTTCTAAATAATGATTTAAAAAAAAATAATACTCTTAAATTCTGACTACTGTCTCCTATCTCTTCTCCAAAGGTAAAAGTAGTTAACATTACATGTAGCTCAGTCAGGTGCCCTCAATGTTCTGACACACTTACTGTAAAACCAAATGCAAAAATCCATGAAATAGTTTTACTTTGATGGTAATGCAAGCTTTTGGTCACTATCTTCAGACTGACTGGTTTATTTTATGATCTTGTATGATTCTCATTGCTTTTGGGAGTCTAAAATTGCTTAGCCTTTGGCTAAACGAATTCATCTATCAGTATCTCCCGAGATATTTCTTCACTGTGAATAAAGAAATATTAAACATCTTTCTGACCTGTTGGTGGCCTAGAGCTTATCTGAATTTACTTTGTGTCTTTGCTATCTCATAAATTAAACCTTCAAAGTATTCACCACTTATTTTACTGAACATGAGGTACTATGATCAAAAAAAGTCTTCCACAGTGCAATTGCCTGAATGCACATCAGCTGTTTCTCTGTTTAGTCTTGTTTTCAATATTAAATCTGATTTCCTTCCTCTCCCCCACCCACCCATTCGCATTCCTTTCTACTTCAGTTCTGGAATGTGTGGTCTGTGGCCAGCTGACAACTCTTTTAAAAAAAAATAAATTTGAGGATATCTAAACAAGACGTTTTAAAGATCAATGTGTCATGAGCAGGGAGAGCTGCAGGAATGAGCAGTCCCTTGAATGTTCGAGTGATTTCTCTTCCCGATCCCGCATTTCCCATCTTTGTAGTTATGCAACTGGCTGTTGACATTTCAAAATGCTTAAACAACTTCTGCAGTGCTACCAAGCGATGCCAGCAGATGCATGCATAACCCAGGAGACACACAGCTCCAAAACCTGTTGGCTTAATTTTAGTCTATACTAATTTTTCAGGTATTTTGCACCTGTATCTTTAAGTTTTACTCTTCTGATGCTTGCCTGATTTGTAAGTCAGTTTCATTTCTAGGAAAGCTGCAGGTTTTGTCACTGAGGATCAAAGTGAACCAATTGCTGTATACTGCAGAAGGAAAGTGATAGCTCTAGGCAGACATCCTTTCCAAGCAAGCTAGGATTTCTATCAGAGTGTAACGCAAAAGCCGGATCACAATTACGTAATGTAATGTCTTTTTGGCAGTATAGGACAAGTTGTAGTTTGTACAACAGGCTATACAACGGATTACTGAATGACAGAATAAAGTCTGAGAAAGTAAAGGAACAAAAAGCACTGTTGCCTGCTTCTGAAACAACTTGGTATATTTAAAAATGATTCTGGGACAGCTGGCAGTTTGTAGAAAACTAAAACTGCAGGTGCTGGACACTGAATTTGGAGGAAAAAAAAAATCTGTGAGTCTGTTCGTGTTCTACAGGTAGAGAGCAGCGGGTTACAAAAGCCCCAAGACTCAAAATCAAACCAAGAAAACCCCACACATTAGCCTCAGTCCTGTAGAAAGACCACCTGACAAAAACCAACCTGGCCTACCCCAACTCTGCTGGAAACTTTCAGCTCAGTGTCACAAAAATCAAAACTGTTGCCAGAAGTCTTGATCTTGCCTCTGCTGAGATCAGTGAGAACTTTGACTGCAAACTGGAAAAAGGATTAGCATTAAAATCACAAAGGATGTAATAGAGATAACAAGCCTTTGTTGTCTTTTTGCTAGTAAATGGCAGAGCACTTAATAAAAACAACAATCTGTAATGAGGCTAAATTGTAGCTATGGAGGGCTACGTAGTAATATTTTCTAGGAAGCCAGGGATAGATCGCAGCTCTTTTAAGTCCTGTTGTGGTGCTTTAACACGTGGAACTGTAAAACATCTGAATGCGTGTCCCTCAGAGTAATTTTCTGCCAAGAATTAACAAATCAAAGCAGTTCTATCTTTCATCCTGCATTTCTTCAGCAAGTGCCTTAACTTGTTTGAAGAGGAGTTTAGAGTGGAAGTTCACACATCTAAATTGGCCAATTACGTCTTGGTGAACTATTTTCATGATAATATCCTAGAGCAGAATATCACTTCTCTGAAGGTAGTGCAATTACAGAGTGTTTATTAATTCCTGGGTTTATGTCATGTATGTGTTACTGTTAACAGTCAGGATTTAAAAACACGGAAAGTAGGGAATCTGTTTGAGAAGACAGTTTTGCTGGTTTGGATTTCCAAGCTATTCTACAACTTCATGAACTCCAATTGACCAGCAGCCCTAAAATTCTTTTGGAACAAAACTTTACTTCTTACACTAAGAGTTAACTACTTCTAGGTGGTAGGACAAAGTCCTCCTTTTTTACATCCTGCACAAATTCAAGGAAGGCTAATGCTAGTAGACATAGTAAGGAAGGATACTATGAGCTGAAATGACACTGGCTGGATTTTGTTCTTGCTGATCTGTGGAAGAATTTTGATTTGAGTTTCTTTAGAAAGTTATGCTTAGGAAAAAGATTTTTAAAATATTCTTTAAAATAACTGTTCTTAAGAAATAATCTCTAAGGCAATGATCTGTGTGTGACTAGTGGACTTATGAAGCTACTTACCAGTAGAATAAAACAGTGACGAGTTGTCTAATACCATTTGCATTAATAAATGAAGAAGAGGGGAACAGCAGAAATCTGCTTTCTCTGACCTGACACAGTACTTATGAAGTCTCTGGATCATAGTATGTGAGACCATGTGTGTCACAGCTACAGTGAATTTATGATTTATATGTTTAGGTACTAGGGAATAATGTTTTCTTATAAACACCTCATGTGTTATAAATACCTTTCTTTTTCAGACCAATTTAGATACTCAGAAATCATCAATTTTGGTGAAAAGGAGCAAATAAGAAAAAGATACTCAGATACTCAAAAGACAAGTTTTTTTTGCTGACTGACTTCCAGATTCTTATTCCTTGTTGTAAGTGGAGTGACATAGAGCACTTTTTTAAATTCCCACCTAGGCCCCCGTGAGCACGCACTTCCATTTTCTTCTCCGCCTTTGATGGTGCAATTTTTTTCCGTGTTCTCTAAAAGACATTTCTGGTAACCAGCAGAACACCAGGCTGCCTTGGGACATTAGACATGGAGGAACTTAACAACTACACTGACTGAATCTTAAACGTTCTAGGGCTGTCTGGGCTTTTCTGAGTTAGTTACTGGCTAATTCTGTGAAGAAATTCTTATGAAGAGGAGCTTCAGATGTCTCCCACTTCTGTTACCAGCCTGCAGAATTTCGATACTGGACAGGACAGCCCTGGCTATACTGATGCCTGTTGTGAGAGTTTGTTTGGCATACAGCTGTAGTACACGAGGTCATCATTGGAAAAAAATATCAAACACAATTATATTTAGATTATTAGATAAGGTAAAAACTGATCGTGTTATACAGAATAAAAGGAGAAAGGCCTTTTTTATTCTGCAATGAACCCTTTCCTCCGAATGGTCACAGAAAACAAAACGGAGATGTCCTTAATCACCGCTCCTGGTTGTTGCATTCTTGTTACTGTAACTGCTTCGGGAACAGTCAGCAAGTACGTGCGAGTTTTAAAAGTTATACTTCCTGTTTCACTTAATTGGCTTCTAAACTGAGTGCTGGATTTCTTTTCAACTTTTCTCCTTGATCTGTTCCTAAATGTTATTGAGAAGTCCACCTAGGAACTTCCATCAAAGTGTATTCAATCCTGAACGTCCCTGGGTAGACTTAAAGAACGTTCTCAGATATGACAGAGTTTTTGGTTCATGCTGGGAAATGGGCTGAAAAAAATCAGAGGTATAACCCGCTGCTGTTGCACCATCTGCATTTCAGTGCAAGACTACTGACAGGGAGCCGCACCAGGGCCGTGCTGATGTTTCTCTGTTCTGGAGTTTAGATCGTGTGAGGCTATCGATGTACCAGCAAAATCAGCACTGTCTGGTCATTAAGGGGCAAAAGGAAAGTGACTGTGTGGAAGGAAAGAAGCAAAGAGCATAAGCTTTCTTCTGCTTTTTGAAATGGTAACTCTGGTGCCCTAAGACACATGACACTGTTTCATGGTCCCCTCACACAGATTTGTTCAATTAGTGTTCTGCACTAGCATGAAATACAGAGGTGTTTGGCAGCAAGTAGGGTGGTGTGAGTGCAGCTGTGACGGAGCTACTCAGACAAAAGTTTTAACTCAGGGGGCGTGATTTGCTAAGTATTCCAACTCTTGGCTAAGAGTGCCTGTTGTGACAGAGCAGAAATAACACACTGAAGTTGTGTCCTTTAAAAGTGGTAGACCTTTTATTAAGTATGAAAATAAAGACAAGAAAATTGGCTTCAGAATACATTCCTAATGCTTAAACCATTCTCTGGAATATAAAAGCATTTAGTCTGAGGGGGAAAACGGAGAGTAGATGAAGAGATTATCTAAAAAAAGTGTTAGTTTTAAGGTCGACTGCTATTGTAACACAGCTTAGCTGTACAACCCTCTAAAAGTCTTATCACCTATGATAATATTTGAACATATGATCAGTATTCAAAGCCAAATACTAGTTTACTTACGTATCCAATCATTTTAAAGCTCAAACGACTCTGCCACGCAATGGCAAGAAAACATGGTTGACTTTATTTAAAGCAAGTTGAATCACATGACTCACTTTGAAGCATACATGACTGCCCCATACTGAAAGCATGGACAGGAGAATCAACCCTCCGAATAAACTTAGGTCCAATATTGATGGCAGGAAGGTGCCTTCAAATAGCTTTCTGAAATATGACAGTTACACCTGCACAGGAGCAGAACACTGCAGCAAAGCTGTAAAGACGCGACTGAATCTCCAGCAGTTCCAACTCAGATGGTCTTAGCTTTCAGCGGTGGTGCACTTGCTGCCAGAAGAGAAAATATAAGAAAGTTGTGACCTGGCTCTCACATTTCCCTATTGTGACTTTTCCAAACATTCTCTGAAAATTCCAGATTAGACCTCATCTAAGCACAAAAAAGATTCCACGGTTTTCTTTGCTGGCACCTAAGTTCCTACAAATGATCATTCTGATGTTTTCTTTTGTGGGTGAGATGTTTTAGGTTTTTTTGTTTGTGTTGTTTGTGGTGGTGTTTTGCTTTGTGTTTGGGGTGGGGGGAGGTTTGGTGTTGGTTTGTGAGTGGTTTGTTTGTGGTTTTTAGGTTTTTCTGAGAAAACCACAAGTTCGCACAGCTCATCATAAGACTTGTCTTCCCGCTGCATGTGGACTGAGTTCACCTGCACCCAGGGTTGCTTCTACTGTGGTGCCTTTCAGATTGACATAGTGAAATGGTTTCTGAAAACCATCTGATACCTCTTGCATGAGCTATGCTGAAAAACAAAACAAGCAAGAAGGTGATCTTTCTAATGAGTCTTCTCACTGGATGCTGCACGTCTTCAGCAAAAGAAAAGCAAAAGGTTTCCTGTAGGTGAAGAAAATGTTGAAAACTACTGTTTTTTTTTAAAGTGGAGTAAAGGATTAGATCGACTTGGCAGCATGCTAAGGATTTGCTGTGTGTTGTGGTAACAACTTAAAAAATTCAGGCTGTAAAATATCATTAAAATTGGGATTAATCAGGATTAAAACACATTGGGGGGTGGGGAGCGCACTATTAACTTTCCTTGCTGCTTTCACAGATTTCAGGGCTGTGTTTCACATGAAAGTAGATACCTAATGGATTCCTATAGGAATAAGCTTATTATTATTGATCCAGTATAGATACCTTCTTTACAAGAGGAACATTTAAAATGAATTTATGTTTACCAAAGCAGTACTCCTTGGGTTATTTTTGGTTTGTTTTTCATTTGCTTCTCCCCTGACCCCCTTGGTTATTTCCTCTGGCAACAGCTATTCCTAGCTTATAAACGCACCCTGCATACAGAGGAACTCTGCTGTTATCTGTGATTTCAGAGGTGTAAATCTATGATAATAGTTTAAAGTAAAGAAAGACAAGATGCTAAGTTTTTTTTCTCGTGGCCGGTAGTAATAGCAGTTTGATATAACATACACAAACCAGAGGAATATTTTTTGGGCAAATATTCTTTTTTGCTTTTCCTGTTTCCTAGTGACACAGTTGGAAGCAGGAAGCTCTGAGTTTTGAGCTGCAGTAGTCCAAAGGATATCCTTGTCTCTCTCCACCTCTATAAATAAAGTGGGAGAACTTTTACCCTGCCTTTAAAAATCAATATGTGTAACATCTACGTTGTTTTCAAGAAGAATCAGAACTGTTTGCAACTATTTGATTTGTTTGCAACTAATGAGGATTCAAGTATTATATAGCCAGTGTTACTTTGTGAGGGTTCTGACAAATATTAGATCGCCTCAACTACACATTCAGAGTCTGGGTATCTAATTGTTATACTTAAGTTACATAATTCTACTTGCAAGGGAAGTATCACAGGAAGATCAGATTTTGGTTAAAAAAAGATAACTTTTATTTTATAGTTGAACAACTTTTGGATCTCTTTCTTTACTCCTCTACTTGGTATATTTTCCAGAATACATCACATCTTAGTGTAACCCAACATTTGTATTGGTAAGAGGAGCTGAAATAGCATTCACCTACCTTGTTCAATAAAGGAGAATTAAGTTCCTTTACAATAGTCTACTTTTGGGTTAACCTTTCAGTTGTTTGTTTCTTTGGGGGATCTTTTTGTTAAGAAAGAAATTTATCTCTAGGACATCTGCTTTAATCACTCAAGTCAGTGTGCTACAAGCCTGCACCAACGTTAGCGGAAATGTATGGTTTTGAGGGGAAACAGTGAAGGAGGATCAGCTTGTGTGTAGCTGCCTGAATATCAGGTTCCCAAATCCTACAGGAAAATGTTGTAATGCTCAGACAGGAATGACAAGAATGAGAAAAGGATGTAAAACTTAATACAAAAATTTCAAAGACTTCAATCCATTTATTTTATCTTCCGTAGGCTAATGGGTATTTTTCCCAATGCATAACAAATAGAGTCTTGAAAATAGATAACTCTCGTATTGATTAATTACACGTAAAACAAATTCAAGCCTGCAGTTAGATGGTAAAACAATTCTCACAGAGACGAGGTGCAGGAATGGCACCAATTAATGTTCATGCTGATTTTTGTAAAGACCACAATAATTTTTCCATTATCAAAAATCCATAAGTTGAAGTTGGATATATTTTGCTTAATACTGATTTATATTTTATTTCTATTTATGACACAATCCAAGAAACTGCTAGAATTTCTCTTATGCAGGAGATTAAGCTTTGAGGGCATCAGTGGAACCCCTGATTACTAAACCTTACACTATTTTGGCAAGATTTAGGAGGTGGCTATTTGAGTTAAATGGAAATACTGCTACAAGTTTAAATTATACCATAATGTTGAAGTATATTATCTCCCTGAAGGATCTAAATACCCAGTAATACTTCTGGATATTTAATTGAGATTATTAATTACTAGCTTTGAAATTATGGTGTAGTCAGGAGATGAAAACAGGGTTTTACTTCTCTGCAAACAGGGAAGAGGGAGGCTGCATTCAGCTGTGATTCTGGCTATATTTCACAAGCTATATGTGATCTAGAACAGCCATCGAGTGCATTTGAGACAGGAAGAGTGAACAGCACCATCAGCAGATGGAGATCCCTGATTTTTGCAGTTTCTCTGGTAATTCAGGGTTTGTCTGTTACCTCAATTTAGCAGCAGTTGCCAAGCAAAACAGTACTGAGGATGACATAGGTGGGAAATTTCTGTAGTCAAATTTTTGCATCACTCTTCCTTTTGAGGGGTGACTATACCTTTCCAGTCGGCATAGACAAGGCTGGATCCATCAACACTGAGTAACTGCTGTCCCAGGAGGGAATAAGACTCACACGGGTGCTTTGGCATTGTACCACCTGCTGCATGGCCATCTGCTAAGTTATCTGAGATGGTGCAACAAATCTTTGAATCATAGATCACTAATTCAGGCCATGGACTTCTACTTTCCTACCTGCAGGGAAGGTTGATCTCACTTAATTCTGCTATCGAGATCTAGCTAAAGACACACATTCCATTTGCACCCATTCATACAAAAGGATCTAACATAGACAGTGGAAAAGGAGCAAGGAAATAAATGAATGTATTCAAAAGGAATTTGTATTCACAGGCAGACAGATTATCATCCAAAGAAAACAAAACTGGGCAAAAACCTTATGTAATTGCTTTGTTTTTAACTATTCCCTCCCTGTTTCCTACCTGCTCCCCAGACATGTCAAGAGGAATGCAAAAACTTCCATCCACCCCTTCTCTGAACACCCGCAGTGCCCCAGCCGGACACATGCACTCACTTTTAGTTTCTGCTAACGGCTGAGAATATTTTTGCTTCATCCTTTCTTTGGAGGAAAGAGAGAGGTCTTTTCAGAGAAGATGTATGTCAGTGGCTTCTTCCCACTAGGACTGTACTGCTTCACTGTCTGACAGGCTATCCCTAAGTATCCCAGTCAGACGTCTGTTTTTCCCTTCGCTTGTTACTTGCACCGAGGAGATTTTACCTTACCATGGAGCTGCAACTCAGAAGGAAGAGCTGGAACTGTCACAGGGATGGGAGGATGAAGGTCACCTACATTCTTCATTCTTCTTTTTTATTTTCTTTTGCATTTCTTTTTTTCTTTTTTGCCCTTCCTCACCCCAAATGAGGAATTCTTATCTAGGATTCTTTGTTTTCGGTTTCAGACCATGTTATGTGATGCCACTCCTACACCAAGAACTGTAAATAATATTGCAGGACATAAAGAAGCACCTTTTAATTAATGTGGTTTTATCCTGCTCACCAGCATACCATCTAAGCATTAGAGGCTCTGCAATGCTAGTGGAGCAATGAATGTCATGCAGTAAAATTCATCGTACCAACAAGGCATCTCAGTACCTTGCACACAGGTTTATACCCAAAAATCAGGTTTACAACAAAAAATTGATCTGAGTGATGAACCACAACAGCCAGATGATCAGAAAGACTGAAAAAAAAAGGGCATTTTCCCTTTTCCCTGTTATTTGGTGCCCGTTTTGCCTAGATGTGGAATAAGATTATTAAGTCCATGCAACAAAAACACCAAACAAAACCAAAACAAACCTAGAGCAAAGTGTCTGTTCCCAAAACCAAAACCACAAACGATGAAGACAAAGAGGAAAGGGGTATGGCACAGTTGTCACTTTCTCATAATTTCTTTCTCATACTTGATTCTAGCTGTTAGAGCACTCATTCTGGATGCTGAAGGATTTTTACTCTGTCTTAGGAAACAAAAAGGCACCTTGCAGTGGCACCTTGCAGTCTGTGTGTTTACATGGAAAATGAAGGCGGTGTCTCATGTTGAGGCTGAATTACTGGGAAGAAAGAACAAGATTTGGCTGGGCTAAAGGCAGGAGAGCAATTCAGTACTCATCTCTGCCCCTCAGCTGAAGACAGAGCCTGGGAATAGGGAGACCTGTATTAAAGGGGGCTGGGAGGTAGCAGTTTGCTTTGTTTCCAGACTTTCAAATATAAAACTATTCTGTTAATAGGTATAAAATTTCCTCCTAGTCCCCTTTCTTCTTGCAGCAGAAGTAGCTATATCCCAAGCAAAAACAATGTTTCATCCTGTCAGACTTTGGTGGAAAGGGGAGGGGAGGATAAAACATGAAAACAATTAAACATGTTTATTTTTAATAGTGTCTGGCAGTAGTCAGATTTTTTCGGTCTATAAATAAACAAAGGTCGTAGCCAATGGTGAGAAACATATGCCATACACATGTTTTTGAAAATGTAGATAAAGAAAACAGATAATGAATTGTATTATGCAGATGCCTCCTTACAGGAGACTCATCAAAACTACGATTACAATTTTCAGTAGGATCAGAAAGCAGCTGCACCCGTTGGCCCAATGAATGCAAAACTGAGGTACCTGCATCCTGCTACGACTGCCTTTCTGGATTTCTTCTCATCTTCGCCTCTTTTCAGTTTGGGGACAGGACTCACTGTGCCTGTGAAAGGGATGGTCACACTATAGTGGACCCAGATATCTTCCTGTAACAAGGGCAGGATTAAAAAATCTACTCCTATGTGGAAGTGAGAAGCTATGTTCCATGACCAACCAAGACTAAAGCTCTAGCAGAGAGGTCAAACCCTCCATTTCTGGTGTTTCAAAGACGATGAAGGCAATGTAAAGATCAACCTAGACAAGGAAGCTAATGCAAACTGGGGTGGATTGTCAGCAGCCCCTCTCTGTCACTAGGGATGGGTGCAGGAATACGGCTCCAATTATCTGAGCTATTTATGTGCACTAGCTTTTGGCAATCTTGCTGTGGAATGCTATTTGTAAAAGGTTTCATACTTTTCTATTAAGCTTCTTAAAGGGCCATTATGCATTGACAAAAATCCATATCCATCTGGTAAGGAATGTTTCCTGACTGAATTAACACTGTGTGCATACCAATTGCTGCCATTCTGGAGTGTTAGTCAGTATTCCAAATGCACTTGCATATTAAGAGAGGAGGTTAGGAAACAGAGAGGGAAAATGGTGCATTTTACAATACAAGAATAAAGAGTAAGAGCTTTTTAGTGATTCTAGAAAGTCTTTATTTAAAAAGCAGCCCTTATCAGCTTGTTTTCGGGTTGGCTTATTGTCTGATACAGCTAAACCTCTATGACACAGAACAGCAAATTAGAAACAAATAATTTCAGTGATCTTTGTCTGTTATTTTGTTTTCCTGAATATTACCCTTATCCAAATAGTATATTCATGGGTTTACGATTATTGCTGCTTAAACTGGGCCTATTATTCTTTATCACACTGTTTTAGAGAGCTTTGAAGGATTTTCTTTTTGGTGAAATTGTTTTCACAGTAGGCTTTTTGGGTATTAGCATTTCTGAGTTTCAAGGCAACTGCCACATTCTCAGCATCTAGTTCTGATGCCATAGATGTAGGTGGGGCCCTTCAAATGTGATAATGTTTTCATGAATCATCTGTGCTATGCTTAACAGTAATTAAGATTTGCAAATACATGTGCTTTTGGCTTTCTATGCCTGCAAAATGACTTATTTTAATTCTGGGGTTTTTTTGTTCAACATTTGCTGCTGTTATTTTACACAGTACTGTAGGGCTGCATAGTAGTTTGATTTCTTTTAATAATGAAGGTTTTCCTTTCTAAATAAATTATATCAAAGAGCATAATGCTTCTTAGAAAACAGAGTGGTGACTAAAATATTGCAGATGGGAAGAGCCATTTTTGATCTTTTTGCATAAGGAGACCAAGGCAAACACTCTGCTTCTTCATGAATGCATGGAAAATAAAAAAGCAAACTCAGGAATTACTGACAATCGATCACACATTGGAAACAGAGGTAAGAAGGCACCTACCTGTCACAAGATCAGTTTTTAAACCACCTTTAAGTTGAGAAAGACCCAAGCTTTCCAAAGGAACTTGCAAGGAATAATGTGTAATTGTGACTGACACAACTCAAGTGACTGCAAGTGGGAAATGAAATGAAAATGGGGACATGCAGACTGAAAATAATAGATGTGACTTTCCACTTTTAAGGCAGCATGGATAGAAAATTTTTTTGACAGAAGGAATCTAGAGAAAGACAGAAGTGTATTAGAATTCAGTTGAACTGAGGGATTATTGATATGAGCAGAATTGTTGCACAGCTGTTAGTGGTAATTGAATTTGTTGGCTTTTCAAGTTAGGATCTTCTAACTTGGTCACACAGCATGAAGCTACTTGAGTCCTCTACCAAATTAGTTCAAGCCATGGTATAGTTTATTTGTAAATGGTATGTTTTATTTATAGTTTATTATCTGTTAATTTATAAAGAAAACCTCTCATTTAGTCTTTGTATTCTGTTTTCCTTGTGTGTTCTATTGGACACTTACAACCAAGCAAGTTAGTTATCAGAACAACTAGCTGTGCATGAAACTCCTCTATAAGAGAACTGCTGGCATCCAAACAGGATTCTGCATAACTGAGTAACAAGGACAAAAACATAAGAGGCAATGCAACGCAACATTTGTTTATCATAAGCGTCTATTGTATAAAGATATTCTTATTTTAATTATTGTTTTTTAGATCATAAGTCGTTATTTTTCCTTTTCTGGTACAAGAGAACAAAACAACAAGCAGTGAAATACAGGTTAGGTCAATATGTCATTTTAATTCATTAGGTGCATGATGCCTGAGTAATGACTACTTTTATTTTGCACCATTAATATGTTGTCACAAGATGGTACAGTCATACAAAAAATAAGATGTTGATAAACTGGCTTTAGTTTTTCAAAGAGTCAGTGAGATTGCTGGGGGTGGGGTAGAGGACCTGACATAAAGGGAACAGAGCAGGGTTTTGTTCTGCCTGCAGAAGAGGAGGCAAAGGGAGGATCTTAATGCTGTCTTCAATTATCTGACAAGTAGATGAAGATTAGATTGCAGTTAGACCTTTTTTCCAGAGGTACACAGCAAAAGAAAAAGAAGGGATTGATACAATCTGCACCAAGAGAAATTATTTTAAGGGCTAAGGGGCAAAAAATCTTTGAGACAAGATGGCCAAACACTGGAGTGGAGCCCAGAGGCTGTGAACATCCCAATCCATGTACTAATTCAAATTGTCACTAGACAAACCTTGAGCAACCAAGTATACTTTTGAAGCTGGTACTGATGACTTGCACCAGTTCATGTCCAGAGCTCCCTTCTGAAATAAATCATTCTGGTATTCTCTGACTGTGATTCAAACTCCATTAGTAAATACTGTGAGACCACATCTGGAGTATTGTGTTCAATTCCGGGACCCCAGTTCAAGATGGATTGTGGAGCTGCTGGAGGGAGACCTACGTAAAGCAACAAGGGTGACGAAGGAAGTAGAACACCTCCCTTATGAGGAAAGGCTGAGGGAGCTGGGTCTCTTTGGCTTGGAGAAGAGGGGTGACCTCATTAAGGTCTATAAATATGTGAAGGGTAGGTGTCAGGAGGTTGGAGCCAGGCTCTTCTCAATGTCATCTGGTGACAGGACAAGGGGCAATGGGTGTAAGCTGGAACATAGGAGGTTCC
>JAOXOE010000632.1:15798461-15816610 GCA_028565055.1 Phoeniculus purpureus | reverse complement strand
TTGAGCTCTGTGGTAATGGGTTGGACTTGATGATCTATGAGGTCTCTTCCAACCTTGGTAATACTGTGATACTGTGTCTTCAATGGGGGGAACTAATTTCTGCTTTTCTCTTGTTATCGTTAGTCCATGGCACTAAGCTGAAAGTCAAGGGGGTGATGAAATTGAAAGAAGTAAAAGTAATTTATGCTATTAATATTATGTTTTCTTGTATGCAATCAGTGTTGTGTTTAACGTTGTGGAAACAGAGCAGTGATAGAACTTCTTTAAGAACTGAAATAATTACATTTAACTCGGTGTGCGGGGAAATGCATTCGTTTTCTAAGGGGGGGAAAAAAAAGCCCTACTTCTGGTTTTGACATTTTGGATTAATGAAAAATGAATAAAAGCTTGAAAGAGAACTTTCTCATTTGTTGGCCTACTTTTCTCATGGTGAATTGATAGATTTTCCTGCTTTCCTCTGTATTCCTGAACAGTAATCTTCAATTAATAACAATAATCTTCGAGGAACATGCATCTCCAATGTTCCTTGTGTGTTGAGGGCAATATTTTGTAATTTGTTTAGTTGTTTGTGCTATAGAAAGGAGAAGAGTAGGAAGTTTGTCTGAGAGAAAAAAGTATTAAATGGCAATAACAGGATGCCATTGCGGGAGGTAAATGGCTTTGAGAGGTACAGCGCTAGTTAGTTGGTCCTTTGTATTTTTTTATCTGTAAAAATGATTTCGATTGGGATTTTGGCAATGTATTCGTTCAGAAAGACTGCAACATGCTTCTGCTGACTGACCGCCACTTTACTTGTGTCTAAGCTTCTGTTTTGTCTTTTCTCTGTATTCGTAATGAAAATATAGTAGAATTTATTACTTATATGGGTCTATTCATCTGGGACTGGAAGGAAATGGGTAAAACAAACTATGAGTGGATAAATTCACGTTTTGACCTTAAAGATAAGGTCAAACATAAATATATTTAACAATTAAACTGGATTTTAGTAGATCTAGTAGAAGTCTTTTTGTAATGCTCCTTTCTTGAGATGGCCTCACCATATTATGTCTATGGAACCAGTGTGAGACCAGTGCCCTCTTAACATCAATCTTATATAGGCTGGCCTCAAAACCTGTGTTACATCCCTGACTCTGGGCTTAAGGCAGCCCACTACGCTCTGTTCTTTTCTTTGCTACTCTGTTCAGCACCATTTTTCTCCTTTCCTGTCATAATGTTGTTTCTTTTTAATGTGGTGTTTTGCAGAAAGTGAAGGAGGGGTTTTGGGTTGGACTTCTTAAATTTTATTTTAACCCTGCAAATTATGGGAGCTACCAACCAGGAGCTGACCAACAGGAAAGTTCTCTCTTTGAGCCCATAGTAGGAAATTGTTTGCCACTGTTGATCATTCAGGGAGCCTAGTGTCTGCCAGATTGACTCTGAGAGAGAAGATTGTTAGAGATAGTTACACTTCAGCAACTGGATCAGTACTTCTTAAAGTAGGGCGAAATGCTTAACATTCATGTCGCTTCTTCTCTGTATTGATCTGTGTGCATGATTTGAAGATTTACAGACGTCACAGAGGAGATCCTGTGCAGTCATCAGAGACAGATGTGCTCCACCAAGCACTTTCTACAAGTCTGGCTGACAGCGAGTCAGTCAAATGCTATCCTGCAGCCACAGAGGATGCTGTGGGATGCTGATGGGTTCCCCAGCCCTGAGTGAGGATGTGGTTATAGGGAAATGGCTGATCGCCTTGAGCTTGCAAGTGTTAGCTTCAAATAGTGTTTTTGCCAGGTTTTGGGCTATATTGTGGTAGAAGTTATTCTGCAGACTTACTGGTCGCTGAAGAAATAATGTTATATTCAAATTAGTTTTCCAGTGCTTAAAAGAGTAGTGAATAGGGGGATGGGGGTAAGAATATGAGTTAATGCCTTGAATTCATGTACACTCTGTCAGCTGTTCTAGTCTTCTCCTCCTCTACTTTTTGTGATTTTCTGTGATTAAGGAGACTCCCTATAAAATCAAGATAAAACTTGATAAATTTCAGCGTTGATAAATTTGAAGTGAAAAGGGGTGTGTGGAATGTTTTAACTTCACTTATGCATTGATTGACTGTGAACTAGATGCTTGTTTTCTGCAGGTGTGATGCTCTGGAGGGAAGACATAACCTCTGAAAAACTCAGCAGTAGTCAACACTAATAACAGTGGTATCTGCATCTTGAGCACAGTGTGCAGTTGTAGTTCTTTTATGTCAAAAAGGGCATAATACAGCAAAAAACCCAACAAACATGCAGAGTTATGAAGCAGCTCATGTGTGAGAAATGTTGAATAACTGAGAAACACAGTTTTATCCTAAAAACCTCTGAGGTTTGTTAAAAGTGAGTAGGAAAGGTTATTAAACTGCTTTCTGTAGGACCAAGAAGGCAATGTATTGTTGGATTGGCGTTTCATAAGAAATAAAACATTAGGGTGCTTTGGAGCTTCTTGTAGTTATCTCATTAATTTACCTTCTCTTGTCCGCTGTCAAAGACAGGACAGTGAGCTAAATAGACTCCTATCTGACCTACTCCTGATGACTTGCTGTTCAGTATATTTATTGGTGATCCAGGTGGAAAATACCAAGTTCTCAGAAGACTGAGTCAGGAGAAATGATTACAGCCCAGGACAGCTCTGCAGGGTAACTGGGATCACTTGGTGAGCTGGACTTGATAGATCAGCGTTCATTTTAACATGGCCAAGAACACCGTCATATATCCAGAACAAAGAAAGTAGTTTGCACTTGCACATTCCAGAATACTGTTCCAAAATTGTGTCACTGAAAAGCAGTTAATTATAATGATACATAATCAGTTAAACATCTGTTCTTGGTGTAGTATTGCTAACAGAGCACTGGTAATATTGTCTTGGATCCAAAAGCAGAGAATAAAAAGCAGACTTAAGGAATAAGTGTTTTGTTTGCTGCTACTGGAAAAAAAGGTGGCTAGTAAACGATGTTACAAATATATTTTTAAATTTCGTGGTGATTTAAGAACTAGAAAATATATTCAGTATTCTTCTATGTTTTCTTAAGTCTCTTTTACTTATTTGAGGTTTAGCAGTTATTTGATTGTGTCCCACAGGTGTCTACACAGAAAAAATGGTGTCTGATATCAAAGACAATTTAATTTGGAGTCTAGTGAGACACAGTTATTGGGAGCTCAAACCAAATGAATTCAGAATAAGAATGACAGTGGAAATCTGAGTGAGATTAATTAACCTTTGGAAGACATAGTAATGGTAATGGATACTTCATTTCTTCTGAAATTAAGACCGAATATTGTGAAAACTCATCAAGAGTTAGTGGCTTGATGTGGCTTTTACTGGGAGAGATTCTTTACATTATGTGACAGGCTCAGTGGTGAAAATGTACTTCTAGTGTGTGCTCACACATACTTACATGAGTACTAAAAACGAAACCCATGATTGAAGTTGTATTGGGTACCAAGAGCATCTGTGCAGTTTCATTTTGTGGTGGGAGAAGCTTACAATCTAGTATAATACTTGCAAAATGTGACTAGTATTTTTCATACAGAAGTAGAATAATGGTGCTATCAAAATAATTTTGTTGACTGTACCATAGTACATTGTGTATTTGGAAATGCTCAACACTGGATGGTTTCCAAGTGTCTTTTGGCTTGACACAGGCAAACGTGTTCACCAGGTGTACTTCATCTGTGAAAAGCTCTTCTGCTTTGGATTTTGCCAAATGCTCTGACTACATTAACTCTTGGGATGCTGAACCCAGTGATTTTAACTGTGTGTGTTCACAATTTGATGTTACCCAACTAATTCAAGTTCCTACTCAAATTTAATTTCAATCCTCTTCACTTTGCCTACAAATTACTGACAACAAAAAAAGATAGTAGCTTAAGAAGTTGCTATGTCTGCATGCTTCATTAATGAGCTGTCTATTGCTGCCAGTAGGATGTTTATTGGGCGATGGGTGTTGGTAAAAGGGATGCTGCTATGGAACAGCACAGCTCTAAATGGGTGTGCAGCAGCTTTATTGCAGAGATGAAAGTCATGAAGAGCTTTGTGATTTGAATGTTACCATTCTTTGATCTTTAAGTTACTCATTAAGTTTAGTGTTTCAGTTGCTGCTGTTTTTAAAGTCTTCCCTGTACCCTGTGTTTTTAAAAAAGTGATTTCTGTAATTTGGCACTGTTTCTTTCCTGTACTAGGAAGTGTGACCTTTTGGCCATATTAAGAAGATTTCCTCTTGGTCTGTCTTGGTATTTTGTTAATAATTTATACAACAATGAAAGTAGTATGTTATAATTTATAAAGACAGGCTATACAAGTCAGATGCTTGCCCTTTTCACATTGCTTTCAATCGACTTTTTAGCAAGTTGAACCTACAAATACAGCTTGTGTGTGTGAAATTAGTATGATTTACTTACTGCAATGACAACTGTTTAAAAAACCCCCATATTAATCACCCTATCACTGGCAAATTCTTATGTAATCTAGGATTATTCTTATATTATTGATGGATAATCTCTTCTGTAACAAGTATGAGTGTATATACATTATAGTGTACCAAAATTCTAACCCCAGAGGAGTAAATCAGAGTGTTAGGGGAAAGGAGAAATCTTCATGCTGCCAATCCTTTCTAGATAGTTAAATGACTGTTCTTCCAATCTGTAAAGTACATGTATTTGAAGGGGTATTCACAATGCAGCTAGCTTTCAGTTTTCTGCTGTATAAAACATCACTGATAATTTGGAATTAGATTAGAATATGATACAGACTTGCTGGAGGGAAGCGTTATGCTGAAAAATAACGTTAAAAATATCCTGAATGCAAAACACTTTTAACACTTCTAACCAGAAAGCCTTTTTCTCCTACTAACTTAAAACTGCACGGCTGTCTGTCCTAGACAATGTGCAAACTATTATAAAAGTATTCAAGAGTAAAGTCCTTTCCCAGAATTCGGTAGCAGGATCTCGAAATGTTTTTTATGGCATCCATGCTGCAGGCATTAAAGGAAGCTGCTGTTTCCTTGCTCAGTTCAGATCTCTTCACTCCATCTGTAGTGTCTCCAGATGCTATCCTCACACTCTGGTGTTGATAAAACTGATTGCTGCCCATGTCTGCAAAGAGGTAGGATTTTCACAGAAAAGCCTTTCAAAGTTGCATCAGTTAATGTGGTCTGTATGTGATGGTTTTAGGGTATAACTGTATGATCAGAGATCATTAATCCTGTCTATACAGTATTTTGATTCAAAATACATTCAGATGTTACTCTCAATAAATCTTGAAAACAGCCAAAATGAGAGAATGCAAACTGGCAGTAGGAGCTGGTGTGTGAGTAGCAGATTTAAGACACTGGGGATTTCTAATATTATAAAAAATGTATTATACAGACCAAACTTTTTCTGAGTTTAATTTCTCCCAGGAAACCTGTTGTACAATTCTTTATTTGGCATTTAAATTATGGACTTGGTGAGAGTGACGACTGAAGGTTTTGGAATGTGTCAAGACCAGAGAATGCAGAGCATGTTCTGCGTCTTTAAATGTGAACAAAATCTTATTTTACTTCAATGAATATAGAAAAAGGAAAGTTTCTCACAGCAGTCAGACAGGAACACATGAGTGCAAGACGATAGCATAGTGTTTGATTGACTTTAATTGTTTACGTGAGAGGGATGAATTTTTCTATGGTGAGAAATCAGCTTTATGTAATTAGTCCAATATTCAAAGTTCAGAGTAATTTTTTAAATTAACCTTTGTTGCTTTTCTATTTTGAGGATACTCAAAATACAAATTTTAAGTTATCTATAAGAAATGTTTTGTGTAGTCTGTGACAAAAATGCATTAGAGTGTATGTTTTTTAGTTTGAATACCCTGGACAATGTGTAAGCAGACTTAATTTTAGCATTTATCAGAATCTGTAGGTTGGTCTACAACTCAATTTACACTGGTTTTATCTGCAATTGTTGTTCTGAGTGTGTAGATCCTGTTGTATTTTGATAGCCCATTCTGTCATTTCTGTGCTGGTAAGACACGTATTGAAATTGTTCATAAATAATATTAAATATTTAGGAACAGTTAAAACCTCCACAGAACAAAACACCTTACTGAGTCAGCTTGAAGATCCTCTAGGCAAATACTGTGACTCTAAATTATGTAATTGGGAAAGTATGAACGTAGGTTGCGACATCATTAGTTTGGAGATTATAGGAAAAAGGAATGATGGGGAGCAGTGGTAGTGCACAGGCTGTACAAAAGCAGTGCACTGCTAAATGTCATACGGATTCAGGTGAATATTGTCGTTGTAGTGAAACTCCATCCTTCAGGCCAATAATGGATACCTCTTTAGCTTCAGAAGGAGGGCTTAATGATTCATCTGCGTTTCCTTTCAGTCTTTACTGCATTTTCGTGTCTTTCTACCACGTTATTGCCCTTTTCTTCCATAACAGTAATGAAGAAAGGACAATTATGCTGGATTCTTCTCCATGTTGCAAGTGAAATGGCCAAACAATTTGTTCTTTTTATGTATAAAATGTCATGGGTGACAGGATAAAATGGCTCGTGATGATAAACGGAAGCATCGCTCCATTGCTTTCCCAGGCCCCCACAAGTGAATGGTCTGTTGGATTCATGGAGAGCAAGGTTTTGGCGGAGGTCAGTTGCCGTGGATTTTCAATATTTTCAAGAAGCTCCTGATGAGCATAGAAGCTCAGTAATGTGTGAAGTACATGAATTCAGCAATCCGCTGTGCTTTTGCTGTGCTTTAATACAACATCCGCTGGGATAGCAGTGGTAGTGACCAGAAGGAAGTATTTCTTTTCCCTCATCACTACATAGAATATAAAAGCTGCTGTGATGATGCTTGAGGGCAAAAGGTACCGTGCCGTAATCCGCTTGGAAATTTTGTCTAAGATAAAACTGACTGTTTGCCTGGGATTTCCAGGTACCTGGCAGATGGGTGGGAGGGGAATGGTGAGCAGGCACCTGGCAGCTCAGGATGTTTTTGCAGGTCTTCAATGCAGGCAGCACTGTGGAGATCTGCAGGGTGAAAGAGCTGGTGGCTGCAGACTGGATATCCATTGTAGGGAGGAGTATTAAATGCTGTTGTAGGATTCCACTATGCATACATTGGGGATAAGTGTGTGTGTGCACGTGTATATTTGATTACAGACTAGCTCTAGACTGGTCTCATAGACTGAATGTGTCTCTCTTTATGAAAGGTATTAGGTGCATTCCTGGAGCAGAGCTTGAACTTGATTTTACCTGCACCCATCAGTGTGCTCAGAGTCTTTTTTTGTGCCACAAACCAAAGCACAGGAGTGACAATGAGCAGGATTCTGTTCAAAGTATGCTCATGATGCTGAACTCACCAGGACACCAACATGGGCATGCCGTGGTGACTGGTGAAAGAACAGAAAGGATGGTGAAGGTTTTGATACAAGACAAATACAGTGAATTACCAAAATCCAAATTGCAAACAAACAGGAAAAAACCCCAAACTCCACTGACTTTCCCAACAAACTATATAGAAGAAATGACTGGGGAGGTTTAGATTAAACTCATTTTCTGTGTAGTCTATCTTCCATAGTAATATGGACTCTAAGACTTATGTGGGAAGCAGTCTAGGCAGCTCTGTATACCTAACAGCCCTCCTTAAAAATTCCTTGACGTAATTCTGTGTGTTAGTTATGTATGTTATTTCTGTGCACACAATTCCTCAGTGTTCTTGATAGCCTGTGTAGTATTTTTGTGCACGTCTGGCTTACGCTATGACATGACTGAGCTCATGAACGTGAACTTAGATACTTTGAACGTGCCTGGAATGAACTGATTTTGCGTCTTTGCTAGGATAAGTTCTGAAATTAAGAGCACTTAGAGTCATTCAGCAGTATTTAAAAATGTCAGCTAACTTACTTTTTGTTTGCCAGTATTATTCTGTTTTCAGAATGCTTTTTGTCTTGCAATGCTATGATGACTTCAGCTCATCATGAGGACATTCGAAGGCTGGGTGGGTAAAATGGATAAAGTTTGGAGCAGCAAAACAATAAACTTACCACAGCTGTTACTTAAGACCTCTGACAACCTTCTGATTTTGACACTTAGTGGATTCTTAGA
Organism: Phoeniculus purpureus; assembly: GCA_028565055.1. Classification (NCBI taxonomy): domain Eukaryota; kingdom Metazoa; phylum Chordata; class Aves; order Bucerotiformes; family Phoeniculidae; genus Phoeniculus; species Phoeniculus purpureus. Next base: position 15,808,504 of record JAOXOE010000632.1, on the reverse strand, counting down.
ACAGATTCGTTCATATTAGCTTGATTTAATTTTAGCATCGTGTTTTATCAGATACGAGATACATGGAGTTTTTGAACTGACACAAGAAGGTTAAACATGGTTTTATTGAAAAGTGAATTACTGGAAGCAGCACTATGTCATATACTAGTCCAGATCAGAATTCAGAGTATTAAGTTTGTCATAGTTTGTTTAAGCCGGAGACAGGATCTCAGACTTGAGTTTCAAAAGTCACTGTTGCCTCTCAACCAGCCCTGCAGGGCACCTTTGAAGTAGACCCTTTACCTTTGGGATTGCATGTTTTAAATGGATAATCTTTAAATAAATACATTCATTTTCAAGTTGTTACAAGCTGCTTTTCTTACAAAATTTCATTAGCTGAGAAGCAGAGCTTATGTGTTTCTCTGCTTCTAAAGGAATTGCAGGTCATGGGAGATGGTGGGAATGTACTTTTGAAAATTGTTATTTTTTCCCCCGTTTATTCTTCTGAGTTCTTGACAAAACTTATCTAACACTTCTAGATGGTTTTCTAGGTGAAGCCGGCATCGGCCGGTATAAATCTGGCCTCTTGCCTACAGCAAAAGTAAGTCTAAAAGTAAGCCTGCCAGCCACAGGAGTACTTAGTGATTGCACATTAGAGTATGTGTAACATACTGAAGAAAAATACTTGTGTAGTGATTTGTCTTTGGGGAAGTTCTTATCCAGCTCCTGTGTTTGCCGATCAGTTGTTCTCATCCTCTGAGCAAGCCGAGATCACATCCCATTTCAGTAAGCTTTTGGGTCCTCCTCGATCAGCTTTGAAGTCCGTTGCTGAGTGTCTGAATCCTAACTGAAAAACCTTCCTCGCTCGGTGTTCTGAACTTCAGATGGTGGCTAGAGATGTAATGCCCAGTAAACAAAGAAGTTAAGAGTGAGTAACGCGGATGCATCAGCGTAAAGAGCAAACAAATACGTTGACAGCATATAATGAGCACTAAAGTTAATGAAGATCTTTTAATGAAATTGGAAGCAGGTGAAGGAAGTAAAACTTAAGTATGGCACAAATACTATGAAAACAGCATTATTTTCAGCAATGTTTACAACTGCAGTGTAAAGATAGAATTAAGTTAAATAGTCTGAGACTGATTGAAACAGAAATAGCTAGAGGGAGCAGTATATTTAGTTGATACGAAAGGCAAAATTGGTAAAAACAACTGCTGCCTATATAAACTGTATCTAAACGAGGGGAGAGAAACTGTGAAAGCAGGTAAGGTAATGCTTTAAAAGGAAATTTGGAAAAGAAAGTGTAAGAGTAAGTCTCTGTCCTGGAGAGGGCTGCAGGCTTGCATTCATTGATGTTATGAAGTAACGTGATTGTTGTGTTCAGAGTGTAAACAGCGTGGGGTTCTTTGTCATCCCTTTGAATGCACAGTACTTCACGTGGTCAGAAACAGGGTTGCTAATGTACAGTAAGATAATCAGGACAATAGTGCCTACATTCATGTGCTGTTTACTACAAAGAGCAATCAGAAATGTGTTTTAAATTTTAGGAAAGTGCAAGAAAGCCTTAATGACTGCTGATAAAGCTGCTGCTTTTATTTTGATAATTTGTTAAGTGTTGACATACTATACAAAGTTCGTATCTCTTTTATTTATCGGTGCACGTGAACTGCTGTTTTAATAGAACATGTGATCAGCATAATATATACAAGGTAATATTTATTTTGATTTTTTTTGTCAGGTTCAGGTCAGCTGCACATTTTGTTATTTTACTTTTTCTTTCCCTCCACTTCCCTTAAGTCTGGAACCGTAACTTCCTGTAATGTGGCTTTCAGATACTCTCTAAGGAAATTGAATTTCTGGATTCAAAAGCTGCCCATCTCGAGTTCAAGAGCTCCTCTTTCTTCATGAAAACATATTTATGAAACTATATCTCTTAGGAAAATTTTAATCAGCTTTATGAAAGTTCTTTCTCTTTTTACATAGTAGGAAAGCTGAAAGAATTTAAAGATAAAGACACATTGCTGACGTGTAGAGAACTGTTCTGAGGGTTTGTAATAACACCATAGGATTTAGGAATTTAAATTCCTTTTATTTCAGAATCAAAACCACCCCTAAGTATATAAAATACTTTGCCTATTTACAGATTTAACATTCCAAAGCAGTATGACCAAGAGCTGCACTTTTATTTTGAGCTTATGAAACTATTAGGAGCTCAATAACCTTTTCTAGGGAGCAGAGTGAATGTTTTAAGGTCCTGAGTCCCGTTGGAAAGCAAACTGTGTATTTTCTTTTTTAAATTATGCTGCCTGTTAGAAAGTGAGAGACTGGAATTTTTACTTCTTCAAGTGATAATTCATTTGAGAATGAATGAGGCTAGTGGTGGTTTGTAATTTTTGCTGCTCATTGTTTCTGAAACTGTGGAGCTACAAAATTATGCAATATAAATTATGCAGCTAGAAATTGTGCTTGCCTTATGTACGTTATATGCTTTAGGCTAATACAGCTTATAAAATCTTGTTGCAAGCTTAAAGAAGTATAAGTTAAACAATATCACATGTACTGTATAAGCTTGTGATGCAGGCAATGTCATTTAAGTCATATTCAAGATAAATAAGAAATCTGTTAATCTTGCATGCCTCTTAAAAGCCACCAGTAATTTTGTGTATGTTTTTAAAAAAATTATATAATAGATTGCTACCTAAAGTGTGTAACTGCTGACTAGTCAGTGGCTGGCTAATTATTTACAGATGGGAGTGAGATGACCCAGATTGTAGACCAGGGATCTTTTTATAGTTCTGGTATATCATTTGGATAAAATTACAACCATGGATGTTTTAGAAGGGTGATCAAGTAGTTAACGTAGGGTACCTCTCATTAGGTTACTAAATCTGTTCTTCCTTTGAGTATGGTAAATATGCTGAAACTTGCTGGGACATTCATGGAAACGCCTCTTTCTGGGCATTTCTTAAGAGATTATTCCAAGTAGTCTAAAGATTGTGAGAAAGTGATAAAAGATGAATTAACTTTAATAATTTCAAGCTGAAATTGTTACTTGTTTAATTGAAATTAATTTCCTGTTACATATTTGCCTCAGTTGCCTCTGTACTGGGTTTTCTCCCCTTGACCTTTTTTGGGTGTTTGTAGACAAGGACCTCTCTTTGGCATTTTACTGTAGGTGGTGAGAAGTCCTCAGGTGCTGAGCTATGGGAGGCAAGAGCTTATTGTGATGGTGGTTTCTAGAGCAAATACACTGATACTCTGCATTGGTAAAGGGTGCTTCCTGAGAATACTCCAGCTCTGTGCAGAGTTTATATTGGGGAGGAAATTGCCTAGAAATGTGAAAAAGAGACTTATAAACTGGCCTTCTAGGTTTCAGAGACTTGTATAGCTAGTTTCTGATATTCAATGTGAGTAAGAATGGCAGGTGCAAGTATTAAATAAGTATAATTTAAAGTGATTGCAAGTGGCAGACTCAAGTATAAAATACTTCTTGTCATGGTTTTTAAACATCTTTGAAAATAGTTTCTTCCAGTCTGTAAATGTACAAAGGTAGAAATAATGCCTAGAAGAAAACGAATGTTGGAAATAAAATGATAACAAAATATAACGTACAAAGCAGCCATGCTGTTTTGGGGTCACTTGCAGGGGAATCATAAAGTCATAGAATGGTTTAGATCGGAAGAGACCTCAGAGATATCTATTTCCAATCCCCTGCCATAGGCAAGGACACCTCTTGCTAGAGTAGGTTGCCCAGAGCCCCATCCAGCCTGACCTTGAACACTTCTGGAGAAGGGACATCGGTTCCAGTTCCTCAGTACCCTTATAGTGGGGAATTTCTTCCTTATATCTGATCTAAATCTTCTGTCGTTTAGTTTAAAACCATTCCCTCTTGTCCTGTCACAACAGACCTTGCTAAAATGTCCTTCTCCTTCCTTCTTGTAGGCTCCCTGTAAGTACTGAAAGGCTGCAATAATGTCATCTTGGCACTGCCTTTCCCCGGGCTGAACAACCCAAATTCCCTCAGCCTGTCTTCATAGGAGAGATACTCCAGCCCTCTGATCATCCTTGTGGACATCCTCTAGACTCACTCCAACAGCTTCGTGTCCTTTTTATACTGAAGACTCTAGAACTAAACCCAGTACTCCGGGTGAGGTCTCACAAGAGCAGAGTAGATGGGAAGAATCTTCTCTCTTGACCTGGTTGTCACACTTCTTTTGATACAGCCCAGGCTACACTTCATCTTCTGGGCTATACTCACACATTGCTGGCTCATGTTGAGCTTCTCATTTACCAACACACCCAAGTCTTTCTCCTAAGGGCTGCTCAGAGTCCATTCACCATCCAGCGTGTGTTTGTGCTTGGGGCTGCTCTGACCCAGATGTAGAACCCTGCATTTGGTCTTGTTGAACCTTATGCAGTTTGCACAGGCCCAGTTCTCAAGCCTGTGAAGATCCTTCTGGATAGCCTCCCTTCCCTCCAACATGTTTACCACTCTACGCAGTTTGTTACAACTTGTATTGCTCGCTATTGAATGATGTCACCAGCTTTACAGGTACGTAATACGGAGTTAATTGGCAAAGAACTCTCTCCAAGTTTGGCATTTTGTAGAGCACTGATGCACTATGGATGGAGTCAGTGTTTGTGGTGAAATCTGTAAAATCCTGAGGATACTTGTGTTGCTTGGTCAGGTAGTGTTAACCGGATTCTGGATGGTTTTAACAGTTGACATTCTCCAAATGAGATTGGTGTTTGACTCTGTCATCCAGTGTGACTCCAAGGTATTTCAGGACGCAGTTATGCATTGACTTGGGCATTTTATTATTTATTTTATCTCCCTTCCCTTTTTAGTTACAGTTGAACAGATACTATAGCTGTGAAGGTATTTTATTTGGGCTCCAGTGTTAGCAGTATGTTCTCAAAGTTCTGAATTCAATTTCAGAAACAGGATTTTAAAGGTTTACAAGAGTAACCATCTTCCTGTGGATTACAGGCCATAACTGCAGATGACATTCCATCTACATTTAAGATAAATTTGTGGTCACACAAACCACAGTAACAGTGATTTATCCCAGCTGTAAAAGGTCGAAGCTAGTTCAAAACCTTATCCAAAAGTAAATGTTTTCACGAGACTTATTGCCAAGGTAGATATAGAGGGGTTTTTTTTTTTTTGGGTTTTTGGTATCACAGATTGATCAGAGTGAGAGCAGAGCTGCAATTTATAATTGGCAAACTGAGTTAACAGTCTTACTGTCAGACCATATTAGGTGTGGATGAAAGGTTAACAAACACCACCACAGTTTTCCATTGTTCATGGTAGTCAAGGGTCCAGACAAAAGTCAATGTCAGAATTTCACCAAGTGACAACTGATTTAACCCTAACTGCGCCAATTCGAAGTGCAGCCGCTTTTGCGATCTGTAGCACCCAGTAAAAGAAATTACTCTTCATTAGCTGGGTTCAGTTGTCATTTTAATCTACTAAGAATGGCTATAAATTTTCCAACTTTGTGCCCTTGAAATATATATAGAGATTATATGAAAAGAAAGTTTGACAGTCAAGATCTTCCTTTCAAATGCAATTACTTAAAGCACTCCATAAAGATGGTGTTTAGTCCAGCAATCCTTTTTATTTATGTCCTGTGCTTGAAAAGGGAGCTGAGAATACAGCAGGTTTCTGACACCTTGATGGAGTTCTGTAGATGCATTGTCAGGCAGGATTTGTTTGCTGCTGCCTTTAAGTTTATGATGAATTGTGTGCATCAGTAGTGAGATTTTCTTGTTCTGGATTTTTAGGTCTTTTTGTAGACAGCATCTGCTAAGCCGAAGTTATATCAGGCTTTACGGCTTGACTTTGCAAAGTCAACACTCTGTGGAGCATTCTCATCCTTTTAATCTTGTCTGCTCAAATTGTGTCAAGCTATTCCTGAACTTCTATCAAATCGTATCAGTAAGAATGAGTCAATACCCCTTTACAGCTCAGTTGAATATTCCTTAGGGTTTGGCAACATAGAGAAGATACTGGTTTTCCAAAGAGGTCTGTAAAACACTTGTCTCTGGCGTTAACGGAGATATGATCTGGCATGGTACTTTGTGCATAACAGTTTTTAAGGCCACTGATGTGGGCTGTAGGTAGCTGAATACTGACAAGATTGGAAGTGACCATAACCCCCTCTAGAATTGCAGATGCTTGCTGAAATGATGTTTCCAGTTTTTATTGCGCCGTAGTAGTCTCTGAGGTACATAACTTGAACAAATTTCCAAGCATCTTTTTTACAAAGGTGGGTAGTTAATTTTTGTGTTGGAGGGTAGTATACTGACAAAATGGACTTGGGTTTTTGCTTTGAGGTTTTCCCTTTCTCCTCATAAGACCCCATCTCAATCCACTGCTGGGTTGGTGGATGTGCCAAGGAGGAATCACTGCTTTCACTGCCCTTCTGTTCAGAGAGGTTTTGTATCCGAGCTCGATGTTTCAGCTGTTTCACACTTAATAGAAAAAGTTACAAGACAGCTTTTCCAGTGAGATGAGTAAGCACTTTACTGAAATGTGACTGGTTTAATGGAATATGTAAAATGAATACATGTATGTATGTTGGTTTTGGTATGTAGTGATTTAATAAGAAGCTCAGTCTTAGGTGTAAACTCAACTTTGCTTAAAGCTTTCCTAAGTTGACTCAGGCATCTCTGCTAATTCTTGCTCACGATTTTTGCCCTTGTAGTGACTCCTAGCTATGTAATTCTCATTCAATCTAATGCTCAGGTTGAAATCCGTGAAGTGGGATGGAGAGTCACTTGCTCAGAGTTGTAGCCTCAAACACTGGAAATTTGATTTTGTTGCATCTCAGCCACAAGTCCAAATCTGCATGAATAAGTCTGTTTCTCGTACTTTGATTCACCGTCTGTTAAACAACAATACTTACATAAATGGGTGTAATTCTAAAGATAAAGACTACACAGATGTGCTTCAGAAAACAAAGCACAGTATAGCTTGCGGTGGTAGGGTACTAATGAAGATCATGTAATCTGGGTTTTTTTTACTACATCAGTTTGGACTTTGCCTTTGGTTATAAAGCCTTTTACGCATGAAATTGTGTAAAAGCTTAAATATTTTTGTTTCCATTATTCCTTTGCCTGTGATCTAATTGTTCACAGCAACCGTATTATTTTACAGCTTGAGATCCTGTGCTTATTTATGTCGTGTGTGTGCTTATCCACGTAGGCTATCAGAAAATAAAAACAGTTGCATTCTACGAAAACCCGTGAGAGAAGGCTTTGGAATGAAAAATGACCTTTGATATTCATCATTCATAAGACAGATTGCCATTTTAAATATATGAAAATCTGTTGGCCAAGGAAAATACCTTTCAGAGTACGGAATGCTGTGTTTATACATCCTCTACTATGTGTATTGAAATAATACAAAAAGAACACAAGAAGAGCCTTTTGCTTTTCTACAGCTCCCTTTTGATCCTCCCTTTTAAATCTTTTTAGTTTAGCACTTCAACATAACAAAAAAGTTTCCAGTACACACAGCATGATAATGGTCTTCAGATGCACATATATCACAATAGATAGCTGTTATGTCATTCATTACTCTAGATGTAAGAAACATCAAAAGCAATTTAAAACTCCAGTTATCTTGGCTCTGCTGAATCCCAAGATAATGTCTGAATATCTGCTCAGTAGTGTCTGAAAGGGAAAACATCCCCTAGGATGTGATTAACCTGATAAAGGAACATTTCTGAGATGTACGTCTGCAGCATGTGTAACTCTGAAACTTTGAAAAGTAAATTCACAAATAGATTCTGATTGGATAGAACTATAAAAATATCATCTAGGAAGACAATTTTCTATTTATCTAGAGGACAGATGCCTGTGTCAGGTATTGGATCGTTCAGCAGCAATTGTATACTTTATAGTTAAGTGCTTCAAAATTAACAATATGAATATTTTGCTCTGAGAAGAGCCCTCAGGAAAACATGGTCACTCAAAATGAAGCTACTGATGAAATTCTCAAATTCTTACTCTCCTGGCTTTTTCCACCTGGAGGAACCTCTGGGTGAATTCCTTCCCTTCATATAATTGTCAATTCAGAAGGTGTGCCGTGGGCTGCAGAGGAAATGAATGGAGTGTAATCCAGAGCCTACGTCCTCCTGTGGCAGGGAAGACCACAGCTCTCTACTACTTCAGGGAAAGGATTATTTTTCAGAAATCCAAGGTCTGTTACAATAAGTGCTTATAGTGTGAGAATTTGGAGTAGAGGAGGGGGAAAGGAAGCATTGTTGTTGAATTCAAGTGCTCAGAAATAATGAGTCAGGTTTTGGAGGAGAAAAACCTCCACATCTTTTGTCTTAAGGATTCCTCTACCTACACATTGCACTTGGATTAGCTTTTATTTTTGATCAACGGTATGTAGAATCTTCTTGTTTTAAAGAAAGTTGGCAACTAGATTTTTCAGAGACAAAGATTTAAGCATTTAATCCCTTAAAAACTAGTTTCTTTCCAGAGTTTTAATTTTGCGAGATGATGTATTTTAGATATATATAGACACATTTTGAAAGTTGATGGAAAAGAAAATAAAAGCACGACCTGTTACAGTAGGTAACACTGCTGTAGGTAGGCAACTGATGTGGATATATTAAGCTTGGTTTCATGCGTATTGTTTTTATGGGAGTTTGTGATTACCTCAGCATGAAATGCTTTAAGGTAGTCTTTTATTATTCTACATAAATATTCAACTTGCTTAGACCAGAATCATATATAATTACGACGTTGAACTATTATTAAGTTTTCCCTAGTCTATACTGAATGTATCTGGTTTTGCCTAGGATAGACTAATTAATGATTATTTGAATTCTATGACAGACTTGGAATGAGAGTGTTTTTACTTTGTCAGGAACACCTGATACACAGATTACAATGAGTAATCATTTTTGAACTGTATAATAAGTCTTGTGTTTCATTTTCAAAAGAGTGTATTTTTTGGAATGGACCCCCCGCTTTTACCTAATCTTTAATGCACATTGTTCAGAATGCTTTGGAGAGGAGGACTTCCGATATCTTTCAACCATTTTGTGGCATTTATTACAGCTAAATCATGGCATCACATCTCAATCTCTGTAAGTGCTTTTATGATACTCTGTAAGAACTTGGAGTCTGAGGGATTTTTAGAGAAAGGGTCCTAAGTGGCAAGGACTACTGAAGGTAGCTAAATTCAACAGAGAAAACACATCAGAAATAGATATTAAATATTTAAAAGAAAATTATCGTATTTAGTCTCTCTGTAGTCACTGTCGTGCGACAGTTTTGTGGAAAACAGAGTGAAAGAACATTGAAGTAGTCCGGTACACTATTACAAATGATGGCCCTCCTGTCCTTGATGAGCCTGGAGACAGCCTCTAGGACAAATTGTTCCATCACCTTTACTGGGATGGAGGTGAGGCTGACCGGTCTATAGTTACCCGGGTCCTCCTTCTTTCCCTTTTTGAAGTGACATTTGCTGTCCTCCAGTCCCCAGGCACTTCTGCTGATCCCCAGGACTTAGAAAAGATGATGGAGAGTGGCTCAGCAATGACTTCTGCTGTCTCCCTTAGCACATGCAGGTGCATCTCATCAGGGCCCATCGACTTATGTACATCCAGTTTGCTCAACTTATCCCTAACCCAGTCCTCATCAACCAAGACAAGCTCCTCTCTTGCCTCGACTTCCCCCTGGAGCCTCAGCAGTCTGGGTTCGATATCAGGACAGCTCCCAGAAATACAGACAGAGACAAAGAAGGTGTTCAGTATCTCTGCTTTCTCTGTACCCTCTGTCTTCAGGGCGCCCACCTCATTCAGCAGGAGGCCTACATTGCCTCTAGGTTTAGTTTTACCTGCAGTGTATTTGAAGAAGCCCTTTTTGTTGCCCTTGACTTCTCTTGTAAGGTTTAATTCCAAGGAGGCCTTGGCTTTCCTAGTTGCATCCCTACATTCTCTCATCAGAGCCTTATAATCTCCCCAAGTGGCCATCCCCTCCTTCCATGACCTATAGACTTTCTTCTTCCTCTTCAGTTTGCCCAGCAGCTCCCTGTT
>JAOXOE010000632.1:15786515-15798361 GCA_028565055.1 Phoeniculus purpureus | reverse complement strand
GTAGAAGACCTCATCAACTTCCTCATTCTGATCTGGTGGCTTGTAATAGACACCCACAACAGTGTCACCCATGCCAGCCTGCCCCTTGATCTGCACCCACAAACTCTCAAGTCTCTCTTCATCCACCCTTGGACAGAACTCAATACATTCCAGTTGCTCTATCCCATAAAGAGCAACTCCTCCACCCTGCCTTGTGACCTGTCTCTACTGGAAAGGACATAGCTGTCCATGACCACATTCCAGTCATGCGAGCTGTCCCACCAGGTCTCTGTAATTGCCACCACATCATAATCTCCTGAGTGGACACAGATTTCTAAATCCTCCTGCTTATTCCCCATGCTGCGTGCATTGGTGCACAGGCATTTCAGGGAGCGAACTATCCCACCCCCCTTCAAACCTAGTTTAAAGCCCTGTGAATGAGCCCTGCCAATTCCTGCCCCAGAACCCTTTTTCCCCATCTGTGATAAACCTCTGATAAATAGCTGAGCTATTTATTTTAGGAATTATTTAAAGATTTGTGTCTTTTTTGGTCTACTTAGCTTTAGGTCACACTACTTTTCTCAAAAACAAGTGTTATGTATGACTTATGGACCAGTTTAATAAATAGCTGATAATTTGTGCACATGCCAGAGGAAAGAATCTTTACCTTACCTTCCTTTAGTTGTTTGTCTTCATGAATGCTCACAGTTATACTGTCTTTTTTGATGCTGCTTTCTTGTGCCTTTTATTTCTACTGTTCTTCCTGTAGACAGTCTGTCTTTTAAAAAAATGAAGTGCAACTGGTCTTAAGCAAACTCCTTTCATGTCATTTCATGCATCCCTGAAAGGTGCTATCACTCATTATTTATTCAAGGACCTGAAGACACTTCTAAAAAATGAATAAATTATTCTGTCATCATTATTTTAAGAAAACTTTAAAAACCACTAAAAGAAATGCATTGGGAAACCATTAGGAATAACCAAGCTTCATTTAACAAAGCTGTGATAGCTTCAGGACATTATTCCCTACCAAGGCTTTGGAATTCCTTGTGGATATTGCTGCCAGAGATTATTATTGTAAAAGCAGTGCAGTCAACTACAGTTATTGTGCAGCTAAATGTTGTGGGAGTCATTTGGCTGAAATGCATGCTGCAAGGTAAAGCTGAATGAGTCCAATCAAGTATCGAACACAAGCTGGTTGAATGGGTTGAACGTTGACTAATGTGAAACAAAGACAAAGTAAGGTAGGGAAAAGTTAGTTGCATGATGTAAGTTGGATCAAATGTTAGATTTCTTTTGTTTGTATTATTTATAATGGTGTTTTGAACAGTTGTGCTAAAAGCTTCATTTCAAAGTTTGCAGATATAACTAAAATGGAAAGAACATCAAATATTGAACAACGCAGCCGTGGCAAGATAATTTTAAGTGCCCAAGTTGATAGATAGCATTTGAGGCTAAGATTTAAAAAAAGGCAAATCACAGAGTAGGACCGTCATTGACCATTTTAGCTTGGAAGCTGAGAGGTAGATGCACTTGAAGATGATTGCTCTTGTGTTATGTTCATTACACGGGTGAGAACTGCCTTCCCAAATGTCTTATGAGAACCTTATCTTTTAACCCATTTACTTAAAGTAACCATGTCCTCCTTCACCAGCGCAAAATCTCTGACGCAAGACACAAGAATGGTGCTGAGACTCAAAATTAGAACTTTCTACTAAATAAGATGAATGTTTTACTTGCAATAATTCTGTGTAGTGATTTGGCACACCTTAATGTATTTTCAAATAGGAAACAAAAAGCTGCCTGAAAGCTTAGCTATTTCTAGAAGGTGTGAAATATTTGTTCATTTATCTATGTTCACTACTAGAGTATAGTAACATAGGGTGCTTTTGAAACAAACTCCTTAATTGTGATAGAAAGAATGGAAATTCTACGCAGATTATTCGCAATAATGATGCAATTTAAAAATTTTCCCATTTGACTTGTGTGGGCAATATAAAACCTGGAGTTGATGTGAGATGTTGCTGACATGATCTCACTGGTGACATACACATCCTAAAAAAGTATTTAGAAGGAAGGCACTGTCACAGGAGTAAAACGTGTCCAACGTGTTTGCTACGCATTGGTGACTTTGCTGTATATACATTAGTGTAAATAGTCTTGTTCCAGTTGGGGGTACTGTCATGAATGGGTTTGTACACTTTGCTCACAAGAGAAAAGTAACAATATATTTATTGATATAGAACAGTGATTTAACAAAGCTTGACCAGTAAATGTGACTTTTAAACAGGATTCGATGGCAAGATACACCCCACATTATTTCCTGCATGGGTGACAGGGTCGGACAAAGCTGTCAGAAGACCCTCCCGCTTCGAAGACTAAGTGTACATAGTCTTCAAAATGTCCTCAATGAAACTGCAAAGTGTTTGGAGCTATTGGCCACTTACCAAGGATCTGCTTTGGCAAGGAATCTCTCACTCTCTTAGAGGAGTCTCCTTGTCAAGGAGTTCCTGCCTGAGGGGAGATCCTGACAGCCAGCTGTCATTCAGGAGAGCTCAAAGGGCTCTTGGGCTGCCCACTATTTATGGAGGTAAGAGGGCTTACTCAGTCCAAGCTACATACCAAACTGACCTTATTGCTCAAGTCAGCCCTTGGCTATTGTACTGTTATCTGTTTCCCCTGAATCCTTATTGAGCAGAATGTAGTCATCACACCTTCAGGCATCACTATTGCATGCTTAGCTCAGAAACAGGGTACAAGTGATAAGGGCCATGTTGATGGAGGGGTTAAGCACATTGTGACAAACACATGTTGGGTAAAGCAAAAGGAGATTCAGGTACGACTTAAGGTTTGCATCCTAATGTTTGATTCAGTCTGATACTTGTCCTGGTTTTTGTTATAAGTGTTTGGTCTGCAGTAGGTATAGAGCTCCAAGCGGATTCTGAATCTGAGTGTTTCAGGGATCATTTAATGGCTTGTAGGCCACTTTATAAATCACGCTTCCAGCCAGAATAATTTGCAATAGCTAATGTCACCATCACAAAAATAGTCATCATTTCACCACTCTGAGCGTGTCCTGATCTATCTGGTTCTCCACTGGCCAGTAGGTAGGACTGGATGACCTTTGGCGTTCCCTTCCAATTTAGGTGGTTCAGAGACTGTAAATTAGATGTGGTCCTGTGGTTGTTTTTTTTTTTTACCTCATCTGAGTGCTATCTTGCATCTCAATATTAAAAACCATTTTCAAGCCTTGCAGCAACACCCAAAGAACTGTAAACTGATATGATGACCCATATGCATTATGTGGAAATTACTTGCTGTCAGTTAAATATGGATAATCACCAACCATTTCAAATTTCAGGATCCCATTCTGCCACAGCACATATCAGTAGTTGTCTGAAGTACATTACAAAAACTCACTTATTTAGAAATTGCTTCTTTATAGCAGTTAAATCTCCATTCCCCTCAGTTTTTGAAACCAGGTGGAGGACTAAGAAGAGCATTCTGACATCTAGTCCTACAGGTTGAGGCAAAATGGAGCAAACAATTTAGATTTAATATACTAGCTCTTTAAAATGTCACCCTGTGAGGGAAGAGTTTCTCTTAAAATTCAGCTAGGAATTATTTTATGTTGTCAGAACAGACCTTTTTTCAAGCTTGCAGTTTTCAGATGTATTGCACAAAGGATGCAGGATTAGTTTTGTATTTTATTAAATTATCAGGTGATATACATCATAATTAAAAAAAAAAGTGCTACAGGTACGTATTTCACAAAACACAATTATAGTCCCAGCAGAACCTGTGAGTTAAGGTGTAAGCATCAGAGAGCCAAACCAGTGTGGAGGGAAGTAAAAATAAATTGCTGCAGTGAAAAGTTGTCGCTTTCTGGGTTTATATTCAGCCGTTGTTGCTGTTGTCTCTTGCAGTAACTGAGACGCATGAGCATTCTGTAGACAATTCTGAGCTTGTTTTTCAGAAATAATATGGAAACTTGACAATGCTGTTTTAAAAATACATACAGAATTAGCAAAACTGGGAAAAGCAGAACAGGTGCTTCACAGTTTACAAGAAGAGCAGTTGAGTTAGTAATGCTGAAAAGATCTTATGAAAGAAAAGTGAATTATTGTCTTTAAAAGATGTTACCAAATAAATTATTAAAATTCAATTAATCTTGTTAAAATTCCTGACCTTAAACAAACATTCAGGGTTTACTTTAGAATAAAGCCATCTGAATATAATGTAGGTAAACAACAGGTTGAGCCCACCTGTGAGAGCTGCAAGGCAAACCGGAATGCTGATGATTATTTGGCTGAGCAGTAGAGTATAATCCCAGGAGAAAGGAAGGGCATGGTGTTACGTTGACTTTACCATGAATCTCCGTGGCAAAATTACTTAGATCTACTAAGAGTGCTGTCTTATCAAAAGATCATGCATTAGTTTTTTTTAGATTACTCTTGAAAAAGTTATCTGCACTCAAGTTCAAAACTTGTAAAAAGCAAGATTTATCTAGACAGTTTAATGATGCTATAAATACATATACATGTTGCAGGAAAGCAGTAACGATTCATCGCATTTTTATGTCCTCAGCGTGTCAATATTTTATGATTGCAGGAAATAACACTGCATAATTTTATTCTGAGCTCTGTTGATACTGTTGAACCTTTTTGCCAATCATACGCTAATGACGTAAGTTTTCCGGGTGTTGACTTTATTATATACAATCGATTAAAATTTAATCCTGTATGATACTTTGGATCTGCACTAATCTATAGATACAACATTTAATGTTCTTATAGAGAAAGATGTTTTACTTAAGAGGATTATCTGGTGCAGAAGTTTGCTGCTGCTTCACAAAAGTAATAAATTAGGCAACCACGTCTCTTTTGTGTAGTACTTACAGTCCTGTTAGTAGTGCTTTGATTCCTGCTGTTTCTTGTCCTGTTCGGTTAATGGATATCACTCTGTAATGGTGGTGGTGGTGGTGGGGCTTGTTTCAAAAACTAGGAGATCTCTAACTCTCCCACTGTTAAGAAATCATATTAAGATTTCTACTTGAGAGTGACCTTGCTGCTTCCTGTGGATGATACATTAATACCACTGAACCAGTGGTTGGAAAAAGATGAATTATGTGTCCTGATAGCATTTTACTTCCCTGTTTTGAATTCTTACACAAAAGGTTATTGAATATGATTTTCATGGGATCACATAATATCTTTGTTTGGAAGAGACCTGTAAGATCATCAAGTACAGCCTTTGACCCTGTACTGCCAGGTCACCCCTAAACCATGTCCTTCAGCACTACATCTATATACCTTCTAAATAACCTCCAGGGACAGCAATTCCAGCACTGCACTCTGCAGCCTATTCCAATGTTTGATAACCCTTTTGGTGAAGAAATTCTTCCTAACATCCAGTATAACCTCCCTAATGCTGCTTGCATCCATTTCCTCCAGTCCTATGACTTCTCTCTAAGAAAAAGAGGCTGTTCCCCTCCCTGCTCCAACCTCTTTTCAGGCAGTTGTAGACACAGTTAAGTTTTATCCTCAGCTGCTCCTCATAAGACCTGTGCTCCAGATTCTGGACATGCTCCAGCACCTCACTATTCTTGTAGTGAGGGCTCCAGAACTGAACACAATATTCAAGGTGCAGCCTTGCTAGTGCTGGGTACAGGCGGGTGACCACCTTGTTATACCTGCTGACCACACTATTTGAAATACAAGGTAAGATGCTATTGACCTTCTTGGTCACCTGAACAGACTGCTGGCTCAGATTCAGGCAACTATCAATGGATACCCCCTAGCTAACCTGACTTGGTTTTTATGACCCAAGTGTGAGACCCATCACTTGGCCTTGTTGAACCTTACACAGTTAACCTTGGCCCATTGATCCAGCCTCTGTAGAGCCCTTAATACCCTACGTTCTCACACTCAGAGAGGATCGATCAATGGCTCGACGTCCTTGTGGGACCAGTGACAAGTGGAGTTCCTCAGGGATCCGTTCTGGGTCCAGGGCTGTTCAACATGTTTGTCAGTGACATGGACAACAGCATCGAGTGCAACCCCAGCAGATTAACCGATGACACCAAGCTCTGTGGTGTGGTGACTCACTTGAGGGAAGGGGTGCCATCCAGAGAGATCTTGACAGGCTTGAAAAATGAGCCAGTGCAAACTGTATGAGGTTCAGCAAGTCAAAGTGTGAGGTCCTGCACCTCGGTCAGGACAATCCAAGACAGAAATACAGACTGGATACAGAGTGGCTTGGGAGTAGCCTGAAGAGAAGGACTTGGTGTTTTTAATCGATGAAAAGCTCAATGTGAGCCAACAGTGTGCTCAGACAGCCTGGAAGACCAACTGTATCCTGGGATGCATCAAGAGAAATGAGGCCAGCAGATTAACAGAGGTGATTCTTCCTCTCTGCCCTTGTGAGACCCCACCTTCAATTCTGCATCCAATTCTGGTGTCCCCACAGTAAGAGGGACATTGATCTGTTGGAACTAGTCCAAAGAAGGGCTATGAGGATGATCTGGTGGCTAGAACACCTCTGCTACGAGGACAGGGTGAGGAAGCTGAGATTGTTCAGCCTAGAGAAGAGAAGGCTTCAAGGTGAACTTACAGTGGCCTTCCAATATTTGAAGGGAAACTACAGGAAGGCTGGAGAAGGACTTTTTACAAGAGTGTCCAGTGACAGGACAAGGGGAAATGGCTTTAAACTGAAGGAGAATAGGTTTAATTAAAACTTGAAGAAATTCTTCAGTACAAGGGTGGTGAGACTCTAGAATGTTATCCAAAGAGGTTGTGGATGCCCCCTCCCTGGAGATGTTCAAGGCTTTGAGCCACCTAGTCTAGTCAAGAAGCATCCCTGCCCATGGCAGAGTGGTCCCTTCCAATCCAAGGCATTCTATGCTTCCTTTCTCCTATGCTCCACTAACTGTGTGCCATACTACTAGCATTTCTTTGCACTTCTGGAAGGACTGTCTAAATGAAAAATTGCCTACAAGGAAATGGTCAGTGCTTATAGTTTCATTACTACTTTTGCTGTCATCAGATAATGTCCAGATCTAGAAATATCTATTGTGCTCATAGTGTTCTAATTAGGATAATTAGTACACTGTTACTGCTTCTTTGGCTGTAGCTGTTTGGGGCTTTTTCATACATGTGATGCTATCTGCAAAGGTTTTCACTAATGCTTGGGATTGGTTATACTGCATGTGAAAGTGTTTAACAAAAGCTGGTGTATACTGAAGATAGTGATAAAACCATTTGGAATTAGAGGTGCTAAGTGACTAGGTTTGATTATTTTATGTAGGAGTTTTGTATGATTCCTTTGAAGGACACTGACAGCACATCTTGCTTAGTTTGAAAAGACAATGAAATGGGCTGCAATCCCCTTAGGGAAGAGAGGTGTCTCTTGAGACCATTTTATACATCTTTAGTATTCTGGTAACTCATCTTTATGTTTCTTTGATTTCTGAGTTTCTCAAAGGCAGAGAGAGTAGCAGGCTCTATGAATTACTATACACGAGTAATGATACATAATTAATTGATTAATGCTTTTAATACTTTTACACGTTTTTCCTCTTTGATAACTAAAGCGATGTCTGCCACGTGTCATTCATCTCCTGAGCTGCCAATATGTTTTTCAGTAATTTTTCTCTCTTCACTTGCTTTTGTGGTTGTTCTATGAATTTTTCTCCCAGTTCATCAGGATAGTTTTTTCACCCGTGGTCTTCAGCTTGGAGGTAAAAAAGTGCATTTATTTTCTGTATTTTTTGGTAGCTCCATATGCCTCGAGACACGTGTCACAAAAACCGGGCATTTTCTTTCCTTTCTATTTCTGCCATGTTTGAAGTGTGAGATTCTTAATTTGTTTTTATGGTACAACTCTTAACAAATTCTCTATGTTGTGGTTTACATTTTAAAACCTTGAAAATAATTTTTCATTGTGCACTGTTGTTTCAATATAAATGACTCTAGTCTTCTTCTGACACCATAAAGAGTTTAAACACATTTGTCCCACCACTGTGTCCAAGTATTTCATAGGATGTCTACTCACACTTCTTTTGTATCTAACCACATACCATGTGTAAACAGAATGAACATCTTAAACCACAATGTGTCAACTCTTATCAGGCTTCCATGTAAAATTATTACCTACTCTTGGTACTTAAATTTTCATTTTATAATAAAAGATTCTCTCTGTTTAAACCGGAATTTGTATGTAAGAGAAGCTGCAGAGTTTGAAACACAATTCTTAACTGCAACACAGAGGTCCTAGATGAACAATATTATTGGAATGAGCTTTCTGTCTTTCGTCAGATTATCTTGGATATCTTCTGTATAGTGGGAAAAGAAACAGGAACTAAGAGGAAGTGCATAGCCAGGTCAGGGATGGCCATCTCCTGGTTGGTGACTTCTGTAGTACTTTAGTGTACCCTCAGGTGGTATAAGAGCAGGTCCTAAAGAAAGGATTTCAGAGAGATTATGCTGCGATATGCTTTCTCTCTTCAGGTACTGCTGTGTGAGCTCAGTCTTTAAGCTTTGCTGGGTACCATCTTACTGGGGAAGCCTCAGCTGTGGAATTCTTTTCCTCTGTAATGTCAAGTGAACACAAGCCTGTTTACTTTGAAGATATAGTAGAAAGATTCATTCTCATTGCTTGAGAGTTTGTAGGAGGCTGAACTTGTTTACACTATGACAGAGAACTTTATATGTGATGCTTTTTTTAATATTGCAGTGGATTCTCTTATACTGGATGAGACCTTGTTGCATGAATTGACATCTTTTTGCACTTTTAGTGGTTTCGCAAAACCCAAAATCGTAGCATCAATTTGAGCAAACTGTGATTTTTGGCTTGTTTAATACAAATAGGACAACAAAAAAGAAAATCAGAGAGACGCCTTGTAGCCCATTAGAGCAATTCACCCTTTTGTCTGTATCACTAATAAAAGGTGTCCAGCAGAGAGTGAAAGCAATGGCTCGTTGGCCATCCATACTTCTCAGTTTGTATGCTCCTTGCCATGATTTTTGTCCTTGGGTACGTGTGAGACTTGTTGAATTTTTTCCGGTGCAGGATGAACGAAATAGCATGCAGGCTGCATGGCACCACCAGAAAAGTACATTAGCCTCACCAGCCTACAGGTATGGATTGAATGTTTTTATGGTGTCAGTGTAGGATTAGAGGGGGTGGCTGAAGGACATCCCCTGAGATACAGCTGGATTAGTGCTGGAGGTCTTCCCAGGGCTGGGAAAGGACAAACCTGGCATAGGTAGAGTTAATGTCTTCTGAACGTGCTCCTTAGGTAAACTGTCTGACAGAGTATCTTGGAAGAAGGAGCAGCAGAGATGTAAGATATGAAAGGGACAATGAAGTGAGCAAAAAGTTCGTCATGTGTCTGACCAGAGGAGTGGTGCTGGCCAGTGGGCTGCTCCCTGTCACTGTTCTAGTTAGATGTATCCCATAGACCTAGGGCTGAAAACACCACGATTTTCCCTTCCAGTTACTTGGGCTTTGGACCATGTTATGTAGTGCAAAGACAGTTTGCAAACTGAATTTTAAAATAAATACTTTCTCTGAAGGTTTCTCCCAGAAACTTTTTTTTTTTTGAAAAAGAAAAGCTTTAAGTATATTTTTGTTTTGCAAAATAATTTCACTGAAATAAACTGTTCTCATTTGCTTAGTGTTTCTCTCCTTGGAACAAAATATTGAAAATGTGCAGTTCTTAGCACATGGCTAGAAGCTGATAATTATCTGAATCAGCAGCCTAATTGCACTGTGTAGCAATATTTATTGCTGTGATTCACTAGCACATCTGAAAAAGAGAAGTGAAACTTCTGTGAATAAATAAAATGGCAGAAATACTCAATCATAATGGCTGTATGGTGGTGATTGGTTTTAAAAATTCAAACTAAAACTTCTATTTTAATAATTTTAAATTATTAAATTTTAAATTATTAAAATAAAATAATTTTCTGTTTCTGTTACATCTAAAAGTTATGATTATAAGCTGAATCCAATACATTCAAATACATAAATACACGGGGAAACGTGCTATTTATCCACCAAACCTTTGAACCTGTAAGTACAAGAAGTGAGTGCTTTTCATGTCTCTTTTTTCCTGCAAAATTTCTCTAGTTACAAACATCTCCCTGTAAGCAGGTGACTGTATTGAAAGGAAAAGATGTCACCACTACTTCATGTATTTCATGACTATTCTGTTACTTGTCTGAAGAAATAATATGTAAACCGTTCAATGCAATTTCAGCATCAAAAGCAGGAGCCACAATTTAACCAGGCATTGATTACTTCAGAAGATTTATCATTATCTGTAGTTAAGTCTCATCCATAAGTATCAAGCATTGCAATCAAAACTTTCTTCTCCTCTAGGCTCACTCCTGCAGCAAATGTCCTCAGGAGGGAAGAATGTTGTGAGTTGTGTCAAAAGTTTAACAAATTATTTGTTACTGTATGAAAAATAATGTGATTTAAGTTTGCCACTGAAGTGGTTCATTATATTCACAGAATTGCTCTTCAGTGCAAATCAAATCCTTCTTCATAAATCAAATTGCAAGTTCTTGGGCATCACAAAGGCAATTAAAACACCTGGATTCCTCCTGTGTCTTGTACCAACCAGCTGCTAAAAAGTAGATCATTTATATTAATTGTTAGGAAATGTTATGGGGTTTTTTTTCCCCTATTGGCCTTATTGGAATGCTAGTGAATAGAAAAGAATCATGTTTTGCCTACAACACCCTTATTGCCTTGTTTATAAAACCTGAATTTTAGTTGGCACAATAGAGAAGAGAAGGAGGACCCAAAGGAAACTTAACCATTGAAACCTGATCTCAGTGAGAAAGTCTCTCTGAAATTCTGGTATAAAGAATTGAAAGGTTTCATTTAGAAGCTCAAATTTACATAGTTAATTTCCATGCTTTTTATTTGTTAAAAATGTTGTGTTGTTTGTTGTATTTTTCAAGACTTGGTTTATCTCTCACAAAAGCACAGCAGTATTGCAGAACACGAGCTGTGTTTACTGAGTATTCCCTTTGGGATCTAAATATTTTGCTTAATCTTGTGATTTATTACTAGTTAGGTCTTTTTAGTTTCTAGGAGTTTGTTTTATATGTTTTATGTGGGGTAATGATGCTGATTTCAGTACACACGGGGCCATACAGAAGGAGATTCAGAGGTAGAGAACAGGAGAACTGTGTGTTGCTGACTTTTGCTGTGTTTTCATGGAGTTGCCAGCAAAGTTCCTACTGCTCTTTCTTTCTGGGTAGAATGAATAGAAGTCTGGAAAACCAAATTGGCACCATGAACGTTTTTCAAAGACAGAACTACTTGTATCTGAGCCAGATGAGAGTTCTGAAGTGTGTGTATGTATCTTTGCAAGTCAGTCTTTGCAGAACAGCCCAAATACAATTCTTGTATCTAATGTTGTGGTTAGGGACCTCGGAGATAGTAACACTGCACACAGCACAACGTGGAGTGGGCTTTATGATCTTGGTCTTTTCAAGCCCAGCCAATTTTAATATTTGGACTGGTTTTTAACTTGCCTGACACAACTTTTGTGCAGCCTTCAAAGAGAAGGTGAATAAAATAACCGAATAAAGTAATAGAACATTTAATGCATTTGCATTTTCTAGTTAAGATATTCAGAATTTTAAATGCACTTTATGGGCACCTAAAAAGTTTAGAAAATCTGGAAATAAGATGAAATTGAAACTGTTTGTGGTCTTTTATCATGCCACTACTGAAATGTACTGCTAAGATGGTAGCAAAGAGTTAGAATCATAGAATCACAGAATCATTAGGGATTGGAAGGGACCTCGAAAGATCATCTAGTCCAATCCCCCTGCCGTGGGCAGGGA
>JAOXOE010000632.1:15767603-15778127 GCA_028565055.1 Phoeniculus purpureus | reverse complement strand
CTGGAAGGCCACAAGAAGGTCACCTCAGAGCCTCCTCTTCTCCAGACTGAACAGCCCCAATTCTCTCAGTCTGTCCTTACAGAAGAGGTGCTCCAGCCCTCTGATCATCCTTGTGGCCCTCCTCTGCACACGCTCCACTATTTCCATATCCCTCTTGTAATAAGGGCTCCAGAACTGGACGCAGTACTCAAGGTGGGGTCTCACCAGAGCTGAGTAGACGGGGAGAATCACCTCCCTCGACCTGCTGGCCACATCGTTGTGATGTTGGGTAAAAGTCAGTACTGGAAGAAAGCTCCAAACAACATCCTTACCTCTCAGTGTTTTCTGGATACTACCAATACCTTTTTTTTGTGTCTTTATCTTTGACTTGATATCAATTGACAGACATTTCTCATTTGCTTATTTATATTTATTTTTAATAAGTTTTTATCTTCCAAAAGTTTGTCTGTCAACTAGCCGGTGAGGTCTCTGATGAGAAAAAAAGTAATAAAATTACATTGTGATAGTCTATATAAATCTTCTAGGAGTACCAAAAGATCCCGAGAGCTTCCTGCCCTCAAAACTTCTGGGGATGCCTGCAGACAGTGTAGCTGTGTTCTGACACTTGTACTTCAGTAATGTCTGAGAAGGCAAAATAAAAAAGAAGGGCTGTGTTTTATGCCAGTTTAGTTTAAAGAAAAAAGGATCCCAAAATGAGTTGTCTGAAGTAGTTAGGAAAGCTGATGTAATAAAACAGCTGTGGGCAGTTTCTCTCCGCAGTTCTTAATATAGACCGAATTGATTAGTTGGGTGTAGCATAGTGCTGCGTGTGTCAAGTAGGTACAAAATGGTTGTTCTCACGAGAAAATTGCATGCAGACTTAGCACATGATAAGCTGTCTTGTGTTAACACAAATTGCCTCGTTCTTGAAATGGAAAGTGACTGGGGGAGCAATAGAAGGTGTTTGTGTAGTCTGAGCTGCGCGCATAATTCTTTGAAAAAAAATTCCTCTATGCTCTGCTTTAGCAAGTGCTCTGCTGAGGAGAACAAGAAGAGAATGCTGCTGGGGTAAAAGTGTATTTTTATTTATTTGTGAACTTGAAAGAATAAAATAAAGTTGTTCTGTGTGATGATAGTAAGCTTCATCTCGCAGAAATAAGCAGTTTGAGTTAAAAATAAGCCACTTGAGCTAGCGTAATGTAAGAGACCTGTTGAAGCATAAGTAAAATGTTTTTATTGTGCCTTCATAACCCAGAAAACTGCCAAAAAGGGAGCTTAAATATCTTCAAAACAATTTCTGTCTGTGAAAGAGTATGAAAGATATAAAAATATTTTAGCAATAGTTTCCTTAAAAAAGCCAACAATTAAAATTCATGCCCTCTCCTATGATGCTGTAACTAATGGGCAATGAAATGAACTTTTGGAGATAATGTCCGTTTCCCAGGCACACGGTGAATTTATTTTCACTCAGTGTTCTTCCCATTTCTTTTAATGTTCAATATTCACATTTGTTTTTAATGCAAAGTAAGTTAATACTTTTTAAAAGACCTTAAAGACGTGCTTTTCAGCTGAAGTGGGAGTATAAAGTACATTGTGTTCAGAACAAAACAGTGTTTTCTGTACTGTGTCAGCAGCTAAGTTGAGCATTTGATAGCTTTTTTCCCTTTTGTAGCATTAATTGCTTGTAGGTATTTCTGAGGAGTACAAGTGCCTCACAAGGGACAATTCTCCCGTTTGAGTGAAGGCTGAGTACTGTATTAAGCTTTCCTACTGTACAGAGTTATGTGGACTTACAAAAATATTTAGGAATGTAAGACCAGAATGGGCCTCAGCCAGGCTGGGTTTCCACGCATAAAAAGAAAATGTGTTCAGCTCTCCCTCCCATCAAGCACACCATAAACTAGCCGCTCCATTAATTGCTTTCCATCACTCCATTAAGAACACCGAGACTGCAATTCAAAATAACGACCATAAAAATTATCATGTGTCAGAGCAGAAGAAATTGCAATGTCTCACAGTGGTTTTTTGTGTTTTTACAATCCTTTGTATGTGCCTTTGCCACTGTAACAAGTAAATCCTTATCAGTCCAGATCTGACAGGTACTTTAAGAAAGAGCATGCCAGTAAGGTATCCCAGCGCAGACACCTGGACACGTTGCAGTACTGGACCAGTTCAGATTGGCAGTGCAAACTATGCAGTACTCCCTTCTCTTAGCCTTTTATAGTGACAAGGGAGAAGCTGGGAATACTGCTGAAGCTGCTCTACATCAAGCAAGAATTAAAAACCATTGCTGGTTCTTGCAGATGCCTGCAGAGGATTCAGCTCTGAGCGTGTAAAAAAATTCATGTCACCAGGCTGCGATTTGTAAGCTCTGTCCAGGCATAAACTCCCTTTTGTAAGTCTCAAACAGCATTTTGAATAGATAATTTAAAGGCTGCTCCAAATCTTTATTTCTGTAATTGTGTAAATTTCTACATTTCTGAGATCTACATGTACTCACAGCCTGATTTTATAGTGCTGCTATCCTTAAACTTTGTGGAGTTCACCGTTTATGAGGAATAGTGAACAAGACTCGCCTTCCTTGTCTAAGCAAGCCAAAATAGCAATAATCTCTATGAGAGATCATGAGAATAACCATGAAGTGAATATATCTTTTAAAAAAAAAATATTTATGGGCACAAAGCCTGAAAAGTATCTTAAAGCAAGATTATTATCTGCAAAGATTTATTTTGTGTGCAATGACAGTGTGCTCTTTTTATAGTCTAAAAATGGATTTAAATCCAGTTTGTTGACTACCAGACAAGTAAATTTTCAGCTTAGTTTAACATTCAGAAGTGATGTTGGTGTTGTAAAACGTGTAACAGCTGAACAGAAGGAAGATGCCCCCCTGGAGCATCTACATGCAGTAAATATCCTTGGGAAACTCACTAGGACTTTAGGTCTTAGAAAGTCTGTATAAAGCTACTTTCTCTGGTCTTGTGTAACCAGCTGGTGCTGACCAAATTGTCACTTAGAGAAGTGCAATGAAACTTTAAAGCTTCGTACTGGTGATATTGAGTTGACTCGTTATTTTCTTCCTCTATTTCTTTTATGTTGTCCTTATTTTCAGGTGTTGTAGGTTGTTTCTGCCTTCACTAAAACTGATAATTTAGTAAATGGATCATAGGTTGTTTTTTTTTTTTCCTTAAATGTTATTCAAGCTGTCATCCATATGGACTTAGAGGAGAAAATACAAAGTTTTTGATACAGGCCTTCTCTCCCTACTTTTTTTATTTAATTTTTTTTTACTAGAATGGGTTCAGGTTGGGAGGGACCTTAGAGATTATCCAGTTTCAAACCCCCTGCCGTGGTTGCCCAGAGCGCCATCCAACCTTGTCTTGAATGCTCCCAAGGAGGGGGCACCCACAACTTCCGTGGGCAACCTGTTGCAGTGCCTATTTCCTTGCATCCAGGTGTAAGAGTAGTGGTCTGTGATGATTGCTTTGTAGTTTATGTATGTTAATTCCTTTTCTTCAGAACCAAACAAGACATTTCGCTTATTTTCCGCTATTGACTGTGTTACAGCACAGCAGCTGCTCCCTGGTTTCATGTAGCTGTCTACTCGTGTATTCAGATTCTGTCTCACTGTAAGAGGAGAAAATTCATCTTGGCTAATAGCTACGACATAATTTATCCTTCATTCAGCTGTTTCCAACTTTTCTACTTGTCTTGTTCTAATTTGTGTTAGGCAGTGACAATGAAAGGAAAAACATTTAACTGAAGTAGAAAAATGGTATCCTAAAATCATAAGTATTAGCAGAGGTGTGGAGGACATGTGGAGCATGGAAAGGCATGTGAGTGTTTGGAAGGGGTTAGCAACAGCATGTGTTGGAAATGGTCATACTGACTTCAAGGCAATCTCTGTTCTTTCCACCACCACTGTGTTGAGTTGCTGTGCTTATGGATATGTTATAAAGGTTTGTTTTTTTATTTCAGGTGTCTCTCCCCCCCACATTCCCAAATGTTCTCTGTTTTTAAGGCAAAAAATTAATTTCCTGTAGCATAATTTTAAAAATCCAATAAAACCTGTCCTTTGTCATTATATATGTGTGTCTACATTGTTCTCTCTGCTTATTCTTATTCTCTTGAAACAACCTAGGTAGTATTTTCTTTATCTGTAATTATTTCAAGTTCCATAAGCGTGCATGAAGTCCTATGTTTTTAGATACTTTTGCCAGATTTCCCTCACAAATGTAGTAAAACATTGTCATGTGGCAATTTGTGAATAAAAGTATTAGTGGTTAATTCTCAAAGTTAGCTAAGGCAAGTTTCATTTCTTCATTTTCTTCTAATGTGTCTTGGTAGCCCTCATGGCTTTCCACATCTCTGTGTTATGGATGTGCTATTCCCTAATGCTCCACTTTTTCACATGAACAGCGCATGTTTCTTTAGGAAACATAGCTGGTGTGCTGCTGAGCAGCTATTTCATTAACAAGCATTTTGGAAAACGTATAGGTGCAGGTGAGAACTGAAACTCTGGTTGATACGTACAAAGAATATAGAACCTTAATTTATGAAGGATGTATAGTGGACATCTGGAGTTGACCAGGTGCCAGCAGCTGGAGCACGAACTCTTCAGGACTCTGGGCTCATGCCAACCAATGCAGAAGCCATATAGGCATGCCATTGTTGCTGCTGTTGCTTTAACTTGTGTAACATGCTAACACGATATGCTATGCTTTCTTTTGCTAAGTGAACCTGGCAAATTTGTTTCTTCAAATACTTGATTTGTCTTAGTGCAGCTGAGGTTCAATGGACTAAAACTCTAACATTTTTAATGAACTGTAGAGCACTAGCTGCATACTTTTTATTTATTTATTTTAATGCTCACATGTGCCAACGGTTGTAAATCTGTTGCTTTAGTGTACACTATGGAATTCACTGGTGGCATACTATGAAGAAGTCACGTTGATTGCCCAGTTTTTCTTGTAAACTAGTCACATATAAAAGCAGATCACAGAATCTCAAATCACAGAACATTAGGGAATGGAAGAGACCTCAAAAGATCGTCCAGTCCAAACCTCCTGCCACAGCAGGATCACGTATCCAGGCAGGTTTTAAACGTCTCCAGAGAAGGAGACTCCACAACCCCCCTGGGCAGCCTGTTCCAGTGCTCTGTCACCCTTACCATGAAGACATTCCTTCTCATATTGATGTGGAACCTTCTGTATTCCAGCTGTGACACCCATTGCCCCTTGTCCTATCACTAGATAACAGTGAGAAGAGCCTGGCTCCATCCTCCTGATACCCACCCTTCACATATTTATAAACGTTAATGAGGTCACCCCTCAGTCTCCTTTTCTCCAAGCTAAAACTTATAAAATAGCTGGAAAGTGCAAAAAGCATGTACTTGTCTTTGTGATCCACAGACAAATATTTCATTCATTTCATGTGAAATGAACGAAATTTCCTGAAACCAAAGATTTCCTGATGACCTATTTAAGTCATTGTGTAATTCAACATTTAAAAGATGATATATGGGATACATGAAAAACAAACCCTAATGAAGCGTGGTGAGCCAACGAAAACCAGGCAGGATCATGCAAGGCTATTATCAGTCTTGCTGAATGACTGAAATAATCTTTTATACTGTCTTACAGATTTTGTTGTCAAGTGTTTGTAATGGGCTAATGTAAAAAAAGTCATCTTTAAGAGCAGCTGCTGCTGGCTTTTCTACTGCAACCCACAAGCTGAACTAAAGCTAGGAATGGTACCTCCTGTTTTAATATCAGGATGATAGTAGAGTAGGGCACCTTGTATTGATCTTGACTTTGAGAACCACCCCTTTATATGCCTTTAGCCCTTTATATATATTATATTGTATTTTGGTTATATATATATATAATTTTGATAGTTTTACCACTGGCTCATAAGTCAATGCTCTGACATTAAAAATAGCTTTGAATCATCATGAATTTCTTTGAACATGAGTTTGTTGTTTAATCAGCTACTAGGAAAAATTAAGGTTAGCCAGGTATGGTAATATTTGTTCTAAGTACAGTAACCTTTCATTTCCCATTGAAGATTTGAGTTCCTGTGTGAGACAAAATGAGCATGGAGTCAAAGAAGTTAAAAAGAGGAATGCATGTGCAACTCTGTATAATATCAGTGCCAATTTGCCAGCAGTGAGCCTGAAGGAAGGCAGCCTTCCTGCTCCACCACTCACCCAGAAAGTTAGCAGAACAGTCAATCAGCCAATTACCCAGCAAGCTATCTACATCTCAGAATGCTAAATGTCAAAGCAATTTTCTTTTTGTTCCTTACTGGCATTTCTCCCTTTGCATGTCAGCTATTCTGTGCACTTTCTGCATGTGAAGTATATTTTCTGGTTTATTCACTTGGTTTTTTCTCTTCATAATCGAAGTTTATTTCACTGTATTATATTGCTGAAAACAAGGGATTTCTAAGTGTTACTTTTATTACTATCATACTTGCCTAAGTGTATCCACTTAGTTTTATCCTACCTGACTTTATAGAATAAATGGAAGGTGGCTGTTTTGCTGCTTATTTGCTTCATTCCTAACCACGTCAGGAAAAGGCTGAAGGGGAACTGATAAGAAGGGGCTGCTAAAAACAGAATAGGAGGCACTGCTGTAGCTTATTATCCTGTGACCCCTCTTTGCGCCTTCCTCCTCTCAGGTATGGAGGCAATGAAAGTGATTAGAGCTTAGCACACCTTACTGAGAAAGGTTACAGTTAGGGTAAGGAAAATATCCCTATACATACATAAACCACCCCTTGATGATTTGTTCTTATGTCCATTTGTGGTAGGTAACTTTCAGCAGAAGATTTTTAAAAAGTGAATCAATAATTCTCATCACTGTATTGTTTATACTAACCTGAACAGAACTCTCTCTGTAGGGATGATGGAGGTCAGTATATTCTTGGTATAATACAATTTTCATCAGCAACAAGCGCATCAGGAATCGTTGTCCTGCATGCCCTTTGCTTAGAATAATTCTAAACAATCCAGTTTTGCACATCTTCCACACTTCTAAGCTGCTTTGTTTTTTCTTCTATGGTCTGAACTGTCGTAAGTTTGAGTATGACCTGTAAATTCCTTTTTTTGAGGAAAAAACCATACAATTTGCCACACACTAGAACTCTTTCTAAACACATACTCATAGGTTTTATAACAATTTAAAAGGCTGAACACTGTATTTTTCTGTAATGGAATAAGTATAGTCACTAAACTAGTGTTACTATCTTTCAGGCAAATGTAAAGTTACGTAGATTATTATTATTTCCTTTAAAAATCTTCCAAAATCTGGACTTATTTCTGTGATAGTACAGTAAAACAGTTAAAACTTTTAGAAAAGTCTCTTCCAAAAGCTTAGTACAGATTTGTTCTAATTCTGTATTTTTAATCTCTGTGTAAATAATTTCATCGGATCTGTTGGGTTTTGTTTTGTTCATTTTAGGTTAAGCCAGGGGTTAACCTCTTACAGAGTTTCATTAAAAAGCATCTGGGTTCTTTCTGAGGTCACATAAAAAAGCATTTTGGCCAAGATTTAAAGAAATTAGGCAAAACTGAGATTTGTATCCGCTCCCCTCTCCTCCCTCAACACTCTTATGTTCAGATGTGAAATATTCAGGCTTGAAATCTGGCAGAGATTTGTCCCTGTGTTTCAGCTGTGGTCTTGCAGAGTTCTAGAATGATCTGTTCTCATTTGGCCGAGATGGACGCTTTTAAACAGTGTACGTTACATTTGTGCAAAGATTTATATTCAACGATGAAGTCTATGATCTAGTGACATTCCCTAGTACGTGATGTCTGTGTATCCTATATAAACACTGTGGAAATTCCCAGTAAAAGTCATTCTTGCAGTAACTTGCTGGATTTGTGTACATAAAGATAACAAGAGAAAGGAGTTCAAAGATATGCATAGAGCTCTGAACTATAAATAACAATAGTGAATATGAATGAAATGCATTGATGGGAAAATTGTAGTTTCATTAATTATGGGTTGTGGTATGAGAACTCTGATAATGGAGTCATTGTGCATCATGATGGGATTATATCAATGCTTTCATAGGGTCGTAATTAATATCTAGAAGTTGTACAAAGAATACAATACAAAATGTTTGATTAAAAAGGAATGCATCACCTGAAAAGCTAACACAATATTGACACTTAAAAACAGAAAAAAAATTTGTAAATTCAATAAACCTTTGAAGCTAGCAATACAGCTAAAAGAGTAATTACTTTAAAAATCGATTAAAAAATGAGGGAGAAAATACCTAAAATGAAAGATTGCTGTATGTCAAGCATTGGTCTTGTGGTATGACAAGAGCTTCAGTTTCAGAGTATTGAATGACCTGTTAAAGCCTGGCAGCACAAGCATTACCTGCTAAAAATAACTGTTTTGCTACGTTAGGTTACATGATCTAAGCAGAGTGAATTAAGAAATACACTGTTTTAAGGGTAACTGGCTGTAGGATGTAGAATGCCATCACAGGGAACCTGGAAATTTTCCTTGTGGTGATGTACCAAATACTTGATCCTCTTTTCTTTCTGTCAGAAATCCAGGTGCTCTTACTGCTTGCAATATCCTTCAGTGTGGTTACCAACTTCTTTGGGTTTGGCCATGTTAGATGTGGGCAGAAACATCAGGATAAATTTTGCATAACCTTAGAAAATACATAGACTACAATCACAAGAACCTATAAGAAGGTAACCTTCTAGTGAGTCAAAATGTGAGGACTATTATTGAACAAGCTTAAACTGATTATATTTGCATTTTCGCTGTCTTCCCTAAAGTTTGTTACTGCTACAACCAAAGCTGCATGCTTTTGATGCTTTTGCGACTGACATTTATTGTAAGCCTATGGTCTGATCTGTCACTCTTAATGTATCTGTAAGATATAGTGTGTGCTAAAATTTGTAGGCAGAATAGTAGTGCCCATTATGAATTTCTAACTAAGCCTGACAAGGTACAGATGTGGTCATTCACTACAAAAATATTCTGTCTTACTGAAGCCAATGGTGAGATAATTATCTTGGGATATAGAGAATTTTCTTGCCAAATAATTCTGGGGAATGAAAGTCAAACAGGAAAGAGCAGGGCTAGAAAATGCACTTTGGTACCACAGTGGAGATAACTTGGGAAGATGTAAATTCACACATTCACTTGAGACTGAGTGGTGAGAGCCTGGTGCTAGCACAGTGGGAAGAGGGTACTGAAGAGCTGCAGAAAATACTGTTCTGAATTGTCTTAAACCACAAATACTGGCAAATACTGCAGAGGGAGCCATGTTGCTTAAAAATAACATGCTTTGGTAGACCTTGTAGGGGAGATCTTGCTGAATATAAGGGTAGACCTTACTGAAGGGGAGATCTGGCCAATAGGTGAATGGTCTATGTTACATGGGGAAAAAAATCCTTTAAGAGTGTCTTGAGGAAAAAAATTCACATTAAAAACTGTAATCCCTCTGCATGGCAATCCTTACACTTCAATTTTACACAACACTGCCAAAGGTCTGGCATGTAACTTAGTCCTTCCCCAGTGTGTGATCCAAACTTGTGTAGCTTCCTGAGGGTTTGCTGATTCCTGCCTGCTTTTTATCAGCTATAGATAGTGCAAACAGAAATAGAAAGGATTCCTTCATGGGTCAGTACTGGGACCAGTCAATCTATTTGTTAATGACTTGGATGAGGGATTAGAGAGCACTGTCAGCACGTTTGCTGATGACACAAAGCTAGAAGGAGTGGCTGACACCCCAGCAGGCTGTGCTGCTGTTCAGCAAGACCTGGACAGGCTGGAGAGCTGGGCAGGGAGAACTGTAATGAATTATAACAAGGGTAAGTGTAGAGTCATGCATCTGGACAAGAACAACCCCAGGTACCAGTATAAACTGGAGACTGACCTGCTGGACAGCAGTGTAGGAGAAAGAGACCTGGGGGTCCTAGTGGACAGCAGGATGACCATGAGCCAGCAATGGGCCATTGTGGCCAAAAAGGCCAATGGCTCTTCTTTCCTTCCCTAATTCTTGGCTTTTTTTGCTGTATTATCCTTTGCAGCTAAGGAGCTGTTTGATGTGCTCACCAACACAGCTTGGTAATTGTAGAAAAGGGTTGTGACTAGAGAGCATGATTCGTGTTTTGCTGGGGCAAGAAAATGCAGATCAGGCCCAGTCAACTTGGGTTTATTAAAGACAGGTCCTTCTTGACGGACCTGAGCTCCTTCTGTGACGGGATGTCCTGACTATTGGATGAGGGAAATGCTGTGGATACTGGACTTCTGAAAAGCCTTTGACACTGTTCCCCATGGAATTCTCCTTGGTAAGCTGGTTGCCAATGGCTTGGATGAGCACACAATCTGCTGGATAAAACACTAGTTGAGTGGCCGGGCCCAAAGGGTGGTGGTTAATGGAGTTAAATCCAGCTGGTGGATTTAACAAGTGATGTGCCTCAGGGCTTGCTGTTGGAACCATTTAACATCTGTATTGATGATCTTGATGAGGACACAGAGTGTGTCACTAGTAAGTTTGCAGGTGACACCAAGG
>JAOXOE010000632.1:15735392-15757848 GCA_028565055.1 Phoeniculus purpureus | reverse complement strand
TCCCTTCCAACCCAGAGTGATTCTGATTGTATAACTTCTCCAGTGAAGTGATCCTGCTGTGGCAGAGGGATTGGACTGGATGATCTTTCAGGGTCCCTTCCAATCCCTAATGATTCTATGATTCTTCATGTGAGTAACAAAGACTTCTAACGTGAAATTGAATTTCTCTGTGTTAGCTACAGCATCTCACTTTTTAACCAGTTTCCTATCACATAAACTCTGCGGCCCCCTTTGCCCTAGATTAGAGAGTGTAGTGAATTTGATGACCCATGGTGGTCAGATGGATATTTGGGGGATGGGATATAGGAACCTGCTCAATCTCATTTTTTTCTTAGAGATGATGTTGCCTGATTTTACTGCCTGTGAGCTGACATGCAGTTTAAGACTGAAAGTTTAAAAACAGAGGAGTTTCCTATATTTCTTTAAGTTTTCAGCTGATTAATGCAAGATCATAGTCTTGAATGCTTAAGAAGTTTTAATTACAGTCACCTCCTTGTTTTCCATGTGCCTCCATAGTTTCCAGGAGGACCTGCTCCATGATCTTTCCAGGCACAGAGGTGAGACTGACTGGCCAGTAGTTCCCCAGGACACATTTATGTCAACATAAAACCAGCAAGCAGTGATTTTTGGCATTTTCCCCAAATATGTAAAATTCAGTCAGTATTTTGTTTTATGTAGGTTGAGATAGAGTGTATTTTTACTGTATTTATATTTATATAGTATATTTTACTGTATTCATTGTTATTTCAAATACCCGTGCTTGCAGATGTTACAGCTGGGGGTTGGATAGCTCTATGGGAAACTCTAGAAGTGACCAAAACCTTTTGTTTTCCTGTACTCTACCAACTTTATGAAATTTTTAGCAGTGTTTTTTATTCCTTGAGTAGTCAGTGGGAAATTAATTTCAGAGAAGCAAACCTTAAATGTGGTACTCCGTGCAAAAAGCAGTCCTGTATGTGCCTTCAGGCCCGCGGTCGTTGAACCCACAGTTATAAACTTATCCTGGAACTGCACTGTGTTTACAATAGCTTTAAAATTTGACTTTTTTTTCCCCTATTCACTAACACTAATATTACTGAGGTGCTGTAGATGCCAGGTGTCAAGTGTTCCATTGTGTCAAGTAAAATTGTAGATCTTGAGATAGGAAGCTGTGTGCAAATGAATTGTTAAAGAAGAAAAGCTGTGTGGGAAATAATTCCTGATAGTATGTAATATGGAAACTATGACAGAAGTGCCATTAGACTGATTTTTGTTTCCTTAATTTTATGGCCTGATATCAGCTTTGTATCCTATTTCCTTCCTGGTAGTGACAGATATAAATTCAGTTTGCTGTATGACAATATAGAATATTCCAGTCTGATGAATTTTCAACTTTTGACCATGGGTCAGACTTTTTGCATCTTTCTGATTTAACTCATTTTCTGCACCTAATATGGTCCTTATCTGCAGCTTGCTAGGGGTTTGGGAAGCAGCAGAACTACTCTTTATAAGTGCATGCATTAAGGTTGCTGAACTTGGAGTCGAGATGCTATCAATGAAAACACTTTGATTCAATACTTTATTGTCAGTCAGTATCTATCCTAGCTAGCCGAATTTTAAAACTGGGTTTGGTGTTAGTTGTGTGTTTGAAAACACCAGAACTGAACAGGTCTACTGCTTTCACTGTTTCTACAAAACTCTGAGTCACTTGAACAATGTTAATTATGCCTCATTAGTGCTTGTCGTGGTGGTGTCTAAGTGGATGGTGCACAGAAAAGGCACACAGCTTAGTGTGATAAAGTAGAATTAGTGACTTTCTTTGGGTCTCTGGCTGAGTAAAACTGCAAAATGGCTGTTCACAGGACAGCACTGATGAGGAACACAGTGGTTGCAGTTTAAAGAGCTTATTGATAGTAGATGTACACTGAGCCCCTTCTCCTTTCCCTCATGGCTGATTAGAAATAAACAATGAAAGATGCCTTTTGTGCCAGTAGGTTTATTTTAGTCGAATCAATTTTATCAATGTGAAGTTGGATGCAGATGATGATGATGTCTTACTCTCAGTTGAGAGCCCATAATTGACTATGAAAGAGAGCAACATAAAGTCTAGAGTTTTTCTGCTGCTCTTATGTTATGATTATGTAGAATTGATAATATTTTATATATATTTGTATTTAATTAGATTATTATTCAGTCTTTTAAAAAATAATTATAAATACTTGTAAAACAAAAGGCCATGCTGTCTGTTCATAACTGTTTAACTGGACTTCAGCAATTTTGTCACTAGAATTGCTGCTGTATACTGAGCCTACTCCTTCCAATAAATTTGAACTGAACGAAGGTCATTTCTGCCCTTTAATTACTGTGATGAACGTACTTGCTTCTCCTTCTAGGTCAGAATAATAACTGTTACAGGACTGCTGTTTAAATTCTTGGTATTTATAGACTTCAAAATAGGTGTACAAATCTCTATACAAGAAAAACAAATGGTAGGGTTAGGAAGAAACACAAAAATCCTGTGCAAGAGAAATTACGAAGAAAGCATTCCCATACTGGCTTCTCTGGCTGCTCTTGTTTCCTTCTCATATTGGATTAGTTAAAGGTAATGTTTATTAGCCATCAGATTAGATCTAGATTTAACACTGAATGGATTATTGGCAGATTACAAAAAACCCATACAGATCACAAATTCTGACTTACAATGAAATATGGAACTGTACTAATGAAATGCGGAGCTGTTCAGCCAGTTGGTAAACGTTGCTGAGTTCTCTCTCCTTGTTCTTTTTAGAAATATTATTTTGCATGACAGATGCAATTTATAACCTTAAGACAAGTTTGTGCTTGTGTGCAGGTCAGGAAATGCTCTTGAATGCATCACCAAAATAATTTGGCTAGTTTATTTTTCAATTCCATTAAGAGTTGTTTGATTCTAGAGGTGAAAACTTCAATGGCAGGCATTAAGAAAGTCTATAAGAAGGATACCTGGTGGAGGTGGATATTTGGGAGGCTGATGACAGTTGTGTGTTGCAAGTAGTTATGGGTGTCCAAAAATAGAAGGGAGCGAGCATTTGCATTTTGTGGGAGAAAATGTTGGAAGAATCTTGTACAGCTTGGGAGTCCCAGCTGTTGATTCTAGTATTTCCTCAACTTAATTATTACTGAAATTCAGGAATCATTGTCACCCAAATGTATGTCAGCACAACACCCAGTGTTTGACCAACTAGTCTCAAACTACAGAACCAAGTTTATGTCACTGGTTTTGGTGGCCCATACCAGTAGGTTGCAAAAAATGCCTTTTTCAAAACTGGTACTAATAAGCTTCCCTTATCTATGGACCTGGTGCGTGAGATCTGGAAATGTACTTTGCACGGCTTCATGCATATGAGACGTCTTGAAATGCTTATAATCATTTCAGTGGGACAATGTAGTTCTCACCTATTGTGCTAGCTGCCATACTTCTAGTCTCCCACTAACCATAAGAAAAGTCACAGCACCTCACATTACATCAGCCAGCTGTTTCCTCACATCAGCATGTTGTCTGTATAATCCCTGTATCAGGGCATGCTGCTGTCTTCTCTTAGTGAATAAATGATGATGAAATACACGTGGTGCATCCAACTCAGAGTTGGAAAAGTATATGAGGGAGGAATTACTCTGTCCCTCATAACCATTTATTATGAGTTTCCACTACTGATCACAGTTGGATACAGGACTTCTTGTGCTCCTATCGCATAGGACACCAAAGAGCTTCGTTAGAGGCTCTGACTGCAGCGAGGTCTTTAAAGCCTCAGCACTTGCCTTCACAGATTGAACCCACAGAATTCTGAAAAAGCAGCATGATACTTGCTGAAATATCTAATAATATCTTTCAGAAAACTCTCTGATGTGCCAAATACTATAAATACACTGTAAACATGAGATTCCAACAACTCTGTCCTTTTCTTCTGGTTTTTCAAATGTCACTGTTGCTCACAAAGAGAGTGAAAATGAATGAAAATACAATGAAGCAAATTGTTGTTCTAGAGAACCACATTCATCTGGAATCAGCAGCTTGAATTTTCAAAATAGAAACACAAACAAATGAATTCTAATGAAAAGCTATATGTAAAAATAATACAATTATTTTAGACATCTTCTGTTTGGAGGTTTGAACTTTTTTCCTTTAATGGTGAAATAAGCACTTATTGGGGTTGATTCAGTGTTTTAAATGCAGTTGAGAGGTTGTGCCTGGCCCAGTTCATAGAAAATTAATGCATCATTAATATGAGATTTTCATGCACTTGGAGGAAAGCATTCTACACTCTTCCAACAGAAAGCAGCTTCTTTAGTGTGTACAATATGTTCATTAAATACCTTTCCTTGTTTATACGAATGCTCATGTCTCCATTATTCATTCAGGCAGAAACTAATGCAAAGTGTGGTACATCTGCTGAAGCGTGTTAAAGGTAACTTTTCCAACAAAAAAAAAAAAGAAATTAAAAAAAGACCCTTTTACTTCAGAGGAGGTAATTCTGCTCACTTAACAGGAACTCTGCTGCATGTCTTTTTCCATACTTGGAATGTCATCTAGTTTCTGATGGGTATCAGGTAGCATTAGAGTCTTACATTTGTGTTCAAAAATGGGGAATGGGTATTTTCTCTAGTCTAAACCAGAAAATTTTTGTGTGAATGCCTTGGTGACACTTTCAGTGTCAGGGCTATTTGGAATTGCAGAGGCTCACTGGGGCTGTCTGCTACGCCCGAGGTAAGCTACTTGGCCATGTTTTCAGTTGACCCAGTCCAATACAAATAGCATTTATTTTATAAAGGCAAAAGGTTTTCAGAATGAAAAACTGACAAGGCATTTGCCTAGAATTAGAGAAGTGCTAGGTTTGAATGTTTGCTCCACAGTGGGCAGCAGTGGCCCTTCCTTGTCACAAGACCTGTCCTGTAAGCTGGGTACTCAGCTATTCTCCATCTCTCCTGTTTCCTTCGGAAACATTGAAAAAACTGGTTTCCTTTTCCAATGTTAAATGAGAAAATAGTACCAAGCCTCCAGTTCACACAATGTAAAAATCTTTTCTGTTTCTCTTTGTTATTACTGTATTAGTGCTACTGAGAAACTTTGCTCTAACAAAGTGTCCACCCAGAAATGCTTTTTATTAAAGTAGTGATGGCTGGTTTCATATTCACAGAAACATAATTTTGCTGATATTCTTTAAGTTTGAGGATGATGACTTTGATCTTTCTGTATAGTTCTAGAAATATGACTACACCCTATTTCCAGGAGGGAAGCATCTTGGACTTTGTGTGCAGACTGTGTGCTGGATAGGTCTGCAAGGGTCTGAGTGATTTGGTAAATGACAGCTGACTTCTGGAGCCTGGGGAAAGTCTTGTCATTCCCAGGGAGTCAATCTGTGAGGGCACTGCATACCAAAGAATGCAGGGATCATGTACAGCTGGATATGTATTCAGCCTCTCCCCAGAAGATTCCTATGCTTATTAAAGAGTTATTTGCTGCAAGTATTAGGCAATGTGAGCACTGTCTTGATGAAGCAGGGGCAAATGTTTGCATTAATCCGTGCTGCAGCAATTGCTATAGGCATTTGGATAAACCGTTAAAATCTTGTGGTATCTTTCAGCAATGATTAATTTTTTTCTTTTATGGAATATAATCTGGTAAATTGAGAAATTAATTGTGTAAATGCAGCTTTAAAGTAACAGTCTCCTTTGCCATTCCATTATGTATATCTGCTGTCAACAGTTTATTTTTTTTAATGTGAGTTTCTTAAACGTTTGGAATTTTTCTAAATACTGATACTTTAATGGAGACTGTAGATGAAATATAATCTTCATCTATTCATAACCAGTCAAAAATAAACAATTTTGTCAAGCCATTAGAGCATACAGAGGGAGGGTTCATGAACCAATCATTTGGGGCTTTTGGCAGACCATACGGAACTTTTCTAACAGCTATTTATAAGGTCCTAATGTGTTTATTTTCACAATAAATCTGACTTATTGCTGAATGTGTTGGTTTCATAGTAAAATAAACACTGACGATTACAAACATAACCTTTTGTAAAGTCCTCTGAAAGACCAAGGCTTAACTTAATAAATGTGATGTTCTCTGTATTGCCTGGGAAATGCGTGCCTGCTCGGAGAGAAAAGAAAAAATGAACAACAGTCTGAACTTTTGCTTTAAGTTACAGAATCAGTTGTCACCAAGTTTACATTATAGCTGAGCCATTTGGCCTGCAAAAAGTATTACTAATTGATAGACTGATAGATACAAGAACTAGGAGGGGAAAAGTGAGGGAAGATACGTGCCTCAGTGCTGTTGTTGAAGGGCTATATGAAAGGAATTCTGTGTCTTTCTAAAGACACAAACAACGTAATGTAGAGATTGTTTAATTTTGCTTAGCTTAATCCTGTAATTTGCTAACAAAGTTATGTGTAGTTAAGTGATTTTAAAATGTTCTGAAAGTGTTTGCATTATGGCTTTTACTGGTTTAATTAGAAGGACATAGAACATATGTCCATAGAAGGACATATTTCTTAAATGTCTCCATTACTTTGCCCCATGACAGTGTCAGAGATGAGCATCCTACTCTGCTAAAGATTTGGCCTCTGTTACCCATGGTTTGAGCCAGGATTTCAGCTCAGATGTACAGGATTATCAAACCTTCAGACAAGGCAATTAGACAATACCCAGTTCATAAAAGATGCTTTTTCTTTTTGTAATGCATCCTCACAAATCCTGTCTGATGTGTATGTGAATGTCCTTATTAGCCATACAATTCCTAATTCTTCTAGTGAATCCTACTCTGTGATAAGTTTTGGTAATGAGACTGTAGGTTAATCACATATTGTGTTAGAGTACTTCCTTCTGTCAGCTCTAAATGTGTTCTTCATTAGATACTCCTTTGTTCTTGTCATATTAAAATGTATCAATACGAGCCATCAAATAGAATTTTGTGTTGCATTCATTATTTCACTTGACTGTTGCTAAACAGACAACATTTTCTTCTTCAAACTTTAACCAAAAGCTTTATGTTCCACATAATGGAAAAGTTGCTTTATGTAGGTTTGTTACCCTGGTAGTGTGTCCAATTGCATGGGTGGGAAATGAACTTGGCTGTGTGTTAGCGTAATGCTGAGCATCGAGTGTCGGATAGACTGCTTTATATAACATAGCATTGTTTCAATATATCATTTATTTTAAAAAGAACTTGAATCATGGCCACAGAATGTGCTTTATGTGCACGCTTTGTTCTCAGATAGAAGCCTGCTGGATCTCAAACAATTAAAAAGAAGTTGTCATTCCAGTTGCTGAAATGCTGGTGCTTTGGGGGTAGTTTGGGAACCGTTCCAAGGGACATGCCTGGGAGGGTAGACCTGGATAGCAGATTGTTTTTAAGAAAACATCCTTCTTAGTGATTTTATGTAAAAGAAGAAAGAGACCATAGAAATCCGTGTAAAATTCTTTGTGTTTTTGGAAATGGTTTTTGAAGTTTAGAGAGAAGTGGAATAAGGATCTTAATACACTTTACAGTAGATAACTGTTTTCTGGGTGACACTGTAGACATTTATAAGTGCTAGAAATGTTGGTCTATGCCAGTTTATTTTTAAAGTTTGGTTGTGTAGAAATGGGACAAGCTTTTCTGCTACTGGGAAAGCTGCAGATTTCTAGGCTTCCTTCAATCAGTACTGTCTTGTAGAGCTTTTCTGAGCTGTATTTGACTAGTTCAAAAAGAAAAAGTTTATAATAACAAATATAGTCATCACATTCTGCATTTTTCTGAAAGTAATTCTGAAAGACTTCCAAGAGTTCATGCTATGGTAGCCTATAAATCTCTTGCAGATCCTTAAATACCATTGTCATAAATACATTAGCTAAGACTGAATGAACAGATTGGATGGAAAGGAGACTTTTAGTAGAATCAGTATTATGAAGAGTCTGCGCCCAGGCAAATGCTCACAGTGTATAGAATTAGCTTAAAATGAACACTCCGCCAACATCAGAACAGTCTGGGCCATGTTAATTTGTTTGAATAATGTTTTATTGATGTTTTCTTTCAACTGCTACTCTGTAATTCTGTTGCATTTAAAATAGTTGTAAGACAAGAACTTCTCCAACTTCATGCTGGTCTCTCAGAGATCAGTGACAAAACTCCTGTGAATTTTATTCTGATCTCTTTTGGGCAGGGAATATAACATCTGTGTCTGATGCTGCAAATTACTGTATATGGGTGAGCTTATGTCCAATCATTCTCTCTCTGTGTATCCAGAATGAGAAAAAGTGTTTGCACAGCACAAAAGAGCTCCAGCCCTGGCTAGGACCTTCTAGACCTTTCTGTAAGATAAAAATTTTTTGTGCTCCTGGAAGTAAGTCTTCGAGCTAAAAAGATACAAAAGCAGATGAGTACTTCTAGTTCAAATCTAATTGATGCAACTGCTGAAATTATTCTGGAATATCAGACTGTGTATTATTTTATTTCATATGCTGATGGACAGAATGATCAGCCTAGTAGAATGCAGCAGTGCTTAGTCATGTCTAACCCAGTGATTTTAGATGGTTAACTTGTACACGACTGCTACTATGCCAACTTGTTAGTACATTAAGTGTAACAACATACTCTAAACGTTGATAGGGTCTCTAGATTAATTGCAGTATTTTAACTCCTGAAGAACTTCCACATTTGAAGGTACAATCAAATTACAAAAATGAGAAATAAATCACAGGTAGAAATGTCATATTTTTAATACCTTGCTTTGAGCCAATTTAAACCTTCTGCTGAAATGTGCACATCAGAATCTGCTAGTGTATGGAATTCATGTTTTTGTGTTACCTAATTCTGTTGTTCCCTGCTTTTTCAGGCAGTATGCCAGGGAATTGTTTCAAATTTATACCACTTAAATAACACTTTTTTGGATAAGCCACCCCTATGTTACATAGATTCAAAATTAAAATTACTGACTATATTATAGCTCTAATCTATGGGAGAGGTACCTTCATTTAAAGCAAAACAAAATAGAACAACCTCACCTGTCAACATTTTCAACACTCACAATTTTTAATAGCAGTACTCAACAACCCAGCACTTAGAAGCAATAAAATGAATAGTTAAATACACCATAAATCTTCTATTTCATACATAATAAACAAGTGTGTTGTCATAATCAATTACAGACAAATACATACACGGCTGCAACTAAAACCTACTAAATTTGCCTGACTGCGATGTGCTTTGCTGGATTCTAACTTGTAGGTTTTTTAACTTCGGTATCTCAAAACACTTCTGAAGCCTACATAAAAACATTTCCCTTTTTGATTGTACTTGTTTTGGTAAATCATTTACATTTTTTATTTCTTGAAAACAATGTATTGTAAGCTTTCAGAAACAGAGGCAACATAATATTGAAGTAATATGCAGCTTAAGGTTCTTTGGTATTAACACAGGTTTGTAATTTTTTTTCCAGAAAATGTGAGGGATACTTGTTTTGAGACTTCCTATTAAAAGATATAAGTTTCTCGTTTTGTCATTCTGTGTGTTTGGTAATAGATATTCGTGTATGCTTTTCTTATTATGCTGATAATTTAAGAACCAAGATATTTTTCACATACTTTTCTTGAGATAAAAAATTTCCGCAGAGTAAGTTAAACAGTCATATCTGCCTTTTTATATTTTGTTTATTGGATTTCATCTCTCTTAAGTTAAGAACGCTTGTAGTAATGCATAGTGTTTATTTTATTCCGTATACTACTTGTCAAGAATGTGGTGATCACAAAATCAAGATCGGCCTCTTTGCTTCTCCCCTTCATGCACAATTGTGCTCAAAAAAGAGACCAGGGCATGAGCAGATCCAGACCTATATGTCTGCGAGCATACAGCTCTATTCAAATGAAGACAATGCTGACCATGTACAAGATTGTTTTCTTTTTAGGATGGTTCTTCCGTTAATGGGTCTACTTCAAAACAATGGCAACATTTTCTTCTGTTTTAATTGTGTTCGTAATTAATTTCTTCAGGTAAAAGCATAATTACTTAATCATTGTGTGTGATTTGCACAAGATTCTTTGTAATTGGCATTTACAAAGGAAATTGTCTTTAATTTCCTGATGTGAAAAATGTATTATTGATGGATAAGCATGAA
Source organism: Phoeniculus purpureus (assembly GCA_028565055.1). Lineage (NCBI taxonomy): Eukaryota > Metazoa > Chordata > Aves > Bucerotiformes > Phoeniculidae > Phoeniculus > Phoeniculus purpureus. The sequence continues at coordinate 15,747,732 of JAOXOE010000632.1, read as the reverse complement.
ATCCGTGTGAAAAATGTTTTGTTAAATCATTAACACTGGGTTGTTCGTCTGTTGAATCAACAACCTTTTGCTGGCAACAGATATTTCGCTGTGATAGGTTTTAATATTCTTCTTTTCCCTTTAGGACAAGGAGCAACAGTTTTAGAGCAGCCTCTGTTTCACTTTGATATGAATAGATAAATTGTCAAAGCTGCCAACAAGAGTGCTTCCATATTACAGGGTATGCTGTAAGCAACACTAAACGCAGTGTTCTTGCTGGTAAACACAAACTGTGCACGTTTTAGTGGGGCAGCTCAGTTCTCATCCTTCAGCTGAATTTAATGAGCTGAACACTGAGATGAGATTTTTGAGAACTGGGTTATTGAGTGCTGAGTGGTAGACAGATATGGGATGATATTTTTTCTGAGTTGCCCTTTCCCATCACTTACCAGAGGACAGGAAGTAATAAGAGTGGAGCGTGTGCACACTGTACGTTGTTCCACAGGAAAGCACTGTTCTCCAGAGTTAACCCTTAATAAAATGTTGTGTATGAAAAAACAAAGGACATGCAAAATAATTTAGCCTTAAATGCTCCACATTTTTTTTTTAAATTAAAAACAATTATTTACTTCCAAAGGATCACCTGCAGTGTTTCTTAGGTGTAGTGCACTGTAGAGATTTGTCTTGCCATCCCAAGGACATAACTTAGTTCTGTCTGTTGGAAGGGAGCCCATGTCACATTAATTATGCTCTCTGCTCCGGTTTGCTAATACTGTCTTGTTTGGTTTTTGCTTGTTGGATTGAAGGGAAAGTTGATTCTAGTCTTGGCCTATTTCGAAGTCATCTGAAAACAGCTAAAACCAAACTAAATGCTATCCAAATGGGTAGTGAATAATAGATACAGCCCTTAAACAGGAAATTTAACAGCTGGGTCGCTGAGGAAGTCACTAAGGCTCCCATCACCAGCAAGATATAGTGAACTTAGTGATTCTCAGCACTGTCATGTGTAGCACAGATATTTCACTTTCAAAATGTAATTCTTTGGAGGCCTAAGCTCTTTATGCAGCGAAGGAGGAGACTCAAGTGTGTAAGATCATGCTGATGGGCTAAATGGGCAACAAGCAGCCTACAGAAATGACGTGACTTTTTCCTGTGCAGCCCTAAGTTACAAGTCTTTGTGGAACTGGGATCTGCAATCTAATACTTCTTCTGAGGCTGTTCTTCTTTATAGACGTAACTGACTCCATGTTTTATTTTGAAACCTGGTCATAAAAGAAAGTAACTGTGCTTTTGTTCTTTCCACACGAGCCCTTCTGGAGCATCTGTTTGGGAAGAGGACTCAGGTTCAGCATTTGCAGCCTGAGCATATTGCACATTTGCTGCCTCTGTTAGAAAGGCTCAAAGTGAGATGTAGGTCTTGCCGAAGTGGACCTGTGCCAATAACCAGTCAAGCATTTAAGATTTATGGGGCCAGAAACAAAAAAAACCAGAAGCAGTCAAGTGCCAAGGGTATTTCATCAACAAGGAGTAAATGGGTTTTGCTATAAACATTCATTTGATAAAATACAGAAATACTCCTTTTAGGAAAGAGAGACTCCTGTCTGTTTCCTCAGCTTCTGGGTGTTTAAAGGCAGGTATCTATCCCGCTGTTGCAAGGGATGATACTAAAACTCTGTCTCACATTCGGTAACCCTGATAACTGGCTTGTCATAGCAGAGATGGATGGCAGCACTTCCTCACTCCCTCACCATTCTCTGGAATGCTAGGCTGTGCTTTGTTCTGATGGCTTTGCTGAGTGCATCTCCATAGCTTGTGTGGCCCTGCAGAGAGCTGTGGTGTGGGCAGGTCTTGTCTGCAAATCCCTAAAGAACTTTTGTGTGAGATGAGCTCCAAGGTGTTGAGGATGCTTGGCACTACTCTTGTGTTTCAGGAACCTGAAAAGTAAAGATTTAGATATCTGCTGCCATTTGGACATGTAGGAGATGAAGATGGGGCTATGAAATTCATTCTAGGACTTACTACCTCTGTTTCACTTTAGTTTCACTTCAGTCAGCCTAAGTGCTTTTTTGGATCTGGGCCAACACTTTCTGCATCATAATTCGGGTTGCAGTGTGGATCACTGCAGTTCTGCTAGGAGAGTGATATCTTAGCTTGATATATGCTTTGAGTATTTAAAAGTGTTTAAAATTATTGCTGCCATTCAGGTCAATTGATCAGAAAAAGAGATTATCCCATAATTTTTATCTCAGAGAGGTTTGTATTCCTGTTGGTGAATACTTTTCTGATTTGACCAGCTGTTACCCAGCTTTCTTTACCACTACTGCTTGTATAACAGATTTTTCATGCCTCAGTATTGGCCAAATGAAAATAATGTACAAAAGGATGAATCTCCAAAGAACAATGTAAGCATTATTTATTTAGCATCCTGGCAACTGTTGCTGATCTGTTGAGCTCACTATTTTCAGAGATCTCGGGAAAGGATTAATTCAAAATTTGGTACTGACTTCAGAAAAGTCAAAGAGTTACTTGCTCCAGTCTTGTAGCCAGGCATTAATGGACCGAGTCCTTCTATTCCAGCCTGTGTCCTCACCCCAAAATGGAAGAAATGATGAGAATACAATTTTTGCCCCAGAGTCTTTCACCAACTAATGCCTTAAGATCTTTCTTTCTTCGTTCCACTCAGGCTATGGAATACAGCATCCTCCCCACCTGTCTGGAAGATCAGCAGTGGGTAATAGTCAGCTGATCTCACCAGGTTAGGGAGCAACCTAGTGGTATCCCTGATTCAGGCTCCAGGTAAACTGCAGACTTCCCTGTGATGAGGGTCAGCTCTGCTTATTGAGCCCTCAGTCCCTTTCAGGAGCGAGTCTCCAATAACTAGGACCCTTCTCTTCTTTGTGGAGGTTGTCATATTGCTGGAAGACTTCCCAGAGGATGCTGCTAGTTCACAGGTAGCGCACACTATTAAAGTGAACTTTAATTCACAATTACATAGAACTGGACTTGGCAAGAAGCACATGGTTTTTAGTTGGGTTTCAAGTGAAAAAGTTTGAGACCATTTGAAAAAATGGCAACTTTAGAAAGGCCATGCAAGTTTCAAACAGCATTGTATTCCCTTTCGTAAATCTCTTCTAAAGGAAGCAATATTGTAGTGGATTTTTTGACATGCAGTGACACAGCAATGTCTAGAGTCAGGTTTCATTTTCTTGACACGTGAATTAGCTGTTGAGGAGAGATGCATTTGCAGAAGACCAGCTGAGAGGTTTGTGTACTGTGATACAAACTGCATACTAATGGTAGATATGTTTTATAGTAAAAGATCAGTATTTTTAAACATTAATTAAAAATAAATTATTAGTTAGATAATAAATGGTGTAGTGCTTTCTAAATTTTTCATAGATGGCCATTTTTCTGTTGATCATATTATTTGAGATTTTGAAAGAATAAGAACAGTGAGCCGCCATTGATGTGGTAATACAAAGCTTAGTTTATAGAGGACAACTAAAGTCTCATTCATAGTGAGAGTAATTAATATAATATTTTCCATTAAAAAATACCAGAGAAATATTTTAATGGCAAAACATATTCAAAATTATTGCACTTTTGGTTTGCACAAATACAAAATGTGAAGAACATGACAAAGGCCAGGAATTTTCATGCATAGCAGTGGGTACTGGTGGAAATAAAGGGAAATCTATATATAGGGATGATCACTAGTAGTTAGAAGTAAGTGAGTTGTTTAAAAGCAGAGTAAAAGGAAGTTTTATTTGACAACCATAGATAGGAATGAAATATGCTTGACCAACCTGATAGCCTTTTACGAAGGCATAACCAGGTGGATGGATGATGGCAAAGCAGTGGATGTGGTCTATCTTGACTTCAGTAAAGCATTTGACGTGGTCTCGTGCAGCAGTCTCCCACAGCATCCTAGCAGCCAAACTGAGGCAGTGTGGCTGAGACAATAGGGTAGTGAGGTGGATTGTGAACTGGCAGGATAGAAACCAGAGAGTAGTGGTCAAACTAGTTGGAGGCCTGCATCTAGTGGAGTCCCCCAAGAGTCAGTACTGGGACCAGTACTGGGACCAGTACTATTCAATCTATTCATTAATGACTGGGATGAGGGATTAGAGTGCACTGTCAGCAAGTTTGGAAGGAATTATTTGTATATACCTCTTAATGCAAGTATGTAAAATGTAAAAGGAGCTTTGCTTGGACTTTTGCTATTAATTCGTCATTTTGTTGCAGTATAATAACTTGCAGAATAAGTTACTTGTATAGTTGAAGAAACTGGTTGTTTAGGCACTGAGATTTTTTTTGCTATGGCACAGTCATGTATAGATTTATCAGGGTGTCGCACATTAGGAAAAGGTGTTATGTAGAAAGCCAATATTAGTAGACACAAATGACAAGAATATGGCATTAACTTGTAAATTTACTTTACAGACCTGTTTAATCATGGGCAATTTATTTTTGTAAATTTATGGAACGTGAAGTTTAGCTGTATTTCAAGAAGTCGCTTAACTGAATTTATGAGCATCTAGGCTTCTGTTTCCCATTAGGACTACAGCTAGTTCAGTCAGTCTGACGTGCAGTCAGCCATCTCAGCTGTATGATATACTCATCTGACGTTTTATACAGTGATGTCACTAAAATAACACAAGATTTGTGTCAGAGGTTGTCATCCTTTAAGAACATGTATCAACTGCAGGTTTATAAATACATGGTTAAAATAGCTACCATCAAGTGCCTTTGCAGCCACTGAAGTTTCTTCCATAATACTTCTAGCTGTAGCGACACTGGAATATATTAGCATGGGTTTGGATAGGAAAATAATTGTGCTAGGATCTATCTATGAGCATGAGTCTGAGCAGGTTCATCCACTGTCTGTATACTTTTGTTCTCAATATACCACGTGTGCTCTACTGAGAAATACAGTCCTTAACACACTTCCACAACTAACTGAAAATAAAATAACCCATTACAAAAGCAGCGTGGCACAGCTGGCTAGGCAGGGGGCAGAGAAATTAGGTTGTGGCTCCTCAAAGCACCTATGGGCTTTTCTGCCCCCTTCATTCCTGAATAAGGTTTTGATGAATAAACTGAATTATTTGTGGGAGAGAATAGCTGGGTCCCTATTCTTACATATGAGGGCTGGGGAAACAAAACACTATTTCTGAGGGGCTGAAAGAGAGGCAAGGTGGGGAAGGTACGATAAGAGATGTTGTGAATGAAGGTATGAAAAAAACAAGCTGAGAAGTTTTATTACTTTACATGGTGACAAGGATAGAAGTGATACCTAACTGAACAAAGTACATGAACAGAAGTCAGTCGTAATTGTCTCCAATAACTTACTCCTTCTTTTCCCACATCCTCCATTTTTTGTGTTGTCTTTCCTGTTTTCTCAATTTTTTCATATACTTTCAGGGTTCAAAGATCTTTGGCTGTCCCTGTGGCCCGTTACTTTTGTGTGTTATTACGGCTGTGCTGATTCTTACTGGTTTTTTAATAGTCTGCATAGTCTACAGCTGAACACAAGAGACATTTATATAAACAAAATTTCTATTTTGAAAAATGGTAATTTTTAAATTAACACTAGGGAGAAAAACAGCAAAGCATAAAAATAACTTAAAAAGAACATTTCAGGTGGGACCAACAGGTCGTAAAGAGCCAATTTGTTTATAATAGAAGTTTTGTCTTGGAAATAACACTAGTCTGGCACTTTTGAGGTAGAAGAAATATAATTTGTTAGTTTGTTTAAAGTACCTTGTACTTGAAAATCTCACAACATATGTATTGTGTAGCGTATAAAGACTGTGAAGAATGTGTGGAAACTGTGATAGATCCTCTGGTGTCCTTACTTTTCAGTCTTCTAGTCTGTCCTATCATTCATCCATATTTCATTTGTGATGTTAACAAAAAGTGTTTTAAATTTTCTCATGAGTACCTATGTGAAAGTGCAAATATATAAACTATTCAGTGAAAATACTCAAGGGAATTCTTCAGAGTACTTGAAGAGGATACTCATTAACCCTGATTTCTGGAGAAGACAATTCTGCTGCCTTCTTATTGATATACGCTGGGTTTTTTTAGATTACTTACATTTGTCTAAGTTATTACCAAAGCCTCAGTTTATATAAAATAAAAAGTTCTGGTGAAGGACTCCCAGACCAGTCTTCACCAAGATTTAATTTCTTTAAGCTAAATTGCTTATAGACAGTTCTCCTCATTATCCTCAAACCACTTCTTGCCAGTTTAAATTGATAGGATTCTGTGTAATTAATGTTCCCTCTAACACTGGCTGAAATAAGCGTTCAGCTGCCCTACCATTTATTTTTTTCCCCACCTCTGTGTTTGGAAAAGGCTTCCTGCTCTAGATGGTGCTTCAATGATCTGGGTATTGCCCTGACCCAAGTGAATAGGAAGAATGGTTTTGACTACACTTGTTCCTGGACAGGGGTGAAGGTTATAGCAGTGTTGTTCAGTCCATCTCCTGTTACAAGCTAAATAATGACTGCAGGCCCCCCAGGATTCGGTGTATAATTAGTGAGTGTGTTCTTTGTGATACTGTTAATTAAGATTCTCACTCTTTTAATGAGATTATATAGAAATATTAATCAGGCAGACAGATGGAGTCCCTCCCTGATATAATTGAATCACCTTATTTTTAGAAGTGTTCTATCTCAAGAAAGTGATACAATAAAATAAACATTATAGGAAAGGCAATTAATTTTTATTGATTTACACTGAGTAGTAAACTACCTCATTTTTGTCTGAAAACCACTCTAATTTAGTCTCTGGGCCAACTGCAGGTACTTCTTTTTACCACAAAAGAAAATATTTATCTGAAGTTCAAATTGTATTTCAGTAGTGTATTGCTTGTATTTTTCCAAGACAATATTGGTTTAGTAACATAGAAAGAATCAAATATTTCCTTTAAAGACAAAGCAAAACATCCAAAACTCCATGATACAATTTGTATATGTTTTATGGTTCTCACACCTAACAAAATACATTTTCATTACCCTGACACCTCTAAAAATGCAAAAAAAATAAAAAGTAAAAACTTGCAAATCTCCCAATCTTATTATGGAAAATTAATTGACTTCTGAAAGTTCTGGGCAAGTTTCCAATATTTCATTTTTGAAATTGTAATTATTTTGTTAAACTTGGGTTGCAGTGATTGAAAATTGACTTAACATTGAATGCACATTGCTGGAAACCTGTGTTAGAATGTGCAATAACAATGCACAATGCTGGAGTTTAAAGCTTTCTTAGTAGAAAATATAATTTAGTCACTATCTAGATGTCTGGTTTATATTTCGTTTTGTCTGTGCACTTCATTAAAAAAAAAGTTGAACATAACTTTTCCCCTACTTTTCCACTGTCTTTGCAACCAATTTTCTCACAGGTTAGATTTCAGCTCAGAACTGATTTTGTTTCCCCCCTAGTGGTTAGCTTTTTTATAAAAGGAGTGCAGCATGTGTCAAGACACCTAAGCCATGCTGAAACGCCTTCTAGGCATACACATACAGAGAAGCCTCGATGAGTGTAGGAATTAAGGAAGTTTCTGTCTCTTTACATCCACCAAAGGTTTCTGTGCTTGTCACTCTTCTACGTAATTATAGATAGACACAAGCTCTGGTGTTGTAATCATCACTCTGTCAAACCTATCGCTGCACACTAGAGTCGCCAAAACTCATGGAAGCATTTTTTGCCGGCACTGCAGAGCTGCCTGCAAAGCTGTGGACACTGAAATCTACTCTCTGTGATTCCCTCGGCATTTAGTGCTTTTGTCTTGTTTTAGCCACATGGAACTGATCCACAGGACTACTTCTGCTGGGCAGTGCCACAACTTTGACTTGACTGAAGTTAAAACTACCAAGCATGGGCTTCTGCACCCACACAGCAATAACTTCCAAACCTAACATGACCTTTAGAGAGGGACTTTTTACAAGGGACTGTAGTAATAGAACAAGGGGGAATGGATTCAAATTAGAAAAGGGCAGATTTAGATTAGACGAAATTCCTCACTATGAGGGTGCTGAGGCACTGGAATAGGCTGTGGATGCCCCCACCCTGGAAGTGATCAGGACCAGGTTGAAGGGGTCTCTGGGCAACCTGATTTAGTGAGAGGTGTCCTTGTCCATGGCAAGGTGAACAGTCGTGTATGTTTGGAATTTTAAAATTAGCTGATTATTTTCTTTCTTGAAAACAGGGCAAAGAAAAAGCATCCGGAAAAGCACAGATAATTTAATTAATGCATTTCATGTTGAGCTATTCATAACAAAACGCTAAAGTAAAGGCAGGTTTTGTACATTTTTATCTTTGCAGATATTTTTGCATCTTCATACCAAAATATGATTGGTCAATGCTGTATTTAAAATGAAACTGGAGGTTACGCTGGATCAGTCGATCTTTTAAGATGTTGTTTTCTTAAACTTAGAAGTGGAGAAATGTATCAACAAAAAATGCGCAATTAAAGTTTCATTATCAAGCTCTCACTCATTTTTCTTATTTGACATACTGCTTCTTCAATGGGAATACACAGATTCTCATTCTTGCTCTATCATTATTAAAGATCAACTGCCAAATTAACAGACTGCATTTGATGTGAATAAGTTATTAAAACCCGCGTGGATGTGTTCCTGTGCGACTTGGTCTAGGTGATCCTGCTGTGTCAGGGGAATTAGACTAGATGATCTTTCGAGGTCCCTTCTGATCCCTAATGATTCTGAGTCTATGATGATTCTATGATTATTCTTAAATTAAAAAACAGAAATGCAATGACCTTTCTGTTGTTCTGTATGTCATCGTTGCCATCAAGTCAGTGGTTTGAAACTTTCAGTCATTTATTAGAACTTGAACATGCAGCAGATTTGCAGTTTTTTTTGATTGTCTAGATTACATCTAGACAACCAGTAATGGCTTGGATTAAACAAGTTGACTAAAACAAAATGCATAATCAACGTGCTAAGCAAACAAAAGACCTGCAGCATCTGTGTCTGCAAAGGCAGAGAAATATTGGACAATTATTGGCCATGTCTATGTGCACGTTTAATGTTGTTACTTTGTGTTAATAATCTAAAAAAAGTCTTACTCTTACATCTTGAAATGTAACTGAATCACAACCCTAACTTTTCTGATTCTGGAGAGTAGATTAACTATTTTCATGATACAAAAACTACAAATGGCTCGGGATTTGCATGGAAGCACTGTAATTATTGATGCTGATACTGGGTAATGGGCGTTGCTTAACCTGACAGTTTCAATGCATCCACCAAAAGTGGAGAAGAAATTAATTTTTCATAATATCCAGGCCACTGCAGTTTAATACACTAGTTCCTGATAGCTAGTGTAGAGATGGATGCATTTCAAATGTCTTCAAAAACATTTAACCAATATAGTATCAATTCTTTGTTCCTGTATCCAGGACTGCTGATGATGACAGCTGCTATTGTGCTACAAGGTAGATGCTAAATGTTGTGTATCATCATCAGCTACACCTCTTTCCTACTGCTGTGAGCATAATGATGTTTTAAAACTGAAACTTCTTCAAGGGTCCCAAGTCTGCATTCATGACTTGGGAAAAAGTGTTGTTTATTTTAGCTGGAATATTCAATGTGAGAAAGAAGTAGAAGATGTGATCTTATTTTTTCTCCCTGTTGTTGTTTCGTAGAAATACACTAACTGTGGCAAGTCAGTTATATTACACTGGTATTTGGCATCTGCTCAACAATCAATTGCTCTTCTCAGAGCATTTTTGGAAAGTTTGCAGCACCATAATGACAGCTTCCTAAACACAGATGTCCTCTTGGTACAACGTATAATTTTTTATGAAAGATGTATCGATGTCAGGAATTTGAATGAAGTGCTAGAATTAGTTGAACATTCTTGTTATGAATACCTATTCAAAATATCTACAGTACATACAGTGTATGTTGTGGGTAGAATCTGCAGTATCCGGCGGCATAGATGTTGGTACAAATTCTCAGGATGTAGTTCAAGAGAAATGGATTCTTTTGTTAAAGGGCTGTGTATATTGTAGCGATTTTCCCCACTGTGTCTTATGTTGTGTAAGTGTGTGCTGTGATCTTGAAGCATGAGGAATCTCAAGAACATATTTAGATAATCAGGGATATGGCCATGGAAGATGTCCTGGAGTAGCTATTAAATGGTTTTGTAAAGTCCCATTAGTAGCCTCTTCCTCTTGTTTTATTTACCTCTCAGCTAAGCCATCAGGAAGTGAATATTTTAAACACAAGTTTCCCCTCCTGAAGTCAGCTGGTTTTGTTGAGGTTACTTGTCTTAAAAGTCTTTAGTAACTAAAAGTTAGTTCTAAGGTTAATGTGTATAATAAACTCCCAGCAGCTTGTGATACTTAGTAAAATAATCCTCAAGTGGTTCTACCTGTGGGACTCTTATTTGCGTACACATACAAATTATCTGCATACATGTGGGAAGACAGTGCTTAATGATTGCTGTATGTAGTTAATGTCAGTGCAGACTCGTAAGTGAAAAGGAAACTTTCCTCTGTTAGAATGTAATGTGAGCAATGAAAACACAGTCCATTCTATTCAGCTTGCTCCTATTCAGGTCTAGTTACGACGTTATGATCTGGGTACCATGCAGCAGGTATATCTAGCGATTGTAATGAAATTAGAGGAAACATGTTCCCATAAATATTGTAGTATTTCATTTCTGTGAAGCTGAGCAGCCTTGTTGTAAGTGCTGTAGTTGTTATGACTACAGCTAACTTAATGTACTTCCATCTACGTGGACACACGCAAGGCACTCGTTTTTGGTTTATTTTCAGGTCATATATACACTCGCCCCACTAATGACACATCATTCAGATTCAGAGTAGACACTTTATAGAGAGAAAGCTGCATCAGAAATTATGCAAACCCTAATGGTTAGAAAATGCTTGCTTTTCTGAACTTTAACTGGATTGTGCTGAGGTCATTCAATATGGTACTGGGGTTCTATATCTTTACTCTTTTGGTTGATGCTAAAATAATTTGGGGGGTGTGTGGGGGTGTGTGAATGTGTGTGGCCCAGGCCACGCTGTTGTTTGGCATGCCTTAGATCACGATCTTTTGCCAAACCTCAGCAGAAGCTCTTGGGGAAGAAATGTAAACATATAACCAAATTGACTCTGGTTTCTTTATTTAGGTCAGTGCAAATTGATACCCATTGCTATAAGGATTCAATGTTACAAATCCTTTGCTAAACTAGAAGACAAGAGGAGCCAATTAATTATTTTAATGATAGTAATTTTGTAAAAAATACAAGTGAGAGGCAAGCAAGTATATTCTACTAATAAATAAGTAAGAATGTAAGTGAGTAACAGTTGTGAGAATTTTATTTATTTATTTTAATAACATTTTAGTCTTCAGAGATAACAAGGAAGAAAACACCTACTTTGTTAGGCCAGGCTGGATGGTAACGTTGTGGAATAATGCTAATCACTAAGCAAGTACTAGGGTTGTGGGTAGTATAATAATCTGCAATTTTCTGAGAATATCCTTGCTGGAATCACCTACCTAATTTAACTGTAGTTTGCCAAATAAGGAGCCCAGATGTCTTCTTTTGGACACTGCAAGTGATGGACACTTTTCCTTGCAATGGGCTGCCTCCTACTAACATTAGACTGTCCTGTAGATGATAGTTTTGAATTATGCTGTTTTTTCCTATGTGGTTACAAGCTATGGGGAAAGAGAGCAGAGTTTCCATAATCTAGACTATTTCACAAAATGGGAGGCCTTTTGTCTACTTGTTTATTTTGAGGGGTATTAAAATTCACCTGCCAACAGTCTGACACGCACGCTGGCTCTATGTTTGTTGTGTGCTATTACCACTGCTGGATATAAGAGGTCGTCGCTTCACCTCATTACAACTTGCGGAGTCACAGATGAGTTGTCAGTTAACACAGAATGTGTATAATTGATAGAAAAATCAATGTTTAAAGCTTTCAATTTACCCTGCCTAAAAGGTGGATATTTGCTCTGAACTACACCTTTTAAGTGATTTCAGATGTATCCCAGTGCAACTCCTGCGATAAATCAACGCAGATCCAAGCAGTTTGTAGTATCGGAGTGGGGGTTTTGATTGGTTTGTTTCCTTTTTACGTTTGAGAATACCAGTAAGAGCAGCGTCCTTTCAGGTTTTTCCTGGTGGACTCACTTCTGCAAGGTAATAAAACCTGATTCGACAGACTGAGGGAGTTGGGGCTGTTCAGTCTGGAGAAGAGGAGGCTCCGAGGTGACCTTCTTGTGGCCTTCCAATATCTGAAGGGGGCCTACAGAAGAGCTGGGGAGGGACTTTTTAGGATATCAGGTAGCGACAGGACTAGGGGGAATGG
>JAOXOE010000632.1:15680520-15726655 GCA_028565055.1 Phoeniculus purpureus | reverse complement strand
TGAGAACAGATGATGGGAATAACGTTGATAGCATGTTGATGAATAGGCACAGACTACCCCTCTTTACTCATACGAGTTGCTGAATTAGGGTAACACCAGCTCTCCTGCTGAGGGTTGCTTTATCTCTTGTGCACAGTGAACATCATAATGGTTACGTGCAGCCAGGTTACCACAGCACGTATGTTTAACTGAAAGTGGTGAAATCACTTTATTAAAGTTCTTCTACATGCACAACCTCAACAGAACTTGTGCAAATCACTGCTTTCTCAAGAAAATGTGTTTGAAAATTCCATTTTAGAATCTGCTTGCCTATTAGAAATTACATGTGACAGTAAGGAACAGAAATTCATTTATAGTGAGCGTGCCACTTTTGTTTTGAGAAAGTATTCGGTTGTATTATCCCTTTCTTCTGAAGACCAGCACAGAATGTGTCCATGTATCTCCACACCCTTCACTGCAACGAGAGATGTTTGAAAAAGGCACCGTATACTTGCTGAACACTTGTACTTACTGGGCTGATCAAACCACACGATTAAATTTTCCTTTTGTGGAAAGGATTTGCTATATCCCTGCTCAATTTAGTGACCTGTGTACACGTTCCAGTGTTGATGACTCTTCTCTGGGAATGCAGATCCAAAGAAAGACTTACCAGTTCCCTCTACACTATCATTAACACTGTTCTTTCTTGCGTCTAGTCTTTTTGTGCATGTGAAGTAAATACTTAGCTTCTCCTCAAGATACAGCTACCTTTCATTTCCAAGTGGGTGCAGCTCCAGGGTTTTCTTTATTGTTTTATTTCTGAGGCCCCAGTTTATAGCAGAAATTTTAATTAGACCTTTCCTAAGTATAATTCTCAAGTGACATTACTGTTACATTTTTTAATTGGAATAATAGTGTTAATTACATTACTAGACCTCTCATCCTCAGGAATGTTCAGCTTTTCTGGTAGGACAATTCTTTCAATATTGACTGATCTTTGCACTCCCTTCCCTTCTGTCCTGTCCATTTTCTTACAATAAACGCACTCAGTGCCAGGTTCTTCATGCTTTTATGGATGTAATGTTATGCCCATTGGAACCTGTGGAACAGGTCAGTCATTGTCCTTGTGGAACAAGACAGGCTGTGGACAGACTGAGGGTATTTGTTCAGCCTGACAAAAGAAGGCTCTGGAGAGGCCTTATAGCAACCTTCCAGTACCTGAAAGGGTTTCTATGGGAAAACTGGACAGAGACTTTTTACAAGGGACTCTAGTGGTAGGACAGTGGGGAATGGTTTCAAACTGAAAGAGGATTGATTTAAGTTAGATCTTAGCAAGAAATTCCTCACTACAAGGATGATGAAGCACTATAAGAGAAGTTGCCCAGAGAAGTTGTGGATTCCTCCTCCCCAGAAGTGTTCAAGACCAGGTTGGACAGGACCCTGGGCAACCTGGTCTTAGTGAGAGGTATCCTTGCACATGGCAAAAGGTTGGAATTAGATGATCTCTGAGGTCCCTTACAACCTAGGACATTCTATTAAAAAAATGTTAGTCTGGCTTCACTGTATTTGATGCTGTAGTTAGGTAAATTTTAAAAGAAAGTAATGGAAAAAAAATGTTGGCAACTCAGAAATGATGAAAAAACCCATTATGTGTCCATTGAAGAGATATCATGTAATCATATAAAAGGATCAATACTTTTCTAGAAGCAAACTTATTTATTGATTTTCATATAAATCTAAAAAGATATTACATAAGCAGGAGAAAGCCACTAACATTTATACTAGTGTTTTCATGGGATTTGAATTAGCCTAGGAGGCCTCTAGTTGCCCAAGTATTTTTTGATTTGAAGTGGTTCTGCAAATCAGTAGTCATACTGCAGGAAGTCTTAGGAAACGTCACGTCCAGAATTTAGTGTGTCCTTCTCCCATAAACAGCTATAATCCAAGTGACCCATCTTACTGAAAATAAGAGATAATACTAGTAACTGGATATATAGGTTATATACAATATCTACCTTTTCTTCATTTCTTATGTGTAGTATAGTAGTCTTGTTGAAGTGTCTTCTGCACCTTGTTTTAGTATGCTTTCCAGAGTTTAACTAAGTGATGAGTAATTCTCATTTTCTCTCTATGCTTCACTCTTTTACTAACATTTTCCTGTTCATTGTAGTCTCCCTATGTCTTTAATCTTTCAAAAAGGTTAATTATATTTTCAGGATTTAAGATTTGATTGTTCCAAGTCTATTTGCCATTTTTCTTACCTGAGTTTTAAATTGTCTTTCTACTATTGACTTAACAAATGGGGCAATACTGCATTCAATTCATGGGTTTTAGTAGTTCTTCATTAGTTACTTTTATATTTTTCAATTATTTCAAAAGTCTATCCTTTGGAAATCAGAGGCATAGTCATAGATAAGTCTTAAGTTGCCCTTTCATAGAATCACTGAGTCTGGAGAAGAACGACTGTTGACCTAATGCTGCCAAGTCCATCATGAAACTGTGTCTTTATAGTGCCCTATGTCTTTTAAAAACCATCAGGGAAGGTGATTCCACCACTTCCCTGGGCTGCTTGTTCCAATGCTTAATGACTCCTTCGATTAAGATGTTTTTCCTAAGATCCACTAAGCTTCCCCGGTGCAATTTGAGATCTTTTCATCTACTCTTGTCACTTGTTACTCAGAAGAAGAGACCATCAGCTGAAATAAATAGGTTCATGAAACCTTTGTCAAAAAGTTATGACCTGCTCTTTTCAGTGACTATTCTTCCTACCAAACCAGAGTTAAGAGTACCATTACTCTTGTTGGTTTGGTGGTTGTTTAGTCATGAAATACAACCATAATCTCCATCAAGAGGAACTCTTCCTTGTTGTCTATAGAGTCATTTGTTCCTCAGTCTCTGAAAACTCATAAATAATCCTGATAGCAATTACATGAGCCAGGACTTTAGTATGCCTGTGGTGTAAGAGCTGATGACTTTTTGTTGACTACAAGCTAGTGTGACTTGGTACATTTCTAACAACTTTTAGCTTTTTTCCCCCTGAAAGTTCATGCAAACTTCCCAGAATCAAACTTTTAGAACATTTATGATTCAGTTAGTCACTTTTGCATTGCTACTGATACCAGTGAATCAGTTTTCTTGTCATTTCAGCAGTATGAGAAAGCTGTTCTCTGAAAAGTTGATGGAGAAGTATTTATTTTGTGTATCATCAGTGCATATAATTGTACCATGGAAAAGGTGACAAATTATTAAACATGGAACTGGCTTAAGAGCCTTCAAGTGCGGTTTAGATTATTGAAGGAGCAATATAAAGATTTATATATATGTGTGCATTGGTTTATGCAGTTGTTGATTGTGGTAATTAGAGCTTTCTTGTCTTACACTGGCAGAAGAATCTTTGCAGGCAGTTATCAAAACCAGTAGGGAGAGCCATGAGCCCACTGGAAGAAGCAAAGGACATAAATCTTTTCATGCTTCTGTGATGTAGAGAGCTTAGATTTTGTTTATACTGTTTACAAGCATAAATACCAGGTGAAACAAAATAATGTTGTATGTCAAATTCAGTACAAAAAAATGGAAGTAGAGCTAAAAAATCAGCTCTAGGCCCAAAATTGCACGAGACGTTTAATCAGATGGTGTGATGCATGCATCTAAATGGAGTAGGGTTAAGGAAAGTTTAAATACTTCACTAAAGTGAAGGATGAGAGCTGCCTGAGCTTTCAGCAATAATGCAAACACGCTTTAGAGGGCTTGGTGGTATTGTGCAGCCTGTTTTAGAACAGGGTGACCTACAGTATTCTTGAATTAAGAAAAAAATAATGAGTAGTGTCATCTAGTATTGTTTTGAAAGCATCATGCATACAGGAACCTATTGATAATGTAGAAAAGATGACTTCTACTCTGATTGCAAGATGTATAATTCAATGACTAGGAAGTCAAGTTCCTAATGAAATTTAAAATTTCACACGGCTTATGAAATTACTATGGCCAGTAAGTTGTGATTATGTTCCTTGAGACTGATCTAATTTTTACACCTTCTTGGATTTGATGATTTGTGCTGCGGAAAATTATTCCAAAATGCTTTCATGTCTTATGACAAATGCAGCTGACTGTGCCGCAGACAGTATAAGGGAGGATTTATTATGTCTCCTAAGATAGTAGCTTAACTTTTTTGGCTTATATATTACTCTTTGGCTGTGTTTATGTGCTGATGAGGTGCACATACTCTAACTAGGAGTGACATAATTGAATGCAACAAATCTTTCAAACCTCCTTTGGCCCCTCGGTGGCCGTGTTTCAGAGCTTTGTTTCAGAATTATGTATGCAAATATATTTCTGCTAAGTAATGGAGCTGCCATCCACGTTAATTCATCTATATTTAATCTAAATATCAAAAGCTGTGGAATATTGGAATGATGCCACCCTACTGATAAACCAGTTTTTATTTCTTTAGTCTCCCATAAGTTGGCTCTTCAAGTTCTGAAATGTTGCAATTTAAATCTAATTCAACAAGCAGCTTCTGCTGGATTTTACTTTTGGAAGTTCGAGACAGAACTTCCTCCTTACTTACAATTGTTTGATTAAAGTAGATCTGATTTATTCTTCATCCTGCCTCTGAATCATCATCGTCAGCTAGCTTTATGATATTATTATACCATAAATTGTTGTGTGACTTTCTTGCTGTCACTGAAGTAACTAATCACATTGTATTATGCCAGAAATAAAGTACAAAACCAGCAACACCGTGAATCAAACAGACCCCACTTCAGCAACATCAATATACACCATAACCTGCCCTCTCATTATTTCTGTTGCCATTTTTCACCCATTTTGTCCCTGCCTTTTTTACACGGAAGATCAATCTGTCACCCTTGCATTCACCTTTTGATTTTTAATACTGCACATAGGAGTGGAGCATTCTTTATATTCATATACTCCTCTTTCTACCCGTGTTTTACCTCAAAATTGTCCTTTGAGATGCCTAAGTCCTGTTACTTTATGGCACTTACAATTTATATTAAAGCATTTGTCAAAACTGTTTTGCTAATTTTGTAAAAGCACAGGAATATTCTGTATAGGAAAAAAATCAGTACAGGACCTTACGCATAAGACTGAAATGTTTGTCTCTGATACAACAGAAAGTACATGTTTCTGTTAATGGATTAAGGTAATGGCATAGTAAATGCTGTCAGATTTGGAGTGCATTAATTTGTTACGTTTGAAATGTTTGCAGACAAGGTGACAGAGATTTTTTAGAACAAATGTCTTTTTAAATCAAGCTGGAGTAGGTTTTCAGGACATTTAAAATGGCAGAATTTCAGTATGCTATGCATTTGGAGATATTGTAATATATGACAGAAGTGATATGAACTGACAGAACCAGGCATTTGCAGGGTGCTGCAGAGATCTGGCTCAGGAATACATTATTGAGAAGGTCTGAGCCGATTTCTGAAAGTTTTGTTAAGTTAGTCCCACTGTTGGAGATCCAGATAGTGTAATCATGTATTTCTTGGACATAGCGATTACTTTATGCCTTACACAGCCCTGTGAACACGATCCTAGTTTGCTAATTATTAGAAGTAACATGATAGCTTCAAAGCAGACCATTGCCAGTGGAGTATAAAAGAAGGTACAAGACTGACTTGCTGGCTTTGTGCTGACTTTTGAACTGTGAACTCAATTATTCCAGCACTTGGCAAAAACACTGAAGAAAAGGGTTGCATACTTCTCTATCATGATAAAAAGAATCAAGACTATGTAAGTGGGGAATGAATGAGGAATGTTGAGGTTAACGCAGTAAAGGTTCTGGCTAGGTATCCTGGTGGATTTGCTAGGATCTGTGAAAATTGCATGAGTTCAGTAGATACAGCATGGGCACCACTGGCAGGTGCATGGCCATCATACATCTGCTGAATCTTGCTACATCAGCTGTGGAAATGACTTGCCTTCCCTCTTTTTCCTTAAAGTATTGAGCAGACGTGAAGCTTTCTGTTGATCCAAACGGAACTAGTGAACTTCAAACCTGGTAGTCTGTTTGTTTTGCAGTATGAAGCCTGGCTACATATTTAAGGGAAAAGTTGGGGTTTGCATCAGATTGGAAATGTTGTTGTACTGCAGTAGGATAAGGCAGAGAAAAGAAAGTTTCTGTATTTCTGCCTTCTGGCTAGCATCCACACAAGACTAGGCAGGTTGCTTTCCTCATCCTTCAGGTCAGCACAATTGTCCTCTGTCGTAGAATCATAGAATCATTAGGGATAGGAAGGGACCTCGAAAGGTCATCTGGTCCAATACCCCTGCCACAGCAGTTTGTACTACTGTAGCTGCTTTCGTATTAGTGGACCCACTTTGATTTACTTCAGAGTAAATATCAGGGTTATGAGTTTCTGATTGAGTCCATTTAATGTCCCATTTCACTGAACTGCTACAGGATATGCGTCGTCAGGGCTTGTGTCCAAAAAGCACATAAGTAGATTCATTTAATTTTAAGTGAAGCGGTAACTGGGTTTTTATGAAATGCTCAATATTTTTAGTCCTAACTGATAAATCCAAGATATTAAAGGTATAGAAATAGGTAGCTGCAAGTAAACACATATTTCCCCATTTAGACATATCTACACTGGAAAAGATATTCAAAAGCTCTTCCATTTCACAGAATCACAGAACCACAGAACATTAGGGATTGGAAGGGACCTCGAAAGATCATCTAGTCCAATCCCCCTGGCAGAGCAGGATCACTTAGACCAAGTTGCACAGGAATGTACCCAGGGGGTTTTAAAACTCTCCAGAGAAGGAGACTCCACAACCCCCATGGGGTTCTGGGCCAGAAACACTCTTTCCAGGAGTGTTGTACCACAACTGTATTAAAGGTGTGGTGTTAAAATCTTAACGACTTAGATCATATGAATATGTCATCGTCTCTCAGTATGAGGCATAACTCCACTTAACATTTTCCTATATTAGTAGAATTTTGCTTTAAACTACTATGACAATGTTGTGTTCAAAGTTCATTTTTTTTTTCATGATTTCAGTGCTAAGCAACCAATTGTGTACAGAAATGGGGTTATTTATTGTTTCAATAATGCTCCATAAGTTCCTTAAATTAATTTATAAATTTGGAATATTTTCTCTTCTTTCTTGAATTCACCAATTCGTATGTATCTGTACGTGATACCATGGTTCCATAATCCACACGTATCTGTGTGGGCACTGGATGGGAAAGAACATGTATTATTATTTTAAATTTTGCAATTAATATGATATGGAATTTTAATCTTGGACTAATCTTGCACTAATTTTTCAGATTACTGGTATAGAAAAAGATGGTATTACTTGACATGCAGTATTTACCTTTCATACTACTAGGAAACCGGCAGAGCAATACTGTTAAACTAAGCAAAATTAAATTGCATTTGCTTGCAAGAATTCAGACTAATGCATTCAGCCATCGAGACAGTAAATAGTAAAACAGTATTAAAAAAGTACATGTCCTTAATTTAAGGATGGGAACATAAGTTTCTTTAAAATCCTTTGTAATAAAACTGTTTGAAAACTCAGACTGTTTAAGGAATTGCTTGAATTCTTCTGAGCATTACTAAATTAAAATGGTTTTATATCTTACTTTGAAATAGTATTCTACATAAAAACACAGCGTAAGTCTCACTGACTAATCATTATATGAATGTTTTGACTTAAATTCTAGAATAGAATAGAATTTCAGAATTCTATTAATTATGTGGAAATAGTCATGTTTACTACACCAGGTGAACTCTGTGTATACCTGCTGTGAAAATAAAAGAAGTAAAAATGCATTATCTGATTTGAGTATTGCTGTCATTAAAAAAATCTAATGTGCAACTGTTAAGTGTTTTACTGTTGTCAAGAAAGCAGAATTTCTTAATTATCATTGGGAAAATTATAGTCTTTATTTTGTTGTCACTGAGTGTGAATTGCTTTTTCTTCCAGGAATTTGTCAGGTAATATTTTTTCGAGTCTCATGAATGGACTTTTTTCTGAGCTGCTGTCCCTGAAAGCACTGTAAGTATCATTCCGTATGTTCCGAAATCTGAAATATTTGACATAAAACTAAGCACAGCATACTTGAATTTGAATTCAAATAAGATTGTTTCAACCGATGCATTTCAAATGTAAAATATTCTGTATTTTATTATCAATGCCTGTCTCATTATTGATGAGCTGCCATCTTCTACTTGTGCCAGCAAAATGGATAGTGATGACAACTTGAAGCCATTAGTGACTAGCCCAGGATAGCTATCCTGACTAGCATCCCTGTATCTTTGTGGCATATACTCAGATTGAATTAGGTAGACATTGATGTTCTGTTAACAAGAAGCAGAATTTTGGGGTAGTGTCTTGCAAGTGATTAGCAGTGGGACAACGTACATTAGTTTTATCGTATGTCTTTACAATTGTATATCCATACGTATGCATCTGTCAAGAATTCGTTGTCCTTGGATAAATTGAATATAACTGAAGAAAGTGTGTCTATGAACATTCTGTCAATTGTGACCTTTCGTTGCCTTTCTAGACATTTCAACACTGATTCGCTTATTTGTGACTGTAATCTAAAATGGGTCTTGCAATGGGCCAGAAATGCTTCGGTTCGAATAGCGGAGGAAACTGTTTGTGCTTACCCCAGTGCTTTACAAGGACTGTCATTTCGTAACCTGAAGGAAAACCAGCTGATATGTGGTGAGCTATATTCTCATTTAATGTTACAAATTGAAGTTGAATCCAAAGAAAATATTACAAAAGATAAATTACACCCAAAAAAAGTAATAAATTAGATCAGGTTAAAAAAAAAAGACCAGTTCCTCTCTGAGTGCCCAGTCCACTGAGCTGGACAACAGGAAAGGGAAGCAGAATGAAGTAATGACATCTCCATAATCCAAGGGGAAATAGTCAGTGACTGATCACACCACTTAGATGTGCACAAGTCTGTGGAGCTGGATGTGATCCACCCTGAGGGAGCTGGCAGAAGTGCTCACCAAGCCACTTCCCATCATTTATCATCGGTTCTGTCTAACTGTGGAGGTCCCAACTGAGGTTAGTAAACGTGACACCCACGTTTACAAAAAGAACTAAGAGAAGGATTCAAGGAGCCACAGGCATGTCAGTCTGACCTTGATGCAGGAGGAGCTTATGGAGCAAATGATCTTGAGCCATAACATGGCTCGTATGAGACAACCTAGTGATCAGGCTTAAAGTTCTGGCTCATGAGTGAATTTAGCAAGTTGTGACTCATAAAATACATGTATTTGGTTGAATAGACTCCCTTTTGTAGTTTGCCTTACTTCACTGAGAATCAGAGTATTCATCCTCTAAAGAGGAAAGCTAATTTAAATTATAGGCGCTTTCTGCTGTGATGCTCTTGACCTGCTCACTTTGAAACAAAAAAAAGAAGAGGGCACAATTGCATTCTTCTACATTCTTTCTACTTATGGTCTTAGAGATATCTTTACCATTTAGAGGTTTAATTTCTTACATAGAAATTTATGAAGTTTCATCACTGCATAGTCTCTCCAGTCTGTTTTCATAATTTTTCTGAGGTGTTACCTAAAACACCCCAAAACTTTAGAACATTCAAGACAGTTGAAATCAATTCAAGTAATACCAGTGATTAAAAAGAGAAACGTTTGCTTTCTGTACTTCCCATATAAAATACTTTCATTTTTTGAAGCAGCTTTGTTTTCTTGAAACAGATTCTTAAAACACTGTGGCTTTAGATGCTCTCTCAGCAACAGTGAAATAGTGATGTTTCATGTGCTGCATATGTTGAAATGTCCTTATAATTTGACTTGATATACAGGCACATTGGTTTCCCTTCACCCCTCGCAAAGTCTGTTTCCACTGTCCAGTAGTAAGAATTTTGAAGGATATATATATATTTAAAATGCTAGAAATAAAAAAAAAATAGATTAATATTGGGAAGTGCTGTCTCTGAAATCAGTCGAGTGTATTCAGCCTTATTCTGCATCAGCCTTCAAGACGGTTGTCAAATACTTTGTGCTAGAGGTATTGGACGAGAAATGAGATTTAAAATTGCTTTCTTTTATTGGTGACAAAAGTGAATTATCTGCTTTGTCACTTGAGTCTTGAAATGACAATTGTATTTGCATGCACATAAATTGTTCTTAAAAGTTTCCTTCCCTACGTGAAATATATTGTGTCCAACTCTGGCTCAACGTTTAGGAGGAACATTTTTTCTTAATTTATTTCTGTCAGCGCACACAAGCTTTTTTTGGTCTCATTTGTTACTTAGTTAAACTTAGGGATGAGCTTGAGATTAATGTTTCAACCTTTTCTTTCTTCATTTACAAGTCATTCTTGCTACATTAACACAATGTAAATATTGAACAGTGGGGATTTTTCAGTGTGTATTAACTGACTAAACTCAAAGTCTCAAGTACAAAGAATGATGGATTAATTATCCGGATTTAGATTCCAGTCCTGCAGTTTCTTGGCAGCTTTCAGATAGCCTGCTGCATTCATGCAGAGTGTCATTGTCTTCAAGAGTATGTGGAAGCAAGACTTCAGCTCCAGTTCTGCAGGGAGTGCCTAGTCACGTGAACAGGTCTAGTTATACTGAAACAGGAAAACTCACATTAGTAACCTTTCACAGGATTAGGTCTTGCAAGGTACAGATAGTGACAGAATTCGCTGTAATTTAATCCTCTTGCAATTATTTTGCTTTTTATTTTGTTTTCTTTAGTAACAAACTATGCATAATGACACAGTGTTTACAAATCAAACAGCATAGCTGTATGTTTTGGATCTTTCAAAGGCTGATGTGGTAGTCTCATTTTCTGTCAGAACTCACTTGCCATTTTCTATATCAAAGTTGGCTTTCATACTACTGTTCGATCATATGAAATCAACAATGTTCTAACCTTTTGGCTCCAAACTCTGGATTTCTTATTCTAATGTGATCATTCTCAACTGGGAAAAAAACAGGACTATATTGTCCTGTATTTAATATCAAGTA
Organism: Phoeniculus purpureus; assembly: GCA_028565055.1. NCBI lineage: Eukaryota > Metazoa > Chordata > Aves > Bucerotiformes > Phoeniculidae > Phoeniculus > Phoeniculus purpureus. Next base: position 15,715,677 of record JAOXOE010000632.1, on the reverse strand, counting down.
TTAATATCTAATCTCTTTACTGGTAATTTAGAAGTCTGCTGCAAGGTTTGGGGCACAAAATTAATAACATTAAAAAACCTAGAAACTTAATGTGGCTACTACTTAGTAAATTTAAAGGATAGATTTTTAATGCTATGTATTTTCTTGCATCTGCACTCACACATGAAAATGTAGTTCAACAGAACTTTTTATGCCTAAAATCTTGCTGATATAGGTGCTAGAAATGTACTCAGTTTATTTTTCTTACTGTAGCTTACTATTCAATGTACTGTTGCATTTTATATTCTACATTGTCTTTGCCTGATTATTCCCAAAAGCATGCAAAATAGTGGGAAAATTAGCTAGGATGTAGTGAGGAGAATATCAGCAAAATGAAGACTCTTCACTCTTCATAACTTCTGCCTTTGGAGACTTGACCAGCCATCTCCAAAAGCTAGTTGCTCATGAGCAAAGCAATGATGAAACAGCCAGCCTTGACAAAGATGGAATGTCCTGGAAGAGATATTCTTTAGTCCTAACATGGTAACATGTGCTTCAAAAGATTAGGGTTAAATTTTGTACTGATAATTTCTACCAAAAAATGACATGTTTCTTTAACAACCCTATGTTAATCTTGTGCAGCTCTTATTAAGGTTTGCTGTAATTGATCTTAATTATTCTCTTAAAAAAGTTCCCTAAAAAGCCTCCATTATCTGTTCTAATTAGTTGGAATATATACCATAATAGTATTTCAGACTTTTATAACACATTTTCTGATACGGCACTTTTTAATGTATTAAAAATAGCTTTCAAGAGCTGCAATTTCTGACACTGTCAGCTGGGCAGAGAGGAGTTTGAAATGGAAAAATTTCCTACTTCTATAGAACTGTCACTTGTTCAGCATCTTTTATGACTTTTACATTTCTTTTCTGTTTGTCACACTTGCAGCGTAGATGGGTACTCATGCAGCTTGCTGGACACTAGGCACTTAGGGGCAGTCACTGCCATCTTTGTGACCCGCTGCAATGTTTCCATCATCTAAGCAAGCAGTAATGCTATGTAAATAAAAAATGGGTGGCTGGTGGTGCTTAAGGTTTGGGAAGATGCACTTCCCTGTTAGATAAAGCTAATCAATGTATTTTGTACAGCTAGATGCTTTACTTTGCCACTCCTCAGCCATTTTTATTAACCTCAATCTGCAGTTAGTGTGCAGAGCCATGAGCATGTCATTTTGCTTGCCATAAAGATAATTTAAGTAATAAAATTAGCTTTCTAGCAATGGCTTCTGACTCTTGCCAGTGAAGAAATTTGTATTGATGAATCTTCCAATACTGTAGCTGTCCATATGTCAACGTCTTCAACTTTCAAGGTATGGCAAATAATCAAATGTTTCCCAGCTTCTAAAGTAGGCTTCTGGAACAATTTGAAAATAAGAAATTAGGCTGTGGCAGCAGTTCTATTGATAATAAAGAAATCAGCAATGAAAATTTCTTTGCCCTTTCTTTTAAATTTCTGTCAGATAAGCCAATGCTTCATTTTACCTGCATGCAGATAATATTTTTAATTGATTAACTGGACTGAAATTTTTAATTTCCTATTGTGAAAAATCAAGCTGTTGCCATTTTACAAATTAATGTTAGGATATTCAGCATTTATATTAAATCCTATTAAGTGAAATGTACTACTTTTTTATTCTACTTCAGCTTTCCTACCAAGTAAATCACTGCTATTGCCCATAAGAGTGTTTTTCCACTGCTCCCTCACTTTAAAAGGTTGCAATGGACATAACATGGATCAGTACCTTGGAACAGTGCAAAAATGACAATATATTTCCACAGAGGCTTATAAATCTGGGGGGAGAACTCCTGTAAAAAAGGTTAAAATTACTTTGTCGTGGCTGGACTTGACATTTAACTGCTGAGTGCTGGCTGAATCCTGCATGACTTGGATTTGCTAAGTGACTAGACTGGAATTACAGTTTTTCCAGCTCAGTCTTCCTTACTTCATACAGAAGTGTTAACTTACTTTAATTAAATAAATCTGAGGAGTTGTGGAGTCCAATAGCTTTTGTAGTGAGGCTGTCATACAGAGCTGCTGTCGTAGCTCTTCTTGGCATAACTGCACTGACTCCCCTGTTCTGTAGATGCGGTGTCTGTATCTGAGGTTGGCTAAACCCAATAACTGGAGCCCCAGTGGCAGTGGACTGTCATAGCCTGTGCTGTACCTCTAACTCAGGATATATCCTAGGATTGATACTCCTTGCAGCAGCATTCTTATCGAGAGCCCCAGAGCACTGACTCTGCTATGCCAGCTCATGAGAAGAACACCCTTTCTCTCTCTCTGTCTGTCTGTCTCTCAATTTTTCACAGCTTTGATGGCTTTACAGAAGTTTGCAGGAGTAAAATGCAGTACCAAATCTGTGATATAACGTAAGCTGGCATACATGTTGGCAGTGTTGCTCTTTGGTTAGTAGCTACCTTTTCAGTGTAGCACTTAGCATTAGAAGTAAACATGAACCTGAGATTTAATTATGACATGCTGCAAAAAAAATACACCTACTTTATGCTCCTGTATGAAAAGCATGTGTGAGGGTGAAAGAGACTGATATGCGCCTTGCCCTGACAGCAAGAAACTGTTACACAAACAGAAGCTTCCCTTTTTTGGTATTGATTGCTGCATGAAGATTATGCAAAGCTTTCTTGTCCCGACCCCAAAAGATTTGTTCTGATGTGTTTAATACATGTTGGCATCTCTATTTTCTTGATATTATGTTAAAATTTGAGCCAGGCAAAGTTTTAATTAAAAATGAAGCTTGGCTCCAGACCTGTATTCATTCTTGATTTCTTGGCATATGGCACTGTCTGTAACCTTCTGCACCAAACCTCTTGCGATTGTCAGCAGGTTTTGCAGTGTAGAAATTGGTGTTGGTGCACTGGCACTTTCTCTGCTTGGCTGTACTGGCCTTCAAGGCGGTCCACATCACTGTCTTCTCTTCAGCAAATCGCTCTCTTTTCTTCAGTTCCTTTCAGTAAATATCCACAGTTATAATTAGTTGTGTCAGCAATTAAAATTTTTACCTCGTTATTTGGGGTTTTTTTGTTGATTTTTTTTTATCTGTCCTTTTTACTGGACCAGTTCCTTTACTTTGTCCTCACTTTTAGCTTTCCCTTCCTGTGCTTTCCATGTGTACTCCTTTCCCACTGAGCTTGTGTACAAATATTGGCGCTCTAACTCACACTTTTATCAGCAGGATTTGCCGCACTCTGTAGGTGCACTCAGTACAAATATAAAGCCTATTGGCAATAAAATAAATCAAGTGATTAACAAGAAGCAAAACGCCAACCTCCAGCTTTTTTCTGTCTCAAAAGCTTGTGGTTCCAGAGCAAACTGAATTTTCTACCACGAGGGCAGGAGTCAATGGTGTATCCTAAGATACACAGCACTTGTTTCTGGGCAACCTGGAGAAAGCTGTGGATTTTTCTGTTTCTGACTGTGTAAAATCTGCCAGTATTAAACAAAGCCAGTTAATGAGGGCCAGAAAACTGGTTTTATGCTAAGCCAAATTAAATGATATGGTAATGTAGTAACCAGGATCACACACTTAGTAGCTATTTAGCTGTAGAGAGTTATGCTCTTGTGCTTATAGGCTGTGCAACAGAAAGTGCAGTAGCCATGGCCAAAGGTAGGATGTAGTTTTGTTTTTCTCATCTCAGTATTCCTGTCTGCAATGTCTTATGCCAATTGGTAGCCAATTGCTCACCAGCTTTCTATGGTGTTTAGACAAATCTACTGCGTGGGCCAGCTTTTGTACTTTCAGATTTGCTTTTGATCGTCGACCCAGAAAACAGTGGCTCCATTTGTTAGAAGTTCATACATTCTAAATGTGATCATATTGTATTTAGAATATAGCTAAAATAAAGGTCAGAAATACCTTTGCAATCATTTGTATTCTTTATGTGACCGCTGACAGCAGTCTTTCCCTTCTCATTCTTCTCATTTTCATCTTTTAAGACAGTAAAAAAAAGAGAAGTCAAAAATTAGGTGGAAAATTGAACTCTTTTTAAAATCCCAAGAATGGATTTCTAAAGAAATGACAGAAAGTACTTAATGTGTGTGTGTGTATGTGTGACATAAATTGTTCTCTAAAGATATTAAGGGCAGAAGTATTACAACATTTTCTTAGAGTTTCAGTACACCTTGCTGTTGTTTTTTTTTAGGTAATGCTTATTAAAATAATTTCTGTTTTATTTTTTGTGTACAACTTGGGGCACCATATGCCTTAAAATGTATGAGATATCATTTCTCTGAGAAAGACTCTTAAGAGATATCTTAACTCAGAGGCATTTGTATAATGTGATTCCTCCTCCATATGCCCTTCAGTATTCTAGTCTAGATCTAATCTGAAATACATGACCGGATCACATAAAGAATCTGGCCCTCAGTCAACAAAACCCTTTTCTGTGAAAGATAAAGATGTAATTACCGTAATGACGGGTTAGACCTTTAGATTCATGCTGCAATCAGTGATTCCTGTGGTGCTCTGCCTCAATCATGGTTTAGTGCTGACTAGAGAGACCAGACAGGTGAAGACTGTAAAACACTCCAGTAGCTCTTGATCTGAATGCCTATAGGAGAGTCACTCCTTTCATTTGCAGATGGTGATACTGACTTGGAACTTGAACGTTTTTCAGATGTGTAAAATAAAAATAAATAAATAAAAACCCCTCTCCCAGGATAAAATAGTAAACTGTAATGGTTTTTAGTCTTGTGAAGCTGATGTAGCTGTCATACGCAAGCACCAGAGGTTATATATGTTTATTTGGTCTTTAATAACCACATAATCAAATAGAAAATGTCTATTGTGTAGGGATGTGCTTGGCAGAGCTGTTATATTTCAAATGCTGTCAAATAATTCTAAATACTTTCAGAAATTACTTACTTCTTACTTTACTTTCAAAGTCAAATGTACATACAACAACACCAGTAGATGCTGGTATTTTTATTCTGAATTTGGAGGATTGTTGGATTATGGTTTTAAAATAAGTATTTTCAGCTGATGGTGATGGAACCATACAATCATTTTATAGCCGTTCAGGATAAAGGGTATTTGCCCTAATCCTGAAACTCTTATGGATGCAATTAATCCTTATATCTGTGAGCTGTGTCACTGATGTCAGCTGTAACTTTTGCAATGGTAGTAGTTCCACAACCCACCTCAGGGATTATTATCCCTGAAAAACAACAGAGGGTTGTAACTGGTAGTCAGTTTTGTACACAACACAAAGTGGATGTTTTGCAGAAATACTTAAATATGCCTTAAACACAGGCTGCAAACATCGTAATCCATAGAAATTTTACTACTTTCACTTTGAAAAAGACTTTGAGGAATTATCTGTCAGTTTGGGCAACCCACATAGGTACTTTCTCAAAGGGTTTACCTGATTAGAAGTTTATCCTAGCCTAATGAGAAGCCAAAGGTGTGTTTCATTCACTTTGCATCTTTGTTGGCATGTAGAAGGATTTGTAAAGGAAAATAAAACTAGTAGCTTATGATTGGTGTCAATCACAGGCACACTCTCCAATTTTGATATGCTGCAGTAAAAAAAGGTTTCACTTACTTAATTGAAGAAATCTGTACAGAACACTTCATTCCCACTGAGGTTCTGCATTTGGTGGCTGTCAAGGCTGAGCGACAGAAGTGATACCAGGAGAGCCTTAGAAACCAGCTATAAAGGCAGACATAAATTTAAAGTGATAATGTTACACTAAATCCATATGCCAGGCAATTTATTCAGTTTAGCCTAGAAATTATTGGCACTCATACTACTTCGTGACTTTGTGGCACAATGTGTCACTCACTGTATGACCAAAACCATTTGACAAGATACAAATTCCTCAGCTAAAAATTGCTGAATTAGTGAGAAATGCTTTATTTCAGTAGTATATATTGCTGTTGTACTTGTGACAGTATACTAGTTTTTCTGGAATCCATTTTCGTAATCATTCCATTAATTTATGGCTGGATTTTCACACCGCTGCTTTTCCTTAGATTCCGCAATTGTCCACACCCTTCAATACAAAGATTGCAACCTTTTCAAGAGACAGGTTCTCGACATCTTCTGATACAACCCTTTAATGTAAATGTCTGAGAACAAGCCTTGCAGATATTATGAATGAGGTATTCATCTGGTTTACTTCATCTTCTGTTCTTAGAAGCTAAAGATCACCTAAAAATACTAGATAGGTTTCAAGAAATTTTTAGCAACACATCCATGTCCCTAAATAATAGGTGCAATCAGCAGATCATTAAATCACAGAGGAGTATGGGTTAGAAGTGATCTCAGAGGTCATCTAGTTCCAACCCCTCTGCCATGGGAAAGGGCACCTTTCACTAACCAGGTCACTCAAAGCCCTGTCTAACCTGGCCTTCAATACATCAAGGAATAGGGCATCCACAATCACTCTGGGCAACTTGTTCCAGTGCCTCATTGCCTTCATGGTCACGAAATTCTTCCTTACATCTAATCTACCTCTGCCCTGTTTATTTCAGTTTAAAGCCATTAGCCCTACTCCTACCATTACAAACCTTCTAAAAAGTCCCTCCTCACCTTTCTTATAGTCCCTTTTTAGGTAAAGGAAGCCCACAATTCTATCCTTCTATTCTTGGGCTGAACAAGCTTGACTCTTTCAGCCTGTCTTCACAGAAGAGGTGGTCCAGCCTCCTGTTCATTTTCACAACCCTCTTTTGGACTTGCTACAAGAAGTTTGTGTCCTTCTTATAAGCTACAGGATGTAGACGCAAGTGAGGGGGCATTTCCGAAGCCTGCCCTTTATAGTCAGAGCACACTCACAACATTTCAGTAGACAACATCTAACAGTCCCTTAATCCTCTGAGTACTTCTTCTGGACAGCAATATCACATACTCACTCATGTACAAATCCCGTATATTATGCTGGTCAGCATTCTTACTCAGTAATAGTAAGAATAACTGTTTCATTGTTAACTCAAAGCAGGCAATGAACATACTATTTAACATTTAAATTCTCCAGTAGTAATGATAGCCCAAGGCTCAGTTTATAAATGCAGCTTCTTACAATTCAAGTGTTCCAAAGACAACATCTGAATGACCTAAAGAAGTGTGTTAGGGTGGGCTGCTGAGTAAGCTGAGTAGGAGGGGAACAAACACCACTGGTTGTCCAAAAAATGTTAGCAGTTGTGGAACCCGTGATTATGGCTTGCACCCTGGTTAGGCGTGGTTAAGTTCATCTATATTTACTTTGGGCAAAGCAGGGCCAACCTCGTGAAGTTCAACAAGGCCAAATGCCATGTTCTGCACCTATTTGAGGGCAATACCAAGCACAAACACAGGCTGGGTGAATTATGACCAGGTTGGATGGGGCTTTGAGCAGCCTGGTCTAGTGGAAGTTGTCTCTGCCTATGGCAGGGGGTTTGGAACTAGATGACCTCTGAGGCAATTTCTAGTCCAAACCATTCTATGATTCTTTGATTATATTATTTTGAGGATAAAGTTTGAGGAAAATAAAATGATGAGCAGTGAAATGGAAAAACAATAATGTTAAAGGACTTGTCATAAAAATAGCTGTTTGAGATAGTTACTAGTGGTGCACATGTGGAAGGGTGACCTTTCAGCTGACAACTCTGTATGCTGAATAGATATTAATGCTGAAAAGAGAAGACAAATAAGGGAAGAAGAAGAAATGGCTTAAAAATTATCTTTCCTCATGAAGGTGGAAGGGTTTTCCAAGGTGCAAGGCTGTAGGCATTTTGTCTAAGATGACATTGCAGTAGGGAAGTTATAAAGAGACCCAGGCTTAGCTGATTGCTTTGACATCATTGGCTGAGGTGAAAAGGTTGTATTTTAGAAACTGTTGTACATGGTGTTCGTGGTAGTGTGTTCATCAATCACTTATTTGAGTCTTTAATATTTTCATTGCTGTTAGAATTTTATGCAATGATAAAAAAGTATCAGAGGTAGTCATTTTCTTCTGCCCAAGACTGTATCAGGAAAAGAAAATAAGATTTTCCTTTGTTCCTTTTTTATCCCATAGAAGATGATCTTCTTTCTTTAACTTCAGAGCCTCTATTTCAATTACTTTTCCTAATATGTTCTTTTTCCATTTTCTGATACCGATTCAAAGAAATAGCATTAGTCTCATAATGTATAGAGACTGTTTTACAGAAATTGTGTTAAGGTGGTTTGAGGATCTAGAAATAAAAATGTAAGAAAACAAATTCTGTCTGGAGATTCACTGTCTGCAGAGACTGTAGAATTGAAGGCTATAGCTTTCAATCATTGTCAAATATATGATATTACCAGACTTTCAGCGGGGCCAAAAATGCACATGCCTTCCAAATATACAATGCTGTTTTGTTTCTAATTGCGTTTAGGCTTTTGGCAGCTGTTTTTTTTTAATATTCTGCTTAGAATATGTAAGATTATAATTACTGGGGCATGGGGAATTTCTTGGAGAAAGACAAGATAGATAAAATTAATTTTAAGAAGATGGTAAATTACACTCCACTATTACAAATAAAAATGGCGTATTTACATAAATATGTAACTTTGAGTAAACATCTAGAGAGTAAAGAGACTTGTGGAAGAGGCTGAAGGAACAGGAAATGAAAAATCATCGGGACAGTTGAACTTCAGGGGAAAGTTTAACTTTTGTTATTAACCTTATTATTATTATCTAAATCCCAGACATATGAGGCAGTTTATGTCTCTCTAGAATGAATAAATTCTGGAGCACAGTGCGAATTTAATCCATTAACAGTGACGCTGTCTTATAAATGTTAACTCTATCTATACTAATAGTTGTGTTTTCATTTTCCTAAATTGAAATACGGCTTTTTTTCTTGTATAACTCTGTACTAAAGAATCCTGCATTGAGAAGGAAGCTGGGATGGAGCGTCTCAAAATGTCCTTTTCCAACTTCAACCATTCTGTAAACTATTCTGTGAAACCCCCTTTCTGTAGATATTCTAGTAATCCTGTAATTATCTGGACTTGCACCAATGAAAGCAATATGATTTCTAGAACTGAAACTTCATTAGGTAGCTTATGGAGACATGTCTTTTAAATTAGTGCTTTAATGTGAAGATTTAGGAAGATAGAATTGGATACAGTTTGTTCCCTTTAGAATATTTGTAAGAGAGGAATTTATTGTGATGGGATTTTTCCTATTTGTTTGTTCTTTTTGTTTTCTCCACAGCTGGGCCTCTGGAACTTCCTCTTTTTGAGCTGATCCCATCACAAAGACAAGTGGTTTTTCATGGAGACCGCTTGCCATTTCAGTGTACTGCAACGTACGTTGACAATACCACCCAAGTACATTGGTACCATGCTGGCCGCTTGATTGAAACAGATGAAGAGAGTGGCATATTTGTGGAGGACAGCATCATTCATGACTGCTGTTTGATTACACGGTAATGTATACCCCTTGCAACAGTCAGATTAGTAGGCAAGGTGAATAGATGCAACACTTATAGTAAACCTCATTAAAACTTGCATTAAGGAGTTATTTTATTTGAGGCAACTGGAATGCGAACACACACACGCACACGGAGATTTTTCGTGGCTATGAATTGCTGTGGTTCCCAATCACATTTATTGTGTCTAAGTATTCAGATTTGAGCACCTCTGGGTTTAAAACAGACAAAACCCATGTCTTACACAGTAAGCCTTGAGAAGACACTGAACTAAGAACAACTTCAGAGGCATGTGCAAGTGACTTGTGGCCAAACTACTTTTTCCTGAAAATATTTGTAAGTTAGAATTGTCACCTGCCTATGTATGGGTTCAGTTTTGTAGTTTCTAATATACTGGATCCTATATTCTTTAGTTAGGTAATCTCGTATTTGTTTCTTATTAAAATATTTCTCAGCTTTCTTTGACTTCTACTGTCTGTGTTCTTGAGACACACAGAAACCTACAAAACCTTTGCTGATGTGAAAAATGTAAGAGGAATGAAGTAGGATAGGCTTTTATCAAAGAACTAAAAAACAATATTTGAAAATTGTACTGTTCGAGTTTTGCTTCAATTTTCCCTTTTAAATCTTCTTTAATAAATTATTATATATTTCTGTGTTTATTTTTGGTTTACATCGTAGAGTATTGGCTTGTCACTCAAAGCTGCTAATCTGTTCCGTGCGTCCTTTAGCCCTCTGACTATTTCAATCACTGATCAAAAAAGTGATTCTGTGTCTGTGTTCTACCTTTCTCTTTGTAGAAGATAGAGTGAAAATAGCTGTACTAATTAGCTCTGGATCATCATTAACATCTTTTCAGTCAACCAGTTTCTATTAATATAATTGATCTGAAATGAGTCTTGAACTATCAAATGAAAGTTATGAAGGGAGTCATATTAATTCCTCTCCATATGGGTCTTTTGCTTTTCATTTCATCTACTCACTGAATATTCAACCACTTCTGAAATCTTATAGAACCAGAGGTGTAGATCAGATGTATTCTTAATCTACTGGCTTTCCTGTAATACCAGTATGTAGGGCTATAGTGGATATTTAAAAGGACTATTAAACAAATTAGTGCGTGAACTATAGTGTTAACTGCTGAGTCACTTACATTAAAGCACATTCTTATGTCTATGGTATCAAAATTAAAATACATACTGTTAATCACTCATTACAGTTTTTAACTGAATTATTTTTTGAACTACGTGAGCAATTTGTAAAGCATAGTAATAAACTGAAATACATTGTCTACATATATGTTCAAAATAACTATCCTTTTAAAAAGCTAGTCTAGAAGTGGTGTGAAGTGGAGTTTCACCTTACATTGCATAATTTTTGCCAGAATACAAAATAATAAATAAAATATGTTGTCTGCCATAATAATATCTTAATAAGTATGATTGGTCTGCTACTTGCCTTGTTTACTGTGACATTTAATAGGTGACCTTGATGTTCTTGTTGCAGTATGCACTAGGACCAAGTATTCAGAAAGAATGTTCTTGGAGTATGTCATCATATTTGCTGTTATAACTAGAAAAATACCTTAACATGTCCAAGTTATGTGATTCAGACTGTCAAAATGGGGCAACATATTTTTAAGTTAAACTTAAAATCCTTAAACAGCTCTTTTAAAGCACAACACTTTTTAATTGCTTATTTTTTTGAGCTCTGTGTTTTGCTTCAAAATGTAGTAGGGCATCACCACTGCATTTACTGTACAACGTGGTCCGTATCCAGTCAAAAATGCTAGTACTCAAGTAGTCATGCCTCTGCTTTGATCAAGGGGCTGATCAAAATGAGCTTCCTAGAGGTGTGAAAGACCCATACTTTTGAAAACAGCTTTTGAAAAACATACTGTTTTGAAGTCAGTGATTATTTTGTAATATAAAGTATAGGGGTGTATTGTCTCTTCATGTTGAAAATGAGAAAACTCTTGCCAAGTTATGATTATAAAAACTCTCTTCAGCATTTCTAAATGACCCCATCATCCTGACCGTGTGTACTGTAACTTCATTTATATAATTATTATTACAGAATAAAATTTTATACAATAGCATGCTTATTACACAATACAATGGTATATATGAATATGCATATTACATTCTATTATACACTAATTTGTGATGGTTCTTAAGGGTAAGTCACAGTTTATGAGGCACTGTAAAACTGCAGACAGACTGTGCCTCAGTATCAGAAGGGACTTCTTCACAGTGAGGGTGACAGAGCACTGAAACAGGCAGCCCAGGGGAGTTGTGGAGTCTCGTTCTCTGGAGACGTTTAGGACCTGCCTGGATGTGTTCCTGTGCGACTTGGTCTAGGTGATCCTGCTGTGGAAGGGGGTTTGACTAGATGATCTTTCAAGGTCACTTCGAATCCCTAATGTTCTGTGATTCTGTGATTATATGTTAAGTATAGGATTTGAAGTAAAAATAAAGGTAATTTAGATTCAGTTCTTACAGTGTCATATTTGCCTTCCTATACCTACTCTTTACAGTAAATATCCACTGTCTGTGGCTTTCTGTGATTGCAGTAAAGGACAGGCTTTGGCTTTTGCTGCTTAGCAATTTATAGACCTGAAACTGGTTTTGAACAAGGAGGTGAAGTCCTCTTCCAAAAGCTGCTTATTCAAACATTTTTAGATGGTTATTTTATTGGGAAGTACCAGATACTTCTGGATCATACTGAACCCTTCTGTTTTATTAAGTGGCACAGTAGATGGATAAGGTATCCAAATGTGTATTTTTCATCTCCTATGATAAAGCAGAATAAACTAAAATAAATGGGTTTTTTACAAAAATTAAACTAAAGTTTTGAACTGTATTCCGGCCTGAGACATTTTTCTTGGCAAAGAGTATTCCCTTAAAGGAGATCTTGAGAACGTGTTTTCAATTCTGCTGCTAGCTCACATTTACCGTTTTGTGCCAATGATAATAATATTTGATTTTGCTCATGTTGAATTTCCTGTCATTATGTCTGTGTATAAATGTCATAGTCATACGTGAAAATGTAAATGTGATATGGAACTAATTTCCTATCATCTGTGAATGTATCTAGCCGAAATTATTGCTTGTGTTTCCATGAAGACAGCTTAATTTCTTTAAGCCTGGAATGTTAGATTATCGGTTTGATTGCAGTAGGTGGCAATGAAACAATTGATATCCCTGAAGCCACTTAGAAGGCAGATTCTGTATAATTCTCTGCAGCATAGCATCTTTCCCAGCTTGCCCCGCTGATTCCTTTCAGTGTTTTGAGAAGCTAGGAGGACAATTATTAGAATATGAAACTAAAAATGGTAAATATTGTGGTTGTACAAACCAAGCAGCTCTGCAGTAGTGGAAAGAGTTTAATGGTGAGGAAGTTTCTTATTTTCTTATTTACTTATTTCTTATTTACATTACTTAGACTATAATGACAATTTTAAAGTCTCCTTAGTTTCTTTCTGTAAATACTTGAGTGTAGAGTGTTTAACAGTGCTTACGCCTCTAATAGCTGTAATGGCTGCTCTGGGACCATTAGAGTTCACAAGTGCTCTTTCTTTCAGGAAATTTCAACATTAAACTGTGTAGAAAGTTAAGAACCTGTAGAATGGAGTTCTACAACTGGAGAAACTACCATGCTTTCAAGTAAACCCAGGGTAGCAGGTGCTAGTATCAGAAGTGGCTTTCAGATCTTTTTTTATTGAGTTATGTAAGATTTGCTACTGGAAATAGAGACTATAAGGTCTCAACCATTCTCCCCTACAAATAGTGGGGTTTTTCTTAAATTTTGTCTTGAGTATCTCAGTCATCTAAATCTAGATGCCAGACACAGGGGCTCGGTTCTGAAAAAAAGAAATCAAATAGGTGAGCTGAAGAATCTGGAAGGTTTTATAGCATCTACTGTTTCCTTACTTTTTGACCTGCCAGTGTGGAATGGCAAAAAATAAATAATGAAAGCAATAATGTTTGAGATAAAGGAGTATGGAACGACACTTGATTACTTGTTACCTTCAGGTGTAACAAGGATAGGAGAAATTGTAAGAAAACTGGTTTTCTACTTTTTAACATAAAATACATATATTCATTTCTGAAAGCTGCTTTTAGAAGCATGTGATTGTCTGCCAAAGAGATGTCTGATAGCAAGGGAAATTTTCAAATCATGATGCACTAGTTCTGTAATACTGAAGATACTAGAAGAAAATGTAAAACAATTAAATATGGTTTAAAATTTTTTATTATAATTTCTGTAATCTGAAGGGATTTTTGAATCTGATTAGTATTTTTTAATCATTTGAAATGATCACCACATCTATTAATAATAAAGTTGGAATGTGGCTAAGACAGTTACACTAAAAGAATAAGGGTTGTTTAAGATGTGATAATTGAAAGGAAGTCAAGTTTAAGATATGGACAGGCACTCTGTGTAAGAAAGAACAAAATGATTGCAGAACTTCTGTGAGAAAGGCAGAAATTCTATGCCTATTTTTTGTGGAAAGGTTTCAAATGATCTTTGCACTCGCTTAACAGTTTGTGGCAGGAATACATCTGGAAAAGATTCAAAGCAAGTTTTAGTGGTTTGGACTGATACTAGGTTAAGGACAGTCGGAAATGGTCTATAACTGATAGGCTGGATACACAACTGAAGTTCAGGTATGTGCCAAATCATGGCAACATGTTAGACATTCACTCCACACAAAATTAACAAAAAAAAATGTTAGAACAGATCCAAAGAGTCTGATTCAGAAATGCAGATATTTTGTAGAATCATAGAATAGAATCATGGAATGCATTGGGTTGGAAGGGACCTCTAAAGGTCATCTAGTCCAACCTCCCTTCAACAAGCAGGGACATCTCTAACTAGATGATGTAATCACTTGGTTTTCTTCAGTCATGAGCATTTGTAGGAGAGCAGCTGAAAAAGTCCAGGGAAACCTGCAGAAACTATTTAGTGCTGGTATTTTGTTTGTTCACATAATGGACTCTGCTTGACCCGTAGTTGTTGAGCAATTAGGAAAGAAATTAAGCAAAATAACAATTTAAATTTTAAATCAATGTTTCTACTTGATTAGCAGGTCATGAGATTACTTTAAAACACATAGTTGTTGGTCTACTGCTTACTTCACTTGCTGTAGGCAGCAAAGGACTAGTGATAGATGCACCTTTACCAGCAATGTTCTCATTTTATCAGGCAGGAAGATAATATTATTGCAGAGTATTATGAAGTGCAAGGCTAAAGGTTTCATTAGCTGAGATTAAGAGAATCTTCATGTGAATTAATTTGGAAGATTAATTAAGCTTAGGCTTTTTCTCTGAAAGTCTTTCAATTGTCTGAGAAAAAGTTCAATGACAGTTTTACTACTAACCAGTTTGGGGAATAGTTTAAAATATAACCTGGGGAAAAGCAGCAACTGTTATACCTCTTACTGTTAAAGGAATAAATCACTATGTAAGAATTGTGCTGTGCCGTAGAACTGGAGACTTAATTTAGATAATTGCTTATTGAAGTGTGATTGAGCAATAGGTATTTTCACAGAAAATATATGCAAGTATTTTCGGGCGATAGAATTAAAACCCCCTAGAAAAATAGCTAAAAAATAGTTGGAAAAATAATTTGATGGAGTCACAGAACTTCAAAAGATTATCCTTTTTTAATGTTGGACCACATTAGGAAGACGCTTTGCACTAAATTTTGAACTTTCACTTCCATCTCTGCAGCTATGTGTGGTTTCTTCCAGCCACACCATTGAAATGAAATGTGAAGTTCAGCATTGCGAACAAACACTTGCGCTGTTCCCTACAACAAGGGAATATCGACAGAGTTTTTCTTTGACTTTTTAAGACTAGAATGATTTTAATGTGGCCTTTCAAATAGCTGCAGCCATACAGCGAAAGAGACGCCGCACTGCAGCAGCAGTTAGGAGTGAACATCTCAGGGCTAGCTTTTTAAAATGGCTTTTTCTGTCAACAGCACTGTAAGGTATAATTATACATTTTGCCTCAGTCCAGGCAATTGTTTGTAACCCTGTGAATCAGCTGTGATTATCAGAGCAATTCTGACTTTTGTCTAGACTCTCAGGGACTCCTTCTACAAGGTCAACCACCCTAGATTCTATTGAAGCAAGTAATTTCCTTAAAGGAAAACATGTTAGAAATATTAAAGCAAATAACTAAATTAGTTTTAATGTTTCATGTATTTCAATCTATGCACCATAGAAAAATTGTTATAGAACATATTCTTCATGGACTTTCAGAAAAGGAAAACTTTTTGCTCCATTAAAGTGCTGGAATTCCATGAAGTCAGATCCCAACCCCTCCCTGTCTTTTTCTCTTTAGGATGAATGAAGTTCTCTCTTTTCTAATAAAAGAACCCCATTTTTAATTGCTTATGAAATTTTTTTTTAACTGGAAGGCTCCTGACCATTACAAAATATAATTTACGCTGTTGGAGTTACACCCTGTATTTGATAAAGAATAGAGCTTTATCCTGAAGTTCTTACTTAGGAATCTGCTATGTCTATCCTCCTTATTAGATCTTCCCAAATTTCTCACAGGTCAGCAAATAAAAGAGGTCGTCAGTATTCTAGCCCTAATATGTGATTACTATATCCCGTAAAGCATTCATAATTAATTCCTCCAATTGTGCCATCACCACTGACTAAGGAGAGTGGGAAATTTTGTCAGAGGAGGGGACATTTGACAAATAACTTTAAATTTTAAAACTGATTTTATGTATATATTAATATAATACTGTGGGGGTTGGTTTGGCTTTGGGTTGTTTTGTTGGTTTGGTTGATTATTTTGCTGGTCCCTGTGGCACACATTCAAATAATCAAGAATTGCCCTAAGTAGAGTAACAAAGTTAACACTTCTGGGATGGGAAATAATTTACTTTCAAAGCTTTTTATGCAATTTTGTCTGCTGGACTTACTGTCGTTTTTGTCTAAGAGACTGAGATAGTGCAGAGATCACAACAGTGATACTTTTGAATTAAAGCTTCCTCTGAATTTAGCACTGCAGTGTACAGACTACTTAAGGGCAGATGAAAGGCATACAGCAGGTGTAGCACCTGCATTTCCCCAGAAGACTGCAATTGCATACATCATGCAGTCAAGCAGCTTGCTGGTAGAACAAAATTAATAACAATAAATACATTTGAGCATCCCTAAACCTTTCACAAACTGACAAAGCAGCTTGATGGTAGATGATTGCTTCATGAAGCATTTCAAATAAGCACTGGCCCAGGTGTAGTCTCTTCAAATAGCTTAGTTCACTGTGCCATCCAGACCTGCCAGCTCTCTGAAGGTTTCTCCAGCAAGAGTGCTCTGGAGATGTTGGTACCATTTTTCCCCCTCTCCTCTGTATGTTCTCAGCTAGCTAGACTGGCATGTATCAGCTGCAGGATTGTGTAAGTGTGAGGACAAATGCAAATGTGCACTCCCTTCCATGAAGCACCGTAGCTGGTAATCTGTCTCTGCATGACAAGCTCAGTGAGAGAGAAAAGGTTAATAAAGCAAACGAAACCTGCTGTGTTGTATTCTAGAGCTGTCTAGATTTCTGACTGTTTCTAGAGATGATTTGGTATAGTCACTCTAATATTGGTAGTATTTGTTTATAAAAAATAAACTGATGGCATATAAATGTAGGTCACAGGTTCTTTGACATTCACATCTTGTTATTGGGCAAATGTTTACATAACAAGTGGATAATATTAAACTGAGAGAACATTTCTGAACATTTTCATTTCAGTTAATGGAATTTGAGCAATGCAAAGGGAAAAAAGGAAGATGTTTACTAACTGACATGTGGGTTTTTTATCCCATTTTGGAATTAGGTTATTTTGGGGATTTTTGTCAATATATTGTCATTAAAATTAGATTATTTCCATTGGCATCTCTGAAGTCAAATCCAACAGTTGTCATGGTCCTTGTGTACTCATGTGAACAAATTAACTGGTAGATAAATTGTACTAAAAGTATTTTATAGCACATAATGTTTCATGGGTAGTTACAGATGGCATGAAATGGCAAGTCATACTTTGTTTTTACTTCAAATGGAAGAAACAGAAAATCACGTGCATTGAATTTTCTGTGTGTACAACAAATTACCTCAAAATATTTGCTAGGCTGTAAAATAATCTTTAATCTTCCTTTTCTCTTGCTGTTGCCTGGACACTAGCTTTCTTTAAAGGCCATCAGCCTTCTAAAGCTGTTTCTTCCATGGGTTAATAAGTAATCTTGCCAGAGAGATCAGACTGGCAATTTAAGTTCAGTTAAAGTGCCTAGATTTACATGTTCTCTTGTTATTTTCCATGTTTTTACCTCGTGTCCCCTGCGAAAGGCCGTATTCTAAGCATCATTGTGCTCTGGAGACCAAAACTTATTTTTTAAATTCTGTGCTAGTATTAATAATTTAAGGTAGCTGGGTTGGATGCAGGTTATGGAGGTCTTCTGCCTGAACTGTAGAAAAGCATTTGCTGTTTATCTGTCTCAAGAAGAATAGGAGGAAACCTAAATGTTAACTGTGTCTGAGTAATTAATTTTTATTTTTCTGCAGGAAGAGCAGTTGTTTCTTACCTGGTTTTACAGGAACTAAAGTCAAATTTGAAGTTTCTCTTGTGGAAAGCAAATGAAAATACAGTGTTAAAGTTTCCTCTTTATTTGTTTCTTTCTTTCCTAGCATGCAACTGACTGCTGGGGCATACAGTAAATGTCACTAAGGTATTTCTTCAGGATATGGTTGAGTAGCTTTGCATAATGAGACCTACTTCTGATTGTGTAATTAGTTATGCACGGCTGTAGCAAGGCAAAACTATGCCTCAAATAGAAACTATTGTCAGAGGTTACTTGATTACATGAGTATGGATTCTGCCGGTATTATGATTCCTCTCTTTGTAATGACTAACGCCACAGGCTTCTATTGAATATTAGAACAACTTTTTTCATCCAGTTGCATCAGCTGTACATTTTAATTAATTTTTCAAAATGTCAGTCATCACATTTGAAAAAGGAATCCGACCATGCATGAACTTTCCCAGTATAAAAAAAAGAAGCATACATTTTCTTTCTTTGGGTTCAATGGTTTTCCTGAGAAGGCCACTGTAATTTCAAGAGAAAACTTCAGAAAAGTTTGGTAGTCACCCTTTTCTTCTCAACAGACATCAGTCTTCATAGTCAGTTTGCCTTAACACCATCTCATTAATATCTGACTGTTTTATCACAGAATCACAGAATCATCATGGCTGGAAAGGACCTCTAGGGTCATCGAGTCCAACCTGCATCCTATTATCTAACTGCTAGACCATATACCTAAGCGTCAGGTCCACTCGTTCCTTAAACACCTCAAAAATGTCCAGAAAAGTAGCAAGTACCACATTTCTGAGGAGTGAGATGTGGCTGCTAATGTAGAGGGAGCAGGAACAACTTCGGACTCATACTCCATCCTTAGGAAAATGGCATAGTATAGGAACGACTGTTTCAGTTGAGGACTGATAGTTATTAGCTTCTGTGAGATAGGACAACCAAAAATGCCTTTCTCTCTTAATTTTGCTGTACTAATGTCAAGCTCCTAAACCAGTGAGTCCTGCCACCTTCTCAGGTCACAGAAGTGTTCTTACCTTTTATCAAGATGTGTTGCCATGGCCAAGAGAGATCAGGAATCCCTTTCTATTCTACTAAGAATAAGAAAAACAGTGGAATTCTGGGCACCCTGCTCTGGCAGTGCTAAGAATTAAAACATGTAACTGCCTACTAGAAAAATTTATGAAGAGATTAAAATTCTGTACAGGCCCACCCGTCCCTTTTGGTCTGCCAGAACTGTGAAGTTGCCAATGATTTTAAGTGGACAAAATGTTAAAAGATCAACCTGACTGCACTTTCTGAGAATTAAAAACTTTAAAAATCCAGTCCACCAAATTCTCCAGAGGGATAAGATCAATTTATCATTTGTCATATCCAGATGGTAAGTAAATGAACAGTTTCACCATTGGGCTTTCTATCCAAAATATTCCTAGAGGAATACAAATAAATGCATCATTTACAGTGGCCAGATGGCCATTCAGAAGACAGTTCTAGTCATTATATAGCTACTTCTGTGTTGCATAAAGCTGTTCAGCTTGTTTTGATTCAACATCTGAAGAAAGGGCCATGGAAGATTACAACTGTGAATATGAGAATTTGGTTATCATTTCGGAGAATCTGAATCAGTGTTCAAGTATTGCATTTCTAACAGAAGCAATACTGATGTTGCAGTCAGTACTTGCTTCTGAAATTGGGAAGCTCCGTCTAAGGACAGGAGATCTGTTTATTTGCAGTTAAATTTGCATTTGAACACATTTCAGCAATTTTAGTAAACGGAAAATGTACTCTTCATATTGGTTACCTGTATAAGTGGTAACGTGCTCAGGTATTGTACTTACCTACAATCATCATGGTTCCCAGTTTTATCAGATTTGTATTGCTAACAAAGACTGTAGATATTTTATAGGAAATAGATCAAAAGATCACTTGGAAAGTCTCGGGTTCTTCATACCACAGGTGAATGTTATTGCTGCCAGTTGTTTCAGTGAAAGAGAGCTATAAAAGCTCCATAAAGCTATTATCCATAAAGGATAATGGTTTTAACAAGATATAGTATTTCCCAGCTGTCTATAAAGATTATGTGATATTGTTGCAACATATGAAATAGAAGATATGATTAAAACATTTTTATCCACTGGCCAATTTCATTTAGGTGTTTCAATTTGAGTGTAAAAACATGTATTAAGTGTTAGGCTGCTGTTGGGCTTTCTCATCTGAGATGACTCTTCTGACAGGAAAATACTCAGCTACTCTGGCTGAAAATGTCTAATAACGCCTTTTCAGGTTTTTTTTACCCCCAGTATTTTCTGCAGTAACTACATGTTAGAATTCATTGTAAAAAATTGTGAACAGAGAGCTGCAAGGTGTTTTTTCCTCAAAGCAAAGATAGAGGAACAGTGTGAGATTTTTAACGTTTCTGTGTAATGATAAATCTGATGGATTATCTGGAGAAGTACACAAAAGTTCAGAAGGAATTTAACTCAAATCAAAGACTAATTACCATGGTTTGCTTGCTTTCTGGAGATCAAGATAATGATCCTGTAATAAGTTATTGAGAAAGTCATCCTTCATTGGATGCATGTTTCAAATGGAAAAGTACATATGCAGAGAAATTAGGCTTGAACCTTTATTGTAGCAAATACAGCAACAGAGCATGTATCATATACAAAGTTTAAAACAGAAAAAAGGTTACATTTCAAGAAAAGTTTCAAAAAGGTAAGAATTTATTATTTCTTATTATGTGTTATTAAATAATTCTGCGTATGTCTTTCAAAATGTCAGAATCTTTGCAGAATTGCCCAAGGCCCTTCTGTATTTTGTTTTAGATACATATTTGAAATCAATTTAATCATTTTAAAGTTATGTGCCACTGCTTTTATAATGTACCTTCTCCCTCTTTCTGACTGTACTTCATTTCTTCCCACATAATTTCTAATGGTCTAAACTGCAAGATGTATTCAAAGGCAAGCCATTTGTTTAAAGGAAAGTAAATATTTTAGATAATTACTGCCTTTTCTCCTCTCCCACCTGTTTTCAAAATCGATACTTCAAAACTGTAGTAAAATTTATTTCTAGGCCAATCAATGGCAGATTTAAGATCTAATGTATTACCATCTTAAAATGTAGTAATTGATATTGTTTTTGTCTATGAGATTTATAGAGTTATACTAATCAGATGAAATTTTATCACTGATTAAATCAATTGGAAAACTAAACTTTATTGAGTTAATTAGGGCCTCGGTTACATCCACTAAATGAAAAGTGTCTCAAAAGATTTAAAATGCATAGAGAATCCTACCAGAATTATTGTAGACAATTTAAAATGTTTCTGAGGTTATTTTCTTCTTCTCTAAGTACACAGAGGATATTTATCTTAGAGAGCTAAATATTGGTATGCAGTTATGCACAATGTTTATATTGTAACCACAGAAGGTCCTTAATTAGCCTAAACTCATTATAATGAGTTAATGTAGCCTTAATTTATTGATATTAGTAGCTGCATTTTGGTTTTGGTGGGGTACAGTGTGAAAGAAGTTCTTGAATAGTAAAGTACTGAAATAAAAGTCAGTATTTGCCTCATCCATTTCTGTATGAATCAGGAAAATTACACATGGTTTCCAAAGTCAATGACTGCTCTAGAAGACGTTTCCTGTGCCACCACAGGAGCAGCTGATTCTGCTGTTGGAATACCATAGAAGCAGCAATTGCAGCTCAGAGGAAGCATTTTCTGTGGCTTTGTCATGTTGTTAACTTGAAATGTACTTATGATGCTTACGTGCTTGGTTACACGACAAAAACAAACATTTAATAATATTTGGGGAATAGAGAATGGACATTGATACCTAATTGATATATGTTGTTTAGCCTGTTACAATCTGAGGAGTCAATCCAAATCAGTGCTTCTAAAATTTGAAGACCCAAAATCTTGAGACTCATTATTGTCTGTCTCTACATTCACATGGAGCAAAACCTAGCTCTATATTTTTGCAGAAAATCTATAATGAAAACTTAATTACTCAGTCACTATATAGTTAAATGTGTACAATAATTAATCTTTTCTCTTTGTAGTGAACTTATCCTATCCAGCATTGACATTGATGCAACTGGAGAATGGGAATGCCTAGTCAACAATTCCTATGGCAATAGCACTAAACAAGTAGAAATTGTGGTACTTGAAACGGCTGCACCCTACTGCCCAGCAGAAAGAGTTATTAACAACAAGGGTGATTTCAGGTATGATTTTCTACCTTTTGAATGTGCTTCATGAATTAATATAGATACAGACCATATTCATGCTTACAGGATACTTACCCTGTCAGTTACAAAGATGTCACTTATTTCCCATGTCATTTTTATCTAATGCAGCAGGAAGGAGAAACACTGTGATTTTTATAGGAAATGGCAGCCAGTGTTTCAAGAGCAGCAGTGGTTTGTGAAAGTCAGGGCATCTTTCTTCCAGTTCCTCAGCTTGAGAGCACGGAAAATTTCAAAAGATGTAGACTTTTTACAGCTAAATGGGAGAGAGTTCAAAATTGTTCTTGGTATTTTCTGAATTCTAGAATGTAATAACACTGCATTAAAGCATTAGAAGATTATATCTTCAGTGCTTTTCTAATCTGTTCTGGTTCTGCCAGAACAGATAAGAAATAACATATCCTGGTATTTGTTCAGGTGACAAATAGCGTGCTCAAAAAATAAAAAATATTCATATGGCAATGAATACAATCAAAGTAGGAAGCCAAGCTACCTAGTAAAATAAGTAGATTATTTGAGGTGAACTTAATTACACTCACAGTTCCGGCAGTGTAGCATGTGATTGGCAAAGACGTCTGAATCTTAAGATTCTGCACACTTTTGTTGACAAAGTGCAATTTTTGTTACATCTTTTATCTCTGTATGCCAGGTTTTTGTTCGTTGGTTTTTGTTTTAATCTTTGTAAACTGAAGAAAAAGTTAAGGGTTCTATGGAATTTGGTATTGTTTTCAGATAGCTCTAAAATGTTTCAGTGATATGCACAAAGCGCTTAAACGTTATGTAATTACCTGCTTGACAATAACACTGATGTGTGATGGCATTCCCATTGAGAAATCAAGAATGTAACTTGTTACCAAGTGTAACAATAGTAAGAATTCAATTTGAATAGTTGATGAAAGAAAAAGCAGATGAGAGAGGAAGCTTCTCTGAAACACCAGAACTTTCTGCGAATACTTCTGACCTGAAAGCTGCTCTTCATTTCTGTTACCATTTAAAGCTTTTCAAAGCTTTACTTCTTGTGTTCAAAAGAAAATACAAGAATAAATTAGCAATTTTAATTCAGTAACCTCAGTTCCAGCGAGTATACCACATATGTTGAACATATATTTACATACCTACTTAATCCATATATAGAGATTAAAGTCCATTAGAGCTCTTTGAAAATCTCAGCCATAGATTTTTCTGTAATCACAAAAATGGCCATTGTGTTTTCTCATACTGCACTTGCTCAAATGTATTTCAATTAGATTTTTTAAATATGCATATTTAATACTATGTAGCACATACCGAATCTCTTAATGACAGCTTTATGAAGGTCATGTACTTGCCATGAAATGGCATACTTTTCTTCATAAATAAATATTTATAAATTGTACAGAATGTACATTGATTTTACAGACTGCACCAAATAGCAGCAGCAACTATGAGTGCACATTTCTCTTACTATTGGACATCTTTCTAGACATTCAAATGAATCTATTTTTTTAATTTCTGTCAGAAGTGTGCTGAGTCTATAGGTTCTTTTGGCATTTGAATGAAGTAGTTCAAAATTCTAGAGAATTTATCAGTTTCAAACTCAGCACTAGGTTTATTTTCAGAGATGCAGCTATTATGCCAGTAAATTTTTTTACATGGTCTTTGAAGTTTTGGTAACAGCAAGTATTTAAGCAGAAAGAGTTGAACCACAAAAGCAAAGCTAGAAAGAATAGTTATGTTACAGGACAAAAAGATGGGAAAAGGCATCAACTGTTAGGGAGGCGTGGTCCTTTCTGTTGAGCAGCCTAGGTGCTCAACTGGCCTATGCTGTGCCAGTACTAGTTTCTGAGTTATCTCTTTAGTTTTACTTGTAAGATAAGCTGCTATTCAGTGTGGTCCAACAAAGCAAGTATTTTAGTAAAAATAGTCTTCTAGCCCAGAGGCAAAAGGAGAATTTCTTACTCTGCTGTGAAGCTTCTTTCATGGTTAATTTTGCATCAACTCTTTTTTACATCAAAAAATTAATTACTCCAATGACAGCTATGACATAAAAATATTTTTTCTATTGGCTTTTCTTTGTTTGAAATGAGGAAAACCTAGCTGAGCAAAGGATGATTGTCAAGGTGTGGCTTCACAGACAGGCAGAACATTTTTAAGATTTATTGGGTTCAGTCATTACATCAGTGCAACCAAAGAATCTATTCATGTCAGACAAGCTGCCTCCCTGCAGTATGCTTCTGGTTTCCTGTGTTTTCTCCCTGTTACCTGATCCTGCAATGTCCATACTACCCTTGAAATGACAATGGATTTGGAACTAAAAAAGATAGATCCTAGTTGTGCTGTTCTAGAGAACGCAGCAGACAGAAAAAAAAAAAAAAGAGAATGACAGAAGCCTGAGCCATAGAGAGTAATTATGGCTGTTCTGGATTTATAGTTTGTTTTCAATGCCTTTTGAAAATTTTGAAATCATGTAGCATTAACATGTATATCTAAATTGGCCTTTTTGAGGGCTAGCTCCTTCCTCCTCTATGAGACATAATGTCTACTGAAATCTTGTTTATTGATTTTTGATACATTCAGGGACTTTTGCTTTTTGAGGCTTTGTGGCACACAGTGCTTTGTATTGTTGGGTCAAAAAAAAGGGAACTATTGTCAGGTACATGTTGAGCATTTGCTTTTACAGCATTTAGTAATAGGGTTGTGTGTTAGTTTGGGGTATTCTGTTTGTTTTGCATTAGGGACTTACTGCTTTGCCTCGTGCGTTCTGCAGAGATGAGGGTTGGGAAAATGCAATCCACATTTTTTTCCTTTACACCAAACACCTTTCTGGAATTAATACAGAATTAGTCTGTGACCAGACAGAAACAAACTGGTGTAATGTTGACATTTTCCAAGGCAACAAAGTAACTAGTTACAGAACATCATGAGGTAAAATTGAAAAGAGCATTTTTTCTCATCTATTCTGGTAATTGTTCCTATATTGTAACTTGCCCTTAAATAACAATTTTCATGTGGTAATTTTTTATTATCACATTGTTCACAGATGGCCCAAAACTTTGGCTGGGATAACTGCTTACCATCCCTGTCTCCGGTATTCATTTAACTCCATTGCCTTTCACAATGGAGCAGAAGAGACTAAGGCATGGCGTAAATGTAATCGAACCGGGCGTTGGGAAGAAGAAAACTATTCTGAATGTCCTTATTCACAAGAAGTAACTCAAGTTCTCCATGCTTTTAGTCAGGTAACATTATGAAATCCAGGGTCCTGGTTGTATTGAATAGCTTGCAAGAAATGTCAGTTCAGTCAAAAATTTGAGATAGCTGGACTTCTAACAAAATATTTTATATAGAAATGACCGTGTTTGTTTGGTAATTTAACTTACAGTAGGAACCATTTCACAGCATTCATTGTCTTTTTTGCTTTCCCTTCTGGGTGCTTGGAGTCTGGATGGCCAATACTACTGCTGTCAGGGTTATCTGTGCTTCAGTTCAGTCCTTCTTTGTCTCCAGCTCATGCAATTTTTCCACTAAGGTTTTATGTTCTTTTGAAGTCCTCTATGATAGTTTCGTCAGCTGAAGTGTTTCCTCACTGCCATTGTCCATAACATATTTTAAAGAGCTGTAGAAATGAAACCTACTTTAGAATGCCTTTTTGATGTCTTTCTTAAATGTTGCTAATGGATAAATAAATGAGACAATGAGATTAAAAAGTAAAAGGAGCATAACAAATTACAGCATGGATGATGGCACAGAGCTGTAACTGCGGTATCGACTTTTACAACTTCTGAGTTTCCCTGATCATTTCTTCCTGTTCTTCCTACTGTTTAGTAGTGCTAGATAACACCACAAGAAGTTTGTTTTCAGAAGTCTTCATACTTAAAAAAGAAAAATGACTATATTAAGGAGCCAATTATATGATGATAAAACAAAATCCAGTGATTTCTCCAGATTTTCTCCTGTGAGCAATGAGGTTAGGCCAGGTTTCTGAGAGCTGTAAACACTCAGGTCATTAAATCTTCTGAGGTTGGAGGTTGCACAGGCTCTGGGGTTAACATGTTCAGGCATCTGACTGCCCATGTGACAGAAACTATTTTCTTCATAGTCAGCCTGAGCTTCTTTCAACTTTGCTGTTGCCCCTTGTTCTCCCACTATGCACCACAGTGTATATGAGCCCTCACTCTTGTTTTCATGATATTCTTAATATATTGGCAGGGCAAAGTTAGTAGCTTGATATGATATTTCAGGAGGCCAATGAGTTAGAGAGCAGAAAAAAGTAGACAAAAGTTGTCAGAATGTTTTGGCCTGTTGTGGTGGTTTCTTCAAGGCAAGAGAAATTAAATCTGAGACCTAATGATCTAGGCTTCTGAAATTTATGCCCATGTTACTAGTGATGACTGTAAATCCGTGTGAAATTGCAGCAGGTATTATACAAATGATCCAGTTTTATAAAGACAGTGAAGCTAGCTGAATTCTTATAACTAACAATTCTGTTGTATTTGCAGATGCACATCAATTTGACAACTGTGCTTGAATTTTCCCGCCAACTGACAGCCTACACAAGAAGTGCTTCCCAGTTTGCAGATAAAATGGATGTCATATATTTGGCTTATATCATGGAAAAATTAATTGTCTTCGTGGATGAAGTTGAAGATGTAAGATATCTTCTCTATGCTGAAAAATATTTATAGCAAATGAAGTCTTCACATATGGCCCCATCTTAATGTGGGCCACATAGAGTAGCTTCCAAGATTGCTGGTATACTGATTGCAAGTATACCGAGATACGTTTCTTTATGCCCAAAAGAACAACTAAGCCATCTCACCTGAATGAGAAAGGTGATGATGCTTAGGAATAAAGACTAGTTTTTAATAAGCCAGTTTTCAATTTTCTTTTTCATTTTAAGTTCTGCCATGAGTAACATATTGCAACAAAACTAAGGTGCCTCTCTATGTGACCTCTGGAGTTCCACCTACCTCATTTGTGTTCTCAGTTTCATGAGGAAACTTTCAGGGAGTTTTGAAAGCATGTATCACTTCATGTGGATAGAAAACCATGTGTCTTTAAGTGTTTTAGCTCATGTGTGGCTTTTTTTTTTAATGGGTAAATCTAATCAGTTTTGCAGACCCTATGGGAAAAATACAATTTTTCAGAAAACAGCAGTATTCCTCATACTTTTTACTGTTAATTTTCAGAGTAACTCCTTGCATAAAGATTTCATAACCTGTAATTTTTGTACACATGATAGCTATAGTTAAAATGTTTGTTTTCTTTTGGTTAGGCAATGTTCATTTCATTCTGGCTCTGGGGATTGTAACAGTTAACAATTTAGTGCCAATCTGAGAAAGCCTACAAGTTCAACTTCATCATTATATGCCAAACCTAAAGTGTATTATGAAGAGCTCTTCAAGATCGTGTTTCAAAGCTACAACTGTATTTCAGCTCAAAATCCCTCCTGCTTTCTAACAAAACAAATGTTTACCACCCAAAAGGAACTGTTGGATTTACCATAAAGCCTCTTTATGTTTCCAGCAACTGGTGCATTAGCTGTTAAAGATGAGCACCCTCTCTAATTTTTACCTTGTTTCTTCCAGCTTTCAAATAGGTCTCAGTATCTGGGTTTTAGTGTTGAAACATCTCCATCTTCACATTATATCTCTGTATTGTTTTCTTAATTTAGAACATTTTTCCCAATTTGTTTTTGGTACCTTCTTCTGTTTCGAACATTCCAGTTTTTCCTCTCTCTCAAGTTCTCTAAGTAGGTTCCTCATTCATTAAACTCTTTGCTAGCACCCATTCTTAACACTCATAGCACACAAAAATACATATGGAGTTCAAATGTCAACAGTTTCATACATGGCAGTCCATTCATGTAGTTATAAGTTGGTTTCAAGGTCATTTTACATAAGACAACACATGAACAAAGGTCTATGCCTTTGGAACAGACTAGCAGCTGAAACTACAGTACATAAACCCATTAGAAGTTAATGAAAATATGTACACAGAGGTTTTCTGTGTTTAAAAATAATTAAAAAGAATTTTTAATTTTAAATTAATTATTTAAAATTAAATAAATTAATTTACATTAATTTATTTAAAAATAAATTTAAAAAAACTAGCTAAACTAGTACAGTTTCTGTACATTGTCTCTTGACAATCCCTCTCCCAGTCAGCACAGGTTTATTCATTTCTATACAAGTTAAGGCTAGTTTGTCCCATCTGGTGGTTCACCTCTCCAACAAGAACCCTTCAACAGCTGCACTGAGGAAATGTTTGCAATATACAACTTTTTGCCAGAAAGGCTCATACATTAGCCCAAATTTTTTTGTATTTTTAATGTAATGTCTTTACTCTTCATTAATGCATTTAACTAAAACATAAATTACTTCCTTTTCTTCTTTCTCTCCTTGTTGCATATTTATAGACTATTAGTGTTCCCTCAGTAAGTTACTGCTTAGCTGATTGGTATATTCTTTAATCATTTCTCATAAATCATTCCAGTATCTTAATGTGTTTTATTATTATTCATTGTAACAACAACTCTGTCACATGTCAAGAGCTACCTAGTAATTATGTTCTCAAAAATAGATTAAATATTTCAGGAACAGTCAGATAAAATTTTACATATAGTCTCATTATTTCGTCTTCGTTGCAATTCATGTGAAATTTATATATGTGAAACGTGTTTCTTTATTGAAAACACAGAATTAAGTTCATAACCTTGTTCTTTCAGCTCCTTGGCCCTTACTGAATGTTTGTTTGCTTTCTTTGTCTGTCTCTATTAGGGTTTTTTCGCCTCTTTCATTTTTCTTCAACTATATTTCCTGTCAGTTATCTGTATTTGTGAACAACCTCGTGTATCTTTGGCTTATGTTTGTCTTCCATTACTTTTGAAATCTAACTCAAATTAAGTTTCAGAATTTGAAAAAGTAAATATTTTTGTTTCAATTTGAAATAATGAAAAAAAAATACAGTGATGTCTATTCTTTCTAGATGTCATATACTAATAAAAGTTTAAAACACATTATTATTCTTACCGAAATCTACAAAACATCATCTGCCAAAACCATGATTTGGTTTGGCTGTAGGAGTAAATTAAAACATCCAAAGCTCCAGACCCACGTTTCCTGTACAGCCAATGAGGTGATAAAGGCTTGTATAAGCACCTGAGTTACATCTCAAGTCTACTTCACTATATGTGTAAGAAAAATACCTTTCAAACATATTTTCCCTCCTTTTCTTTTTTTTCCCCAAAGGTGCTTTGATTAGACACAGAGCTCTTCTTTAGAGCGGCATGGTCAATTTCAATTAATTTGAGAAAGGGTAATAAATCTGGGTTTCCGTTTGTTCAGGTAGAGACTATTTTTGTCGTGTATCTAGAAGACAAGCTTTAAAATTGTGAATAAAAAAGCTTTTCCTTGAAGTTGGTTGCATTTTACTTGGTCTTTATTTTTCAGTCCATTTTATTTTCTTAATAGAATGAAAACTGTCTTTGTATTATGGTTACAAAGAGCAGTAAGGTGCCTGTTTTCACTTGTACTCTTGACTAATATGTTCTGATTTTTGTGAGGAAAATATGATTTGCAGACAATGTGATTTTTTTGTTTGGGGTTTTTTTCTTTTCCAGATTGGGGATGCTCTTATTGAAATTGCCAGCAATATAATGTTGGTTGATGACCATGTGTTGTGGATGGCTCAAAAGGAAGACAAAGCCTGCACCAGGATTGTACGATGTGTTGAACATATTGCAAGTCAAATACTTACCAGCAATATTCAAGTTATATCAAAGGTATGTAATAAAATGGAAAACTTTTTGTCAGAATTATTTTTTAAAATTTCTTTTTTCTTCATAATTTTTACTACCAGCTAGTGTGTATATAAGCAAGGCTGTGTACGACAGATACACAACTTACCCAGCTTACATATGTATTCTTGGATTCTGTGAGAGGGTTTTTTAACATCTCCTGGACCTAATTTGGAAGAACAAAATACTTTGTTTAGTATCACTATTGCTATCAATAAGTGATTTTTCTTGATTCTGATTTATTGTAGTTAAACTGAGAAACTGTCTTTTTGTGAGTTTCGAGGCTGAAACTGCAGGAATGCTAAAACAGAAGCTTCAAATATCGTTTTAGAATTTTTCATAAATATTTTAAAGGCTTACCTCTCCATGAGTTAGTTTGCCTGCTTGATTTTAAACAACCTTTTCTTGTTTTCTCATTTGTTCACTGCATTTACATGTAAGTAAGGAGAATCTTAGTTTCAGTTACAGCAAAAAGGTAAAAAACTTTAAACAACAACACAAAAAAATATAGCCTGAGCCCAGTGTCATAATGGCCTTAGTTCCTTCACTGTATTTTTAGAAAAGTAGTCTTTCACAAAGAGACCAAAATATATTGAACTGTTTTCTAATGTTTTCTAACTGTTTTCTAATTTATTTCCCATTTATATAAAAGAATAAAATCTACCGAGAGGTTTTTTTTCCTATTAATTATATGGAGACAATAATGTGCCTTTTAGAAGTATTTTGCAGTGTCACAGCTATGAGGGCTCTGTTGTTTTGTACATAAATTTCTTTGAATGTCAGGTGCCAAAGGTTGGGGTGTTTTTCTCCAGCTATTTCAGGAAGGTGTTGGCGTTGCTGTAAACAGTAGCTCTGTGTACTCAAAGGTAGGTCAGTGTCACTAACCTTTTTGCCGTGTTCTATCTTTTCGCTTGGCACAGTTTTCTGTGGCAGAATTAGTTTACTGTTGACTACAATTTGTAAATAAACAAAGCTGTGTTGTTTTTCTGGTGGCATCTCATGCAATACCAAACACTTCTGTTCCTTTGGGAGGCCAGCCAGCAAAGTGTCTAAAACTGCATGTGCTTTCTTTATTTGAAACAACAGCAAATAAACCCGCCGAAGCTTAGGTAGCTGCTGGCTTGTAATACAGTTCCTGAAAGAACCTGACTCCTATAGACTGTGTCAGTCGTGTAATGTATGCGTAACTGTGCTCCCTGTACACCTAAATAGGACTTGAGACAAATGACCGTTACTCCTGTGTCCTTTTTGGAAGACAAAACCGTTTTTTCCAGTTTTAAGGGGTCACGGAATGACTGTTTCCAAAGTTGGAAAAACATCAGGAGGCGCACCTTTGTTTAGTCCTCCCTTGCTGACAAAGGGCAAACGAAACGCTCTTCAGGAAGGACGGCTGTTTAGAACGGTTAAATAGTAGTTAGTTTCACACATTTGTGGTTTTTTTTTAAATTATACCTTTCTCGTTCGTGTAACAGCAAGACTGGTGTTATTCTGCTGTATAGTGTTTTAAAAACGTGCCAGGATGCCGCCAGGCCCAAAGCCTCCACAGGCAGGGCTTGTCCCTGTGTCACTGTCCAGGGAGCAAGGCCAGACTGCGGCAGAGTCCTCAGTGGTGGTGGTGGTGGTGGTGAGGCCAGGAGAGGAACAGGAGGCTGCGATCAGGGTAAGGGCCGAACCCAGTGATGGTAACCAGGCAGAGTTAAAGCCCAGCTCTGAGTTACCACTATCAATTTTGTAGCTCGTTTTACAATCCTGCCTAATGAGCAGTTTTACCTGGCCTGCTACCCGTCCATTTCTGTGTGCTGGGAATGGTGCATTAGCAGCTGAAACACTGTCAGGCCTTTGCAGGCATGTTTGAGAGAGGAAAACCCCAAGTGTTTAAAGAATTTTATGATAAAAAATATAAAAGGTAGGTCTTGCTGTTTTGAAATCAATCTTCATTTCATTATCTAGCAAACATTCACCGTCCCCTCACAAATGTGAATAGGGAACTAGTGTTATGCCACTCAACAGCAAACCGGGAAGTTATATAAAGAATTAAGTGGCTTTTCCCAATCTTAAAGAAAACCAGTTACCACGCAGGAGTTTCAACTAAGTCATGTAGCTTGATTCCTATGATATGGATAACAGTACACTGCAATAGGTCCTTGACATGCTATCTACAGACGGTACAAAATATTACCCATAGGTTAACCTATTTTCAGGTTTTAGGACCTTCTAATAAACAGACACAAGATTTTTAATACATAGTTCTCAATATTCTTCAGCATTTTTATTGACATGGATTTAAGTGGATTTAAGGTACTTCTGCGTTGCTAGCTGGCATAACTGAAGCAAGGTACAGTCTTATAAAGCACACACATTTTTAAATTTATCCTTCTGATAAATCTGCTAGTTTGTGGCTTAACTCAGATATCTTTACACTGCAATCAATGTGTAATATAGTCACGCTCACAGACTGCTAATCAATCTATACCTGGAAGCAGAAGCCATGTAGTCCAATCAGTGTGATGTCAGCACACACTAGTCAAGATGATTATAAAGTGAGCTATTTCTCTCATGCCCGGGACTGTGCTGAAATGAGTGTGCTAGTTTAAGGGCAGAGAAGCGCATCTCTGTGCTGTGTTACAATCCCCATCTAGACACATCACCTCACTAAAGTGTAGGCTGAAGACCTATAATGTGGCTTTGCATTGAACCAGATACAATTGTTCAATATTCTGATGGGAAAAAAATCCTCCCATCAAACAGCTAAGAAGCTTTCTGCTTAATTTCTGAATTACGAAGCACATCCTTGCATCCTTGTTATTTTTTTTTTAAATAATTCCTGTGACTGCTGCTGCTAGTTCACTTTGTATTGCTTTATGTTAACATTGATTCAGTTGAAGCTGATAATGACATGATTGCAAAACTGATTTAATAATGACTGATGTAAATTATATAAAATGATATATTCCTAAAGAAGATTCAAGCAAGTACACTACATCACTGTAGAATTCTAGATCGGTTTTTAAAATACATTCCATTTTCTTTCTTAACCTACGAATCTATATGGAATTGTGAACATGTACAATCCTTTATGAGGCATATGCAGTAAATAAACAATGCACATATAATAATCCCATTATGCTTAATGAGTTTGCAACATATCTGCTGCTCAATGTTTTCACAGGTATCTCGTAATATTGCTCTGGAGGCTTTTATGATCAAGCCATCTAGTTTCACAGGAATGACTTGCACTGCTTTCCAGAAAATACCTGCGAATTCTGACAAGTCAGTGGTGCGTCACATGGGGAGCTGGGAAGCAAATCACCATCCTGATCAACAATTGAATTTCAAGTGCAACACTGGCAATCTAAATAGTTCCTTGGTGAATTCTTCTACCAGGGTAAGTCTGTACAATTGTGAATGTAATTACCTGTTTTCAGTAGTACTTTTAAGCGGGGCACTGATTTCAAAGTGTAAGCTGGTTAGTAATTTCAGCATATATGTGGCCTTAAACTGGTTGTATATAATGTATTTTGTTGTGCTAATAGGTATGTAATGTAGGAGGAATGCATGCATGCAGGATGTGAATAGAAATTAGTGTCTTCTGTCTCTGGGTCAAGTTCTGCAGACTATGTGTAATTAATCTCTGTAAGGTAATTTAGAAATATGTGCTTTAGTGAGATGTTCTCAGGGGATTTTACACTATAAAAAAGTATTATTTTAGGAAAATGACCTTTACTTACCCTAAATAATGTTGCATTCTCTATCTTCTGAGCTTTATTCAGAGGCAGAGTGTAACACTGGAAGCTGAAGAAAAGCAGTAATAAATAAGCCTTTTAATAGAATGCACTGTTATTATCAAATAATGAAGTGAACAATCAAATTTTTATCTATCAGGAAATAGAATTTTGCATTTGGCTGAGCATGTTATTAAGTTTAACTATTTGCTGGGTTGAATTTTTGTTATCCTTCAGCTGAATCTCAGTTTAACAGGCTTATTTCTTAAATACTTACTATGATATAATGATACTTTTCTGGACAATATTACTAGTTTATTGGACTTAGAAAGTATTTGGATTGAAGTTGTTTTCTCTTTCATGCATTTTAATCTTCTCTGTGGACTGTGCAGTCAGTGATAGGGTAGTTTGTGCTCTCCATCTACCGGTAAAAAGAAGTTGTCTTAATAATTGAAGAATAGTTTAAATTTATTTCCTGCAATGCAATTAGTTTCTCCTGTGGATATGTTAATATACCTATCTATCTATAGGAAAGAGAAAATTGTCTCTGAAAAGAGAGTAGTTGGACATCCATAAAATGCAAACCAAATGTGAGAGGTCTAAATGTTTAGTCTAAAAGATTTCTGGGAGAAGCAACACTGGAACGCTCTGCAATGTATAGGATAGTATTATAAATATAGAAATACAAATGGAATTAAATTAATTGGGAAGTTTCCTATATTAGCTCTATCAATATGCTTTGTGTTCCTTCAGAAACTGAGTACCAACATTTCTAGTAAATTAATGTCTTAGAAGTTTGATGGTCAAGCACCGGTGTCTCTCTCCTCTTACAAAGAATTCTACCACAAATGCAAATTTCTCATCTTTCCTATCAGCATGTGTATGTCAAATATGCATAAAAATTTAGGTTTAATTGAAGCCCTTTCCTGAAATATAGTCAGAGTGTCACAATGTAAGGATCTCAATAGAATATCTTCTAATGTATTTTTAACCTAGCTCAACTTATATGACATACAGAAGTATACTGACTAGACGAAGAAAGAAACTAGGACTAAGACAGAAAACTTATTACCATGCAAAGCAATGTATGTGATAAAGTATGTGATAAATGTTCTGACAGAAGCTATTTAATTAGGTGGATCACTGGTTTATCACCTGTATGTGAATCTGTAAATTGTGCACCCTCAGCAAGTTTGCTGACGACACCAAGCTGTGTGGTGCAGCAGACATGCTGGAGGGCAGAGATGCCATCCAGAGGGATGTGGACAGGCTGGAGAGGTGGGCACAAGCCAACCTCATGCAGTTCAACAAGACCAAGTGTAAGGTCCTGCATCTGGGTCGAGGCAATCCTAAGCACAAATACAGGCTGGGCAGTGAC